>JANRMT010062806.1:33568640-33587081 GCA_026402145.1 Polypterus bichir lapradei | reverse complement strand
CCCCCCCCCCCCCCCCCCCCCCCCCCCCCCCCCCCCCCGGGGGGGTTGGGTGTAGGGAGGGGGAAACACATGCATCCGTGCCACAATTTTCTCCGAAATGTACTATACAGGTCATAAAAAGAAAAATTCCAAATATCATATATACCTGTGTCTGTTTTTTTTTGACATCATAGACTATAAAGCGCATACTAATTCAGTGTGAGCAGGAAGACTCAATAAAACTGAATAAAAAAAAAATTAAGTGACGGTGAGATACGAAGAAGGCAGATTCGTCAGCGTTTGTGTGTCAGCTTTTATCCTTCCAGATGAGAGAATGTCTAGCTCCATTACTTCAAAACACCACTCATATATACAGTTACTCCCAGTTTCAAATAAAAACTATCAGCATCAGATCCCTGGGTGGGGGGGCGGTAGTATGTATTGTGATCATGACTGAGAGAATAAAAGTGAAAATAAAATGGTAACTTTTACAAGTCCTATAAATGTACACCGTCTGTTACAGACGCAAACCAAGTATATGTGTGTACTGTATAATATTAACAATTAGAGCAGCTCACTACTGAAAACGGCAAGTATGGGAGGCAGTCAGGATTGAACCGGGGACTCCTGATAACAAGTCAGCAAATCTTACCGTTACGCAATAGAAGCTGTTGTCTTTTCCTTGAACCTTTTGTGAAAGTGTTTATTTGATCTTTGGACTTCAGGCTTCATACATTATATAGTTTATGCCTACATTTTGTCATTAACTACTAAAATATGAAAAAACGTTTCTGTTTTAAAAATGTGTTTACACAGATTATTGTAGAAACGGAACACACATGAAATGCATGTGTTCCAAATAACGATCTTTTATTTCCACTCTAAAACTCCAGCACTTCACTCCCAGATAATCAATCAAGGCATGAGCTGGGAGAAGTTTGTGCACATTCTAAGTCAGTGGAGGGATGGAATAGTAGGCTGCTTGCTGCCTGTCTTTATCGGCACATTTACAGGATAAAAGACGCTAGCGGAGAGGTGCAAATGGATTTATGAGTTTTTTCGTAGGCTCTGGTAATTCTAGTGTTAAAATGTGGTTTATCAGAAAATCACTGTTAGGTTTATAAAATTTACTATTGTAAGATGTATATTTGCATCATGAGCTAGTTAAAATACTTGCTGAACTGTAATATGTAACAGAAAAATCTCTCTTTTTTCATTTATTCCAAACTTTAAGACTTCCTATGTAAAAACAAACTTGTATGTTTAATATTAATCCATTATTTCATGTTCCAGGTGGTCATGTTTTACTAACACGCTGGAATTCTATGAGGAAGTAACAAAAGGGTATGATCAAAGTGCATCTTATGATATTTATCTGAACTTTTAGAAAACATTTGATAAGGTGCCACATGAGACGTTGAGCAACAAACTAAAAGTGGGAGCTCAGGGTGATGTTTTTAGATGGGTGCAGAATTGGCTCAGACACAGGAAACAGAGGATGATGGTGCAAGGAACTTTATCAGAATTGGCTGATGTTAATAGTGGTGTTCCACAGGGGTCAGTGCTAGGGCAACTGCTATTTTTAATATATATATATATAAATGATTTGGATAGGAATAGAAGTAACAAGCTTGTTAAGTTTGCAAGTGATACCAAGATATGTGGATTGAGAGATAATCTGGAATCCATTAAATCATTACAGTGGGAAATGGACAGCATACAGGTTTGGGCGGATTTGTGGCAGATGAAGTTTAATGTCAGTAAATGTTATTAAGTATGACACATAGGAAGCAAATATATTAGGTTTAAATATACAATGGGAGGTCTGAAAATCGAGAGTATACCTTACATGAAGGATTTAGGAGTCGTAGTGGACTCTATGCTATCAATTTACAGACTGTTTAGAAGCCTTTATGTGCAGAGTACAAGTACAAGGAGGTTATACTCAAGCTTTACAATGCACTGGTGAGGCCTCATCTAGAGTACTGTGTACAGTTTTGGTCTCCAGGCTACAAAAAGGCATAGCTGTGCTAGAAAAGGTCTAGAGAAGAGCGATTAGGCTCATTACAGGGCTACAGGGCATGAGTTATGAAGAAAGACTAAAAGAGCTGAGCCTTTTCAGTTTAAGTAAAAGAAGATTAAGAGGAGACATGACTGAAGTGCTTAAAATTATGAAGGGAATTAGTACAGTGGCTGGCGCCCTGCCCAGGGTTTATTTCCTGCCTTGCGCCCTGTGTTGGCTGGGATTGGCTCCAGCAGATCCCCATGAGCCTGTAGTTAGGATATAGCGGGTTGGATAATGGATGGATGTATTAGTACAGTGGATCAAGACTTTTTTTTTTTTTTAAATAAGTTCATCAAGAACAAGAGGGCAAAGTTGGAAACTTGTTAAGGGCAAATTTTGCATGAACAAAAGTTAGTTTTTCTTTACACAGAGAGCCACAGATACTTAGAATAAGCTACCAAGTAGCAAGGTTGACAGAAGACTTTAGGGACTTTCAAAGCTAGACTTGATGTTTTTCTAGAAGAATTAAGTGGATAGGACTGAGAAGCTTTGTTGGGCTGAATGGCCTGTTCTCATCTAGACTATTCTAATGTTCTAATTTCAGAACTCCTGTAAAGCAGGCTTTATAGTGTTGTTTTCATGGTGTCATACATGAGATTTGTCAGACTTTGTTATTGCTCATGCCTGGGAAGAAACTCAGAATTAGACAATTATTGGACTTACATTACCTGTAGTTAATTACTCATAACTGAGAGACTGCATTACATTCACCAACGTACCATTCACATACGACAAATGTGCTTTCACTACATTCATCAGATTTTAAGAGTTATACTTATGGACCATTAGTTTACCTTCAAGAACAATATAAATGACACAAATTTAGCATTTCCACATTCATATTCAGGCATGAAGTATGCTACTTTTGACATCCTGATGCAGTATACTGTATGTTATATTAATAGGGAGATGTGCTTTGAGCTATGAAGTACTGAAACACTAAGCTAAAGTAAACTAAATAAGCTAAAAAGCAGCTTATTTCATTGCCAGTTTAGAAAAGCCAAATAGCCACTTAGTTTGAAACTTGCCTCAGATTTTAATTATTATCACAGCCAGTGTGCTAATGTACACCATATGCATAATTGTGGATGTGTGCAAGATTCCCCCCATACTGCATACACCATTTAGATAACTGAAAAGTTCCTTGGACTGACATCTGTAGGCATGTTCATTATGATCAAAAAATAAATGCAAAACCTCCATTCCCTTGTTGGGACTATGCAGGGCATTAATGACTAATCTCAACCTCATTTAATCTCCCTAATTCAAAACTGTGACATTACAATTTAAATAATCTCTACTCAAACCTTCCCTGACACATTCTGACATTGTCAAAGCAAATATGAGTCTATTCCTGAAATAACGCCATAATACAATAAAAGTAACTATGTATGTATGTTTAGGCTGTTTTAAGTAATAATAAGTACAATTCCCACAATTGCGTCCTGATATACTCCAACCTCAAACACAAAGTACTTTCAAACATGACTTCTGCTGTTTTTCATTTTGACGTGTTAATGTGGTGTTGTAGAATCATTGGTATTGACTTGATTGCAACGTATCAGTACTTGTGATATCCCTAATCTGTTGTTGCACCATGTACTGAGCCTACAGACAAGGTGATATGTTTATTAAGTTAGATCTTCTGAATGTTGCAGAGCTGACAGGTCTCCTTACAGAAGAAGGCTGGGTACCCACTGAGACAGGAGTAGGATATAGTGATCCATTGTTCTGGGAGGTGCTGTCAATGTAGCACACAACCAGCACACTGGTGAAAATGAGGGTATTTATGGTGCAAACTACTTTTCCACTTTTAGTCAGATGAGTACAAATACACAGTATCCAAGGCAAGGCAGTTATAGACACTGGCAGTACTTTTACCCTTATGAAGTACAGCATTTGGGAAAGTTAAAACTCTCTAATGAGCTGCTAAGCAATTGTGCTAACGTAAAATTCTTCTTGGATGATGAAATCTGTCCTGTATGAAAGGTATGTTTCCAATAAGCTCTGCCTGCATGATTCTCACTTGGAATTCAAGGCATATGTTCTTAAAGATGAACACATCATTACATTTATTATCATAATGATAGAAATGCAAAGATCTTCATTGGCTTAACTAGACTTACTATTTTGCAAATGGATGATAAGCTTGAGCTGGTCAAGAAGAGCATTGTTAAACTGTCAGATATTGTTCAGCCCTTACTTAAGGAGTGGTTTTGTGGATGGCAAAACCGAGATATACTGAACTGGTATGTCACAATATCTACACTAATCATAGGTTTATAGAGTCATTATTGTCACATGTACAAAGAAGAGTGAAATTTTTACTTCCATTTGCAAATCAACACTTGGACTTTCACTTTACATTAATTTTTCTTTAATATTGAGCTGTGGAGTATTTAAATGCATTTGATTATAACTTTTTATTTCAAGAAGTACAATAAAAAAACATAACAGCAAGCCTCAAAGAGCACCCTTAATGGCGTTGTTACTATAAAGGTAAGGAGCAATAAAGATTCTGTATAGAAATAAGCAATGAGTTTAAAGAAAAAGAAACAAAATATCATAACAATTTGTAACATACAATGTATTAATGAACTTTAATAAATTGTAATACTGGACTGACGAAACGACTCACCCCAGCTGACCAAATGTAATGTTTTCATTAAACCTTAGACTGTCATCCTTCTCTTCCTGTGTCATATGACACCACTTCTCTCTAAAAATGAAAAGAATTGATGGTAAAATACAACCATATCTAATGTATTTGTACAGAGTAGTACAGGCACCATTTAAGAAAATCATTGGTTATTAAATAATTTGTTAATAAAAAGAATACCTTCCTCCCATCCCCCACACAAACTGCAATGGTTAAAAACAATACAAAACAATTCAATACTTATTTATGCATGCTCTTAACCTTTAAATGTTGTCACAAGTAATGCACAATTAATAGGTGTATGCTTTCTTTTCAAATCCAGAAATATCGCCATATTTCACAAGATAAAGAAATACATTTTTTATAAAATTATAGATTTTTGGTAACACTTTAATTTAGGTACTGAAAAAATGCATATAACATATTACTGATTTACTATTAATTAACAAGACCTTAACATAAACTACTCTGGGTCTTCATAACACAAATCATCAGTAAAGTGTTTATTCCTCTCTGCACTGTGACCTACTAATAAAAGTTCACTGTGGAATGGTCCGAGATGGCTTAACTGAAATGTATTTCTCTTGATATTACATAATTAGTATAAGACTTATGAGTCCTTCATATTAACAAGTAATTTTACCATCAAGTAAATGTGCCAGACTTCACAGAGATGAATAACCTATCTATTGCTCTTTTAGAAATGTTATGAAACCAAAAGAAGCCTTTGTCAACATCTTGTTAAATAAAAGTAAATGAGTAGTAGATTCATTTTTGCAGTACCAAAACATTTATCAGATTTTTTTAAAATAAAAACTGAATACGTAAGAGAATTAGTGGACTTCTGACATAATATCAAAAATATGTTTGAATCAAACAATATATGAACAATCAGCTCTGCAGATTGCAACTAGTAAATGTGAACATCCATAGATAGTAGTCAGAGTCATCCTGACAGAATTTTGGACAAACAATACAAATTATTACTTAACAGATGTATGTTTTTTAATTCCCCATTGGTTAAGTCTTAAAAATAATTTATAATAAATATCAAAGAAACTTGCATAAACAAATGGCATATAACGTTGGCAAAATGTAAATGGTGTTATGATTTATTTGTTATCAGCAAAACTCCAATTTTTACATTTTTGTAATGAATAATCAATTATAAAAAAAGACATTTTATAATGTTGTATTTTTAGATATGTTGTACATTAATAATTTAAGCAGCTTGATCTTCTATTCAGTGTGCAAAGTCATAGTAAATCATGCTCATGTAATGAAATGAAAAACACTCCAAAGCTTAACTTAAGCAATGACATAGCTGGTGATCTGTTCTCTGTGCCAAAAATGAAAATAGTTAAGGCTGTGCCAAAATCAGTCTCATGGTAGCTGATGTTTAATTGTATAAGTGAAAGGTGAAGTGAACATTAATTACCTCCTTATAATGACACCAGTCAAAAAGTGGGATACATTAGGCAGCAAGTAAACAGTCAGTTCTTGAAGGTGATGTGTTGGAAGCATAAAAAATGGGCAAGCATAAGGATCAGAGTGACTTTGACAAGGGCCAGATTGTGATGGCTAGATGACTGGGTCAAAGCATCTCCAAAATGGAAGGTCATCTGGGATGTTTCCAATAGGTTGTGTTAGTGTCTACCAAAATCAGTCCAAGGAAGGACCAGTGAACCAGCGACAGGGTCATGGGTGTCATAAGCTAACTGATGTGTGTGGGGAGTGAAGTCTAACCAGTCTGGTCTGATCCCACAGAAGCGCTACTGTAGCACAAATTGCTGAAAAATGTAATGTAGGCCATGACAGAAAGGTGTCAGAACACATAGTTCATCGCAACTTGCTGTGTATGGGGCTCATAGCTGCAGATTGGTCAGAATTCCCATTCTGACTCCTGTACACCACTTAAAGTACCTACAATGGGCATGTGAACATCAGAACTGGATCATGGGGCAAAGGAAGAATGTGGCCTGATCTAATGAATCACATTTTCTTTTACATCATGTGTGGGCCAGGAGCATGTGCATCAATTACTTGGGAAGGAGATGGTGGCAAGATATAGTTTGGGAAGAAGGCAATGCAGCGGATGTATTGTGATGATCTGGACAATGTTCTGCTGAGAAACCTTGGGTCCTGGAATCTATGTGGATGTTACTTTGACATGCACCACGTATTGTACCTAAAGACTGTTGCACGCCAGTTACACTACTTCATTGCAATGGTATTCCATGAGGATGACGGTCTCTTTTAGCAGGATAATGCACCCTGCCACGCTGCAATAATTGTTCAAGAATGGTTTGATGAACACGACAAATAGTTCAAGATGTTGACGCGGCCTCCAAATCTCCAGATCTCAGTCTGATCGAGCATCTGTGGATTGTGCTGTAAAAGAAAATCTGATCCATGGAGACCCCAACTTGAAACTTATAGGACTTAAAGTATCTACTGCTAACATCTTGGTGCCAGATACTACAGGACACTCTCAGAGGTCTTGTGGAGTCCATGCCTCGACAGTTCAGAGCTTTTCTGACAGCACAAGGAGACCTTCACTATATTAAGCAGGTAGTTTTAATGTTGTGGATGACCGATGTATATTACTTATTTGTTTTCTTTACATCAAAAACATTCATACTTTGATTTTTAACTCACTTAATCCTAATTTCACTTGAAAGCTGCTGGATCCCATTCAGGCAGCATTAGGAAGAGCCATCTAAGGATCCAACAAAATACCAACCGCTGGTCACATTCAAGCACACAATTAAACTTATCCACTGGCATATAATATGACTTTTGCATTTAATGATTTATTGTGACATAAGCTCTTATGTTTGTAGTAATGTTGTCAACTATTAACCAAGATTAAAATATTTAACACTGCAAATATCTAATGATATATTGATATGGGCTAAAATTAATGGGGCTACATATATGTATCCCATATGATACTAACATGAATTTTTCAAAATAAACAAAATAAAAAATGTTTTATTAACATTTAATTCTCAGATAATTATAAAAGTTCAGTGGTAATTAAGTATTGAGAAAATACATCTGACAATGCTCAAAATTCCTCTCTCTTTTTTTTTTAATGAATAGGGCTTTATCTCGCTCCCTACAGAAAATCTTCACATCAAAAAAGGGCACATATGTGAACATTGCAACCAAAAGTAAAGATAGTTCTTATATAGTTCTTAGGTGGTTCTATTTTATAGTGTGCCAAATTACTTAGTTTCTACCTGACGATATTTGGTTAATATCATTTTTTTATTCCTTATAATATCAGGAAATAAACCAAAATGAAATCAAACATTCAACTAAAATCTGAAGAGGGCATTTTGTACCAGAATCTCTGCAGCAGGTCTAACAAATTCTTGCATCACCATCTAAGGGGTGCATTTTGATTGAGATGCTACAGCTAAGACAATTCAGAAGAAATGTATTTTGAAAGCAATGCACCATCAAAGAAGGTGAGAAGCAGTTAATTTTGTTAAGCAAGTACCAATAAAATGTATTACTTCTAAATTCCACTAGATGGTACAAGGCTAAAAAAAATCAGATAGTTGCCATCAGCAATCTTAGTTGTCCATAAATGAAAACATATCACATGGTTCATTACAATTAAGTATAAAGCTGATTACAATTAAATGACACTTTTACTCTACAGAAAATATTAACAGTCTTTAAAAGTGACTCATGTAAATCGCCAGTGATACTGAAATTCATAGATATACACGATGTTTTAAAAAAAAAACAGCTTTGCATTCATCACAGTTTCATTCATATTTCACAGCAGGTGCTAAAATCTTGAAGAAAGATTCAGTACAGTGAATTGACAGACAGACCTCTTGTGTTTTTGCTCCCCAGCATTCCTCCTGGAGAGGCAGCAGGGCACAGGAAAACAAAAGGTTAAAAGATGCAAGTGAAAGACTAAAGAAAATGTGGATAAGAAGAATAAGAAGAACTGAGAAGTTGATGACAAACAGAATATAAAGAAAAAAAAGCATGCAAACAGAAATGAAGGAATTTTCTAATGGATATAATGGCTTAATAATGACAGCTTAACCATTATAATTACATTATGTTACTGATTTGCAGAAACTGAATTTAAAAAAAAATATGACTTTAATTACTCAAGTATCAGCCATATTTACAGTGGTGGATATTTTTAAAGCTAGAGGCTACAACCAGGACTACACAGAGGATTCAAAGATAATATGAATTTCATTGGTACTTTATAAAACTCTTACTGTAATATTAAAATAACTGAAACAACTCACTTTTAATGATTTGATGTAATTTACTAACAATCAAAAGTCCAATGTGTGCAAAAAAGGGTACAGCATTAGAGAAATGTATTAACTACTGCATGCAGTCAAAGAAAATTAATGTCATACAATTAACTTGTATTTACTGTTTAAATATTAAAAAATAGAATTTTACACTGCTTTAATTTACCCTCACATATGCTTTAATACTGTAAATTTAGGGAAGACTGCTGAGTTGTTCTAAGTAACACCTTCATAGGCAATGCCATTATATTATCTACCTGGTAGTAGGAGACCTCTTCCTTCTCTCACAGTGGACTGCGTCAAAAAAGGCGGCATTCCAGAACCGAAGTGTGTGCCTGTGTTTATTGATGGAAAAAAATGGAATTAATCTCATACAAAAATCTAGAAATTCATTGGGGTCAAACTTCCCTTTACAGTCTCTTATAGTGGAAATGGGTAAATAGATTGGATAGAAAGCATTATGTTTAACTAACAAAATATAATGTACTACACAGAAAAGAGTGGCAAACAATAACAAAAACAATAAAATGATTATACCCTAAACATTTCAAAGCTTCCTATACCTTATAATAGTTAACACATATTCAGACCTGTAATTTAATAGCCCTCTTTAAAACTTGTCATTTCTAAGACATGCTTTATTACTCAGAATTTATTATAAAATAACTGAGCTTGCTTAAAAAGACCAGCAGATGGCAGCTTACAACACCAACAGCATCTGTGCAGCACTCAGAATGACGCACTTCACATAAAATTAAGCTGACACATTTTACACAAATTAAATAAACTGAAATATTTCATTTGTGTCTAACATATTTTGCAGAACTACCTGAAATGTTTTTTAGGCATTTGTACAATTAAAGTTATTTTATTATGCTGGTATAATGATACATTTTTGAGAAAATGCTGTATATCCTCTTAATTACATAAAACATTGGATTATTGCTTTCATTACCTACCAATCTTAGCTTATTTTAAATTTACTTAAATATATTATCCAGAAAAAACATTTTAATGCCGGCCTTTGATGATCCTTATTGCAAATATATTAGATCAATATTGTTTCATTAGAATAGTGCCCACTGACTTTCCAGTTACAATTTAAATGAGTGTTTTTTAAATGAAGGTAACATTCTTGCGTGTGTTCTATACACTAAAAGTGAAATTCTTTTGGTTCTATTCATATTTATTTATTTTTTTAATAATAATTGTTTGTAACATATAGTAAAGCTGCCTTCTTTCTGATATCAAACGTACTGTAGTTGGTACTAATGCAGACTGAGTTCCTCCCCTGAATGCCTGCTAGTTATTAAGGAGTATAGTCTTGACACAAAAAAGAACTGAAGTATACAGTCATCTACAGGAAACTGAGAAAAATCCATCCATCTATTATCAAACTCACTTAATTCAATTAAGGGTTGCAGCTGCTGGAACCTTTCCCAAAATAAAAGTCAAACCCAGGACTGAGTAAGGTGCTAGATCATTGCAGGAAAATGGAGATGATTTACCAAAAGCAGTGAACAAAATTTTATGCCCTATACTGCACTTCATATGAGACTAAAAGTTAAATCAGCATATATTCGTATATATGCATACCTGTATGATGTGGGAAAGTGACATAATCATACATCAAAATGAGAACTGTTTACAGTAAATACTTTTCAAGTTGAAATTCTGTCAAGTACAGGGTGAACCAAAAAGAAGTACCACGTTTCAAACATTTATTAGACTACTTTACGTTATTGGAAGATAAGTAAATAAATCAAGGTAAATAACATTCAATCTGACTTTTATATACAACGTACAGTGACGGCAAAAGTGCGACAGCAGCTTCCACCTGCAGCTATAGACTCTTTAGTACGCGAGTGACTCTCCACGCTAGTGTTTAGATCTGGACGGTGTACGTGCCCAAAAAAGAAGTCTGACT
Organism: Polypterus bichir lapradei; assembly: GCA_026402145.1. Classification (NCBI taxonomy): domain Eukaryota; kingdom Metazoa; phylum Chordata; class Cladistia; order Polypteriformes; family Polypteridae; genus Polypterus; species Polypterus bichir. Next base: position 33,576,153 of record JANRMT010062806.1, on the reverse strand, counting down.
GCATTCTTGTACAGTACTATTACTTGCATACTGAAGTGTCAGCAGGCACTTTCGTGTCATTACACGTAATTTGTGAGCAAGCTCTTGTCAATCAAACACAGGAAGCTCTGCAGTCTACTTGTGACTTTACACTGTAGGAAGATAAGTAAATAAATCAAGGTAAATAATATTCAAGCTGGGTTTTATATAAGTAACATATAAATGTTTCTTATGTAAAGACGATCACAAAACATAATCACAAATAGGACTTTGCCCAATACATTGTCGAGCTCTGTAAGCCATGCTGCTTCGTTGAAGGACAGGTGTGGGGCAGACTGACTGGCAGGATGATGCCGGACCACTTGCCGCATCCGAACAGTGCCATCTTTCGCCTTTACTCCTCATGCAGCTGCATTGCTCTTATATGTGAGTGGACGTTTCTTGAGGGGAGCGCTTCTCTTTCTCTGATGTAGGCCCTCAGCCTCATCTGAGTTCACACCTTTGTTATAGCACGTCTTTATTTGAAAACAGCAGTGCCAGATCAGGACAAGCGTGAACACGACTGAGAGAATAAAACTGAATTAAAAAAAAAAAAAAAAAGCTAACCTTTACAAGTAAAATACATTTACACCAGCTGTTACAGGCTTAAATCAAATGTATGTTTTATTGTATACTACTAACAATAAGAGCAGCTCACTACTCAAAACATTTATTTTTGGAAACAGGGAGGCTCGAACCCGTGACCTCTTGATTATGAGTCAGCAGTTCTTACTGCTGTACTACCAAAGAAGTCGTGACAACGAAGTACACTAACCCTATTTCTTTTTCTTCTGTTAAAGTGAATATAAAAGTGCAAATTTTCTGTTTTATTTGTACCTTTTGTAAAAATGCTGTTTTGATATTTGGACTTAAAAAGATGACTCCACCAAGCTGGTAAATGAAGGCATTATCTAATATTAAAAAAAAATCTGATATTCATCGGAATGATGTGCCAACATTAAGTGTCTTAGGGGGAATCTTCACTTTATGAACCATTCAGCTACAGTATACACCTGTCAACTCTTTACCATACTTTATTTTGTTAAATAGCGGCTTCTGCTGGTTCTTCCGGCTCCCGTCACCGACAAAATACCCAATGATGGTTCTACTACTGCCAAAGCTGTTGATTATGAGTCAGCAATTTTTACCGCTGCACTACCAAAGAAGTCGTGACAATGAAGTACACTAACCCGATTTCTTTTTCTGTGGTTATAGTCTTGAATAAAAGTGCACCTGTTTTGTTATATTTGTACCTTTTGTGAAAGTGCTTATTTGATATTTGGACTTCAGTCTTCACACATTATACACTTCATGTCAAACTTTTGTCGTTAGTACTAAAACATGAAAAAAAAAGTTTGTCTTTTAGGTATGTGTTCAACATTTCTTGTGTTTCCTGTCATCCTATACTTACATTGATCTTTGTAGACACGGAACATACATGAAATGCATGTGCTCCAAATAACAATATATTATTTAGCCTATACAGCTCTAGGTACTACCTCACTCCCTGATAAACAAGGTTTGAGCTGGGAGAGCTTTTTGCCCTTTCTGCAGTAATTTAGCATGCTGCTTGCTGCTTGGGCTTATTGACACATTTACAAAAGAAAAGACGTTGATAGGGAAGTGCGAACAGATTTAAGGTGGGACGGGTTTATGAGTTTTTTCATAGGCTTTGGTAATTCTAGTTTTAACCAAAGCTCATGACCATAGGTGAGAGTAGGGACATAGATCGACTGGTAAATTAAGAGCTCCTTCTAAACCACTATTGATCAGTATAGTGACTGCATGATTACACTTGATCTGCCTGTCAATCTCACTATCCCTTTTCCTTCACTTGTGACCCCGAGATACTTAAACTCCTCCACCTGAGGCATTAACTCCCCTTCCACTCAGAGGGGACAGTCCACCTTTATCCTCATGAGGTCCATGGCCTCACATTTGGAGTGATCCTCATCCCTACTACTTCATACTCAGTTGCAAACTGTCCCAATGCATGCTGGAGTTCACAGCCCAATGAAGTCAACAGGGCCACATAATCTACAAAACAGCCTTCTTTAAGTCCACAAAACAAATGCAGACTGATTGGGCATACTCCCATGCCCCCTCCAGCATTCTTATGAAGGGTAAATAGCTGAGCCACGGTTCCACAGCCTGGATGGAATCCACATTGCTCCTCCTGGCTCTGAGGTTCCAAAACTGGGCGTAGTCTTCTTTCCAGTACCCTAGCATAAGTTTTCCTAAGGATGCTGAACAGTTGGAGCACACATAGCAGTCCCCGTTTTTAAAAGTGGAGACCACCACTCTGGTCTGCTTATTCATGGGGTACTGCACTGCCACAGCTGACGATACAACATTGAAAATGCATGTCAGCCATGACAGCCCAAGAATATCCAAAGCCTTCAGCATTTCTAGGCAGGTTCTTAACCCAACTTTTTTTACTGACCATTTTTAATATTTATTTTTTGGTTCCCAGTTCCTTTCTTTGATATTGCATTTCAGAAATGTCTAACAATGTGATTTTACTTTTACCGCAACTTAATAAAGATGTGTGTTTTGTACATGAGCGATTGAATTCTTAATTGTCTAACACCTGCAGCCGTAATACTTTTTTCAAAATAATCAATTGATAAAACAGGCAAGACAAAGGTGAAAAAATAACTAAATTAGAAGTAAGCACAAGGCCAGATTTTATTGTATTAAAATTTGAAATAGCAATGGACATTTTATTTATTTACTTTTTTCTCATAACTACAAAAAGCACTATGGAGTATTGCAAGACTCTCAGACTAAATTTTAATATAGAAAAGTATCAGGCTTAATTAAGCAAATTTTGTCACAAAAGGCAGAAAAAAAAACAGCCATAATGTCCCAGTTCTAGAGCAGGGGTTGCCAACTCCGGTCCTGGAGGACCACTGTGGCTGCAGGTTTTCATTCTAACCCTCTTTTTAATGAGTGCCCTATTTGTGCTGCTAATTAACTTCTTGTGAATTCACTTTAATTAAATTGCTTTTTTAAGATTTGTTCCTCTGAATTTCTTCATCATTCCTATGGATTGCTTCATTTCTTTCCTTAATTGGCACCCAAATAGAAATGAAAACAGAAGTGAGGGAGCCAATAAAAGACCAAATAAGTCAGGGTCTCAAACTACAACCAATTTCACTCCAACCAGCTGCTTAATGAGGTGTCAATTTTTGTCGTTAATTAAACCCGTTCTTTAATTCCATGGCGTGTTGCTGCTCTCGTGGTGCATTAGCAGACATCTCTGAAATTGTTGATTTTCTCTTTCTAACAGCACAGTTCTTCATTTTCAGATATTGGATGACAGACACCAGTTGTTTTGGCTCATTTTCTATCTCATTATTTCTTGGCTGCTAATTAAGGAAAAACAAATTAAGGGGTCTAAGTCTTCAAGAGAAAGTCAATTCAAATTAGTTGAAAAGAAGTTATTAGCAGCAAAACAGGACACTCATTAAGAAAAGGGTTAGAATTAAAACCTGTAGCCACGGTGGTCCTTCAGGACCAGAGTTGGTGACCCCTGTTTTAGAGTACGTACAGATAGTTTTTGACTGAATTTATGCATATAATTTTCTGGTACTCTGAGATTTCAAAAACAATTAATATATCAGATGCAACGGAATTCCAGCTAAGATCTGTATGACTTCATGTGCATCATCTTAGTATTAATAAATTAAACCTAAGCATTAAAGTAGAATCCAACAGAAGACTATGCAAATGGCAAACTATAAGTCAGAGAAAGAGACACATTCCATCTGTCTGTTCAAACTAGTCCAGATCTCATCCGAACTTGATTCTGAAACATTGTGAAAAACAAACTACTTCTTGGTAACATACAAACCAGCTATCAAGTGTTCCCAGTGATATACAACTTTGTATTGCCTTAAGTACTTTTCTTACTTTGAATCTAGCAATGGTGGGATATGCTCCAGCCCCCACAGCTCTGAGTTTTACTAAGTAAGTTTGAGAAAGTTTTTTTAGAAAATGGGTAGCAGTTAGTGCTGTCATTTCATAGCCCAAGTAGAATATGTTCAGATCCCAATCCAGGACACTGTACATGTAGAATTTGTTTTATCTGTAACTGCTTAATTTTTTTATCTTTTTTTTTTTTTTATCTTTATATACATATAGGGTAGAACAGTTCCACAGTGATTAGCACTGGTGCCTTAGAAATTCAATGTCCTAGGTTCAAATTCTGTGTGGAGTCTGCAGTTTTACACTTTATGCATGTTTTCTTTCCAGGTACTCAATTTTTCCTACCATGTCCCAAAGACAATCACGTTAGGTTAATTGGGGAGTCTACATTTTTTTATGTCTATATGGATGTCTGTATTGTGGGCACCTTGGATTGCATCCAATCTTGCCAGAATAGGCTCAGGTCCACAATGAAATGAAATGGATTGTGTGTTTGAAAATGTTACATTAATTTATTTGTAGTAAGAAGAAAACATTTTCACTATATATTTATCAGCCTTTATTACAAGGACAATCTTCAAGCATTCTAAATCCAATGTTAACACAGTTACAATAATAGGAAAAATAAATATTTAATAAAAACTTTTAACTGTTTTTTTCATTATTAAATTTCTCAACTTTTATTTAAATTGAACTTTGTTAGCACTTTTTTTGGAATGAAATTCACTGTTCATAGTGTAGTAACATACCAGATTGGTTGTTGTTTAAGGTGCACATAAAGATAAATCTTCTCTCCCTTTTTTTCTTCAGGATAATCCAGTTGAACTTAAAGAAAAGGAAAAAGTTAATGTAAGCATTAAAATGTATTATTTCATTTATAGGGAGCAATGTATTCATAATTTTTTAAAAGTGATTCCTGTTACAAATTCATTGGCTGGTAATTTACATATTAAGTATATAAAAAGAAAATAACAGTTCATAACCATGCATTTAACATAATTCAATTATCTGCAAAAATTAAGTTACTTATAGCACACGAAAAAAATATGCTCAGTGAAAAATGCATGCAAGAAAAATTGGTACAGGAAAAATGAGCACTGCAACAAATGTTCACAGCTAAAGGATTATACTTCATTTTTCAGACAGTTCTGACAGAATTGAATGACAGAGCAACTGCTTCTGAAGAGTTTTTTTATGAAAAGATATAATAAAATATTTACAAAAATGTGACGGATGTACTCACTTTTGTGAGATACTGTCCCTCTACACACACATATACATACATACACACATATACATATATATATTATATACTAGCAAAATACCCGCGCTTCGCAGCGGTGAAGTACTGCCTTAAAATTTTTATTAAGAAGAAAATTAAACCTTTTTAAACTGAGGGAAAATATACCAATAACTATTTGTTAAGGATCTTTTTGTATACCACGTTGTGAGTTTGGCCCTCCGGTTGTAATATGACCAAGCTGTGCGCTGAGCTTACTCTTGAGCATGCAACGTACAGTTGGCCATGTGAACAGTAATCTTGTTTCAAATCTCACAGCTTGGATTGCCGCTGTCATAATCGGTTTGAGTTTCATGGTTTGTTTCAATTACGACAGTATTTGTAGGACTTGTGTTGAAGAGACATTCGGCATCTGTCAAGCGTTGTAAGTATATATACAACCAGTTTCATCGATAACTTCACATACAGCTTTTGAGAGTTTAAACATTTATAAACATCAAAGTGTCCACTACTGAAATCGTCACCTGTGAATCTAAGATGTTTAAGAGGCATTGCGGTTATCCAAAGGTGTAAAATATTTGGCCATTTCGGTACACATGAAAGCGACAACCGAACAATTCAGCGGCAGCCATCAACTCACATGCAGATGCATAGGTGAAGGGCTTAAGCATTTCACTCTTATAGTGCTCCTGTGTAGTATAATTATCTCCTGTACCGTCATCGGTCCACACCTTGAACCTGTCCCAGTCATTTAATACATAAGACACAGTGTTCCTCTGGATATCAAGAGTGAGCCTGATATGGCCGTGCAATATGTAACAAAGAGAATGGAAAAGGTAGGTGCCATCTCTGGTCATGGAAACCACTCGGTAAGTGACAGTTCTTTGATCGATGGTGATCACCTCAATAGACATGTTAATGCGGGTACGGTTGGAATGATAAAGGAAATGGGTACCTGAACAATGTAAAGTAAGTCTAAAATACCTACACAATAACTATAGTCGTAATAAATGAACAATAAAACAGCAGAGAAGCCGTGGATTAAATAAAAAGGCTGTAGTTATCAGCAGGGAGACGTGAATCCCGTGGCGAAGCAAGGAAGGGAATGTAGAGACTGGAGCGACAGACGGCCTTATATAGGCAGGCAGCCAATAACGTGGGAGGCAATGGGATGGGGGACCCAACGCCGCCTCACACGGTGACCGAGCTGCAGGACATATATATGTACATAAGTAGGATTCAGTTAGCGTTGGGAACCCGCGTACCAAATTTCTTGAAGATGGGCCCATAAGTAACAAAGACCATTGAAAAGTTCAATATGGCGGCCGACAGTGGCATCATACCACCGAAATAAGTACCAAATTTCAGCCTTCTATCTACACGGGAAGTTGGAGAATCACTGACGTTGGTAAGTTCAATATGACGGCTGACACTGGCGTCAAACCACCGAAATAAGTACGTACATTGGTTTCGGTTAGGGCAGGGAAGCCGCCTACCAAATTTTGTGAAGATGGGGCCATGAATAAGAAAGTTCAACATGGCGGACGTTGTTGACCGTAACGCGTAGAATTTCAAAATGAAACCTGCTTAACTTTTGTAAGTAAGCTGTAAGGAATGAGCCTGCCAAATTTCAGCCTTCTACCTACACGGGAAGTTGGAGAATTAGTGACGTTTGGAAAATTCAATATGGCGGCCGACAATGGTGTCATACCACCGAAATAAGTACGTACATCAGTTTTGGTTAGCGCAGGGAAGCCACCTACCAAATTTCGTGAAGATGGGGTCAGCCTTCTACCTACACGGGAAGTTGGAAAATTAGTGACGTTGGAAAGTTCAATATGGCGGCCGACAGTGGCGTCATACCATCGAAATAAGTACGTACATTGGTTTTGGTTAGCGCAAGGAGGCCGCCAACCAAATTTCGTGAAGATGGGGCCATAAATAAAAAAGTTCAACATGGCGGACGTTGTCGAACGTTATCGACCGTTATGTGTAGAATTTCGAAATGAAACCTGCTTAACTTTTGTAAGTAAGCTGTAAGGAATAAGCCTGCCAAATTTCAGCCTTCTACCTACACGGGAAGTTGGAGAATTAGTGATGAGTCAGTGAGTGAGTGAGTGAGGGCTTTGCCTTTTATTAGTATAGACTAGCAAAATACCCGCGCTTCGCAGCGGAGAAGTAGTGTGTTAAAGAAGCAATGAAAAAGAAAAGGAAACATTTTGAAAATAACGTAACATGATTGTCAATGTAATTGTTTTGTCACTGTTGTGAGTGATGAGTGTTGCTGTCATATATATATATATATATATATATATATATATATAT
>JANRMT010062806.1:33503970-33553640 GCA_026402145.1 Polypterus bichir lapradei | reverse complement strand
TTTCCCAAAAGTCTTGGCAATCATTGAGATGTTTCTTAGCTAAATTGAGATGAGCCCTAATGTTCTTTTTGCTTAACAGTGGTTTGCGTCTTGGAAATCTGCCATGCAGGCCGTTTTTGCCCAGTCTCTTTCTTATGGTGGAGTCGTGAACACTGACCTTAATTGAGGCAAGTGAGGCCTGCAGTTCTTTAGACGTTGTCCTGGGGTCTTTTGTGACCTCTCGGATGAGTCGTCTCTGCGCTCTTGGGGTAATTTTGGTCGGCCGGCCACTCCTGGGAAGGTTCACCACTGTTCCATGTTTTTGCCATTTGTGGATAATGGCTCTCACTGTGGTTCGCTGGAGTCCCAAAGCTTTAGAAATGGCTTTATAACCTTTACCAGACTGATAGAACTGATAGATGATGTCTAGCTTTTGAGGTGCTTTTGGTCTACTTCTCTGTGTCAGGCAGCTCCTATTTAAGTGATTTCTTGATTGAAACAGGTGTGGCAGTAATCAGGCCTGGAGGTGGCTACGGAAATTGAATTCAGGTATGATACACCACAGTTAGGTTATTTTTTAACAAGGGGGCAATTACTTTTTCACACAGGGCCATGTAGGTTTGGATTTTTTTTCTCCCTAAATAATAAAAACCATCATTTAAAAACTGCATTTTGTGTTTACTTGTGTTATATTTGACTAATGGTTACATGTGTTTGATGATCAGAAACATTTTGTGTGACAAACATGCAAAAGAATAAGAAATCAGGAAGGGGGCAAACAGTTTTTCACACCACTGTATATATATATATATATAAAATATATAAATATGTATAGTGATGTATGAGTCACTGTCTTGCACCCAAAAGAAGCCTTTGAGAAAACCAACTTTATTCCAATTAAAACAGGCACAGTCTGGGTCTTTAGTCAAATGGGAGCTACCACTTTAACACTAGAATCCCTAAAGCCTACAAAAAAACTCGTAATCCCGGGCCACCTTAAATTCCTTCACACCTCTCCATTAGCGTCTTTTGTTGTGCAAAAGTGTTGATCAGCACAAGCAGCAAGCAGCCTGCTATCCCATTTTCACAAACCAACAGACAGATGGACCTACCTAAGAAGTGATAGCTTCCACTCCAGGTATATAAGGCGCTCCAATATTTTCAGCCAAGCAATACGGTACAATCGTATTTGCTCAGACCCGACAGACAAGATTTCATCAGACAACGTTATACCCCCAAAACAACAGATACTCAAATAAGAAAAGTTACTGCAATACCCAGAGACAACCTTCTGGAATATAAAAACAAAGACAACAAGAACTACAACCCACATCTTTAAGAATTTCGAAAAATTATATTAACTTCAGCCAATGCTAAACAATGACCAAACACTGAAAAATGTATTTCCTGAACCTCCCCTCCTGGCATACAGACAACCACCAAACCTTTAGCAAATAATTATCTGAAGGTCCCTAAATGAACCAACAGAAAATGGTACATCTCCCTGCCTACAGAAAGGATGTAAAATGTGAGTCCACATTTATAAAACAGACCGTATAGTTATACCACACTGCCGACTTGAACATCACATAAAGGGATCATTTTCCTGCAGATAATCTAATGTGGTCTACCTAATTCTCTGCATGAAATGTCCTGAAACTGTACTCTATGTGGGAGAAACTGGACAAACACTCCGCCAGAGAATGAATTTACACAGGTTCCACATTAAACGTGGCAACACAAATGTTCCTGTAGCGGCCTATTTCAACAGCCATGAACACTGTGAGAGGAACTTTAAAGTCACAGTGCTTATGGGCAACTTCAAAACACAGCAAGAGAGAAAAGAATGGGAAGTTAAACTCATGCTAAAATTTAATACATTACAACACGGTTTGAATAAAGACAAGAATTTTATGGCCAGATATGAGGATTGTTTGCATCTCTCAGACTGACACAGACAACCTGTGTACAGATCCACATTGTTTTGAAAAACTCATTAGAAACTTCAAAAGACTTTGTTGGACAGTTATCTTATCCAAAGATCTTGACCATACATTGTTCTTCTCTCTTGTTAAATGAACCCTAGCCTAAAGGAATCTATTAATTTTTTACATTTAAGATTTCTCACTTAAAGATTTACCAATGTTGTTTCTTGTCCTAGTGTGTATATAAACACAGGCAACTCCAGTTACTGTATTACATTTTGCCTAAAGAAGGGGCCTGAGTTGCCTCAAAAGCTTGCATATTGTAATCTATTTAGTTAGCCAATAAAAGGTGTAATTTTGCTTGACTTTTCACTAAAATACAAGTAAAACAAAACAAGTGCACGTTTATTCAAGAATGTAACCTTAGGAAAAGAAGTTGGCTTAGGGTACAACATAATACGTCTGCTTGGTTTGTGCAGCGGTAACAACCACTGTCTCATAATCAAGAGGTCATGGGTTTGATTCCTGAGACCTCCAACATGTACCATTTCCTCTTTAAACGGGTTTACGAGTTTTTTCTTAGGCTTTGGTAAATTTACAAGTTTTTTCTTAGGTTTTGGTAATTCTAGTGTTAAAGTTAAGTTTCGCACAAACATTATAACTTTTTTTTTTTTTTAAAAACAGACACATGGAATAAGTTACCAAGTACTGTAGTACATAGTAAGACTTTAGGGACCTACATAATTAAAGACTTGATGTTATTTTGGAGGAATTATAAAGATTGAAATGGTGTTCTTGTATCAGTTTTTCTAAGAAGTTCTAATTTTACCTAGAGAGTTCTAATGACACAGTGGCAGTCTGATTCAAGCTTTGTCATGACTAGGACTTTTTTTTTAACTAATCCATTTGAAACCAACTTTCTGAGATGTTTTATTAATATGATAATTTTCTTAGAATACACTGGCATAGTGTACATTGCTGTAGAGCCAAGGCAGAAAAATAGGAAAACAACAGCAAATATTTATTATACAGATCCCTCCCCTTTAGAAAGGGATGACAAATCCCTATCTTTTTACATTTTTCACTCTGCTTTATTTTCTAAACTTTACCCTCTTAGCAAAATATGTGAAACCACTAGCTGTTTAAATTAAAATGTGTTTGAGCAATTCCAAGCTTGTTCTCTGACTCGTTCATTACAGTGTGCAAATGCCTTGTCTCAGTAATAAATGGACAATATTTATTGTGGCTAGACTGTATGCAAATCAAATCATCTGTGCTTTTAAATGAACAAACACTTTTGACAAAGTAAAAGTGGATCTACAAGCACATACACAATATTATTACTATTATTATAAATACTGCTAATACTGTAAGTTTAAGGGGGGGAGGGGGAGGGTGTTAATAGTATTAAGGAAATGCGTTACTTAACACTATCAAATTGATTGGTATTTTTTTAGAAAATAAACAAAGATCACTGTTTATCCTTTTGGTGTATTTAAAAAATGTTCACCATAAATGCTGTTGTCTTTTCGATTCCAGATGCTTTGCAATGCCAGCTGCCAATTAATGTCAAATTCTAGCTACTAGAGTATTTTAAATGTATAGTTGATATTAAAAGAAGCGTTATTCAAGAACATCACATGTAAAAAAATCTCTTGTGAAAATTTGTCATGTTACATGATCTTATTTGGCAAGTTTTACTCATTGTTCCACAAGTTATTCTGTATTTATCAGATGTGATTTAATTAAAATGGATTATTTTTTTGGCAAATAATTGTGATTGCTATATACTGTCCTTTGAAATAAGTGCTGCACTATACCTCATCAATTTGTTTTTCTTTACATGTTGACATTTTAAAATATACTGTAATGCTGAAACACATGCAAGTTTATTTTCTGCATGATTGTGGTTTAACTTATAAATATAAAAAGAAAATTACCCTATCAAATTTGATTCAGTAACATCAGAATATGAGGATGAGTGATTTACAATTACATTTTTATGTTATTCAACTACAATTTTGAATAGATTACAAAAAACAAAAATCCACAAGTCCTTTTATTTTTTTGTCTACCATAATTCTTTCAATTTTATTGTCCAATTTAGCCTGCAATTTTTGTCTTTAATGAAAAAAAAGAACTACTACTCACTCATTTTTCTTTGTTAAGGGGCCTCTCAGCTTGTTTTCAAGACCTCCAAAAAATCCCTTAACATTTTCTGTCTTACTACTCGTATTTTTAAGAAGCCGTTCAGCAATGTCTTTCTTCTCCGACAGCCATGTGTTGGCAGATTTTATGTAGGAATCAATGCCACTGGATGGTTTTTCCATAAATTCATTTGGGGACAGATGCATTTTTCCTATAATTTGTAAATTAAATAAAATTAGGCCAAAATGTTAATTAACAATATCTTAAAACTGGAACAAATAATTTCCATCAAAATACTAATTCTTGTTCTGCAGTTGCCTAAGAAAGCTAAAATATGATGTTTTCCTTCCAACCATGCCTTAAATTAATGCATATTTCTTTTGTGTACCTGAGATTTATTCATATTTATATATAGTATTTCATCTGTACAACAACATCAGTCACTATACAAGTTCATGCAAAATTGAGGGCTGCTCTCCAAATTTACTTTCCTTTGTATTCAGGAATGTTTGCTGTAAAACAATTTTTCATGTCAAATGCCAACACTTTATATTGTTTGGTCTCATTCCTCTCCACCTCTATCATGGTGCATTGTGCTATTCTGTCCTTTCCTTCAAATGGCCACATCCCCCTAACCTTTTTCTTCATCATACGAGGTACAGTTTTCTCCAACGTTTTTTAAATAAACTCTGTACTCATTTTCATTTCTTTTAATGTAACCAATAATGTCACTTAAATCAGTCAAGTATATATATAAAATAATCTTGGGTTAGATGTAATGAATTATACAATAAACAGACAGTCAATGAAATTTAGTATATAACAAAAATTTTTGAAATATTACTAGTTAATTTATAATTACATTACAGTATTAATCTAGTTAATTTATAAGTACATTACAGTATTAATCCGCCATGCCCTCGACCCTCTGCAGTTTGCATACCAGGAGAAGGTGGGAGTGGAGGATGCCATCATCTATATGCTACACCGATCCCTCTCCCACTTGGACAGAGGCAGTGGTGCTGTAAGAATTATGTTTTTGGACTTCTCTAGCGCCTTCAACACCATCCAACCTCTGCTCCTTAGAGACAAGCTAACTGAGATGGGAGTAGACTCACACCTGGTGGCATGGATTGTGGACTATCTTACAGACAGACCTCAATATGTGCGTCTTGGGAACTGCAGGTCTGACATTGTGTATAGCAACACAGGGGCACCGCAGGGAACTGTACTTTCTCCGGTCCTGTTCAATCTATATACATCAGACTTCCAATATGACTCTGAGTCCTGTCACGTGCAAAAGTTCGCTGATGACACTGCTATTGTGGGCTGCATCAGGAGTGGGCAGGAGGAGGAGTACAGGAAGCTAATCAAAGACTTTGTTAAATGGTGCGACTCAAACCACTTACATCTTAACACCAGCAAAACCAAGGAGCTGGTGGTGGATTTTAGGAGGCCCAGGCCCCTCATGGACCCTGTGATCATCAGAGGTGACTGTGTGCAGAGGGTACAGACCTATAAATACCTGGAAGTGCAGCTGGATGACAAATTGGACTGGACTGCCAATACTGATGCTCTATGTAAGAAAGGTCAGAGCCGACTATACTTTCTGAGAAGGTTGGCATCCTTCAACATCTGCAATAAGATGCTGCAGATGTTCTACCAGATGGTTGTGGCGAGTGCCCTCTTCTACGCGGTGGTGTGCTGGGGAGGCAGCATAAAGATGAAAGACGCCTCATGCCTGGACAAACTTGTTAAGAAGGCAGGCTCTATTGTAGGAGTAAAGTTGGACAGTTTAACATCTGTGGCAGAGCGACGGGCATTAAGCAAACTCCTGTCAATCATGAAGAATCCACTGCATCCACTGAACAGTGTCATTTCCAGGCAGAGGAGTAGCTTCAGTGACAGACTTTTGTCACTGTCTTGCTCCACTGACAGACTGAGGAGATCGTTCCTCCCCCACACTATGCGACTCTTCAATTCCACCCGGGGGAGTAAATGCTAACATTACTCAAGTTATTGTCTGCTTTTTTATTTTTATTTTTTCATTTTTATTACTATTTAATTTAATATTGTTTTTTGTATCAGTATACTGCTGCTGGATGCCCCTTGGGATTAATAAACTATCTATCTATCTAATGTAATCTACATTACAGAAGTCATAAAAAATAACACTTACCTATATAATAATACGTGAAGCACATGGTCATCAGATTTTTGGCTGGACCAAAGTCATCTGTTTGGTAGCACCTGCAAGAAATCCCACAAACCCTATTATTGATTTTCTGTGTAACATACATATGGAAATATAACTCATTTCTTAAGCAAGTGTCCCAGAAATATAAACCAAGCCTCCGAATGGATCAAATTTAGTTCACTGCTTGGATGCTGCCCTTCATGGACAATTATAGAATTAAATGCATACCCAGATACAAAGAGACCCAAGTGACAGTCAATTAAGCTGGAGACAAAATAAATGCACCTTGAAGGTCAATAAGTAGGATCAGAAGGTTCAAAGGCTTGTGTGCAATGTTCCCCTGTAGCAGCGGTTATGTTGTTTCATTTAATCAAAACAAGCATCTTATCAATTATGTGAAATGAAAACTCAAGGTAGCAAAACCTGTCAGCCACTGGAAGAAGCAAGATGCACTACATTGAGCAGATGCCCAGAAATGACTTAACAAAAAATTCTGAGGTAGTTTTGTACAATTAGTGAGTTAGTTTTGTATAATTATCCCTAAAAGTGTTAATTGTGAAAAATGTGAAGTTAGTACATTCATATGGAGTAGCTAAGGACAAATTTAAAATCAACTCACTGGATTGACCAAATATAGTGTTTGTAGTTTAACATAATATTATATGTCCCCATTTATATGTGTTTATATACTTGATGATTTTATCAATTGTTATGCACTTCTATATATTTTATACAATTATAGCTATAACTGGTTAAGCAACTTGCTCAAGGCCATGTGACACAGTCAATGGAAAGGAGTAAACTGGGATCCATATGGTCTTAATTCCACAGCTACACTACCAAATGGAATAGTTATTTTAGCTGGTGCAGTACACGTAATGTTTTGATTGCTTTTTTCCTTTGCAGTACTTACTGATGAAGAAGAGCTCTTTAAAACTAAAAAAGACTGAAATAAAGGGAATAGGAGTACAAAAGTTTACAAGGGGTACAAGATGTAGCATTCTCTATTCATGAAGAGTTAGTCACAATAAATTTAAATTCAGTAACCACAAGGACACACAAATATTTCCAAATTAACTCAATTCTTCTTATCAAAAACCATATATCACTTATTGTATCACTGTTGGACGGCTCGGTGGCGCAGTGGGTTGCGCTACTGCCTCGCAGTTAGGAGACCCGGGTTTGCTTCCCGCGTCCTCCCTGCATGGAGTTTGCATGTTCTCCTCGTGTCTGCGTGGGTTTCCTCCGGGTACTCCGGTTTCCTCCCAGAGTCCAAAGACATGCAGGTTAGGTGCATTGGCGATTCAAAATTGTCCCTAGTGTGTGCTTGGTGTGTGGGTGTGTGTGTGTGCTCGCCCTGCGGTGGGCCGGTGCCCTGCCAGGGGTTTGTTTCCAGCCTTGTGCCCTGTGTTGGCTGGGATTGGCTCCAGCAGACCCCCATGACCCTGTAGTTAGGATTTAGCTGGTTGGATAATGGATGGATGTACGGATGTATCACTGTTCAAAATAGGCAGAACAAATTGGAAATGTGAAATAGTTCAACTTACTCAAAAAGAACAACAGCAAATGACTGGACAAGCCTGTAGAATGTCTGTTCTGAAACACATTTTGAATTGCACCGCTGGGGAAAACACAAAAAACATTTTTCTTTATTAAAATGTATAACTAAACTAAACAGTGTCAACAAAAATAACAGATAAGGCAATCATATAACATTTAGAAATGAAACAGAGGTCTCTACAAAGCTAAACTCACAATAGTACTTTCCACTTGGTGCCAAACCACCTCTTTCTAACTTGCGTTGGAACTTTGTTTACTGTGAAAATAAATGTATTATTTGGTTTGGAATAGGGCAAAGTCAGGCTGTACTCAATCTGTGTTATTAATATTGAAAAACCATATGGGGTAGGATGAAGAAATCAGGTGATGTGCAGTTACAGCCTCAATGTTTTTTTATGAAGTGCCCCCTTCATGCATTCTACCAGATGTGCTTATCTTTAGTCACCTGCAAAGTACATATTTATATTTATAGTAATTCTAATCCATCATTTTTTATAAAATGCACTGTGAAATGAAATACCAAGTGCAGTTAGCATCTGAGATGAGAAATACAGAATTGAAAGCTAAGGAGTGCTAGTGTGAAAGAGGCTTAAGCATATAACCTTAAAAAAAAAAAAAAAAACCAAACACTCAGTAAAATTTCTGGGCTATAAACAAAGCTTCATCATTTTAGGATACCACAATATCAGGAGCATTCACACAGTGCTATTAAGGTTAAGTGTAACAAGAACATTGACTAGGCAACTACCATCACTAACAGCCTCTCTTTTCTCACCTGCAAACCGGGGGATGAGTCCCACGACAAACACTAACATCACTCCTGCTTCATCTCTGGGGTACCATCCCTTCCACCCTATGGGCTATTTAAAGGACAGCATCACTGGGAATCATTTCTGGACTAGCATCAGAACCAAACGGAGCTCTGTAGCAAAGAGTAAATCCAATCCATAGCCTGAGAGAGAAAGGCACTGAACAATGCCTTCATCCAGGTGGCCATCATATTCTGATTAATAAAAGTATTTTTCTTTTTTTTTTTTATACTTTTAATAAACTCGTGCCTTGAGTGGTAGTTAAGTATCCAATGTCACTGGGATAGGCTCTTGCTCATTATGACTTCTTTAATGGAAAAAGGAGATTTGAAAAATGGATGGGCAGATATCTAAGAGGGAGTAACCAACTGTATCCAAAATATGTGTAAAAGCGGGGACTAAGGACCAGGCACACCTTGTAAAATATAATCTGTGAACGTATGTTATGCAACTAATTGTTTCCCAAAAAGTTCAGTTCAGTTGCATAGCCTCATCACCCAGTATCAGGGTGATAAATGCCTTACAGTTATCCTGACTAATTTCACTACCTTTAACAGAATATTTATTATCCGATTCCTTTATAAACTTCTGACCTGTGCTTTTCCACTACATAATAATTAGGCCAATTTTAAAGTTCATTAGTGTTGTAACTAAAAATCTGCTTTAAAGTAATTCCCCTTTGAGGGGTCTACATTGAGAATAAGTTCAAAATCATTATTACAGCAAAGAGGTCATTCATCATAGTCCTGGATTTGTCAATGTAATGCTGTCTACCTCAGATCAATAAGTATAGTAATGGAAGCAAATAATTTAATTTATGCACAATACTTTGTGCTTTACTGATTTTATTTTCTTGACATCGTTGGTTTTTACTGAAGTCACATTTATTGTTAATAGCATTCATTTTAATCTTTAACTTGTTAATAAAAATATGCAATTTACAAAAACAAATAGCTAGTGATTGATGGTGACTATATTTGCAAAGTAATTGTACATTACACCAAAAGACTAACATAAAAAAACCTATATATTATTATTTAAATATGCTTCTAACACATAAAAGCTGAGATACAAAACAAAAACATAAATGTTTATTTGAATCTTACCTGGGCACTGACGTATTTGGCAAACCATTCCCTTTCTTTGCTATTGTCCCCAGAGCACAGCTGGCCAAACCGTGCTTTCTCCTCTTGGTTAATTTTCTCTCTAAATAAAGGTAATGTATATTAGAAAATTTCCCTTACTTTTTAATAATGTATAATCCATTTAGAAAATGTTCAAACCTCTTGCCTTTTTTTTTTGCATTTTGTTATATTGAAGCCTTATGCTAAAATTGTTTACATTTGTTTCTTCTCCACATCAAGCAACAATCAATACACCAGAATGACAAAGTGAGTACAGTATATTAGAAATTTTTTCAAATTTATTCAAAATAAAGTATTCAGACCGTTTGCTATGGTATTAGAAATCTTTCTCAGGTGCATCCCATTTTATTGATCATCGTTAGGATGGTTCTACACCTTGGTAAATCGGTGAAGAAGTGCCTTGGTAAAAGAGGTGAACAAGAAACTGAGGGTCATTCTACCCAAGTTGCAAAGGACCTGTGTGAAGACGAGTGAAAGTTCCAGAAGGACAACCATTACAGCCACCACACCACAGAACTAGGCTTTATGGCAAAGTGGCCAAACAGAAGCTCCTCTTCAATAAAAGACATGTGAAAGCCCATTTAGAGTTTGCACAAAGGCACCCAAAGGTCTCTCAGATTGAGAAACAGGATTCTTTGGTCTGATGACAGCAATACTGCATTGCTTGGGCTCAGTTCTAAGCAACATGTCTAAAGGATACTTATTACTTGCACAATACCACTTAAATGGTAAAGCATGACGGTTGCAGCATCACGCTATGGAGTTGTTTTTCAGCAGCAGGGACTGGGAGACTAGTCCAGGGCAAGGGAAAGCTAAACAGAGCAAAGCGCAGAGATAATTTTATTTATTTTCAAAAATTTCTAATATCCTGTTTTGGCTTTCTCATTTTTGGAAATTTAGTGTTGCTTAGTCAGGGAATATATTCATTTAAATGATATTAGCACAAGACAGCAAAATTACAAAATGTGTAAGAAAGCAAACAAACAAGAAAGTGAGAAGTCAGAATACTTTCTGAATGCGTTGCGTATGTTCTACCTTCCATTCCATCCAGATAAATGGGGAGATTTGGTGACAGAAAAGGTATTAAGCTGTAAAAATCATACCAAAACCTATAAAACATTGACTCGACAAAGAAGTGAGAAAAGATGAAGAGGAAGAAGAACATGCTATGGTTTCTCTACAAAGCTCCCTCACAAGCTGGTTGAGACGACTCTAGATTGGCACCATGTACCCTGTAAGATCAAGGATCTCATTCTGGATTATTACAGTAACTTCAGGCTGAGAGTTACTTCAGGGAGCATTACATCAAACTGGCATCGGCTCGAGAAAGGGATAATTACTGGCTGTACGATTTCTGTGATCCTTTTTGCTCTCGCGATGAATATGTTGGTCAAGGCTGCTGAAACAGAGTGTAGAGGCCCCCTGTCCAAGTCTGGGATCCGGCAGCCCTCGATCAGAGCCTTTATGGATGACTTGACAGTCACCACTACCTCAGTGCCTGGGTGCAGGTGGATTCTTCAGGGCCTGGTTAAACTCATTTCTTGGGCTAGGATGAGCTTCAAGCCAACAAAATCCAGGTCTATGGTACTGAAGAGAGGGAAAGTGGTGGACAAGTTTCGCTTCTCAGTGGATGGCGTAACAATACCATCAATTAATGAGAAACCAGTCACTAGCCTAGGTAAGGTTTTTGACTGTAGCCTCAGAGATACTGCGTCAGTCCAGACAACGATTAAGAAGCTGGAAGCTTGGTTGTCGGCAGTAGATAAGTCTGGTTTACCTGGTAGATTTAAGGCATGGATATACCAGCATGGCATCTTGCCACGGATTCTTTGGCCGCTGTTGGTGTACGAAGTTTCGATGTCTACAGTAGAGGCCCTGGAGAGGAAGATCAGCTGTCATCTCCGAAGATGGCTTGGCCTGCCTCGCAGTCTAACGAGTGTAGCATTATATGGCAGGAGTAATAAGCTTCAGCTTCCTATCAGCAGCCTGGAGGAGGAGTTCAGGGTTTCTCGTATAAGAGAGGCCCTAGTCTACCAAGGCTCTGGAGATTCTAGAGTAACAGCAGCAGGTATTGAAGTGCGAACAGGAAGGAAGTGGAGAGCACAAGAGGGACTGGAGTTGGCAGAGTCTCGGCTGAGATACAAGGCACTTGTGGGTACAGTGGCAATGGGGCGAGCAGGATTGGGAGCAATCCCAAAGCCACAGTACAACAAGGCTCAGGGCAAGGCGAGACGAGAATTGGTCCTAGAGGAAGTCCGAGCAGGTGTCGAGAAGGTGAGGACCAGCAGGGCGGTGAGCATGCCGCAGCAAGGGGCATGGACGAGGTGGGAAGGAGCGCTGGAGAGGAAGATCACCTGGAACGACATCTGGAAGGCAGAGCCACAGCGTATTAAGTTCCTGGTCCAAGCTGTGTACGACGTGCTCCCCAGCCCAACGAACCTGCATGTTTGGGGCAAGAGTGAAGTTCCAACGTGTCCACTCTGTCCTGGACGAGGGTCCCTGGAGCATATTCTGAGTAGCTGCCCATCTGCCCTTGGAGAGGGCCGATACCGTTGGCGACACGATCAGGTCCTAAAGTGTATAGCAGAGACCATTTTACATGCAGTGGCCAACAACAAATATGTTGGCAGCCAGAGAAGAATTGCCTTCATAAGGGCTGGTGAGCAGGTACAAGCAAAGCAAAAATCAACCAGCCTCCTTTCATCTGCGGCAGACTGGGAGCTGCGGGCTGACCTGGGCAGGCAGCTCAAGTTCCCGGAATTTGTAACATCAACCTCGTTGAGACCCGATATAGTTTTAATATCTGCATCGTCCAAGCAAGTCCTTTTGTTGGAACTGACAGTTCCATGGGAGGACCGCATGGAAGAGGCAAATGAGCGTAAGCGGCTCAAGTACCAGGAGCTCATTGAGGACTGCCGAAGGAAGGGCTGGAAGGCTTACTGTGAGCCCATAGAAGTAGGGTGCAGAGGCTTTGCCGCCCGATCCCTGTGTAAGATCTTTGCCAGGCTTGGAATCACAGGAGCTGCAAAAAGGAGAGCCATTAAGTCCATCACAGAAGCCGCAGAAAGAGCCTCGAGGTGGATTTGGATCAAGAGGTCCGCAAAGTGGGCCAGTGCTGCTGGGACACAAGTTGGGGCGTGACCAATCCCGGCTGGGTCACCTGAGAGAGGGTGTCTGATGTTGTGAGACCCGAAACACCCGATGATCTCAGGAAACATCACTGATGATGTGTCCCAGCGCATCCAGAGATGTATCTAAGTATCTCTACCTCCTTGAATGTATCAAGAGGTTTCAGACAATGGATTTTTGTATAAATCACATTTGTTTCAAAGAGTTGTTAAATTTCTTGTATCTTTTGCTTTAAAGACATCATCATAAGCAGACCCCAAATTGAATCAAAATTGCTAAATACACCAGTCTAAAAACAATAATAAGCCAGTTCATACAGCTTACAAAAAGGAAAATACAACAAAAATATCATTTCAGTACTTTCATCTGAAATCTCCTACAAAAATGAAAACCTGTAAACAATATATTTGCTGGGCAGCACAGTGGTAGTGGTGCTGCCTTACAACAAAGAGGCTAGGGTTTGCGTCCTGGGTCCTCCCTGTGTAGAGTTTGCATGTTCTCCCCATGTCCACATGGATTTCCTTCAAGTGTTCCAGTTTCCTGCCACAGTTCAAAGACATACAGTACAAGTTGGGTGAATTGGCCCTACTATATGTTTGTGTGTGTGTTATCCTGCAATGGACTAGCACCCTATCCAGAAATTGTTCATGCCTTGTGTACTATGTTTACTGGGATAGACTCCACCTTCCCCATGACCCTGCTCAAGATAAAGTAGGGTTGGAAGATAAATGGATAGATTTGCTAAATTAAAGCTAATTAACATTTTATAGTTGTTTCATTGTATTTACATATTATTTCTTATAGAAGCTCTAAAGAAGAGTAAAAAATAAAGTGCTACTGTCTTTTACGTTAAATATACATTGACTTGTGATCAAATTATCCATAAATCCAAAATCTGGTATTCAAACCTGGTTTAACATAATGTCTATGCTGTGACATGACACAGGTAAAACATTGTCCAGTTTGCAAGCCACTTAAGAATTTTCTACTTGATAACAAAGACATTAAATTCTGGTCACAATTCAATAACAGCATTCTGTTTTAGCTGAACTCTCAGTCAGCATTTCTGATAACAATTGCCATACAATTCATGAAAATAGTTTAGAATGCCAGGATGAGTCTAGTCTATTCTTTAAATTGTTCAATACAGACAATTATAAAAAAAAAACAATGTTTTTTCTTTGACATAAAATTAATTCCACTGAAGCTTCTGTATGTACTGCTCCACGTCACTGTGCCATCTACTGAATTGCAACAGCATTTTATACATTTCTTCCCCAGTGGGACTGACATCAAGCACCTAAATTTAACTAAATTGAAGAATGCCATCATTTCTTAAATTGTATTCTTTAAATGTTTCAGACTTCCATGTGTTTTTTTTTCCCATTTCTGTACATTAAATGTTATTGAGGCCCATAAATCTACAAAGTTAACTTCATGCCCTTTAATTTGTAAAAACATCTCCTTTAAAGAAAAGAAAACAAAAAAGGGTCTATACAATGCTAATATTGTAATCATTTTTGAAAAGCTCAACTTAAAGCTTGTGCTTTTTGTACAGTTTCTGTTGTTAGCTATTTTTGTTCTTTGTTACGATGGCATATTTGCCTTTTTTTATTTCAGCACAATAGCATGTAGGATATGTGAAGTATTTAGGCTTTTTAATACCATGTTCAGTTTTTTGTTTGTCTCCTTGTTACTAACAAATGTTGACAGCCCTGTGGAACATTTGCACCAATTATTATGTGTATATGCCTATTGGTCATGACAGCAGTACTTTTTGAGTAGGTGGTTCTTATGGGCTAAATACGATATAGGATTTCCTATAATTTTATATATGCAAAAGGCTGTAGTCTGGATTCATTACTTGATATTATTTGGATTGTCTCTGTGCATAGTTATTAAACTAAAATGTAAAACAAATGTTCATACTTGATGTTAGTTCATATATTCCAAAAGACTATGTAGTTATTAGGCATAAAATCAGTGACATGCTTATATGCAGTGGAGCTATTATGCAAACATCATTTTGACCAACCGACATTGTTATTAAAGCACGAAAGAATGCAGCAAGCATATAGGAAACCAGAACAATGATAAAGCAGCAATTCTTTATATTGTAAGTAGTAAAATTAATATCAAAAACAACTTTCAATTGACCCCACAGATGATAAATAATAAAGTTAAAATAACTACATCAACATGACCACTCAAAATTTGATTAATTTAATTACATTTGCAAAATGCAGGGAAGGACACAATATAACAGTCAAAACATCTGTGTCTATCTGAAACCATTATAAAGTTAGGCATCAGTTTCATTTTATTTTTTGCTTCTGTACTAAACAGTTTTCCATAATGCCTGTAACTGCACACTGATTTTTCATTTGTAATATTTAAACACTTTATATTCTGCTTAAAATATAGTCAAAATTTCCATCTATATGACAGTTGTTACACATTTAGTAAAAATAGATCATGACTTTTTAGTGGCATTACAAATTTTAATTAAATTCTCTCTCTGACAACACTTGCGTTAAACAGGACACTGTAAATCAGTTACATATACATGATTTATGTGCACAGTATGTAAGACATAATTAATCAAGGCAAAAGTATATTTCTGTAGCATATCCCTGATATTAATAATAATGTGTAATGATTTCACAGATTTACCTTATACTCTTTGAAACTTATCCTAGTGCCAATGGCATTACTAAGTGCTTCTCAAGTAGTAGTGGATGAGTATTTTTTGTAGATACCCACAGCGCACAGTAGGTGAAGAGACAGCTGTTAAACCAATAAAATACATTTTTATGATTTTTAGAAAAGTTTCTTTAAATTTGCAAAAAAAAAAATGGTTGGGATATAAACCTCCTGCCATTGAAAGGCTTTGCCAAGTCTCTGCTCTCCTTCTCCACCCAATCACAGTCTGTGACTAGCTCCAAATACAGTGGGCAATTATATGACTGATCTAGCAACACTGTTGCTTACAAATCAAAAAATAAGACATCATAACATAAGCAACTAAGATATGTAAAAAAAAAAAAAAAAAAAAGTGCCAGTTTTTATTTTTTGTAACAAGTCAGACAGAAAATACAATTTAACTGATTGAAAAAAAGGCAAAGAAATTTTAATTTTATATTTATGTTATATATTCTGTAACCTAACTTTCTGCTTAAAGCAATTTCTCTAATAACTAACTGTAACTGACAGCTGTAATCATTTTATTTATTCCATAAATTATAAAGAAAGAAAGTGGCTTTAAAAAGGGAAAGGAAAATTAGCTATTTTTAATTAAATATTAAAATTTTAGTTTTATAGAAACTACCTGAAAATCATACAGATTCTCATAAGCTTTTGTAGAACTGTTTGCCTGAACACTAAGGAAATACAACAACACCCTTGATCAATGCATAGGTGACTATAAACTACACCCATATTTGACAGACAAACAGAAAGAAACAAACAGTAAAGGGTAGATATATGTTCATAGCTAATAATTCAGGCTGGGCTTCTTCCCTCAGGGTGTTAGTTGTTGTTACCTGCAGCTCTTAAACATAACATGCGCACAGTGTTCATTGACATTTTAAGAGCTCTCACATAGCTATTCTGGTTAACTTGCAAATGTTTAAAAAGGGTACTGTAAAATAAAATACATTCAGAATTTGTCCAGACTCAGTTCTTTTCAAAAATTCAATGCAAGTATTATTTATGTAAAACTTTAAACATGACTGAAAAAATACTGGTTTTAGCTTTAGTGAAAAAATAACTTCTACCATGGGCCTACTTTTTAGGTTGCACTACGCTGTAGGCAGATTCAAAGAGTCTACAACATAATGCTTGTAGTCATATTGCCATCTATTTTTTCTTAAATTTCACAGACATTTCTTTCCTTATACTGTACATTTTCTTTTAATCTTGGCCCTAATTTTTTTTCATCTCCTATATAACAACATATGGAGGTTTTTATATACTTTAAAATATAAAATTTTATAATAGGTTTTATATTGAATTAACATGATAATTATGGAGTACCTCATGTATTTTGCCATGCGGAAACGGCAAATTTATTCAATGATATATTTCCGCTTGATAACTGAGGAATAAATACTGCCTAAAATAAAAACTAAAAATTTTAAAATTACAACATTATTAGATCAATGTCAAATGAATTAGTAAATTTTGAGATTATTCAAGATACATTAATTTAAGCAATCTCTTTAAAGCTGCCTCAAGAAAAATGCACATTTCAAATAAAATTTCTATGAAAGTTACTAGACTGACCTTGACTGCAGTAATGTACTCATAAGTTTAGATTGCATCCCAGAAACTCCTATATCATTTTAATAAGAGTCATAAAAAAGTGCTTAACTTTTGTTTTCTTTTTACATTTCAGTTGATTGTTTGCAAAAACCCACTTGCTACATTGCTTGATATAGATAGATAGATAGATATAGATAGATAGATAGATATACACGCACACATACTAGTGCTGGGCAGTAGAACCAAAATTCTATATCACGAAATTTTTCAAAATGATACCGGTTTCATGGTATTCAACAGTATTCTTTTTCCATATACGAGTGGATGTTAACCACATTTTCCACTGCAAGACTGACTAAATAACCTATTACACTGTCATGAGGATTGTACATTGTAAAAAAAAAAAAAAAAAAAACATTTTAATGTGCACACAAGTATTAATACAGGTTTGCATGTCCCCACAAAGTGATATTTTTTTAAGGGGGTGGCACTAATGAAGAGAAGGAATCAAACTGCATGACATTTGCAGTGAAAATATAGAACCTTTTTATTGAACAATTTTGAAAACAACTTAAACTATAATTTTGACAACATATTTTCAACCATCCAAAGCGGCATTTAGACTTAGTAAAATATCCAGAGGTGCTTGTCAAAAGTTGTATTGCATTGAACATGTTTTAGAGAAGGAAAAATAGTAAATATTTTTTGTAAACCAACTACACTTTCTGTTAATGTTAACAATCTCTGTCCACTGACACGTTAGGTATGTGGACTGTAATGCTGTTGGTTATCTTGATCCACCGCTTGCTTTTTTTGTCATAGGCAGTACCTCTAGCAAACCCCTATACAAGTGATGTCTGACTCGAGAGTCCTCTAGCTTTTTCAGTTTTATCTGAGGACGTGGAGGAAGCCAATCTTAGTTCCATACATTCATGGTACTCCAAAGCATGTTTGCGGCTAAGGTGGTGCAGCAAATTGCTCGTGTTGCCGCCTCTGGGGATAACTTTAGCTCGATAGCATTTGCAGTAATTAGTTGTTTGGTCCACATCCAACCTTTTAAAACCAAAAGTATATCCAGAAAACAGACACGACTCCTTTGTTCGGCAAAAGTTCTTCTGTGTCATCATGTTCAACTTTATCGTCTGCTACAGCTTCAATTTCAGGATGTTCTCTGTCCATTTGCACTGTACCTCCACTAATGCATGTACTCCATTGCATGCGTGTTTAGCGGTGTAGCAGTGAAAAAGGTCCCCCCTTAAACAGTCTCCCGCTGCGCCACATTCCGAACGTTGTTTAGGCTATTTAAACTGGTGTTGCGGTATAAGAAAAATCCATATCATAACAAAAATAAAAAACAGTTTTTGGTATGAACTGGTATACCTCCCAGCACTAATACAAACACACGCACATATATATATATATATATACACATACAAATATATACTTAGATATTTATTTTCAGCATTTAAGAATTCTGTTTTTGCAGTCAGTGCTGTTACTAATTCATTAGGTATTGTATCATCAGAGAGGTCTACCTCATGCTGGCCAATGTGTAAATTCCTGCTATTGATACTTTAAATGTAACTGTCATTAACCTGCAGACATTTCTTGCTTTCTAAAAATATTTTTAAAACCGGTGATTTTGGAGGCCATAATTTTGGGAACTTTCTGATTAAAGTTATAAACAAAAACATCACATATGCAGTAAGTTTAAAGCTATGCTGAAGCCTGTTAAATCATACTTAAGTAGAATACACTTTTAAACAATACTGAATCAGCACTGCAGCTACTTTACTACTATCAGACATACCTATTTTTTACTGTGGCCTACTTCCAACAACAGCATACAGTGTCTGTTATCATAAAATCTGTCCCAAAAAATAAGATTTTTTGTTAGTCTAACAATATTATATTTAATTTTAAAAAAGAGCAAAAAAGATGGCAAGATGTGCATACAGACCTGACCAAAATACTAAAGTAAACATACTACAAGAGTTAAATCAATAAAAAGCAATAAAATTTATCAGATTATCTGTATCATTATGAATGATCTATGTGTAAAATTGGAAAACTATGATTAAAACAAAAGTTACATATAGACTTCATATGTATGAAGCCTTAGTATCTCAAGTATTGCTTTGTTATTTGGGAACACAAAAAAAAATTAATGCTTTCTCCTGGTATAATACACATTCCATGTTAAAATCAATTTGTCAACATTTCTGTAAAGCAAAAACAAACCAACAGGATTAAGCAAAACCAGGACCCTTAGGACTAAAGCAAAACAGTCAAAGTCAAATTCCATTTAAAGACAAAAAAGCAAAAAATAATGCCTACCCTCCATGAAATATCTTGTCCACATATTTGCATATGAATTCCCTCCTTTCTGTTGCTTCCTCATCTTCTGTATATTCTACACTTTGAATAGAGGAGAAGGACTCATTGGAAGAGGAACGACGAGAATGGCTCCAACCACTGTGGCAAGGTGAATCAGTTGCCTCATTTTCACTATCAGCAGATTCTGTTGCTTCACTATCATTGCCAGTGTCTTCCTCATGGATATTGTCAGAATAATTTGAAGTCTTCTGGGGTGCAGGTGATGAAGACTCAACTACTGAAGGTTCTGAATCAAAATCAATCAGGTTGCCAACAGGAACAGCATCAACATCCATACTGCTAATGCTTTTTCTTTAAAATTATATTTTTTTTCATTTGTGGAACGTAATGAATACAATATCCGTAATGTCTATGGCTATCTTCAACGTAATTGATCTGAAATTAGAAAAAGACAAAAAGTCTAAACTGCAATGTGTGTACAGTACATACTGCTTACCTAAATATTCCTGTAAATGTGACAGCCAGAACAAAATACACTATAAACAACTTGCATAGAAGTATAGACAAGGGTCTTTAACGATATTTAAGTTTAGAATTAAGTTTTAACATTTATGTCAAAGTCTGCAAAAATTAGTTACTGTACAATTTTAATGAAACCTTAGCTGCAGTGCAATGACAAAGTATTTGCCCCATTCCTGATTTCCTGATTATAACACTTAATCGTTTCTGATATCCAAACTAATTTGATATAATACAAAAGACAACCTGACTAAACACAAAGTTTTTAAATGTCCATTTGATTTATTGAATGAAAAAAGTTCAAAACCTGTATCATCTATGTGTAAAAGTATTTGCCTCCTTAATCACACAATCAAGCAATGAGATAAACTTAAAAAGTAATAAGGTAAATGGCAGCTTAACTGCTGCCAAACTTTTTAAATCTAATCATCATTTAAATAGAACCATTCCAGCAATGTGAACCATGCCTTAATCAAAAGAAATTTCAGAAGACCTGAGAAATAAAGTTACTGAAATATATCAGTTGGGGAATGGTTACAAAGCAATCACTAATACTGTAGGACTCCAATGAACAACCATGAGAGCCATCATCTACAAATGGAGAAAACCTGGAACAGTGGTAATACTGTCAAGTAGTGGCAGTATCATCAAAATTGCTTCAAGAGAACTGGTATCTAATTAATAATTTCTTTTGACCATCCAGTAACGAACTTTGACTTCGAGTTAGCCAGAATTAGTCAGAATTAAATGTGTTTGGAGATCAGCAATAATTAAGTGTTATAAATAAACAAGAATAGAGGAAATAAAAACAGATTGGGAGAAAAGTGAGGAATGGAGGAAATGAAAAAACAGACAGAAGAGGAAAAGGCTCATAAAGTCGTATTGCAGTAGTTGTACATGTCTCATGAAGTGCACAGTGACAGACTGAATGAAACCTTTAATTGCACTAGTTGTGATGAATTGTGGTAATTTATTGACCTCAGGCACTGGTGCCATCATACAAATCTGTTAGTAGTTTGACTTGAGAGTTATCAGTGAGGATGGTACGCAGTGTCATGCATCTCATCAAAGCAATAATCTTCTCTATGAAGTTGCGATCACGTCTAAGGAATAAAGTGTGGGTGGTGGCCCCCATGTTAACTCTTTATTGTGCCACAGTGAGCACTGCCTCACTGTTCATAGCTGCCTCCTTGATGTGCTACACCATGCACAACATTGAAGTAATAATCTCCCACGTAAAGTCCCAATCACGCTGCATTTTGTGCTGCATCACATTCCTTTGCACATCACATATTTTGTATAAAGGTTACAGATCCTGTTTGGCAGTGGGAATGCAACACATGAAAATGGCTAGGAACCACAAGTGGCCCAGGGCCTACATCATACAGGAACTAATTGGTTCCTAAAAAAAACGTTCCTGCAGAGTGAAGATGCCTAATAGCAACAAGGAACATGTCACTTACTACCAGAAAAAAAATTGCAGCAACACTGCAACAAGTACCAAGAATCAGTGGAACTGCAAAGTAATAAATTACACAAAAACATCTAAGGATAAGTAAAAGATGAATGGCATAAAATATGACAAAAATCATTAATAATTGACAATTTAATCATGAGCATTTTTGATAAATTACATATTTCAGTGCCTTTCTATTTTTTCCACAGTTAGAATTTAAGGGCAGCAGAAGAATAAAAAAAAAAACTAAAAAAACTAAAGAATATAAAAGCAACAGGAAACATCAATTACTAATGTATTTAAATTCTTACATTAGCAGTCCAACAGGAAAATCCTGTTTATTCCTGTACACAATGACAAGGAGAAAAGTGAGTACCCCACCTTATACATAAAAACTTAAAAAATCTATTTAGAAACTACAGTTTTTTTAAGAAGAGCATGTGGGAGTACAATAACTGCTACTACTGAAAAATAATTATCTTCTGATGAGGCAGCAGAAGACCTCTGAAGTGATTGCAGTATGTAACTCATAGGAAAGGGAGTACAATAACTGCTAGAAGTGAAAGAACCCATCTTCTAATGAGGCAGCAGACGACCTCTGAAGTGATTGCAGGATGTAGTCATAAGAGACCATGGGTGGATATTATACACATCTATAGACTTCAGGTATATGGTCACTAGTGAGAAAAAATTACTTAAGTTTTTGAGAAAAAGATAGGAGATAGGAAGTTGCTTTGGTGTCTCCACAGATGTAGGCAACGGTGAAGAAGGGGTATTGTGAGACAGCTAGCATTTGCCTTTTGCTAAGTGTCCCATTGGTGCTTTGTGTTCTCTTGGTGTTCATTCTATTCTTATTTGTTTCAATGTTTTTTTCTTACATTTTGGATAAACAGCCATTTATTCCAAGAATGCCATGGTTAGCTTGTTTTCTTCTATGACATGTATGAATGCCCACAGCCGCTTCAGATTTTAAATTTGAAGGCAAACAGCAATGGGGGAGGGGATGTGTCATAAACTAATAAAAAGAGGCCAAAGCCCAAGATCCCTTCAGGCTTGAGTGTGAAAGAGCAGTGAGATGAGAACCTGAAAGTGTACTGTAAAAAACGTGGAAACTACCAATATAATTTTTTAAATTCATAATTAGTTTGACGAAATTTGAGAATTGATGGATAGACTAATGGCTTGGGACAGTCACAGAGAAACACACTAGTTTGTGCATCCCCTGTGGTTGGGTTGGTTATTTTATTACAAATAAATAATAAATTTAAATAAATAATACAGTCAAGACTGCTGTTTTCAGCAACATTGCAGCTGCTGATATCAGGATTTTAAATTAATATACCCTGTCAAAATATTAAAATTGCATAGCTTCAGAAAATGCTGATTGAGCTGCTAAACTGCAGAACCAACAGAACATACTGTCTGTCTACTTCAGACTTTTCTTCAAAAGCATCACATACTGACCTAAAATGTGTCAACAACACTTCTCCAATACCCTTTCACCATACCATAATCAAAGTCCAGTACTTAGTAATAGTATTCAAGAAAAATATTTGAAATAAGTATTAATTCAGCAGTTAAATAAATATT
Organism: Polypterus bichir lapradei; assembly: GCA_026402145.1. Lineage (NCBI taxonomy): Eukaryota > Metazoa > Chordata > Cladistia > Polypteriformes > Polypteridae > Polypterus > Polypterus bichir. The sequence goes on along the minus strand of JANRMT010062806.1, from coordinate 33,530,583 downwards.
AAACTGAAACATTTGACTACAAACACAGATTAGGCCAAAACAGACATGTATGGGGAAAAAGTAACATTTCTTTTAAGAATGAATATTATATTTTCCACTTTATTAGTATCATGAGTGTATTTCTGTAAATTGGTACTTCAATAAAAATTACTAAAAAAAAGAAATAAGCATGAATTATACCATCTTACACTAGAATGCAATGATGTGCATAGCTTCTACCAATCTTGTGTAGTATTATGAAAAAAATAAAGGGAATTTGCAGCTTAAAATAAGAGACTTTTGAAAATGCTAGTCAGCCAAACTAAAGACTAATATGTTTATATTATTTATACAGCACAATTTCAAAAACCAGTGGTTGACCAAATTGCTTTACAACCTTAACAATAAATAAATGAATAAAAATAAGTAAATAAAACACAAGCACAGATGGGTAATGCAGAAAACAAAAAATACATACAAACACACCACTAAAACACCTAAAAAGCCTGAGTACACAAGTGGGTTTTTAGCCTAGACTTAAAACATTCAATGGTGGAGGCTGATCAAACATGGAGAGGAAGACTAATCCATAATTTGGGCCTGAACATGGAGAAAGTATGGTCATCTTTATGCCTCAAACGACTGTGTGGGACAGAAAGCAACAGCTTATTCGCTGACCTCAGAGCTCTACAAGGACAGTATGGATGTATGAGGTTAATGAGGTAAGCTGGAGCTAACCAGTTTAAAACTTTAAAGATGAACAGTAAAATTTCAAAACTAATTCTAAATTTCACAGGTAACCAGCTTAAAGATGCTAAAATTTGGATAATAGGTCATGATTTCTTTGTTTTTGTTAGCAGACATGTGGCTTCATTGTGCACAAGCTGAAGCTGAGAAAAAATACAAAATACACCCCATTAGAATAATCCACATGAGAAGAAATAAACACTGCACTGAGATCTAACATTAATACTGCACAGTCTTTAGAATCTACTGACAGCAACAGGTTGTTTAGGACTTTGATAAGTGCTGACTAGGTACTAAGCTTCACTTGGAAACCAGATTGAAAAATATCAAAAATATTACTTACATGTAAAAAAGACTGAAGTTGCTGAAAGACAACTTTTTCCAGTATCTTAGAAAGGAATGGAAGTTTCAAAATTGGCCAATAGTTACTCGGATCACAGAGGTCCAGACCGGCATTTTTGCAGAGAGGCTGCACAAGTGCATGTTTAAAGAATTCTGGTACTTGTCTGGAAGTTAGGGAATTATTTATAATTAATACGAGGATCTACGCTGTCAAATACATCTTTCAGGACAAGGAGAAGGTTTCAAATCTGAGACAACTTTACATAAGTGAGAAAGAGAAATAGGATGAAATGTTTAAGGTTGGGATGCATGCTGGAGTAGCTACTACTAGTGCATCCAGCAACATACATGACCATAGAAAGCAGTTATCCTATTAACAAAGAAATTGAAGTGACTCTTATTAAAGTGCTTAATCTATTGAAAATGACTTTTGGTTGGTGCTTCTGTTTTGCTACCAGGACTGAAAAATATCTTGCTCTAGCTGACTTAATGGCCTCTTGGAAAACAGCAAAAGAATGTTTCAGGATGTCATAAGAGATCTATAGCGTATCTTTCTTCTACTTTCTTTCTGCAAGCTTGTCTGAGCACTCTGGTGATTTTATTGAGCCATGGTAGAGGCTTGGCTCTCGATCACCAAAGCTTAAAAGGAGCCACAGATTCCGGGATGGTTTCACAGGACAATCAAAAATGTTCACCAAATCATCTGGAGTAAAATTACTAAATTGATTTACCACAGTGGTCTAAAAGCGCTAGCAAACCAGGTTAAAGTCAAATTATTGGTAGCCCGTGAATAGCGGGATGGAGGACAACACTTCCTACGAAACCCAGTATTTTAGCATTAAACACAACAGGCATATGATCAGAAAGACAGGATGCACATATTTACAAATCACTGATATTAAAGTCATACGATAAAACCAGATCCAATGTGTGGCCACGTTCATGCACTGGGCCAAAAACAGATTGAGTCAGATTAAAAGTTTAGATTAAATTAATAAAATTCATCACAAGTGGCTTATCAGGAAAGCAAATATGAACATTTAAATCCCCTATGATTAAAAACCTATCCCATTTAGGCAGAATCACACCAAGAAAGTCTGAGAAATCTTGTATGAAATTATCGCCTGCTCTAGGAGGACGGTATATCACAGCATAGACCAGTGGCTCATCAAGTCTGACTTTGATCAGCTGTAATTCGAAGCTGTCATAAGATTTTGCAGGCAGCAAGCAACATCTATAACAGATTTTATAAACAGTACCAATCACTCCACCTCTGCCAGATAGAATAGCAGAGAATTAACTTCTCACTTTGCACATGGGAGCTACCTTTGCTTAATTTGAAGCAGGGAGCTAATTCAGGATGACTGACATTATCACTGCTTGCTTTCTGTGTTTTTGTGACCTGAAGTGACATCTCCGATTTGAATAAATTTTGGAGACTGTTCCTGTTTTCACTACAATGAAGCTGATTTTCTCGGGAACCTGGAATCACCTCCTCTCTTGTGCAAGTTGGTGACCCACACATCAGAATATACAGAGGATGGAAAAAGTAGGTTAAGAGTTGTTCATATGGACAAAGACATGCAGGTTATGATTGCTAGACTCAATTACACTTTAATAATAATATGAAAACAAATAATACAAATATAAGAATAACCTCTGTGTTTCACATATTCACAACTGTAAACCTACTTTTGCCCACCCCTGCATATATAGATGAGAATGAGACATATTACATTGAATACATTTTTAATAGCAAGTATATGGAACATTAAAATAATGAAGCGGGATTGAAATATATGATCTTTCTTAAACAAAATCAAAAATAGCATTTCTACAGTAAAATAAATAATTTGAATGCAGAGTTATCAATATTGATGCAGACACACATACCACTAAAACTATAATACAAATAAATTGCAATAACCATACATTCAGTGCGTGACAATAAACATTTTCTTGAAAGTACTACAAAACTATACATTCAGCTCAATGTACAAAACTATTGTTTTACTTGACTATTTTTATTGAAATTTTAAGGTATGGATAGAAACCTCAATCACTTATAATGTGAACACAATCTTCTTTCATAAACCAGTTAACTAGGGCACAGTAAAGTTGGAAGACAGCTGGCAAGAAGCTAATGACAGATTAAACACTTAACACCCCCACTGTTTACAGTTCCAAAAGCAACTTTGATCCATATAAATAGGCAACTATCCATCCATCCATCCATTATCTAACCCGCTATATCCCAACTGCAGGGTCACAGGGGTCTGCCGGAGCTAATAAAGATGTACCACATTACTAATAACTGCTAGCCTTCCCCAGTCATCTTCCTTCATTACCACAGTACAGGTACAAACATTATCATTTCTTCAACATAGGTCTCAATTTGAAACAAAATAAAAGTAAACAAAATTAATGTCTGAGAAAAATCCTACAAGCAGTCAGTCAGTCAGTCATTGTCCAACCCGCTATATCCTAACACAGGATCACAGGGGTCCGCTGGAGCCAATCCCAGCCAGCACAGGGAGCAAGGCAGGAACAAACCCTGGGCAGGGCGCCATCCCACCACAGGAAAAATCCTACACACTAAAAATAAGGGTAATGTGAGTGAAATCAATACTTATTCTAGGGTCTAAAGGAAGGAAACAGCCCTAAATGGAATACCAGTCCACTGCAGGTGATCCACAAATCCAAATTAATTTACAGTGGGCCAGTTTAGAATCACTAAGTTATACCAAATGTGTATCTTGGGAGGTGGGCAGATAATGCAAGCTTCAATACATACTGTTAGCATATGTGTTTACAAACCAATGATCATATAGCTAAGGCGGCAGCACCTAACCAATCAGCCATCCAAGTTATAATAAAAGCAAGGAAAACAAGAATGACCCAGACATTAATCTAAATATTTAAATAAATGTATATTTGAGATCAGTGGTATTTTTGGCAAGAAAATTCTAATGGGGTCATACCAGAGTGTTTCTATATGTGCAGATTTCTTGAATATAAACATTAACTTACCTATATATTAATCTGTCCCTCATTTGCTAATCACTACTGAAACATGAAAGGTCAGGCACCTTTTATATTACAAAAAAAAATACAGTATATCAATCAGTCATTGGGATGCTGGTACCTGGTCTGTCTCGACCGGCATTATAACATTGTGATACCCACTAACACTGTCATAATTTGGCAAAATACAACCATATAGATTTAAACTCATAAAGTAAGAGCATCACAACCATTCACTGCTCAGGAAAATATATTGGCTATTAACTGCTGAAACTGCACACTGAACGTCTAGTAATAACGCTTACTACAATGCGGGGCAGGTGTTTATTGGACAGTGGAAGGTCAGTAAACAATTGAAAAGAAATTCCACATTTATAACTGTTCTCTAAACTCCAAGATCCCATGCTTCTTTGAAACAGGGTTAGCATACAAGGCTTCTTACAACAAAGTGGATTTTTCAAATTTAGAGGAATTCTCCTTAGCAGTGGGTAAAAACACAAGATACAGCATAGTAGTACCTTGTGAATTATATATTTGACATTGATCTCCTTTCTCTTTTTTCAGAATTACCGTGACGATCTTTACGGATGCAAATGTAATGAACATTTCAAACCTCTTTGCTGACATGTGCTGCATGGTCATCAGCAGAAGTACAAATGTGCAATTTGAAAAAATAAAAAATAATAAGAAAAGCAAAAAAACAAAACACCACAACAACCATCAGTTCTCATTTTAATATGGCCAGTGCCTGCCTAGATAGTGTTTAGGAGGCAATCAACAGGTCCAGAGGTGAGTGAATGGCTACAAGATGGGGGGGTGGTATGATGGTGCTAATGCCTCTCTTTCTAACCCTGCAGAACTAAAGAAGAAAAATAAGTATTTCATACCCGCAATAACTCATATCTCAGAAAACAGTTTATCATACAAGCTGATAACTTCACTTCCGGTCTTCCCCCTGATGACATCACTTCCTGTTTTCATTATTTCCTGTAGCCATTTTGTTTTTGTATAAAAGCCGACTAAACCAATATCATTTGTCGAATGTCTGATAAAAGTTAATTATCATCTTGAACAAATCAAGCAAAACATTATATGGGGCAAATCCCCAAACCTTTATAATTGTTTCTTGTAACTTATTCTATCACAATTGGTGTAGTCGGCAGGATTTATTGTTTCAATATGACAGAGGGACAAGACCTGAACGCAGTATTGAACACCCTTGCAGCTGAACTGCAACAAGTGAAGATACAGCTGGGAGATACCCAAACCCGACTTGCGGAATCGGAGGCATGAGCGGCGGCGGCAGTAAGAGTGGAGACATCCGGTCAGTACCTCCTTTACTTACAAATTTGACAGAAGGAGATGACGTGGAATCATACTTTCTTATATTTGAGTATACCGCTAAACGTAATGCCTGGCCACCGTCGGAATGGGCCTACATTCTGGCTCCCTATCTGAAGGGGGAAGCACAGAGAGCTTATTATGATCTGTCTGAGCAGGCCTCCAACTATGATCTGTGAAAACAGGAAATATTTAAACGCTACGGCTTATCCGCGGCACAGCAGGCGAGGGAGTGGCGTGACTGGAAATTTAACCCCGAAAGATCAGTGCGTACTCAGGTGTGCTAAGTCTGGGGCAAAGTGGGCCGCTGGCTAAGGCCAGATGTAAATAGCACCCAACGGATGGCCGAGCTGCTAACGACTGAAATATTTATAAACATGCTTCCAGAAAATCTTGCTCAGCAAGTCCGCAAACAGGAAGTATCCTCGATGGATAGCCTTATCGAGGTGGTAGATCGACATTGGGGTGTCTGTAAATCAGGCAGATCAGAAAGGTTCTCTCGCCAAACCTGAAAGGTTTGTGTGCCTTTTAATGAGCCCTCCCAATCAATTCCTGATATCTCCACCAAGAAGAAAGAACAGCCCCGCCTCCACGCTGTTTCAAGTGTGGAAGGCTGGGACATCTCTACACAGCATGCCCTACCCCGGAGCCGATGGATTTTTCTTTGGGAAAGGGAGAGAGGTGTGCTGTCATTAACCCTTTATCTTCTTCATGTACAGGAGCAGTGGTTTTGAATGGGTATAAAGTAATGGCATTGTTCAATTCCGGGATTAACATATCCATCGTTGCTTGCCGTTTTTGTTTTGCGCAACAATGGTTAAATCATAAGATCAGCTTAAAATGTATACATGGGGACACCCGATACTATCGAGCTGCTTCTTGTATAATTACGTTAGGAGACGTCATGAATGCATTAACGGTAGCAGTAATGACGGAACCTTCGTATCCAGTAATATTACGACGAGACTGGTCCCAAATTAATAGTGGAAAAACAAAGACTGCTTCTGTAACAAATGAAGGCCTGATAATGTATGGTAATAAAGTTAATCCGATTGCCTCCACGCCGTGTAGTAGCTCCCAAAATATTGAAATTGACACCATAGAAAACAGAGACGAAGGCACATCAGGCACTACGAGAGGCATTCCACCTCCCGTAGGACCTCCTGCGTCCGAATCGCCGCCCCTTGAGGTAGCCCAAGACCCTATTAGTGATTTAACGTCCCAATTTAAATTTACTCCTTCATCCTTTAAAAGGGAGCAATGGAATGATGATTCATTGAAATTTGCGAGGAATGCAGTTGTATCAGTAAATGGGCATATGTCTGTTGAGACTGTACCACGAATGCCTTACTTTGTTATAAAAAATGATTTATATCATGTGGCAGAACATGAGGGAGTTATAAGAGAATTGTTCTTAATTTCACGCCCTTACCGTCGTCAGGTGTGTGATTTAGCACATTCACATTTACTCGGAGCCCATTTGGGGACCGAAAAAACTTTAGAATGCATTAAGTTCAGATTTTACTGGCTGGGAATAAATGAGGAGGTCAGACGTTTTTGTACATCATGTCCAGAGTGTCAGATTTGTCAGATTCCTAGAAGGGACCATGCTCCTCTTATTCCCCTTCCCCTAATTGATGTGCCCTTTGAAAGAGTGAGAATTGATCTCATAGGACCCATTAAAACTTCACTACAAGGTCATAAATATATACTTGTGCTTGTAGATTATGCCACATGATTTCCTGAAGCTGTTCCCTTGCACTCAGCAAATTCAAAAACAATCGCACGGGAATTAGTAGGGATTTTCACGTGTGTAGGGATTCCCAAAGAGGTTTTAACTGACCAAGGAACTCCCTTCACCTCAGAAACGTTCAGGGAAGTTGCTAGGTTACTCAGAAATACACATCTGAAGACATCGGTCTATCACCCTCAAACTGATGGGCTGGTAGAACGATTTAATCAAACCCTTAAACAGATGTTACACAAGGCAGTTAGCGATGATGGAAGGAACTGGGATCAGTTACTCCCCTTTGTCCTCTTTGCCTACTGGGAAGTCCCGCAGACCTCCACAGGTTTTTCTCCTTTTGAACTCCTTTATAAACCCAGAGGTTTATTAGATATGTTAAAAGAAGGATGGGAAGAGGAGGTCCTCTCATCCTCGAATATTTTGGAGTATATCGCACAATTATACGATAGATTAAATAAAATTCGGCCTGTGCTAAAAGACCATATGGATAAGGCTCAAGCGAGATATAATAATCGAAACAGCACCCTCCGGGAGTTTACTCCGGGGGATCGTGTAATGGTGCTCATTCCTACTTCGCACTCTAAATTATTGGCTTATTGGCAGGGGCCCTATGAAATTAAGGAACGAAAAGGGCTTGTCGACTATTTAGTTAAACAACCTAATCGTCGACCAAGCGAGCGTGTTTATCATATCAATCTGCTGAAACCGTGGAAGGACAGAGAGGCGGAGTCTCCCTCCGGTCAGCCGCACTCCCTTTTTGTAGAATGTCAACCCCTTAATTTCGGTGCTAATTTGTTTGAAAGACAGGAACAAGAGTTGGAAACAACTATTCTGTCCATACATGAAGTAGTGAGCGAACAACCAGGACACACTGCGCTGATTGAGCATGACATTGTCACAGACCCAGGGGTTATTGTCCGAGAAAGACTGTACCGACTTCCAGAGGCAAAGAAAATTGAAGTAGAATTGGAAATTAGATGAATGCTAGAGATGGACATTATTGAAGAAAGTTATAATCCATGGTCTAGTCCAATTGTCTTAATTTCTAAGCCAGATGGGTCGTGGAGGTTTTGTAATGACTTTCGACGTCTCAATCAGGTTTCTAAATTTGATGCGTACCCTACGCCGCGAGTCGATGATCTCCTCAAAAGGCTGGGTAATGCTCGATTTTTAACTACTCTTGACATGACCAAAGGGTACTGGTAAATTCCCTTAATGGATTCTGCTAAAGAAAAGACCGCTTTTAGTACCCCTAGGGGACACTGGCAATACAAGGTCCTTCCATTTGGATTGCACGGGGCTCCGGAAACTTTTCAATATCTGGTGGACACACTGTTAAGTTCCCACAATTCCTATAGTGCCACCTACCTGGATGACACTGTCGTCTATTCTGGCACATGGGAGGAACATGTAATGCACGTTCAGTCCATTCTACTCACACTGGCTAAAGCCAGACTTCATATTAACCCAAAGAAATGTTTCTTTGGCTTAAATGAAGCCAAATATTTAGGCTATCTGGTGGGTGGTGGATCGGTTCAGCCACAGTGTTCTAAAATTGATGCCATCATTAAATGGCCCGTCCGATTACTAAGAGGCAGGTACAAGCTTTCTTAGGTTTGGCGAGTTACTATCGTCGTTTTGTTCCTCGTTTTTCCAAGAAAGCTGCACCTCTTATAAACCTAACAAAGAAAAAGGCTTCAACTAAAATGGTATGGGACAATTGTACTGAAGCTTCATTTCGTGGCTTAAAGTTGGCCCTTACATCAGCACCTGTTTTGAAATCTCCTAATTTTTGTTATCCTTTTATCCTCCAGACCGATGCGTCGGACACAGGACTGGGTGCCGTGTTGAGCCAATGCATTGAGGGTGCTGAACACCCCATATTACCCCAGCCGGAAACTGTTGGACAGGGACAGCAGGTATGTGGCGGTGGAACGAGAGGCTTTGGCAATCAAGTGGGCTGTGACACAATTACGATACTACCTGTTGGGACAGGAGTTTACTCTTGTGACGGATCATGCCGCCTTACAGTGGATGGCCCCGAATCAGGAGTCTAACCCTCGTGTCACTAGGTGGTTCCTGGAGTTACAACCTTACAGGTTCAGAGTCACTTATCGGGGTTCTCTACAGGCCAATGCTGATGCTCTCCCCCGTACCTTCGACCTCTTGGTGCATGCCGTCCGACCTGATGGGTCTGGGCTGCTGGGGGGGGGTCATGTCACACACGTGCTTTTAGGAGGCAATCAACAGGTCCAGAGGTGAGTGAATGGCTACAAGATGGGGGTGGTATGATGGTGCTAATGCCTCTCTTTCTAACCCTGCAGAACTAAAGAAGAAAAATAAAGTATTTCATAACTGCAACAACTCATATCTCAGAAAACAGTTTATCATACACTTCGGGTCCCACCATGATGACGTCATTTCCGGCTCCAGCTGATGAAGCCACTTCTGCCCCTGCCACGATGATGTCACTTCCAGTCTACCTCCTGATGACATCACTTCCTGTAACCATCTTGTTTTTGTATAAAAGCCAACTGAACCAACATCATTTGTCGAATGTCTGATAAAAGTTTATCACCTTGACCAAATCGAGCAAAACATTATACGGGGGAAATCCCCAAACCTTTATAATTGTTTCTTGTGACTTATTCTATCACAATAGTTTCTAGATAAGTAAATACACTGAGCATTACTTAGGAAGATACAGCTGAGGGCTGCTATAAATATTTTAATAATAAGTTAAGTTACTGTTTTAGGCTTATTACTTACTTTGCACCCTGTTTAAGAGTCCTAATAGCACTGCAGATTAATATGTATTAACTACAAGGTCCAAAATGTCTGGTACTGCCCCAACTAAGAATATTATACATCAATTTCAAATGTTATAAAAAGGCATTTGTATTATAACTAAAATTAGACTATGATATTGTATACTTTTAAATAGAATTAAGCATTGTGTGAATATATATATATATATATATATATATATATATATATATATATATATATATGTATATCCAACACACATAAAAAAATATTTGTTCTTTCTTAAAATTTAACACAACAGTCTGTCAGTCAAAAACATTTGTGCTTTCTTAAAATTTAACACAACAGTCTGTCAGTCTGTAAATAAAGATTTACAGCAGATCTGAAGTTTACGATAGTACTCTGCAAAATGTGGAAAAGATCCAAAAAATTCAGGAGAACAATAACTCAATGGAATAAAATGATAGTGGTTCATTGCCAGAAACTAAATTCTCTGATTAAATGAGAAGGTTACCATGCCCTTGTGTTGGCCTACTTCATGTAAAAGTGCAGCATTAAGCCACTGCAGCTGCTTTCAGAAAATATTTGAAAATGGCAAGCCCTCTCAGCAACCCAGCATTAATCAACTATGGATGGAACATTATTCCATTTCCGAATACCTTAACCAATGTTAATCGCAACATTAATTAAGATTGAACAACACTGCAGAAACCGATAATTTGATGTTTTTCTTTTAACATACACATATTAGAGTTACTTTGATCTTACACTTCAAATCGCTATGAATATCATTGCTGGAAGATGACTTCATTTTCTGCATTATGTTTGTGGAATTTTTTTTCCTCCCCAGTGTCTCCTTGAGATTTCTCCAGGTACTCCAGTTTCCTCCCATTTGAAAGGCCTGCACTTTATATTAAATGAACAATTATTTTTTGTATCACTTTTAAGATCCAGCTGGTGCTGACCTTACCCACTGATAATAAATCAGTAAAAAACCATAACTATAAAATTAGCTACAAAGGAATGCATTTAAATATACTTCACCTACACTGCATATATTGCATACTGTACACACAAGAGAATAAGTTACACAGAATCACTAATGATAAGAATACATTTTATTTATATGGCACCTTTCCCAAGCTCAAAGTGTTTTAAAAAAATTCAGGAAGACACATGGCACATATAACAATGAATACAAATAATATCCACAGAAAATGGTAAGTACAGGATATACAATCATTAAAATAAAATAAGTATAATAATAAGGACAATAAACGAGTATTTTGTGATATAAATACAAATCATCCAGAGCAACTGGACATGGAGGGCAAACTGAAAAAAGTCTCAATGCCAGAGTAAGTTAAATGTCTTCCTGAACAAATTAGTTTTAATTTGTTTTTAAAAAATAAATTGAGTCACCTGATCTCATTGTTACTGCCAAAACAGCCAAGTACAGAATGCTATTAAAAGACATATTAGAATGAAAATTCTCTAAAATATATAATGAACTAGAGGTTTTTTTGGATTTTAAAGTCTGGGGTAAAACAGTGTTTTCTTTTAAACATTTACAATCAAGAAACATACAGCACCTGAGAGTGAAACTATTTTATGTTAAAAGTACACCCTGAAGTCATATTAGCTTCACACGTAAATAAAGTCTGAATTTAAATTCAGGACTTTTTAAAATGGTTTATAAATGTTTTACATTAAAAATATTTTAGAAATACACTGCTTACATCATTGATGAAACATGCTGGCCACTTCTGAAATAATAGAAAATTAACTAATTAAACGTGAAACACAACCATATTTTTAGGACCAAAACTGAAATCCATTACCTGGTCCTCACTTACTGAATGTGCTTAATCAAAAGTTTGGTTTTCTAGTCGGCATCTAGTTTACCTTGAGTACATATACACAAATCTTAACATTCACTTATGCCACACAAATTTAACTAACATGCGCATTTTAATGAAACTGAAATAGCATGAAATATTTTTGCAGACACTAGGAAAACATGCGAATTCCAAACTGTAACTGTGTTAGGATTTAAACCCACTTCTTGGACTTGGGAGGTGAAGGGCAAGCAGTACCACCATGCTTTCTCTGAAATCCATATGAAAAGTGAAACAGAAGTAACAAGCAATAAAATATCTGATACACAAAGTGTTTTTTACTAAACTTTTTTTTAAATTAACAAAGTACAATTTAGCACAGAACTCAAACTCGGTTCCTAGTTAGTCACTTCAGACTTTAACGTTAAACATACTGTACATATTTTCTAATTAAAACCAATTATCACTAATAATCTTTAATTAAAACTTTAGTTTGCTCTCTTATCATAATTCGGAACTATTAATCTAGAGCTGCTTATTAAATCGTCACTAACGTGTGCGTTTAACACGTGAAAAATTTACCTGCATTCATTTTTCAACGCAACCCCTAAATGCATTAATTTATTCCAGTCAATTTGACCATGCTTCGCACTTAATGAAACCGTGGCAAATTAATCCAAGTCTATTAACAGCACTTGATATTTTTCTGTGTTGTTTCTTTATAGCGGTCTTCATTCACTCACACCAGCAGAGACACCACTCATCCCTTGTAATATGAGATTGTCCCATATTGGAACAAAAATAATGCAATAACGTAAAGAATCAATAAGGGACACAATTTGACCTGTATTTTAGTGTATATCGTTTCATATATAGAATAGCTCTTCAAAGTGCAGAGAATAACATGAGAAAAATTTTAATTAAACCAGTTATACAAAGAGATTGAATGAGTTGCAGACAGGCACTCTTTGCCATTATATTGCGTTCACATATTGATAATATTTATATATAAAAAAAAAAAAGGTCACATCATGCAGTATATAATGGAACATCCAGAGCAGATGCTAGATGCAGTGATGTCTATATAATAGTTGGGTAACTTGTTGATGCCAAGGAGGTTAATAAAGAAATAGGTCATCACTATAGATTTGCAATTAGTCCTAATATTTTGCCTCTTAACCAATAAGAAAGGAGCATGAACCTAGGAAAATGGTGAAGGAGTAGTTTCAATAACATTTGCTCAAGACCAATAATGAGAACTAATAATTATTTAAAACAAAATAAGTGTTGAATTAAGTGTTTGTCAATAATCAGTGTGATAAATAAGAAATATCTTTACCAGTTAACCTTGTGCATATTTAAAGTATTTAAAAGAGAGATAAGCATGCATTCAAATTTGTATTTTCAAAATAATGTACATCCTTATGGTACTTAACTGTAATGCAATGCAGACCTAAAATTTCAATCTTTCCAAAAAGAGTTTGGAGTATTCACTTATGTTTACATTAGAACATATAAAAATTCACAAGCTCTTATCTGTATCTTTCCTGAGCAAGACTTGCTTCACGGATTGCTAATTATCACTTGTTTCATGGTGGTATTCACATTACATCCCACCGCCCACACACAGACAAGTACAAAGCTCAAAATGATCTCAAATAATCCTGATTTTTCCTGTAATTAATTGAAAAGGGAATGACAGCAAACTGTTCTCTAGAGCCACACAGTTGTTCCTGTGGCATGGACCTACTGTTCATGAAATTCTAGTCTAAACAGTGAAAAAAGTGAGACCAATTATAGCATGATATAACATTCTAAAATACTATATATAAAGATCCCATATTTAAAGACACTGCACTTGAGAATCCAGGAAAATGAAGAGGACATGTAAATAGGATATTACAAAATAGCATTAAGCATTAGTTCCACATAAACACAATGACAATAATGGACTATGAAATATTTTAAAAGGTCTACTCAGAAAATATCTGGGGATTAACTACAGGATTATTCTTTGAATATAGTTGTACAACAGCTAAGTTAAATCAAATTAAAATCAGAGGTTATTATACAGTTTAATTTTTTTTCAATAACTCATTAACTAGGTTTATCACAAACTATGTGTAAAAGTGTTATCAGGCAATTATCATAATAATTATTTTAAAAGTAAGAAAATGTAACAAGAAGGATTATTACAATAACATTTTGCAATGCAAAAATGATAACATTTGACATTATAATATTGAATTACCAATCAAACTGTAATACATCTTCAGAATGAGGAAGGTAAACTGGACTACCCAGCAAAAAACCCATGCCAAATATATGCAGGCAATGACCAAGTGTGATATTCAAACCCAGAAAACTGGATCTGTGAAGCAGCAGTGCCAAAAATCATGTTAACATGCCATTTATATTTTATTTATACGAAATACAGATACAGTGTATATCTTATCATCAAGGGGGTACTGGAGTAGAAATTTTTACAGCCAGATGCCAATCCAAATGAAAATCTCCTTTAGTCACATTTTACAACATAGAAGAGAGAAGGTGACCTCATTCTAAACACTGTGTCACAGGGATAAGAGGACAGTAGAAAGGCAAAGCCCAAATGGAGGTTGAAGATGGCATGGTATGAAATATATTTACCTCATCACTAAGGTTGCCCAAGACCACGTTGTGGGGAAGAGATACATTTTGGTGGCAACCACCTCATCTGGATTAAACAAGAAAATGGTTGCTAAACTGGGAATGAGGATTTTGATTATGCAGTATACAATGGATTCAGAAAGCATTAATGATCCCTAAAACTTTCTGCACTTCATTATGTTGTAGATTTCATTTGAAATGGTTAAATGTGAAATTTCCACCCATCAATCTACACTCAATAACCCATAATGACAAAGTGAAATATTTTTTCAGAAAAGTTTGCAAATTTATTAAAAATCAAAAACTGAAGGCTCTCATTCATAGAAATATTCTGAAGCTTAATTCAGTACTTCGTAGAAGCCCCTTTGGCAACAATTACAGCTGTAGTTCTTATTAAGTCTCTACCAGCTTTGTACACTTGGATTTGGGTAAATCCTTTTAAGCTCTGTTAGACTGGATGGGAAGCAATGGAAACTGTTGTCTTCAGGTCTATCCACAGGAGTTTTATAGAGTTTAAGTCTGGGCTTTGGCTGCACCACTGAAGGACAGTCACAAACTTGCCCTGAAGTAATCCCAGCATTGTCTTGAGTGTATACTTTGGCTCATTGTTGTGCTGAAAGGTAAACCAAGAGCACTCTGAAGCAGGTTTCCTTCCAAGACCTCTCTGTATAGGGCTGCATTTGTCATTCCTATGCCCCTACTGCTGAGAAACTCCCATAGCAAGATGCTGCCATCACGGTACTTCACTGCAGGAATGGTATTAGGTACATGATAAGCAGGTCTTTGCCAAGCATATTGGAGTTCTGCTTAAAGACCTTAATTTCTGTGTGATCAGACCAGAGAATCTTTTTCATCAAGCTCTCAAAGTCCTTAAATGACATTTGGCAAAAGTGACTTCTGTCTAGCCACTTCATCCATAAACCCCTGATTGATAGAATGCCCTTCTTGCCTGGTTACACAGTTTGGTCAGACGGCCAACTCTATAAAGAGTCCTGGTAGCTGTTAGTTTTTGATTTTTAAAAAAAATTGCAAACCTTTCTGAAAACAGGCTTTCACTTTGTCATTATGATTTATCGAGTGTAGATTTAAGGGCAAAAGTGTCAAATTTATCCATTTACAATTGAGTCAACAGCACAATAAAGAATGAAGAAGGTGAAAGGTTCCAAATCCATTGTATATTTAATACATAAAGCTGAAAGTGTGGTGTATTTTAGACCTATATCTAGGAAATTTTACACAGAGTCTTCATTTTTACAATGGCAGACCACAAGCTATTTTTTGTTACTAAATTATTCCCCTTGGGAATCTTTACTAAATGACTGCACCAGCATTTTCCAAGGGAAGTGACCCTAACAGTAATTTTTCGGACTTAGTACAGGTGTGCAAAGTTGTTTCTTACAGTGTATTTAGCCAGTGAAATTTTTGTTATGGGAGATCAACTGTTTATTTTGCATAACATATGTTAGTCACAAACAATTAAAATGCTATTCCACTGCTGGCTTTATCTTCCAGTTACATGATTTTAACTCCAGTTAGATTCTAGTCAATGCATAGTCTGAACAGAACAGGTACTGCAGTTCCTTATTCCAACCACAGGAAAGTGACATCGTCTGGAAACTCCTGAGTGTTACAGAATGGGTAAAACTGAAACTGCCCAGAGATAAACTAGCATATCCTACCTAGGATGAATAGAGGAATAGGATATGAAAGTACCAAGCACACTTAAAATTATGGAAACTGTACCCACTTAGCATATATTCTACAAAGTATGGACAAACAATCAAAAACAATAAAATTCTATTTTAAATTCTAAAATAAACTAAGCCTGGAATCTAAGTGGCATAATTGCTCAATTTTACCACAGGTAAATTTTTTCCCTCTACAAAATGTTCCTCTATTCTTCCTGCATTTTCACACACCTCATCCACATGTGTACAAATATAATTAAGATAAAGACTTTAATTTCACAATACCATTTTGAAACCATTTTGCAAAAAAGAAGGATGACATTAATAAACATTTTCTGTATATTGCAATATATTGTAAGCATTGGGAAATAATGTGCTTGGTAACACAAACACTATCTGAAAGATCAACAACATAAATACAAACGTTTGCTCCTTTTTAAAAATATTTTAAATTAACACATTCAGTAATTCAAATGTTTTCAAAATGAGAAGCCAATTTATTAAGGACAACTGACCATGCCACAGAATGAAAAAAAAATTAATGCAGGCATAAACTGATCATGTCTGCAAGCAATTCAGAAACAGAAATGAGAAGACAACAGTAGTGGGAAAGGCAGTAGGTTGGCAACGGCAGATACACATGTGTATCAGGAAGACTTCTCAGCCGAGGATTTCATGTAAAATATGTCTTAAATTTTATGAGAATAGTAAAAGATCCTAAAGATGGAAAATGACTGATGCTGAAGTACTGACAAAAATGACAACTCATATCCATTATACTGCTGGTCATCTAACTGTCTAGAACAACAGCAGCATTAAGACATATAGGAGAGCACAAAAAATCATGACCACCAAATATCTCAAATTCAATTCCTGTCAGTGAAAGGCAAAAACCATAGGCGAGTCTGCAGTAAATTTAGTAAGAGAAAAACTTAATAATAACAATGCTTAATAACCATTTCAATATTGTGCGATTTGATGAATCTCTTTCTGTTGATTTGTGCATATTACAAGACCATTGCAATGACAAAACTATGAAGAATGAATGCCTTCATCATTATATAAATACTCAGTGGAGGTGTTGAAATAACAATGTATTTTTGTAACACAAAGTGTGCCCCCTAATAAGAGTAAAACAATACTTGAATACCACATTATACAAGTATCTATACACTGATGCTAAAAAGGAGAATCCCATCATTTTAACAGCATATCTGTTTTGTTTAGCTTAATAAAGTTTCATACAATGAGGCTAAGAATATCATGGAGATTGTTTAGGAACTGGATATTCAGTTTATTGCAGTGGGCTTCCCAGTAACCAAATATTAAACCAAACTGACCAATCCCTTTGTAAAGAACTACCAACAACTTATCGACAATAAGTATATACAGAACTGGAGTCAAAGTAGTTAAACAACCCTGTGTTGCAGTTTTGGCACCTAACTGAGTTCATGAACTGACATATTCGATATGTTCTAAGGGCAGACAGGGCACCAGCTTGGTTGCAGACAAGCATATATAAAAAAGTGCCTGCTCATTGTGGACATATGTTTATTGCTTTTTGATAACTACAGCAAGTTAAATAATTGTTTTGTTAATTTTACTTTATCCACTTTTCATGCTGTATATGAAATATGTACTGTTTTTGTGAAAGCATAAAAAATACACACTAGGTTTTCAACAGAAAAACACATTGTGATATATCTAGAACATGACTTGATCATTTTTTGAGCGATATGTATCAGCAGTAAAAATTTAATAGCTAAAGTAACTCCTTAACGAATCGACCAATTTTTATATTTTTTTAGAAAATTTGCACTCATTCATCATATTGAGGGTTGCTGAGGCTTTGTTTGGATTCCCACTGCTCATCTTCAAGATTCTAAAGTTCAAAAGTTTTTAAAGATAATGCCTAAAGATTCAACCTAACTATTGCTTAGAAATTCACAAAATTTAGAATACACATTATGGACTTTGAAACAAACACAGTTTTCTGAACTTTGAATTCATTTCAAAGTGCAAGCTTTGTTATTTTAAATTTTAAACAATTTTCAAGTGCAGTAGTCACAACAGCTAAGCTAACTACAAAGAAACATTAATTATATCTCAGGTCTTTATTAAATTGCCATGGCATATACAGTACTATATTTGTTTTAGAATAGCTGAATAACAGAAAGTGTGTATTTTTACTTCTCTAATTTGTAACATTTTAATAACAAACTGAGTAAATGAATTATCACAAAATGTATAAAGTTACAGGTGAATTGATTATTTAATTAATGACTCAAATTTGTTAAAAATAAACATAGCTCCAAAGGTTGTTAAAAAAAATAACGAATCATGTTTCTATTTAAGCCAAATTTCTTTCTTGCCTTCTTATCAGTGTGGCCACCCACACTTTCTATTAATGGTCAAAAAGATAAGACATGCATAGCTTAAAGGAAAGTTCATACTGTACAACATACCAGGGACAGTGGAATTACATAAAATGGTATTTTAATAACTTTTAAGCTATTCCCTCTCTCACAGAAATCCAATTAATATAAAAACCCATTGTATACACTATAGAAGCACACTTCTTCCCCTAGGCACAATACCCATTACATGACAATGATTTTTTTTCTCCACAGTCATTTCAAATTTGAAACGTAGTGCACAGCAAAATATGAAATTGTAATTGAAATTTCAGTTGGAGCTTTGTTTTCTGGAAAAGACAAATTTGCTGGACTGAACAGTAGCAATTTGTTTCTTACAGTACTTCAGGAGCTCATCACCTCCATTCAAACATTTGACTTCCTCAGGGTGTTTAGGAAGCATTTAAAGATTCTTATGTAGTGAATTGCTGTTCAACTGATATTAGCTGTTAGGAATTTGCTTGTATTTTCTTCTGAACTCTTCACCTGTGATGATCAATTTTTAATATGTCCTGTAATACTTGCTTCCCAAACAGTCCCCTGGGCTGGGTTGGAGCAGTTCCTCAGAGGTCCAGAAGTGATTCCATGTGTGGAAGTTGCATTTGGAAGCTGTTACCGTGAACTGTCAATATGGGGACCAAAGAGCTGTCCATGCAAGTAAAAACAGTTTATCATTAGGCTGAGAAAACAAAACCCATCAGAGAGACAGTAGAAACACAAGCAGTGGTCAAATCAACAATTTGGTACATTCTTAAAAAGAAGGTACATACTGGCGAACTCAGCAACACCAGAAGGTCTGGAAAACTACAAAAGACAACTGTTCTGGATGATTGCAGAATTCTATACTGAAGAAGAACCCCTTCAAAACATTTAGCCAAATCAAGAACACTCTCTGGAAGGGAAACCTGTCACTGCCAAAGTCTACAATCAAGAGAAGACTTCATGAAACTAAAGAGAATGTTTATCACAAGGTGCAACCACTGGTAAACCTTAAGCATAGCAAGGACAGATTAGACTTTGCCAGAAAACATTTTTAGAAGCCTGCCCAGTTCTGAAAAAAATTTTTGGACAAATGAAACAAAGATCAATATGTACCAGAATGCTTGAAAGAAATGAGTATGGTGAAGAGAAGAAAAGCCTTTGATCTGATACAGGCCTGGCAAAGTATCACTAGGGTGGAAACCAGCACTTTGAGATGACCATGTCTTCCAGACTTCAGTCAGTCATTGACTATAAAAGACTTTCAACCAAATATTGAAAATGACCATTATATTGATGATTATGTTAGTTTGACCAAATACTTTTATCCCCCTGGAAAAGACGGGGCTATGCAGAACAATGGCTGTCATTCCTAAACGGTTCATACAATATTTTTGGCAAACCCCTTAAATTAAAGCCAACAGCCTACACTTCAAGCACATAATGATAGTTTTATTTCTGTTCCATTGTTGGGATGTACAGAGCCAAAATTGTAAAAATTGTGTCACGTTACAAATTCTTATAGACTTAACTGTAAATAATGATACATAGTTCTTCTTATGAGAGAATGAAAGAAAACTGGTGAACACAGTATGAGATAACAAGAAATAAGGTTTGAATTCATATTTCTATAATGTGAAAAAAGGCTTGGAAATGTAATGCTGATATTTAATATACTTTAAATGTACAGTAAATATGTTTCTGGTGGATTTTAGATCACTATCAGAATGAGCATTGAAAAATATCCAAGTTTTGGCAAGTGTTATGGGGGTACATATTTCAAAAAGATGAACTGTCGCAATAAGGAAGAAATAAATGTATGATGAATATCATCAAAATTATGTTTTTTCTCATAAATTCACAAACTAAAAAATACTGCAATCTAAATAAAACTTTTTTACATTCACAGAGACTAACAATTACATATAGTAAGCACTTATAAATGTATCTTTAGAACAGATAAACATTGATACATAAATAGCATATATAAACACTAAAAAGCACATCTTTGACCATGCATACTATATGTTATGAAAACATTATTAAATTTGCAGGAAATTGTATTCTGTTCGAGAAGGTAATCTGTTAACAGATGTGAAATATTAATTAACTGGACTCAACAAATTAATAATTCCTGAATTTTAAACCAGATATTCCAAGTAAATAATATTAAAGGTTATGGAATGCAAGCATTACTTAGCCAAGGTGTAATAATATTGGGTAACATTCCAATAAAAAACAGGGAATCACAACATGTGTCATCAGTCTTCAAGGCAATTTTAATATATATTAAAACTGAAATGTTATTCAAGATGCACAAAATTATAAGTCCAAAGCTAAAGTTAAGTTACGCAGGTAAAACAATGTTCATATACCAAAACTCACAAGACAAAAATATAGCTGTGTGCATTATATTATATTGTGAATTTCCCCTTGGGGATTAATAAAGTATCTATCTATCTATACTGTATATGTTATAGAATGTGTGCATTATATTATATTGTGAATTTCCCCTTGGGGATTAATAAAGTATCTATCTATCTATCCTGTATATGTTATAGATGAGATTTTTTAGTTTACAATTTCAGCTAAACTCTCTTTTTCCTAAATATACTATTCTTCACTATGTGCATTTTCACAAACCCACAGTTTAATTAAATCTGTCTCGACAAAGGATTATTTTGGGCATATTTTCACAATGCTAAAGATAATTGCAAAATGACAAACTATTTCACAATAACAGAAATGGTAGGGGTGGAGTGAAACAGAGAAACATCTTGAAGCAGAGATAACAGGCATACTGAAGGGAAGTGTTTGTTCTATTAATTGGAACTGAAAGAGGGTCATGCTGAAGTAGCGGATAACCTCAACATGCCAGAAAGTGCACGTTAATTTAACTGGAAAATATAAATTGATCCAGTATAGGGAAGTGTGAGTGTACAAACGTATGTGTGAGTGGACCGAAGTCTCAGCCAACATGGGTTCCTGCCATACACCAGATGTCACATTTGATAAATGTTAGCTATCAGCAATCAAGTAAAGGAATTATCATTAGCAGAAGTTTACCTAGCACTTCTACCCTGCATAACTGAGTCTGCTGCATTTCTTGCATACATTCTCAGCATCATGTATCTCTGTTATAATACCTTTATTCATATTTACCTAACATGGGAAATAAGGTATAAGTAGGTAAAATGAAAATTCAGGAGATTAAAATAAAATACATTTAAGAAATAAAGAGATATTTAGAAAGGAATCTTGCTAATTCATTTAGGCTCCTGGATACTTAAACAATCTTAACATGTTTTTCATGCATAAGCTTGAGGAGAAACTATGAACGCAATTTTGTCTACATAAGAAATTACTTATACATACTGCATACAGTAAGCAGCACAAAAGATTCTTGAAGAGTCTCCAGTCTTACAGTAAATACATCACTCTGGATAATATCCAAACGATTACAGGAATTATGTTATATATACACATATGACACACAGAGACACTTCAACTAATCTGCACTGTTCACCTGCTATTTTTCCTGAAAGAACTTGTGGGATGAGCCGGACTCGAGTCAAACACATTAAATGTAACACAGGACAAGATTTAACCACTTTTTGAAAGTAAATGAATAATTTACTAGTTCATCAATACACAGATATTTTGTAGAAACAATAAGGGGTTGCTTTCTATAAGACACCTTTGCCACATAGTCACACCTTGCTGATACACCCGTTGGTGTGCTTACCAACAGTCGCCCTCTGAACCTGAAGACGAGAGAGTGAAAAGGTTCCCAACATAAGGTAGCTCCTATTTTATCGTATCTGTTCCATTGACAGCTGCGTTATCAGAGGGGTTGTTAAACAGTTCACTCAATTTTCGCACACAAATGTCTTAGTCCTTTACACCACCACTTCAAACAATGTTTAAATCGTGTTACTACTTAACTCTTTTATTTTCCAATAATAATTCTAATAAATACTTTACGTTTAACATTTATTTTGGGTTGCAGACTTACCAATACTGGCACTCTGACTTCCTTCCCTCAGCAGCCTTATTCCCTGTTCGTCCTATGTCTGATTGTGCCCCAACTGAAGTGCCAACATCTGGTGACCCCGCCCCCTTAATCCGTGTATGCTTGGCGCGGACCTATAAATTCCGCATGCGCAGATCGAGACCGCTGGTGTCTTCTACTTTCCTCGCAGCCATTGGCTTTATTACTTGTCACGTCATTTGCGGTCGCTTTGGCTCAACTGAGCATGTGCGTGCAGCTTCCATTTACACCTCCCTCTATCTAAAGCCAAAAGCGGTGACCTATTTATAGCAGGTATCATCAGCGTATGTAATTATTGCGCGGATGTGCGCAATAGCTCAGCACGAACAAGGCATCTGATGCACGTTTTCATCATCTCATGCAAATTAATGCTTTCACATATATTTCTAAATACCTTTTTAATACAGAATGATGACTTCAAATAAAATGGTAGATACTACGTATTGTTAGTCTAGGTTTCTGTTAAACTAAGAAAATTACACATGACTTAAAAATTGAATGGAAGTAAATGAGCATCATGTCCTGATGCACTGCCCTTGTCTAGAATACTATAATTGTAATATACAGATTCTTAATTCAAGTGAAAGAGGCAAACTGAAGAATGAATATTAGGTGCTACAGTGGATTGGTGTATGGATGCATATGTCACTTTGGGGAGCAGTGGTGAAAGCTATGGATTTCAATCCCTGAGGCTGTGAGTTCAAATCCAGCTGCTGATACAGTGTGACCATGACAAAGTCACTTCACCTACCTGTGCTCGATTTGGAAATGGAATGTAACCAGTTGTATCTCGAATGCTGTGAGTCAAAAGTGTCAGCCAAACAATTGTAGTAATGACTGGGATGGAATTGTATGCTATTACTTACAAAGAAATATGCCCCCCAATCCATGGGTTCAATGAAAGACATGTAATGAGGTGGCATCTAAGTCCCAGAATGCTAGTTAGATTTAAATTATACTGATAGAAAAACAGTTTTATTATAAGACAGATTAATTAATGCACAATTTTGATTTCACATTATTTTATGTGTAAAGACTTGAGGGGTATTTTTTAAATAGACCAGAATGTGAAATCTTAATTAAATATCAATCATTTAGTATCTTTGAACTGTTTATCAGACTAAGCATGATGTCCACCCTATGCAGCATTAATTTATCCATTATCTGCCCTAAGACAGTTTTGATATTAGATTTCTGAGAGCAGTCCAGTCTAACAGCAGACTACATCATGTAGTTTAAGTTAATTACAGGCAATTAAGTCAGCCCTCTTTTGTTTTTCTGATGTTCAGACAAATGTAAACTGAAGCCGGAAGCACAATTAGCAGGCAGCTGCAGATGTTTGCTTGAAATGAAAGCAGCCTCGTTTGAAAACGATATTCTTACAGAAAAATTACATAAATATAAGAATGTTGCACATTATCACTTATAAAATGAACATCTAGTTCAAGTGAAACAAAGAATTGATATATTTGTACATTAACTATGCAAAATGTTAAGAATAAGAACAGAAAATATTGCACAGTTGATCATTACAAAAACCAAACGTCTATTTTGAAACCATGTAAAAAAGTATTATACAGTATATTTGAAATATTGTTAAAATTATTTTTTAAACATTATGCATTTCTCTTTTTTATAAATGATTCTGTCAAGGGTGCAGTGGTGGCTCTGAGGCTAGGGATCTGCTCTGGAAACTGGAAGGTTGTCGGTTTGAATCCTGTAAACACCAGAAGTGACTCTGTTCTGTTGGCCGTTTGAGCAAGGCCCTTAACCTGCAATTGCTCTGTCATGGGTATAATGCTAAACTATATCCAGCCCTGAAAGAAGGTCCTCCAACTTGTAGGGAAAACTCAGGGGTTGGTGGCAAGATTGGCACTTGAGGCACCATAGAAAAACCTCACACTGTTCCAGTACGGTACTGAGGTGTTACCTGCTGCACTCAGATCCCAATCCAGGTGGTTTGACATGTGGTGGTTGTGGTAATGCACTATCAGCACATGATCCTAACCTCATTATCATAATCCATCAGTTTGAAGTACTGTATGTGGAGTGGAGTCATGGCCTCTCCCAGCATCATTATGTAAATATTTTTGAAGCATACATACTGCCATAGTGTTTTTATTATTATAGTGTTTACATATAGCATATACAGTACTGTAGTTAAAGGTGTAAACTGTTCACAGATATCCATTGATTCCTCAGTTACCTGGAATATCTGACAAGCAAATAGATAGATGCTAAAGGCATCATATGAGCACTTTATTTATTGCAATAATCTATAAACCTTAAACAAATCACTTTTGGGAAAAGAAGAATCCATAGCCTATAATGTTAAGTCTGTGTTTGACTAGAATTCATTTCCGAACGCTGGCAACGTGTTTCATGTTGGTTAGACATGCAAGTAAAAATTTCATGTTACTCTGAATCAGGCATAACGCATGATCAGCACTAGATGAAACACTAGTTTCATGGCAGACACTCATGTACACACTCACTTAAAGTAAAACAAACGTTTAATCTGTATCCTTTACG
This sequence comes from Polypterus bichir lapradei, assembly GCA_026402145.1. Taxonomy (NCBI): domain Eukaryota; kingdom Metazoa; phylum Chordata; class Cladistia; order Polypteriformes; family Polypteridae; genus Polypterus; species Polypterus bichir. The sequence continues at coordinate 33,505,486 of JANRMT010062806.1, read as the reverse complement.
GATTAATTATTCATCCACTTTTTACAATTCAAAGTCCAGTGGGCTAGAACTTATTCCTGCAGTATTGACAGTATGATGCATACAGCCACAGTCACTCACACAGTTCTGAGTCATTAGTCAACTAATCCCTGCACATCTGAGGGATGTAGGAGGAAAATCACTATGTCTCATGAAAACAATGGGGGAATGCACAAACCCCACACAGGCAGTGTAAGGGCAATGATTTAAACACAGAACTGTAGCCATGAAAATGCAGTATTAACCATTATGCTACCATGTCACCTTTGACTCCATATTGCATAATTAATTAAATTAACCTTCTTTAACACACTTAATCCAATTCAGAGTCACAGGGCTGGAGCCTATTCCAGCATCATCACACCTGAGACAAGAACTAGACCATCACAGGACAAACTCATGCACACAGTGCCAATTTAAAGTCCTCAATAAACCTAATGTGGAAGAAAAGCCAAAGCACCAAGAGATAAAACCCATACAGATATGGCGAGAATATGCAGGCTCCACATTGTAAAAGATTTAAATCACAATATTTTATTTTCTGCTTTTTTTTCTTTCATTTGTTTTTCCAGCTTCTTGTGCATGCTCCTGTTTAGTTGCCTTGGCGTTTAGTGTTTCTTGGCATGAGAGTTGCATGCTGAATGACATGTAATATCAGGATGGTTGGCTAAGTGTAATATTGCATGTAAGCTTTGCATTAATGAAGGAATTACTTTGTGAAAAAATTATGTTCTTGAGCTAGAAAAAACAAAATAAAAAAATAAAAGAGAAATAAATTTAGGCTTTAAACAGTGTTACTTTTGTGACAGCTAACTTCGTTTTGTCCCTGAACTTGTTTGGCAATCTTAGATGTACTGTATTGATGAGCAGCTGTCCCTTAAAAGTACTCTCTGCTGCTCAGCCAAAAAAAAAATCTTTGAACTAATGTTTTTATTTTGGACTGAATAAAACTTAACAGTCACAGACGGTGATCAAACATGACATTTAAGCATATGTGAAACAGCAACACTTTCTACTGTGATGGTCTATTGCACATTCTTGATAATTCTAAATTACCTATTATTTGCAAATCTTTGTGTGATAAACTCAGAGAAATTTTAAAATGGTTGTTTAGAATAATAATTTTTTGTTTACTGAGTCTCTTCCCTTTCAGAGTTCAGGAATGCATTTTCAGACACTTTTCCCCTTGGACCTGGAATATTTGATTAAATATTGCTAATCTATTCTTATTTATAATTTCCTTGTACATATGAGTTATTAAATCTTTCATAATAGAAATCCGCACTTCACTGTACAGGAAATTTAATTTACTTTTATTAGGTGTATCTGTTTCATGTGACTTGTTATGATTGGACTGCATTTATTAGGGTTGCTTTTCTCTATTATTTCAGTTTCATGTTGATTACAAATATTTCCTATGAGTAGATGACTTTGATCTGATCCAAACCTGCCTATCTATCTATCTATCTATCTATCTATCTATCTATCTATCTATCTA
>JANRMT010062806.1:33490151-33503960 GCA_026402145.1 Polypterus bichir lapradei | reverse complement strand
CTATCTATCTATCTATCTATCTATCTATCTATCTATCTATCTATCTATCTATCGATGAAATAAATAAAAAGAAATAATCATGGTGATTTAGTTACCTAATGACCTGTGGATAAAAACTGTTGGCTGTCTTCCCTTGTGCAACTGCTAATGGCCCTCTACTATTTGCCAAAATGGTGGAGGGAGAAAAGTGGCTATGATGGATGATAGGGGTCTTTAATAACACAGTTTGTCTTTCCAAGGCTGCATGTGCATTATATACTGTATAAAATATATTGTACTGTATAACAGGGATAGGAGGGAGCTGGGTGTGAATTTCAATAGCTGTGGAATGCCGCATACCTCTGGACCTACAGTCATGCCTTTTTGTGATTTATTCTGGAGGTAAGTTTTTTTGCTTTAAAGAACTATATTAAGCAGAGCGATCACATTGGTACCAACATTTTTACTTTGCACCCTTCTTCTCTTTACAATGTATAAATTGAAAAATTTAGAAACTAAAAAATGTAGATTATAAAGGTAATTTGTATTATATACTGTAATACGGTGAAAGTCAAGCAAAATTACAACTTTTATTGGCTAACTAAAAAGATTACAATATGCAAGCTTTCGAGGCAACTCAGGCCCCTTTTTCAGGCAAGATGTAATACAGAAACTGAAGTTCCCTGTGTTTATATACACACTAGCACAAGAAATAACATTGGTAAATCTTTAAGAGAGAAATCTTAAATGTAAAAATTTAATAGACTCCTTCAGGATAATGTTCATTTAACAAGAGAGAAGAACAATGTATGGTCAAGATCTTTGGATAAGGTAACTGTCCAACAAAGTCTTTTGAAGTTTCTAATGAGTTTTTCAATACAATGTGGATCTGTAGTCAGGTTGTCTGTGTCAGTCTGAGAGTTGCAAACAATCCTTATATCTGGCCATAAAACTCTTGTCTCTATTCAAACCATGTTGCAATGTGTTAAATTTTAGCATGAGTTTAACTTCCCATTCTTTTCTCTCTTGCTGTGTTTTGAAGTTGCCCATAAGCACTGTGACTTTAAAGTCCCTCTCACAGTGTCCATGGCTGTTGAAGTGGGCTGCTACAGGAACATCTGTGTTGTTCTCTGGCGGGGTGTTTGTCCAGTTTCTCCCACACAGAGTGCAGTGTCAGGACATTTCATGTAGAAAATTAGGTAGACCACATTAGATGATCTGCAGGAAAAAGATGCCTTTATGTGATGTTCTAGTCGGCAGTATGGTATAACTATACGGTCTGTATTATAAATGTGGTCACACATTTTACATCTTTTCTGTAGGCAGGGAGGTGTGCCATTTTCTGTTGGTTCACTTAGGGAGCTTCTGACAATTAATTGCTGAAGGTTTGGTGGTTGTCTGTATACCAGGAGGGGAGTTTCAGGAAATACATTTTTCAGTGTTTGGTCATTGTTTAGCATTGGCTGAAATTCTTTTATAATTTTTCAAAGTGCTTCAAGATGTGGGTTTTAGGACATCTGCAAGGATAAGAAACCACTTAATCCAAATTTTCTACAACATTAAGAAGAACATGCAAAGAGAGATCCAAGACCTCATCCTGCTCCTTGGAAATGACAGCCAGGAGCTCCATCTCTATTACAAAAGACTCCAGAAACTCCTTATTGTCAACAAAAAGAAAAAGCTGCATAGACTACAAGAGAAAGCTGGACACTTAATAGCAAAAAAACAAAGAACAACAGACCTGTATTGCTAATCTCTCCTCATACACACCAAATGAAGCAGAGATTTCAGTACTTATAAAGGGACTCTCATATTGTCCTGTAAAGCCCATTGATAACATCAGACTCTGAAGTGATATGAAAGAATTCTTCAGAAAACTCAGACTAAAAGAATTTTTCCACAAGAAAGAAAATGGTAACACACAGGAACCAACAACAAGCAGTTACAACAACTCCAGCAATAAATCCACATGGACATCAGAAGTTGGCAGAAACTCCACCCTGGATAATTATATAGACTGCTTCCGACAGAGAGTGAAAACATGGATCCTGAACAGAATAGAATAGAAAACACTACTGTGTATGAGCGGAGAGCCATACATTCACTAAGGGAAAATACAGAAATCATTATCAAACAAGCAGACAAAGGGGGTGCTTTAGTTATCATGAACACATCAGATTATATACAGGAGGCACAAAGACAATTGTCCAATACTATGCATTATTACAAACTACAAGAAGACCCCACAGATCTCTACAAAAAGGAGCTAAAAAAGAAAAGATCCCCTCTTGACATCAGGGATCATGTACACAGTTTAATTCATGAGAACCCCAAAATGGGTTACTGTACTTCTACATGCTTCCTAAAATCCACAAAGAAGGGAACCCAAGAAGGCCTATAATCTCAGGAATTGGCTCCCTTACAGAAAATGTTTCAGGTTGGGTGAAGCACATCCTTAAACCCCCTCGCCCACAATACAACCAGCTATATCCAGGACACCACTGACTTCTTAAAAAAAAACTGTCTGCTATAGGCCCCTTACCTGAGGGAACCTTATTGGCCACAATGGATGTTGAGGCACATTACACAAACATCCCCCATGATGATGGCATATTGGCATTTGCACCTCACTATGCAAACCTATTTATGGCAAAATTGGAGGAAGATTTCATGTCAATGTGCATCTTAAAACCAATGTTGTATCTCCGTTACATAGATGACATCTTCATAATCTGGACTGCCAGTGAGAAGAACCTCCTCCATTTTCATAATGAATATAATTCTTTTCACCCCAACATAAAGCTGAAGCTGAATTACTCAAAAACAGAAGTCAGCTTCCTCGACACCACCATTCAACTGAAAGACAACAGCCTCGTAACTTCTGTTTTTCACAAACCAACAGACAGACGGACTTACCTAAGAAGTGATAGCTTCCACCCCAAGCATATAAGGTGCTCCATTATTTTCAGCCAAGCAATACGGTATAATCGTATTTGCTCAGACCCGACAGACTGGGATAAACAGCTGCAGGAGCTCAGACAAGATTTCATTAGACAAGGTTATACCCCCAAAACAACAGACACTCAAATAAGAAGAGCTACTGCCATACCCAGAGACAACCTTATGGAATATAAAAACAAAGACAACAAGAACCGCATCCCCATTGTTGTCACCTACAACCCACATCTTGAAGCACTTTGAAAAATTATAAAAGAACTTCAGCCAATGCTAAACAACGACCAAACACTGAAAAATATATTTCCTGAACCTCCCTTCCTGGCATACAGACAACCACCAAACCTTCAGCAACTAATTGTCCAAAGCTCCCTAAGTGAACCAACAGAAAATGGCACATCTCCCTGCCTACAGAAAAGATGTAAAACGTGTGCCCACATTTATAAAACGGACTATATAGTTATACCATACTGCCAAACAGAACATCACATAAAGGGATCTTTTTCCTTCAGATCATCTAATGTGGTCTACCTAATTCTCTGCATGAAATGTCCTGACACTGCACACTATGTGGGAGAAACTGGAAAAACACTCCAGCAGAGAATGAATTTACACAAGTTCCACATTAAACGTGGCAACACAGATGTTCCTGTAGCGGCCCACTTCAAAAGCCATGGACACATGGAAAATAAACTCATGCTAAAATTTAACACATTGCAACATGGTTTGAATAGAGACAAGAGTTTTATGGCCAGATATGAGGATTGTTTGCATCTCTCAGACTGACACAGACAACCTGACTACAGATCCACATTTTATTGAAAAACTCATTAGAAACTTCAAAAGACTTTTTTGGACAGTTATCTTATCCAAAGATCTTGACCATACATTGTTCTTCTCTCTTGTTAAATGAACCCTATCCTGAAGGAGTCTATTAATTTTATACATTTAAGATTTCTCACTTAAAGATTTACCAATGTTGTTTCTTGTCCTAGTGTGTATATAAACACAGGGAACTCCAGTCTCTGTATTACTTCTTGCCTGAAGAAGGGGGCTAAGTTGCCTCGAAAGCTTGCATATTGTAATCTTTTTAGTTAGCCAATCAAAGGTGTCATTTTGCTTGACTTTTCACTACATTCATAATGGCTAACACAGTACAACATCCTAGTACTACATACTGTAATACAGAAAGTGTAATAGCTCCTATTCTAAGTTTCCTATTCTATGATTCTATATTCACTTTCACCTTTAACAAATAAAGCTACTACTTTAATTACTAAAAAACATTTTTGCTAATGGTCTTAGTGATGCCTTGATTGGACTCAAAATCAAAATTTGCTAGTACAGTACAGTACCATGTTAGCGCTTTAATTTGACCTATTGCCTTAGTGCCCTATTCACAAAGTATAATTCTGTGCATATATGCATTTATTCATAACACTAATCAAGTGCTCACTTTATCCCAGTCACTTGTAGGCTAGCTTAATTAACCACTTTAAAATAATTAGAATTTAAGTCTTTCATAGACCTGCCTTACTGTATGCTCTATACTTGATAATTTAGGCTATGACTCACAACAATCCTATTGTAATGTAGCATACGTTTTTAGAAAGAATTGGTTAAAATGACAGGGAAAATAAAAACACAAATAAGTAACAATCTGTGGTCAGGAATTGTTAGTATTATAAAGTATAGAATTAATAGTCTTCTGGTGGAAAACAGGATCAGAAATGGAACAGTATGACAATATACGTAATGTCACACACGTGCGCTTAGGAGGCAGTCAACATGTCCTCAGGTGAGTGAAGAATTAACAGATGGGGGGTTGTACTGTGGTAATGATGCCTCTCTCTCTGATCTTGCAGAAGTAAAGATGACAAATAATACAACAATACCTGCACCAATCCAGATCTATGAAAATGGCGACTCATCCACTTCCTCTACAATGTCACTTCCGGCTCTGTGTGATGATGTCACTTCTGGTCCTCTTCAGATGACGTCACTTCCAGCTCAGAGTGATGACGTCACTTCCGGTTCCCTCCAGATGAAGTCACTTCCCTTATGATTCATTTCCATTTTCATTTTCCATATGATATAAAAAGCCATTGCAAAAGCCAAATGTTTGTCGAATGTTTGATGTTTTCTTATTATTTTGACCAATGAAATTGCTCCAGCAATATACGGGGCTTATTCCCCAACACTTTAACTTTGTCTTGTGACCTTAATTTATCACAATTGGCATAGTCGCAGGATTTATACATTGTTCCAGGATGTCAGTGGGACAGGACCTGAACGCCGTATTGAACACTATGATGGCCGAATTGCAGCAAGTAAAACTGCAATTAGGAGACACGAGGACCCGGTTGGCTGAATCAGAAGCTCGAGCGGCAGCAGCAACAAGAGTGGAGACATCGCGGTCTGTACCTCCTTTATTAACTTTTTTAACGGAAGATGATGATGTTGAGACATACTTCCTGGTTTTCGAACACAACGCTAAACGTAATGCATGGCCGCAGACGGAATGGGCTTACATTCTGGCGCCCTATCTGAAGGGGAAGGCGTAGAGGGCTTACTATGAGCTCACTGAGGAGCATGCTGCCGATTATGAGCTCCAAAAAAGAGAGATTTTTAAATGCTATGGTGTATCGGCGGCACAACAGGCGAGAGAGTGGTGAGCATGGAGGTTTGACCCAGAACGATCCATTCGTACCCAACTGTACGAGGTATGGGGAAAAGTGGGCAGATGGCTGAGGCCAGATGTTAATAGTGCCCAACAGATGGCCGAGTTGTTAACAATCGAGACCTTCATTGATGCTCTGACAGAGAAGCGCGCCCAGCAGGTCCGCAAACAGGAGGTTACCTCGATGGATAACCTCATCGAGGTCGTGAAGCGTCATTGGGTGGCCTGTAAATCGGAGGGTTCAGAACGGTCCTCACGTTCAACCCGACAGGTTTGTGTACCTTATTCAGAGCCCACCCGATCTAATCCAGATATCACCACCAGGAAGAAAGAGAGACCAAGCAATCCCCTGCGTTGTTTCAAGTGTGGAGGGTTGGGTCATTTGTTTACTGTTTGCTCGTCACCATAGCCGATGGATTGCTCATTTGGAAAGGAAGAGAGGTATTGTGCTATCGTCACCCCTTTATCTTTTTCGTATACGGGAGCAGTAATTGTAAATGGTTATAAAGTCACTGTGATGTTTAATTCCGGGAGTAACATATCCATTGTTGCTCGGCGTTATGTTTTACAGCGACGGTGGATGAATCATAAAATTAGTCTAAAGTGTATACATGGAGACACTCGATATTATAGAGCAGCCTCCTGTATAATCACGGTAGATAATGTAATTAAGACCACGGTAGTGGCAGTTATGACCGATCCACCCTTTCCCGTTATATTGGGACGTGATTGGTCTCATAATAAAAGTGGTATACCAGATGCTGTTCCTGTTGTAAAAGAGGGCATGGTAGTAGATAAATCTAAAAATAATCCGACTGTCTCCACGCCATGTACGAGCTCTCATAATTTCCCCTTAGATAGTTTAGCAGATGGAGACGAAGGAACATCAGGCACTACAAGAGGAGATACACCCCTTGCAGGGCCTGTTGCGACTGGAGCTCCTCCCATTGAGGTAGCTCAGGATCCCATTAGCGATTTAGTTTCACAATTTAAAATTACACCTTCATCCTTTAAACGGGAGCAGTGGAATGATGATACCTTAAAGTTTGCTAGAAATGCAGTGGTTTAAGTAAACGGACATATGTCTGTGAATCCCTTACCTCAAATGCCCTACTTTGTTATAAAAAATGATCTGTTATATCGCGTGGCTGAACATGACTGGGAAATAAGAACATTACTATTAATTCCCCGTACTTTTCGTCATTACGTGTGTGAGTTAGCTCACGCTCATTTACTCGGAGCCCATTTGGGGACCGATAAAACCTTAGAACATATTAAGTTCAGATTCTATTGGCCGGGAATAAATGAGGAGGTCTGTTGTTTCTGCACTTCGTGTCTGGAGTGCCAGATTTGACAGATTCCTAAGAGGGACCATGTCCTCTTATTCCTCTTCCTTTAATAGACATTCCCTTTGAAAGAGTTGGAATTGACCTTGTAGGACCCATCGAACCTTTGCTCCAAGGTCATAAATATATTTTGGTTCTAGTGGTTTATGCCACGCGATTTCCAGAGGCTGTTCCTTTGCGCTCAGCTACTTCTAAAATAATTGCTTGAGAATTGGTAGGGATATTCGCGCGTGTGGGGATTCCCAAGAGGTTTTAACTGACCAAGGAACTCCTTTCACGTCGGAGACATTCAGGGAGGTTGCTAAGTTACTGTGCATTACACATCTGAAAACATAAGTCTATCACCCCAAGACGTATGGCTTGGTAGAATGATTCAATCAAACTCTCGAACAGATGTTATGCAAGGTAGTTAGCGAGGATGGTCGTAACTGGGATCAGTTACTGCCCCTCGTCCTCTTTGCTTATCGGGAAGTCCCACAGACCTCTACAGGGTTTTCTCCTTTTGAACTCCTATACATAAGACAACCTCGGGGTCTATTGGATATGTTAAAAGAAGGTTGGGAAGAGGAGGTCCTACCAACCTCTAATATTTTGGAATACATTGCGCAATTATGTGAAAGATTAAGTAAGATTCGACCAGTACTAAAAGAACATATGGAGAAAGCACAAGCAGCTCAGTCGCGATATCATAATTGTAACACCGCCCTTCGTGAATTCCGGCCAGGGGATTGTGTTATGGTGCTCGTGCCTACTTCTCATTCAAAACTGTTGGCTCATTGGCAAGGGCCTTATGAAATTAAAGAACGAAAAGGGCTTGTCGCCTATTTGGTTAAACAACCTAATCATCGGCCAAGCGAGCATGTTTACCATATTACCATATTTACCATATTAATTTGCTGAAACCGTGGAAGGACAGAGACTCTGAGCCTCTCTCCGGACAGCCACGCTCCCTTTTTTCGGAATATCAACCCCTTAATTTCGGTTCTAATGTGTCTGGGCAACAACGACAAGAGCTGGAATCAGCTATCTTGTCCATCCCAGAAGTAATGAGTGAGCTACCCAGATGCACTGAGCTGATTGAACATGACATTGTTACTGATCCAGGGGTGGTCGTCAGAGAATGCCCATATAGGCTTCCTGAAGCAAAGAAGAATGAAGTGGAGTTGGAAATTAGACGTATGCTAGAGATGGACATTATTGAAGAAAGTTACAGTCCATGGTCTAGTCCTATCGTCTTAATTCCTAAACCTGACGGGTCTTGGAGGTTCTGTAATGACTTCTGTCGACTTAATCAGGTTTCTAAATTTGATGCGTATCCTGTGCCTAGAGTGGATGATCTTATTGAACGGCTGGGAATTGGTAAATTCCCTTAACATCTTCCGCAAAAGAGAAAACCGCCTTTAGTACTCCTAGTGGACACTGGCATTACAAGGTTCTTCCATTTGGTTTGCACGGGGCACCTGCAACTTTCCAGTGTCTGGTGGATACCCTGCTACATCTCCACAATTCCTACAGTGCCACCTATTTGGATGACATTGTCATCTATTCCGGCACTTGGAAGGATCACGTAAAGCAGGTACTGGCCGTTCTTACCAGAATAGCTCAAGCTGGACTTCGGATCAACCCAAAGAAGTGTTTCTTTGGCTTGAATGAAGCCAAATATCTAGGCTATCTAGTAGGTGGGGGGACAGTTCAACCACAGTGTTCCAAAATTGATGCCATTGTCAAGTGGCCCTGTCCGATTACAAAGAGGCAAGTAAAAGCTTTCTTGGGGTTGGCAAGTTATTACCGTCGTTTTGTACCTCGTTTCTCCGAGAGGGCTACACCTCTCACAAATTTAACAAAGAAAAGGGCTCCTTTTAAAGTGCTATGGGATAAGACTACTGAAGCTGCATTTTGTGACCTTAAGTTGGCCCTTACATCAGCATCTGTTTTAAGATCTCCTGACTTTTCTTGTCCTATTATTCTCCAGACCGAAGCATCAGACACAGGATTGGGTGCCGTGTTGAGCCAATGTATCGACGGTGCTGTACACCCTGTCTTATTCCTCAGCCGGAAACCTTTGGATCGAGAGACTCGTTATGCAGCGGTGGAGAGGGTAGCTTTGGCAATTAAGTGGGCGGTGACACAACTTCGCTACTACTTGTTGGGACGGCAGTTTACTCTGGTGATGGACCATGCTGCTTTACAGTGGATGGCTCTGAATCGAGAGTCTAACACTCGTGTCACCAGGTGGTTTTTGGATTTGCAACCTTACAGATTCAACGTCACTTATCGCCGGGGATCCCTTCAAGCCAACGCTGATGGACTCTCTCGTACCTTTGACCTCTTGGTGCAGGCCGCCTGACCCGGTGGGTCTGGGCTGAAGGGGGGGCCATGTCACACACGTGCGCTTAGGAGGCAGTCAACATGTCCTCAGGTGAGTGAAGAACTAACAGATGGGGGGATGTACTGTGGTAATGATGCCTCTCTCTCTGATCTTGCAGAAGTAAAGATGACAAATAATACAAGAATACCTGCACCAATCCAGAACTATGAAAATGGTGACTCATCCACTTCCTCTACAATGTCACTTCCGGCTCTGTGTGATGATGTCACTTCCGGCTCTCTTCAGATGACGTCACTTCCGGCTCAGCATGATGACGTCACTTCTGGTTCTCTTCAGATGACGTCACTTCCGGCTCAGCGTGATGACGTCACTTCCAGTTCCCTCCAAATGACATCACTTACTTTATGATTCATTTCCGGCCGCCATTTTCCATATGATATAAAAAGCCATTGCAAAAGCCAAACGTTTGTCGAATGTTTGATGTTTTCTTATTATTTTGACCAACGAAATTGTTCCAGCAATATACGGGGCTTATTACTCAACACTTTAACTTTGTCTTGTGACCTTAATTTATCACAGTAATTAATCAACGAATTGCAGTAGGTGACCAGGATAGAAATCAGTATGGGACATGTGGAACCTGTGGACCTAACCGAATTAAGCAATTTCAACATTTTCTTTTTTAATGTAATCTTACTGTGCAACAGCAAGGCTTAGCAGGCAGGGTAACCTAATGGTTAAAAAACTAAAGTGAGATCTGTAAATAGTTATAGTTATAGATATACATTGTTAAGTAAATCTTTTAACATGGCCAGCACTAAAATTGTAAAAATATAGAAACACCGATCCTAAATTGTCCCTAGTGTGTGTGTGTGTGTGTGTATGTGTGTGTGTGTGTGTGTGTGTGCGCTGCGGTGAGCTGGGGCCCTGCCCGGGGTTTATTCCTGCCTTGCACCCTGTGGTAGCTAGGATTGGCTCCAGCAGACCCCCGTGACCCTGTGTTAGGATATAGCGGGTTGGACAATGGATGGATGGATGGATATATATGTACTGTGTTATACAGTATGTATACAGTATATATATTTTAATGTTAACAAAGTAACACTATATGTGTTTGCTGTACTTTTTTAGCAGCAGTAGGCACAATACAGAAGATCAGACCATAACAGGAAACATAAATATCAATTGCACTTAGCATTATCTGTTTAACCTTTATTTTATCTTCAAATGGAGAAAAGCTGGTATGGATTTTTTTTCTGTTTTGACATACCAATGACTCTCAAACAGTATGTACATTCTTGGTATATAATACTTTGCAATTATTGGAATTAGCTGATGAATTATAGATTCATGTAGCTCAAATCTTGTCATACTGCTTTAAGCAATTAAAATAACATATACTGAAAAAATAAAATTACTTTACAACTCTGTAATATAATAATAGATAATATGCAACTTTTTGGAATTTGCTGATTATGATGTGTACCTAAAATAAATTAAAATTGATTAATATCTGAACCTGAGGTAGAATGTACATTAGGTATAGTTAAACCTGAGCCCTTTAATAATGACAACAGTGGCCAATAGCCCAGCTATTATTTGCTTTTCCATTCCACAGATGTTTGTTTCTCATGAAATTTTACTCCTGTCCTCGTTATTTGTATTTTCTGGGTGAAATCGTTTGCCCACACTTCTCTATCAGCATAATATGCCATACCTGCAGACTGAACTGGATTCACAGATGGTAAAACTAATCTGGAAATACAGTTGTGCTTGAAAGTTTTTGAACCCCTTAGAATTTTCTATATTTCTGCATAAATAGGACCTAAAACATCATCAGATTTTCACTCAAGTCCTAAAAGTAGATAAAGAGAAACCAGTAAAACAAATGAGACAAAAATATTATACTTGGTCATTTATTTGTTAAGGAAAATGATCAAATATTACATATTTGTGAGTGGCAAAAGTATGTGAACCTTTGCTTTCAGTATCTGGTATGACCCCCTTTTGCAGCAATAACTGCAACTAAACGTTTCCGATAACTTTTGATCATTCCTGCATACCAGCTTGGAGGAATTTTAGCGGCCTCCGTACAGAACAGCTTCAACTCTGGGATGTTGGTGGCTTTCCTCACATTAAATGCTCGCTTCAGGTCCTTAGACAACATTTCGATTGGATTAAGGTCAAGACTTTGACTTGGCCATTCCAAAACATTAACTTTATTCTTCTTTAACCATTTTTAGTAGAATGACTTGTGTGCTTAGGGTCATTTTCTTGCTGCATGACCCACCTTCTCTTGAGATTCAGTTCATGGATAGATGTCCTGACATTTTCCTTTAGAATTCTCTGATATAATTCAGAATTTATTGTTCCATCAATGAAGGCAAGCCATCCTGGCCCAGATGCAGCAAAACAGGCCCAAACCATGATACTACCACCACCATGTTTCACAGATGGGATAAGGCTCTTATGCTGGAATGCAGTGTTTTCCTTTCTCCAAACATAACGCTTTTCATTTAAACCAAAAAGTTCTATTTTGGTCTCATCCATCCACAAAACAATCTTCCAATAGCCTTTTAGTTTGTCCACGTGATCTTTAGCAAACTGCAGATGAGCAGCAATTTTTTTTTAGAGAGCAGTGGCTTTCTCCTTGCAACCATGCCATGCACACCATTGTTGTTCAGTGTTCTCCTGATGGTGGAACATGAACATTAGCCAATGTGAAAGAGGCCTTCAGTTGCTTAGAAGTTACCCTGGGGTCCTTTGTCCTCTGACTATTACACGCCTTGCTCTTGGAGTGATCTTTGTTGGTCGACCACTCCTGGGGAGGGTAACAATGGTCTTGAATTTCCTCCATTTGTACACAATCTGTCTGACTGTGGATTGGTGGAGTCCAAACTCTTTGGAGATGGTTTTGTAACCTTTTCCAGCCTGATGAGCATCAACAACTGTTTTTCTGAGGTCCTCAGAAATCTCCTTTGTTCGTGCCATTAAACACTTCCACAAACATGTTGTGAAGAGCAGACTTTGATAGATCCCTGTTCTTTAAATAACACAGGGTGCCCACTCACACCTGATTGTCATCACATTGATTGAAAACACGTGACTGTAACTTCACCTTCAAACTAACTAATCCTAGAGGTTTGCATACTTTTGCCACTCACAAATATGTAATATTCGATCATTTTCCTTAATAAATAAATGACCAAGTATAATATTTTTGTCTCATTTGTTTAACTGGTTTCTCTTTAGCTACTTTTAGGACTTGAGTGAAAATCTGATGATGTTTTATGCAGAAATATACAAAATTCTAAGGGGTTCACAAACTTTCAAACACAACTGTATGTTTAAGATAATGTTTCCTATATATAGATAGCTACATTTGAAAGCCATGTTATTAAGTAAACTGCTGACTTGAAATGGCCTGGAGCAAGCAAGTGTGCTCAATAAAGAACATTAGTAACCCTGCACATTGAAAAATCCATTAATCTATTCACTGAACTTGCTTAATTGATTGCACAGACTCTGTGTTTAATACATGTTTCATAGAAAGTCCCCAGAAGGCATTTACATTAGATTCTCAAACTACTTCAACTGGCTCCTCTGCATCTGGAGAAGCTGCGGCTTTACTCTGAGGTCCTCCTGGACTGTCGACAGTGACCCAAGCAATACCACATTTCAACTTCATTTCACCTAATTGAACAAATGATCTAATTCTTTAGCTTGCTACCCACAAATCATAGGATGTGAGTCTACATTAATGAGTAAATCGGAAGCTCTACCCTGTATTAAGTTACACTCTTACTTTCACTCTGTTTAACAGAGGTTTTAAATATAACTTAATAAACAAAGAAATAAATAAATAAATAATACATATATATATATATATATATATATATATATATATATATTGTGACAGATAAGGGTTTACTCACGCCCTTGTACCCTCAGACCACACGTCAGACACCAGGTAAAAGTCCAATAATAATATTTATTATAATAATAAAGTGCACAAAGCACGCTCCTCTCCACAATTCTCAATAACAATAAACAATCACAAATAACAATCCTCCTCTCCCAGACGCTTAGCCACCCTGCCTCCCAACTCAGCTCGTCTGTCTGGGATTTCCCACAGTCCTTTATAGTCCTTGACCCGGAAGTGTTTGTCCCTCAGTCCATGTGACTTTCTATCACTTCCGGGTCAGGTAAAAGTTCTCTTTTTCTTCAACCTGGAAGTACGTCATTCCTCCCATTCACGTGACCAGGACGCACATCCAGGTTATAGGGCACATATGAGTCTACAAGCCTCACTACAGCTAATCCTTGTGGTCCCAAAGGTATCCAGCAGGGCTGTGTATAAAAACTACAAAGTCCATGAGGCCCTGCTGGAACTCGGGGCACGTCCATGCTGTTGGGAGAGCTCCTCCTGGCGGCCTGGGGGTGAGGGCCGCCAACTCTTGCCGGACATCCATCACAATATATATATATATATATATATATATATATATATATATATATAT
>JANRMT010062806.1:33452933-33485151 GCA_026402145.1 Polypterus bichir lapradei | reverse complement strand
TGCCATGTCGTGCTATGTCCATGGCTGTATCTAATGCTACCGAAGTCCCGGTACTTAAAACTTTCTCTCGCAGTTTCGCTGAGTTTGTGCCAAACACCACCCTGACTATCTCATCTTCTTCTCCATAAGCACAGTCCTACACCCGTGAATATTTACCCGTGGCAGATTGCTATTGGATTGCCGCTGACGGACGGCCTTATATGGGCAGGCACTAAATTACAAACGCCAGCGGCAGCCTGTCTATGAACTTAATTTAAAGTGTAGGTTTACACTGTGCTTTGTTTCCGAAGTAGCAGAACTCATGAATATGGTTGTATATATCACTCGCTCGCTTCTTATTGTTTCGCTACCTTCTCAATTATATAATGCATGTTTTCTTCAGCGCTTTTTGGGTCTCTTCCTGGTTTTCTACGTACTGCGTGATTACGTGGGAGGCGTGATTATGTCAAACTCCGCCCCCACGGGTTTCAAGCTCATCTCCATTACAGTAAATGGAGAAAAAACAGCTTCCAGTTATGACCATTACGTGTAGAATTTCGAAATGAAACCTGCCCAACTTTTGTAAGGAAGCTGTAAGGAATAAGCCTGCCAAATTTCAGCCTTCTACCTACACGGGAAGTTGGAGAATTAGTGATGAGTCAGTGAGTGAGTGAGTGAGTGAGTGAGTGAGTGAGTGAGTGAGGGCTTTGCCGTTTATTAGTATAGATAGATATACTAGCCGTCCCCCGCGGCTCCACCCACGTAGTAGTGAAACAGGACAAACTTTAAAAATCAATAAAAAAAAAAATGAAAAAATGTAATAATTTGTATTGAGAAGAGTTTATATTGATAGCTTTCATATCCGAGGGCCTCTTTATATACGATATTTTTGGTTTTGCTATCGGGGGTGAGAATGTAGCCGTGATGTCTTTGCCAAAATGTAAAAAGTTGGCAAGGTATCTCTAGCTAAGCAGAAGGGAGGTACACTCCAACGTGAACCTTGTCACTGTATCTGATTGTGTTCAGCTTTGACAGGAGAGCGTCCCCTGCGTGGGGAGAAGAGCACGTAGCCGTGATATCTCTACCAATGTGCAGGTACCCTCTGAAATACACGTAGCTGTGATCTCTCTCAAAACCGTCAAACGTTACTCTTTAGCAATCTCTACATGATAATGTCTGCTGAACAAACAAGTATCGCTAGCAAAGCGGAGGCAAGGTATGCTCAAACACATGGCAAGAGGCAGAGCGACTCAAATGAAGGCTAGCGCATGAGTAAAGGATGATGGAACCCAGCTCTTTACTCCTGAGGTCCCATCTTCCCCTCCCCTCGGCCTGCAGCCTGTCTCTCGGATCCGCGCAAATAAATCGGTGCCACAACTGAACTATGATACTTAGCACGATGAGAGATGTTGTAAAATCAACCAGAATGTTCAAGCAAATCATAGAAAAAAACCCAATCTACGGTGTGGAAAATAACTAAGTATTGAACACGTCAACATTTTTCTCAAAAAATATATTACTAATAGGGCTGATGACATGAAATTTTCACCAGATGTCGGAAACAACCAAAGTAATCCACACAAACAAAGAAATAAAAAAAAAATAAGTCCATAAATTATGTGTAATAAAGTGGAATGACATAAGGAATAAGTATTGAACATGCTTACTGAAATTTAGTAGAAAAGCCTTTGTAGAAAAGACCTTGTTGGTAATGACAGCTTTAAGACGCCTCCTATATGGAGAAACTAGTCGCAGGCATTGCTCGGGTGTGATTTTGGCCCATTCTTCCACACTAACTGTCTTCAAATCTTGAAGGTTCTGGGAGCCTCTTCTATTAACTCTAATCTACAGTTCTTTCCATAGATTGTCAATTGGATTCAGGTTGGGTGATTGACTGGACCATTCTAGCAGCTTTATTTTCTTTCTTTGAAAAAAATTTAGAGTTTCCTTTGCTGTGTGTTTGGGATCGTCTTGCTAAGCAGATTCTTATCAAGAATGTCCCGGTAAATTTCTCCATTAATCCTTACTTCAATGATATGAATTCTGCCAGTACCATATGTTGAAAAACAGCCTCACACCATGATGTTTCCACCACCAAACTTCACTGTTGGTATGGTGTTTTTGGGGTGATGTGCAGTGCCATTTCTCCTCCAAACATGGTGTGTGCAATGATATCCAAAGAGTTCAATTTTGGTCTCATATGACCAGACTATATTCTCCCAGTATTTAATTGGCTTGTCCAAATGTTGTACAGGAAACTTTAAATGAGCACTATCAAGCTATAAAGGAGCACTCCTCTTCGCCAAGAAAGAAAACACATGCATTTTTGTGAAAAAATAATAATAACAGAAGATTTATTTCTATTTACAAAGTGTTTCTATCTTCTTCATTGTTGAAAAAGTACAAAGCATCTGCACAAAGATTGGAAACAAAAAACATGTTCCAGTTGAGCCTGGAGCCACAACTTCACAAACAGTTGGCATATTCTTCTCTAGCCATAAGGGCCAATTAAAACATCATTGCCCCATTATAAACCAGTCAGAACTAGTTCAGTTCCTGCGTCCCTACTGACTTCAATGCATTTTGTGGAGTTCATTGAAATTCCTGAACATTTCCATGATTTCATCCACCTCACTGTGAAGTGAACTCCACAGGGTTTGCTCATCACTAGTACCTACACTCACAGAGCACTTACAGTAAGTGTTTTTTGGAGGAGATTTTCAAGTGTCAGTGATGAATGAACTGGCTAAAACATGTACATTTTTTCTTTAGAGATAGCATTGTATTTTTCTTTTAGTTTAGTGTTCACTTAAGAAGCTGGGAAAATGAGGTATAATGTAGTTAGTATCATATAGATAGAAAGATCAATAAATCAATCATTAACTTGATAAAATTGTAAATATTAAAATATAAACTTAATGAGTATATTGGGTGGAGACACTGAATTGGTTGGTAGAAGTGGCCACTTTCCACATGGTTTTTCCACTGATCCAAAATCTGCTTACCCAGGTCAGGGTCAAAAGGAACTGCTGTCTATCCTAGAAGAACCATGAATTTCCAGGTTTGACCAAACTCACATATACTACTACACATATACTACTCACAATTTATAGAGGCTGTTTAACCTAATGTGAACTCTTTGAGAGAAAGAAAACTAATACAGTCAATGCCACGTCCAGAATCTGAGCCCAGAAATTGAAACTGAAGCTGACAGACAACAGTGCTAGTTACCTGATGATCACGCTGATATAACATACTTTTATTTGTTTAATCAATTTCAGCATTTTTTAAATTAGGCAGTCAAATCCCAATATTCGTCTGAATTAAAGGGACATGAAGTAAACATTACTGATAGATATTCAGATGGGCATCAACAAACTTTTCTTCAAAGAGAGTCCATTTTTAATAATTGCCTTAATTTTACTTTACATTTCTCCCTCAACTGTATGATTGTCATCTTCACTCAGTATATTATACTAGCCAATCAGCTATCTTTGTTGGAGAATGCAAATGTTTAAATGATGTGGGAATCACAAAACATGATGTTAAGAATAGTCTGGAAAAAAAATAATCAAATAGTTTCAGTCCAGGTCAGCAAAATGTGGTGTTCTTTTTACAACAGTTATATCTTTGCTTTATTAAATTTATAATAGTCAACATGGAAACATATTTGTTCACTTTGCTTTATTAGTGATCCTGAGTCGTGGGTTCAGATCCTGGCCTAGCCTCTGTTTCTGTACAATTACTTGGTTTTCTCGGAGAGCTCCAATTTTCCTCACACATTTAAACTGGCCAAGTCTGAGTGTGTCCTGTGATGAAAGGCTGCATTGTTCATTGTTTTTCTCTTTTTTGCCCAGTACTACTTGGATATGCACCAGAAACACCCAATCCTGGTTTGGATGAATGACAGAGAAAATATATAGAGTAATGCTTACCGTTTCCATATTTGCCACTGTAACCTGTAGGGATGCCACTGAACCCCAAACCCAAGACACAGTAATGCCCAACACACCTTTAGGATAAAATAACAGGTATTTATTTATCCTCATCCTTTCCAACAATCACCTTCCAAAGATCAACCAAAATACACAAAATAAACAAATCCTTCCTTCTTTCTTCTTCCCATTGAGTGTTGTTCACTGCTTCGCGATTCCATGTAAGGCAGCGGTCTCCCTGTTATGCTAGAACTAAGAATGCCTCCAGGGCCACGTCATAACTCCTAGGAAGCACTTATGGGTCATAATGAAAGTAGGGAAGTTCTTCCCCGACAGCACCTTCTATTGGAGCGTAGAGACCCCAACAAGGCTGCACTTCCATACTCCATATCCCAGGTATCCCTGTGGTTGTCCCAACTGCATTCCCATGTGAGGACTACGGCCACGTGGCATAAGGGGAATTGAACTGCTCCCGACTCAAGGCTATTGTTGGTCCTTCCATTATTGGATACTGGCTGGATACAAAGTTCTTGTTCCGCCATCCATTCTGACTGTTGTTCCTCTCTGGCTTTCTGTCCGGGTATGAAATTATCCCCTTTTCCAGCCTGGTTGCATGTTCTCCTCCTACACCATATAAAGCTTTTCAGTAGAATCTGTTTGGTGCAAAAGCTAACTGCAACAAAGATTAGGTGTTATTTAAAAATCTAAGTAGCACAGTACTTGGTATTTCTCATCTTAGTCTCTGGTTACAACAATAACACATTTTTCTCAACCATATAACTGTATCCTCCACTTTATCACTTAAGACATCAAGGAATTCTGGCCGCTACCACAACCAGAAATAGAACAAAGTGGGTATGAATATGAATATTATTAAAAAAATTAAAAATCAATTAACTGAACACACATTTGTTAAGTTAAATTTACTTTAATGCTGATAGTGTATACAGAGTGAGAGAGCTGGAGTGTGTTTACAAGCATTCCTTGCTTTAGACTTGTTTAGTACTTACGGCTGGTTTGATGCCTTGTGCCTGATGCTAGTAGAACTGTCCCTAGAAATTCACAATCAGGAACACCTTCAGAACTCTTTTTAAAATGTCAACAAAATGACACTGGCACTCCTTCCTCACAACTTCAAGGACTTGGTTTTGGCTCCTAAAATGATTGCTATCTGTGTGGAATTGTATACCTGGATAATTTTTGAACATCCTTCTATAAACTGGCACAACAGTGGCTAAAGAGTAACTCACTGGAAAGAAAAAAAAATGTTGCTTAAATGTATGATAAGGAGGGTGTAACAATGCATTGTAATATCTTCATTAACAGATCCTCAGAGAAAGAATCTTCTTTATAATAAAGTCCACATGAAACATTCATGGACACATGTTCATATTCAAGTACATGTTCATATTCAAGTACATGTCAGTTGGAGCACTGTGGCATCATTGTGCAACTCACATGGAATAGTTGTCTATCATTTATATATGTACCAACCTGGTAGGTCCAATATAATCATTTAATGTGAAAGGTGCTGAGAAAAATGGAACACCTGTACTGACCGAATGTGGAAAGCCAAAACAAACCCAACAGGAGTAGTTAAGGAGTGAAGAGGCCCAAATATGAGAGGCCAAATAAGTATTGTACCATGCATGTGTTCTTGCTCATCTTCAGGGGCGGGGATTCTGTGACAGGTCCTTTTATTGTGTGAGAAAAGTGCTTTATAAAAACTTATATTAGGAGGAGAAGGATATTAGTGAAATTCGGGAACTTGCATGTGATGTCTGGGCTGCTGTCATCTTCTTCTGAGTCCAAATGAGCTTGCAAATTTCCCTCAGGGACCTGGAAGCCACAGGTGAACAGGAGGCTTAGGATGAGGAGTCCTTGTCTTGTGCAGGTGTGAGTCAACAGTGGGATGCGTGAATCCACTTCACAGTACTTCAGGTGGTAAGCAGAACATGACAGTCTTTCCAACATGGTACCAAGGCATTCTTTCATTGGTGCACTTTAATAAATACAAAGTCTCTTGGATGTAAGGAATGAGCAAGTTCAGTCAGGGCAGGTGGCAATGCATATTCAACGTAAGAGTAAGTAAAACTGACAGAATATGTTAAGTCAATACAATAAGCATGCATGCTTTCAGTCAGAAAATGTATATCAATTTGTTTGCAAGTCAAAGGAGTAGCTGAAGATTGTTGCATAGGTGATTCAATTAAAATTTTATGAGAAGAAAGTCATGTTTTACAACATGGTGTCACCCTAACAGACACAAGTACTAAAAGCAAACCATCAAGCCAATTTTTGCACACATTTTAGCAAGTTTATTTTTGATAGTGCCATTAGTTCTTTCAACTAGTCCATTTGATTCAGGATGATAAGAACAGTGCAGAAGTTGCCAAATCCTTAATGCTATACAAATATCCTGAATTACTTTATTTATAAAGTGAGTCCCTCTATCGCTGGTCAGTGTACATTGGATTCCAAAGCGAGGTATTGAGTTTTTTCATAGATGCTTAGCTGGAGCTGTTGAATCAGTCTTCTTGCAAGGAAAGATTTCTACCTATTTAGAAAACAAATCAACTAATACATATCCAAAACCCTATATTTTAGGTATTTGCAAAAAATCTATTTGTAAATGTACAAAAGACCCAAAGGCTGGAGGAAAAGCACCAGCCAGGCATGGTGTTATTTTACCAATGTCGTATCATACACCAAGTACAAATTTGGCTGGCCTGTGTAGCAAAACCAGGGTAAAACCATGTTTGCTTAATAAGGAAAAGCATTCCCCCTTTAGACACATGAGATGGACCATGAGAAATCTGGGCCAACCAAGGCTGAAGGGACAGTGGGGCTACAAGGCAGCCGTCTTTGAAACGCCACAGACCCTTAGTGTCAGGTGCACATCCGGCTGCTATCTAGGCCTGCCTTTCTTTCTCACTAGCTTGAATGTGCATGTTATGTAATTGAGTGAGGTCCACTTGTGGAGTTTAGAGAGTTTACTGGAGTACTGAAGGGCCTATCACTGCAGCCTGTTTGGGGTTCAAGTCAGCTAAAGCATTTCTTCTACTCACTGTGTCATTGCCTTCAGTATGTGCTGGACATTTTATCACACCTAGTGCTAATGGCATCTGCAAAGCATCAAGCAAATTTGAAATTAGCATGCTGTGTTTAATAGGAGAGCCAGAGGATGTTAAAAATCCACAATGATTCCAAAGAGCCCCAAATTCATTGACTACCCCAAAAGCATAATAGGACTCAGTATAAATATTAGCAGTTTGACCTTTTGATAGTATACAAGCTATAGTCAAAGCAAATATTTCTGCCCCCTGCGATGAACAGGTGTTTGTAAGGTTAGCCTTTTTTATGCACACCATTTCTGTACATATAGCATAACCAGTCTGAATATTGTCAATGATAGGACAGCTGAAGGATCCGTCCACAAAAAACTCTGTCAGAATTCGACAAAGGTCTTTCTCGGAGATCTGCATGAGCAGTAGCAATATAAAAATCACTTGCTCACAATCATGAGAATCCTTGTCCACTTCTCCATCAAGTAATGAAGGCAAAAGTGTAGCAGGATTTAACTGAGAACAATGCTGTATATTTGATTAATCTAGAAGTTGTAGAGTGATGTGTAGCTGGTTTAGTCACAATAGTAGCTACTGCATGTTGGACTAACAGTGTAACATTATGCCCTATCAGTAGAGGTTGTGCAGCATCTGAAGCCAGATATGCTTCTGCGATGGCTCTAAGACATGTCAGAAGACCTGCAGCCACTGGATCTTAAGCTCTAGAATAAGCAATCAAGACGGTATTTGAAATTATTTTCTTGAACGAGTACAGCCTGAGAAAATCCCTGTGTTTCAAGAACAAATAAAAAGAATTTTTGAATGTTAGGAAGACCTAAGGCTGAACTTGAGACAGGAATAGCTTTATTTGACAAAAACTTTCTTGTACCTCATCAGTCCATTGTATGGAGAAGAAGGTTTAAAAATGTCATATAGCGCTGCACTATTAATGCATATTTCAAAATCCAATGCCTGCATTAACCACACATCCCTAAAAACTTGCACATGGCCGAGGTATGTTTTGAATAACAGCTATACACCCTAGAATATCTGCTCATGTAGTACCCTACAGATCAAAACCCAGGTATCTAAGTTTGGCTTGGCAAAACTGCAGTTTTGATAATGATGCTCTGTGGCCTTTTTCAGCTAGTGTTTGAAGTAATTTTAAACTGTCCCCCTTACACGCTTTAACAGTAGGAGAACAAAGCAAAGTCTCATCAATATACTGAATTAGTGTTGAATTTCTAAAATTCACTATCCAGGTCTCGTTTTAGATTTTGTGAATACAATATAGAATTTCTGCAAAAACACTGTGGAAGCACTGTCCAAGTATACTGAATTCCTACATAAGTAAATTAAAAGCAAATAAGTAATATCTATCTGGGTGTATAAGAACAGAAAGGAATGCACTACACAAGCCTACAACTGCATAAAACATTTTCTGGTGGTATAGATGATAAAATAGTGGATGGATCTTGTCCGCATGAAGAAGTCTCAGGATACAGAATGTTATCATGCCTATAATTCCAATATGAAGGTTCTTTTTAATAATATGAAGTGGTTTGTGGTCAACCAGCTCTCCACTATGCGCATATCCCTACAGCAGAGCTTCCAGACTAAGCTTGGCATGTTCCAAAGTGATATACAAGAAATTAAAACAAAGTAAAAGAAGATTTTTTTCTGGGTATAAAATATAACTGGAAACAACCTGTCACCAAGATAAGCAGATTACTTCGCTAGGCAGTTTAGTGTTGACATTAAGTGCTAAACAATTGGAAGACAGAACCCGCAGAAACAAAATTCACAACCTGAGAATCAAAGAGGGATGATTAAAGTTGAAAGTTGAAAAGCCATCAAATTTTTATACAAGCTCTGGCCAACTGTGTTTCCAGCCTTCCGTCATTATTCACCTGTTGTGGGGAGATGTCACAGGATTTATGCATTTTATCAAAATTCATCATATCTGATATCATTAATGGTAAAGTTTTTCAAATTTAATGACTACCAGGTTATTCTGAAGGAGGCACCTAGCCTGATTTACAAATGCCGGCAAATCCATACTTTTCCTGACTTTAGCCCTACAATAACTCAAGCCAGGAAAGCTATGGCCCTGGTCAAGAAATGTGCACTGGGACTCAGGTTTCAACCTTTTTTGCAGTAACCATTTCGTCTCAAAATTTCCCATGCAATTTTTGATGACCGGAAGTGTGCTTTGTGAGTCCACCTATGATTTTAAATCTATGGGAACTTTTTCCTTTTAGTGGATGCTGTTTGTTTCTTTTTCCTTCCTTCAGTCTCATGTTATATTTTCTCTACCAACAGCCTACAAACTTTTTCTTTTTTTTAAATGTGTATATGGAGACCTCATTATAATTAACACTTATTTGACAGCACTTATACTGGTGGTGGGCTTGGTCACATTACATTCTGTTTCTTTGAAGTGTGGGACTTATAGGTGCCCCATTTCAGGCACTATCTTGATCGAAGGATCCACTGCCAGGAGTCAGGTGTTGCAGAACTGAGATATGCAACATGTGGGCTCAGTGCTTGTGAGGGTTTATAATTAAGTTATTCCGTTTCACATTAGTGTTTGTCTGAAGACAGACATGGTATGACGTGATTGCTTTTCGGTGCTTGTAGTTCCTGTGGAGAGATGCTCTAGTGCTTCTTAATAATTTGCTTCTGCTACATCTCTTAGTTTGTTTTCTTTACTGTGCTAATGGCTAATCTTTCTGTTGCCTCTTAAAATGTCCTTGGACTTGGTTCAGGTGCTAGGTGTGTTGGTGTTGTTACTTATAACAAAAGAGAATGGATGCACTATTCATTCAGGAAACCAAGCTATGCCAACAAACAATAGTTTGTGGCAGCCTCTGCAACGACTAGCACTAAAAAGCGTGGAGTGGCAATTTTCTGCTAGCACAACTTGCAGCCAAAAATACTCTTGAACATGTTCAGATGATGCCAGCAGATTCTGCTGCATGCTGATTTAATTGGGTGGTAGGAAGATAGCCCTGTGCTGCATTTATTTACTGACACTGTATGAGTCTGCATTCTTTAAGCATATAACTGGTGAGATCATGAATCTGAAAGGTTTTGATATAATTGTCGGTATGGATGCAAACACCTTTATGAATCCTCTGTTAGACAAAATGCCAGAGCCTCGTTCTCAATGCATACTTCAGTCAACCTGCTTACTGTAAAAATCCACCTCTGATTTGAGCTTGTTTGATTCTTTCCAGTTGTTGAACCAATCTGTTAAAACATAATTGTTTTTTCGTCCAGACACCATTATTGAAAATCAGATTTTTATTTCTAAGTCACTTGCTCCTCTTTGTGTTAATATGTGTCTTGATATGGCCAGTATGTCAGATCACTGTGTCGGGATGGTAGAAATTGACCTTCCAATTTCACCCCTCCGAGTGGTTGGAGGTTCAACATGTCTCTTTTATGCAGTAAAGACTTTTGAGATATGTTTGCCTTAACGTTTGAAGATTTCATCATTATTAACTCCGGCTCTGTTGATGATCTAGTGTATCTGTAAAAGGGTTTATTAGCAATTTCATGATTGAATATGCTAGTAATTTGGCTTGAATACACAGGCAAAAAATCTTTGCTCTTGAATGTCACCTTTCATCTTTGTGGCTAGTCAAATATATCAGCACACACTCTGAATAAAACGGAATTAAACTCATTACTGATGCAGAAAGCAGAAAGTTCATAGTTTCTAAAACTATTGGTTGGGTTGCGGGTTGTCTGATTTGAGCTGTGCAGAGTCGTGATTCACAATTGTATTTATTGGGAAATGGTTGCGTACAATATGCAACATTTCTTGTAATGGGTCTCCTCAGGCAATCTACACTGCTCTGCTATTTACCTGCAGCATTGATTCTTCTAGGGCTTTCACCTGGCATGACTTTCGCTAGCAAATATTACCGGGGAAAAGGGATAGTTGTGGGTTTCGAAGAAACAAAGAAGGTAAAATTGGATAAAAATTTTAAAAAAATTAAGAAAAAGTGATTTAGTTAATTTGAAACTCTGTCTGGCTATAAAACTAACTGGGCAAAGTCTTCCCTCTTTACATTGAGCTCCCCGTACTGCAAGTCAGTTTTTCTGTCATATGTCCCTTTGACTAACTCATTGAAATATATGGGCATAGAAATTTCTCCCTTTCTGCAAGACATTATACAGTCTAATTACTGTTATACTTTTGAAAGTGTCAAGGATTCCCTTTCCTCATGGTCCTTTTTTTCACTGTCTTTTCGTTCCAGATTGGCAGTTACTAAAATTAATATAGTTATTTGTTTCAACTTTGTTACAGCCATGCCACCTCAATCTCCACCCATAAAATATTATTCAGAAGTTTGATCTCTTTTACTGACTTTCAATGGATTGGTAAGAGACTTTCGATTAGGGACTCCACTTTGATTCTTGAGAAGTCTGAAAGTTGGGTGTCTCTGCCAGACCCACAGTTACTATATATCACTGGGTGTTTGCCCTTCATCCAATATAAAGCTGGTCAAATCCTCCAGCAAATCTGCTAT
This sequence comes from Polypterus bichir lapradei, assembly GCA_026402145.1. NCBI lineage: Eukaryota > Metazoa > Chordata > Cladistia > Polypteriformes > Polypteridae > Polypterus > Polypterus bichir. Next base: position 33,473,631 of record JANRMT010062806.1, on the reverse strand, counting down.
CCTGGTTCCCTACTGAATCCAACATGTTGACCCCCTCTCTATTCCTCCCTTTACTGGCCTGAAACTAAAGTTGTGCCTCCCTGATTTAAATGCCTTCATCTTATATGCTCTGCAAATTCGGCAGAAAGTTGATAAACAACTCCATTTGGCACAGCCATGCCCCATGGGCTGGTTGTGGCACTGGAACAATTTGGTACATTTATAATGACTTTGGACACAGAACGTTCCAATTGTATCCAGATTTACTATTCTTCCTTCTTTCCTTTTCAGTCTTCAAATCAGATCAGTCCTCAAGGCAAACAGGGTTCCATTACAATCTGCACTCCTTTCCCACCCTCTTTATAAATGTTCCTGCGTATTATCTCCAAACTTTAAGACACTATCATCCCTATATGTAAGTCTAAGTAAGGCATTTCAAGACCTTTAACCTTATTTTCAGTCTGGCAGTACAACCTCCTTTCTTCTCCCTCTATCTTGTGGAAAGCTATTTTTACCAATATCTGAGATTTTCCAAAAAAATCAATTATCAGCTTACATAATTTAAATTAATACATTGCCTTTATCTCACCCCTCATAAACTTTGTGCTATATATTTGGCACTCGTGTTCTTTAAATGTCCATGGAATGTTTCTCCATATGTTGTAGGACTTCTCTCTAACTTGTGCATTTTGGATGAATGTTTCCAATTGTCTATCCAATATTTTCCCTGATAATACTCCCCTTTGACATATATATTACTTCTCCAGGACCTCTCTGCTCTTACCTTGGCTTCTATCCAGCAGAGGTTTTTCTGTCTGGGTACCACTTTTGCTAAACTAATCTTAAGTCTCTCGCTGACTCGTTCTCAGTAAACTACTGGAAATCCTCTTTCTTTAATTTAACTTTACTTGAACTTTTGTCAGTGCAGATCAATTGATCACCTGGCTCCAATATAAAGAAGTAGCAAGTTGCTGTGTTTTTGGTTTAGGGTTGGTTGCTAGGCGTTTGTACCATACTTCCAGTTTTAATCCTTAATTTTCTCCTTTTCTTATTCCTTTTTTTATCTGTGGCTCACTGTGTCTGTCTGACCCCTTTCACCTGTCTACTTAGGTATCAGTAATTTTAATCGTCTATGGATCCCTTTATACAGAGCAGTGTATTTGGGGGCTGTTGTTGCCTTCTATCATCACAGTTTGGTTTATGATTCCAAGATGCTTTTCTGGTTATTAAACTTAAAATATAAAAAATAAAAAATTATCAGAAAAAAGTAGGTACCTGCCAAGTGCCTGATGCTGGTTGACTAGGCTCTAGCCCATTATGATCTTGACCTACCAAAAATGTGTGTTCAGAAAATGTCTAATTTTAAGTAGATGCTTCTACTGATAAAAAATGACATTTAATACCCAAAGTTTGTAGTGTTTCATTCTTCTGTCTGTTACTTACACAACGTATTAACAGATTTCTTTTGGGGTAAAAGTAACAAGCAATTCCTTACAATTACACAGTACACTGTTCCGAGTCATTCACATGTGCACAGTTATAAAACAGTAAATACAAACAGTAAAGATGTCAGCACTTGAATTGCTACTTCCTCATAAACACTAAATTCTACATTTAGAAAAAAATACAGTTTCTTAAATATGAACATTTCAAAAAAGAAAGGCAGGAATTGTGTAATGTAAAATTCAATCAAGATCAGAATTTCAAAAGGCATATGGTTAATACAGCTGAAATGAATAACATAATATTCTCACCTCGGCTTAATTTAATTTAGTATCACTGGGGGCTATAACGTATTCTGGCCACATCGTTTATAAGGCATTAACAAACCTGGACAATACACCAGTCCATTACAGGAACTACTTATGCACACACCCTTACTGACACAGGACCAATGTGAAAGGGCAAATTAGCCTAGGGTTCCCATTCAGAAAATTTAAAACATGCAAAGAACTGGGTATGGGATTTGAACATAGAAGGCAGTTTCTAACCACTGTCACACCCTGATTTTCTTTCCTTTGAATTAAAATAATTAGAAAAAACAAAGACTTAAAACAGTTTATTTAGCATTGTCTTTTTTATTACAATTATATATCAAATTAAGACATATCAATTAATTAGATTTCAATTTCAATTATAAAAACATAACTCTTCCCTTATATAATACAGTATTAATATGCATCAAATGTTTTTTGCTCTTTAAAATTTGTAATAAGTTATTTCTTTATGAAATACAGTGATAATAACCTTAACATTTACTGTAAACCATTAGTAATCTAAATTATGAGAAACTGACACCATTCGTTCCCAAAACAAGAATTACTGTCTTTGTGCACTGATAATTAAAAAAAAAATGAAGAAAACATCCCTTCATACCTGTCTTTATTTACAACTAAAGTTAATACAAAATACTTTACTGCATATTATATAGACATATTATGTTTGTCTTGGAAATTATTTCATTTAATTAATAAATATTAATTAATAAAATAAATTGATCTATTTCCTTATTGGAAGTGGACATTATTTCTAATAATTAAATATTCCATAAACCCATTGTAATTTAATGGTTGACAGTTAATGGGAGATTTCACTTTGTGTAAAGAAAGCAAATTTGTAGTTTTCTAAACAAAGAACTTCTCTCTAGGTCACTGGCTTATGTTAACTGCCTGCTAATATGATGGAACTTGCATTTTTCTTACATCAAAACTGAATATGTTGTTTTATTGAGTATATAATTAAAACTGCTTAGAATTCTAAACTTGACCAGTTTGTAATGTAGTCCAATGAATTGACAGTGAATATTTCAAGCTCTTTTATTGCTTTGTACAATGATAAAAAAAACAACATATTCCAGAATAATAAAGCCCCTAGTTAGTTACTTTTACGTTACTGTTGTTCATTTGAAAACATTAATATGTACAAAGTTTCTGGTGGATATTTTTATTTTTCCGTTAAATGCCTACAACTGGTATATAAGACAGGACTATAAAAGTTAATACCATTATGAGTAAAACATTCCAGATTGCGTTAGTGAATGACTTGGGACATGACTTTTTCCCATGACCCTTAAGTTTAAACCACTCCACAACCTCATCTAGATTATATGATTGTGGTTTATATCCTAGATCTTGTTTAGCTTTTTCTAAACTGAAATAATGTGTGACTCCAGTCTTATACACCTCTGTGCGTGTCAACAGTGGTTGAAAATTATAAGCGGGACCTATAAGGAAATGAAACATCTCAGTAAGAAAGGCAAAAAAATATATTAAAGATATTGGAAGACGGACTGTTGGAAATCTATATCCTAAACCTTCAACTAATGGCCGAAAAAATTCAAAGTTGTTTACTGGCTTCCCATCAGAAATAAAGTAGGGCTGTCCTGAAGCTCTGTATTTCTTCTCAGCTGTTAAAGCATCTGCGGCGATGATGTGTGCAGCAACAAGATTATCCACATGCACAAACTCTACAAGGCTATTCACATCACCATAGACAAACTTAAAAATACCTCTTTCAACATAGCTGACAATTCTGGGGAGATGACGCTGTTCACCAGGTCCATAGATGCCTGCAGGACGAAGCGCACAAGTTCTTAGGACATCAGATCCATTTTCTAGTTTCATACCATTGGCTTTTAGAACTGCCATTTCAGCTATTGATTTTGTTTTAGAGTAGTAGTCTGGATGTAGATGAAGTGGTAGATAAGGAAGTGTTTCATTTCCATTTTTTATTACCTGACCTCCGAATACTACATTAAATGTGCTAGTATAAACCAGTCTTGGGACTCCATTTTTCAGGCAGGCCTGGATCACATTCTCTGTTCCTGTTACATTTACTTCTTCAATTAGTTTTCTGTTCAATTGTTCCCGTCCAGACATTCCATAGGACGCTATATGGAAAACACAGTTTGCATTTTTAAGGGCATCCTCTACATCTGAATAGCTGCGCACATCTCCCTGCAAAAATGTAATCTCTTTTGGAAAGTTCTCTATTGGTTTTCGGATATCAAAAAGTGTGACTTTTAAACCCTTTTCATTTAGTGCACAACCAAGCCTACAAAAAAAAAAAATAAGAATTGTAATAGGCATATTTAGAATTTAAATGAATAAACATTCTATTTTAGAATTTAAAATTAACATGCTGAAAAATTATTTTGTCAGTTACACTTGTATTAAAAAAACACTTAACAAATTTAGAACACGTTTGCTTAAATTCATCACCTAGTGGTTTTAGCTTTCATAAATAAATTAGGTAAACTCAATGACCTACCAATAGGTCTCCCACTGATATCCCATGCAGGTGGATAGTGACCCCAGCCTACACTCTGGACATCTGATTGTTCATGAGCCAAACAGGATCAACGGAGAGAAGAGACACAGACTAAAATTGAAGGGTGAAAGGTGCAAGTTTATTTACAAGAGTGCTGTACAACAAAAACGCAGTAGTGGGCTTTGATTCACAGTCCTTCAGTACTGACACTCCTTCAAAAATAAAGACAAAAAAAGAAAAATATGGTGTATTTACAAAAACAGTGCACTCCTACAAAAACTACATGCACACTCCAAAAATGAAGTTAGTTTTCTTTCTTTATCTAAGGCTCAGAAAGCTCCTCCAACAGGAAAAAATAAAGTAAATAAAATGCACAAGAAAAAAATCAAGTGTGTATAACATATACAAAAAGAAAAAACAATTGCAGCAATCCAGAAATCAAAACTATCCCAACACTATATAAGTAAATATACCTCCACCAAAATTATTACATATCTCGTGTTCGCTCCTTCCTCTCCTTTTCTAATGCTGAAAAACGTGTCCATGCTTTTATCACATCCCACATCGATTATTGTAACTCGCTGCTGGCAGGTGCCCCATCTAATCTTATATCACAGCTCCAGCTTATTCAAAACTCAGCTGCAAGAGTCCTCACTCTAACCAGCAGCAGCGAGCACATAACACCCATCCTGCTCCATCTTCACTGGCTCCCTGTGTCTTACAGAATCAAATATAAAATCCTACTAATAACCTACAAAGCCTTAAATAACCTCGCGCCAAACTACATCAGTGACCTCGTCCATCATTATGTGCCTGCCCGCCCACTAAGTTCCTCTGATTCTGGCAATCTTGTTGTGCCCCACACTAATCTACACTCCATGGGTGACAGGGCCTTCAGCTGTATAGCACCCAGACCCTGGAATGACCTAACAAAATTAATTAGATCAGCTGACTCCATGAATTCTTTTAAAAACAACTCAAAACTCATCTGTTCAGGAAGGCTTTTAGCTCTACCTGACTTTATTACCCTTCTCTCAGTTTACTTCTCTGTCAAGATGCTCATGTAACCTGTATGTGTGTGTGCTAAACCATCAATTATGTTGTCTGTTATGCTTCTTTTCTTCTTTTTTTCTCTGAATTCACTGTCGTAATCTTCTTTATTTATTTGGTTTGTACAATGCTATATACTGTACACCCTGCCGTTCTTTCTTATATTCTGTAAGTGTCTTGAGCATGGGAAGGGCGCTATATAAATAAAATGTATTATTATTATTATTATTATATAAATATACGTACAAAAAGAATAGAAAGCCGACAAAATCACAACTGTTCCTTTAATTGCTCTGCAGTGCTCAATTCTACCTTGCCTTTAGGTCCACTTATGACCCTTAATGGCCGGCAACTGCTTAAATATCACCAGCAAGATTATCCAGCCAATCTACCACTCCCGTCTACCGCACGCACCTATCCAGGGAGACGCTGGCACGATCACTCCATGCGCCGTGACACGCCCCGAGCAACTTTCTACTTAAAATCAAACCCCTGCCGGTCACGCGCTTATAAGCCCCTCTGGACGGCCAACAGCTATGTTGAGCTCAAGCTCACCAGTTGGTAAATCTCATTTATTTACAAAATGGAATCCCCATCTCTCACTGAACCTTGGTTACAAAAGCAAATGCCGGCCATTTCTTTCAGGTCCACCACACCTTAAACCTCCTGTGCTGGGCAGGCTGCAAGAACACCAGCGTGTTAAACTGAACACGTGTGGAGGAGCCTGTACTGGTCATTGTACCTGCTCCATGTGTGTCCAGACTCACCGTGCCTCACAGTGCTCACACAGTGACAGCGCCTTCAACACACAAACGGTGTGTTGACACTGCCAGATCTGAAGACTAGCATGGCGAACTGCTAAAGTGACTATAGCTGCAGGTGGAAGTCCCATTTTACTTTATGGTGCCAAGCAGAGTTGTGTTGCGATGCAGCAGTTTATTAGCCAGCGAAAGCACTGCATTTGTCCAGTCTGATAGCGGTCACAGGACATCTTTGATTGCCAGTACAACAAATAATTCTGAGCAGGCATCAGCCACAGCGCTGCTCTTGTGAAAAGAATGGAGATAAATGCCATCAACTCAGAAAGGGAGAGGCAAGTTCTTTGTACCACGTGAAGGTCACTGAGAGAATAAAACTGAATAACTAAAAAACAACAGCAAACCTTTATGCAAAAATTTACACTGGGTGTTACAGACTCAAATCAAATGCATGTTTTTTATTATATTATAGCAATAATAATAATAATAGCAGCTCACTGCTCTGTAGTGTCCAGTCTCAAACCCAGTAACTTGAATTATAAGGAAGCAGTTCTTACCTCTATACCATTCTAGAATACATATCAACTTCCCGTCAACTGACATTTGAGCTTGGGTTTTTAACTCATTGACAGCAACATGTAAAACAAATTATTTTTTTCTTTGGTTATATTCTTGAATAAAAGCACACGTTTATTTGATATCTGGAGTAAAGTCTTCACACATTATACACTTCACGTCATTATTAGTATAACATGGAAAAAGTTTCTGCTTTAGGCATGTGTGCAGCATTCCTTTCCTGGCATTTCCTTTCATCCTACACTTACCCAGATCTTTGTAGACACAGAACACACATGAAATGCATGTATTCCAAATAATGATATACTGTATTATTTACCCTATACAACTCCAGGCACCTCACATCACGATAAAAACACTTTAGCTGGGAGAACTTCACCTGTGTCGGTGGGGGTGATGGGATAGCAGGGCCGGGATTACAAGTTTTTTTGCAGGCTTCAGGAAATCTAGTGTTAAGGTTTCTTTAACTTAAATTTGGTAATGCACCAAGTTGCGCATTACCACACTCCCTTGGTGAACTAAGCACAATCATTAAATTTGGGGGAAGGGGTTTAATAGAGTGCAATTGTCAGAAGTAGAGGGGGGAAAATTGTGACCCACTAACATTATAAATAATAGCAACTTACAACTAAAAGTGGGTTGAGACACAGTGGTTGAGAAACAACACCATAGCATATTTCAAGGCTAAAAAATATTTTTTGCTTTAAAAAGGTAGGTCAGGTTAGGTTGGGGAGCATTCAACAGTACAGCACGTTGCCACACTCACCACACAATGAAACAGCTCAGGATCCTGGTTGGCAACCCCCAGCCCCCCCCCCCCCCCCCACCGGGAGACACATGGACCCGTCCCATACCCCAAAAATGACCATCTACCTGTCACAGCCAGGTGTTACATGGGGATCCCTTTGGTCTGGTCCAGCCACTTGGGTCCTCAACAATGAGGATCCTGCGAGCCAGATCACCCTTGGGGAATCGCACCACATGACCGTAGTGCTATAACTGACACTTCTTCACAATGCAGGTAATGTGCATTGTTCAGGACTCCATGAGAACCACAACACAACGACAACACAACACAAAGACAAACCAGCAGTACCTAATGATTCCCCAAAGAGACACAGTACTGAAGGAGTCCAGTCTTAATCTCAGGTCACTGGATAGCGTCCATGTCTCGCAACCATATAGAAAGACATGAAGCACCATGTCTCTAAAGACTTGGAACCTCAGCATTTTACATAGATATCGGGAGTGCCACATACCCCTTTCCAGCAACCTAGTGATCCCACACACTCTCCCAATCTGTTGTAAAAAGGCGCTATATAGGTTCCTGACCCGACACAGACTCACACCGGTGGCATGTACAAAAACAAGAACACTTTTATTTTTCTTCACCTGTTGGGCATGTCTTCCCCATGATCCCCACAGGCACAACACAGTCCCACAAGTAACACACAAGCACACTCTTCTTTGGAACCACCTCTTCTCCTCCAAGCTTCATCTTCTTCCTCCCAACTCTGGCCATTGAGTGGTGGCTGCTGGCCCCTTTTATAGTCCACCCGGAAGTGCACCAGGTGGTTGACTGCTGAGTTCCGGCTGCACTTCCGGGTGTGGCGAATACATTGCCCATATGGGCTCAGGAGTCCCAGCTGCAGCACCCCCTGGCGGCGCCTGCGGGAGCCAACAGGGCTGCACCCAACTCCAATTCCCATGGAGCCCTGCGGGAAACCGAAGCACCGCTCCAACCCAGGGGGGCGGCCATCTAGCGTCCAGGGGGAGGTATTGCAAAGTCCAGGGCTACTCCCCCTGCATATACAACAAAAGGGCGTCCCGGCCAGGGTCCATGTCCGCCACACTGTCTACTGACTTCATAGGAAGAATCACCAGAGACATGAATGTTGCTGCTGAGGAAAGTAAACCACTTGACAAAGCCGACACTCTCTACGCAGACAGACACACAGCTGAAGGCTATGCCTAAGAGGTCATTAAAGGCCTGGTTTTTATCCAGGACACTCGCAAGCCCAGACATTCAGACCCCTCGCTTAATCTCTCGAGAGCCCCAATCAGAGTCTCCATTGACTCCATGAAGATCACAGCATCATCAGCTAAGTCAAGATCAGTGAATCTTTCTTCACCAACAGATGCCCCACAGCCACTGGACCCCACAAATTTGCCCAAAACCCAATCTATGTAAGCATTGAACAGAGAAGGAGCAAGAACACACCCCTGACAAACCCCAGAATCAACTGGGAAAAATACAGATATTCTGCCTCAGCTCTGCACAGTACTCACAGTACCAGTGTACAGGTTGGTTATGATGTCCAGCAACTTTGAGAAAATTCCACAAAGTCTCAGGATGTCCCACAGGGCAGCTCAATCAACTGAGTCAAATGCTTTACAAAAAAAGGCTGCAAGGAAACTCTGCCGATATTCGCAATTGTGCTCCATGAGAACGCTCAGTGCCAGGGTGCGGTAGATAGACTACTTAGGTGAAAAACCAGACTGCTCTGGTCGCTTGTAGGTGAGCAAGTGATCACAGATCCTATTGAGAATGACCCTAGCAAGGACCATACCCAGCACCGAGAGCAGTGTTATCACTCTGTAGTTGCGGCAAACCAGGCAATCGCCCTTCCCTTTCCAGATAGGGACAACAAGTCCTATTTTCCAGTCAGTTGGGATGACACCCATCTCCCAAATGGAAGCAAAGACTGCTTGCAATGCCTGGAGGACAGCGTTACTACCAGCCTGGAGAAGTTTACCCCGGACACCAGAGATCCCTGCAGTCTCCCCTACCATCAGTTGGTTCACCACCTATGCAATCTCAGTGAGATTAGGTGGTTCACAGTTAAATGGAGGATCAGCCTGAAGAACCGTGGACCCAGAGATATCCAGCATCCTTGCCGGAGGATCAGCTTTAAACAGCTGCTCAAAGTAGCCAGCCCAGTGGGTCACAACTGCAGTGTCATCCATAAACTCAACTGTTGCATCAGAAAAAGTTCTGTTATACTGCCAGGACATCACAATACAATTATCACTTCATATCTATCAAGTGGGAAGCGGTATGTACCAGGGAGGCAAGCAATTGTGTGGCACAAAAGGAAGGATAGAGTAAGACGGGGGTTTTGGAGTTACCTGTATTTTGCTTCAGAAACTGTTTTGATACTGGCACTGAAGTCTGAAAGCTGTTATCAATACTACAGTCAAAAGTTTGGTACCAATCCAACACTAGTGGGCCTCCAGAATCATTACAAAGTATTCTAATGTGATTTCTGTTAATAGTCGATGTCTCTAGCTGGCTATTGTTAAAGGTGCTATCATAATGGACACTTCCATGCCATCTCCCAATATAAATACAAGTTTGAAGGCAAGGGACATATAAAATATAGTAAACAATTAATGTAAATTAGAACAATTTGTATTTTACGTGCATGAAATTTGTTTAAAATAGTTGAACAATGTATAACAGGAAAGGAAGCTTGTAGGTATTAAAATAAAGAACACATACAGTACATTGTTAACAATTAAGTTAGCTAGTAAATGAGTACTTACATTTCTGTGGTACACACATGCATTGTGTAAGCAGTCCTCAAGGTCAAAAATCCCAGTTCTGCTTACTTTGCTATAAAGAGTAATGGATAGATTTCCTTGTGGTCATGTTCACTAAGCAAAACAATATATCCTGAATTTAAGTGTGGAGAAGGTCCTGGCAGCATTGCTAATGCCCCAGATAACCACTCTTTCATGATTGTTTTTGATTCCAAAGCAAAGCAATTTTTGTAAAAGTGTGCTCAACAGAAACTGTCACGTGTCAACTCCCTTTGGACTCCAGACATATTTCAACACATTTGAAAAGACAATATTATTACTGGAACCACGTCTCAGTATAACTGTTGATGGGGTTCACAAGATTCTCATGAGCTACTAGGACACTGTTGTTAAATATGTCCATTTAAATAGGCCACAAATCATATTTATAGACAAACCACACCTTAAAAAGTGCATCGGATTTAGGACTAGGTTGAACTTAAGATTTATAGTAGAAATGCAAGCTGACAGTTTTTGCCTGTAATGCTTAAGATATTACATTTTTGCAGTTAACCTCATATATACCTAATATATATATAATAGTGTATTCATTTTATGACAACACATATTTTATTATAGTTTATGAGAAGAAACAAGCTAAAGCTAAAAGCAGCAGTTCAACTGTCATAAAAAACAAGCATAGGAGATGGACATTGCTAGATATGGAAATAATTAAGTTTGTAAAACTGTAACATCCAGTACCACCAATAGCTGGTCAAGTGGTGAACTCACGTTAAAATGAAACAGCCAAAGCTGGGACAGATCAAGGTTTTTATTGACACTTTCTGGTGAAACGAGTCCTGGGGGTGTCATAATGATTTAATTTATTAGTGTTTTAATTGGTTTAATATGAACATTGATGCAATGTATGGTATTTGCAATCTAGATACATAAATATAGTCAATAGATATTTAATACAATAAATAAATAATAGATATAGATAATGCAGAAATTATCAGCGTATGATAATAGTTGTTTAAGACATGTGTAAACAATGATAGATCAGAATGTTTCACAGCAGAAGGATATCAAGAGTGTTAAAATACTTAAAGGCCGTATGAGATTTTCAGTTCTTATCTACATGCACACTCATGTTTGCAGGAAAGTGGCTTGCATGTATAAAAGTTCTGTTTTTAGAGGTGGTTGAAGCAGTGTGGAATATCCCAGGGGGCAGCATGGTGTTAAGGAGTCTGACAGCTTGGGGGTAAAAACTCTTCTGCAGCCTGGCAGATCTGGCTTTGATGCTGCAGTATCTTCTCTTGGATGGCAGAAGTGTGAAAAGTCCATGTGAGTGGTGTAAGGGGTCCTGCACAATGCTGCAGGCCTTGCGGATACTGCGTTTGTAAAATATGTCCTGTAGTGAAGGGAGAGGCACCCCAGTAATGTTCTCTGCTGTCTTTACTATCCTTTGCAGGCACATGCGATCATATATGTTGCAGTTGCCATACCATACAGTGATGCAGCTGGTCAGAACACTCTCAATGGTGCCTCTGTAGAACATGGTGAGGATGGAAGGGGGGTAGACTTGCTTGCTTCAGCTGCCTCAGGAAGTGTAATCTCTGCTGGGCTTTCTTGATTAGTGATGAGGTGTTATGTGTCCACGTAAGTTCCTTAGTTAGGTGCATACAGAGGAACTTGGTACTTCTAACAGTCTCCAAATTTAAACCGTTGATGTTAAGTGGGATGTGGGCAGGATGTGATTTTCTGAAGTCCACAATTATCTCTTTTGTCTTTTCAACATTGAGAGATAGATTGTGGACTTCACACCAAGCAGACTGCTGTTCCACCTCATCTCTGTATGATGTTTCATCATCCCTGCTTATCAGTCCCAGCACCGTCGTATCATCTGCAAACTTGATGATGTGGTTGGTGTTGTGCGTGGCTGTGCAGTCGTCAGTCAGCAGGGTGAACAGCAGTGGACTAAGCACGCAGCCCTGCGGCGCTCCAGTGCTCAGTGTGATGTTGCTGGAAGTGTTGCAGCCCATCCAATCTGACTGAAGTCCAGGATCCAATTGCAGAGGGTAGTGTTCAGGCCCAACCTGCTCAGTTTTACAACCAGCTTTTGATGGATGATTGTGTTGAAGGCAGAGCTAAAGTCTATGAATAGCATCCTAAAATATGTGTCTTTTTTATCCAGATGTGTCAGGCAGAGGTGAAGGGCAGAGCATATGGCATCCTCAGTTGACCTGTTTCAGCATTATGCAAACTGAAGAGGGTCAAGGGAGGCAGGGAGATTAGTGTGACATGACTAACCTTTCGAAGCACTTCATTATGATTGGTGTGAGTGCAACTGGTCGGTAGTCATTCAAGCATGTCACTGATGACTTCTTCAGCACTGGTATGATGGTGGTCGACTTGAAGCATGTTGGGACTGACGACTGGCTAAGAGATGTGTTGAAGATGTCTGTGAGGACACCAGCCAGTTGACTGGCACATTCTTTGAGCACACGACCAGATATGTTGTCAGGTCCTGCAGCCTTGTGTGGATGGACTCTGGATAGAGTCCTCTTCATGTCAGTTATGGAGAGACAGAGTCCCTGGTCAGTGGAGGGAAGTGTTGATTTTCTCGCAGGCTCTTTGTTCTGCGCCTCAAACCGTGCAAAGAAGTTGTTCAGCTCATCCGGAAGGGAGGCATCACCATTGCTGCTGTGCGGGTTGGGCTTGTAGTTTCTAATTGTCTGAACGCCCTGCCACATACGGCGTGTGTCTCTGGTGCTGCTGAATTCTTTGTTAATCCTCCATGTGAGACAGGTTGGCTCTGGTCACCCTGAGGGCGGACTTGACTCCAGATCCGAAGGCTGCATTTCTGATCTTGAGCAGCTTGTGCACTTCTCTTGTCATCTAGGGCTTTTGGTTGGCTCTTGTGGTAACATCCTTGGTAACAGTAACATCCTCTATGCATTTGGAGATGTAGCCAGTCAGAGAGAATGTGTGCTCCTCCAGAATGATGGAGTCACCATCTCTAGCTGCGTCTCTGAAAATGTCCCAGTCTGTCAATTCGAAGCAGTCTTGGACAGCTGAAACAGCATCAACCTGCCACACTATAATGTTCTTGCGGGCTGTTTAGTGCACTTCAGCAGGGACTTGTATGCAGGAACCATAAAAACGCTGATATGGTCTGAGTAGCCAAGGTGGGGGTGGGGTAGAGCCATGTAGGTGTCATTTGTGCTCATGTAACAACATTGTCCAGACAGCTTCCCCCTCTAGTAGCAAAATTCACATTTTGGAAGAATTTTGGGAGAACTGACTTCAAGTTGGCATGACTGAAGTCTCCAGCAATAATAAAAATACCTTGGGGTGGTCGTTTGCAATTTGCTGATGATCTTGTAGAGTTTCGCTAGCGCCTGGTTAGCATTTGCTCTAGGCGGGAGGTAGACAGCAACCACCAGCACGCAACTGTATTCCCTTGGCAGGTAGAAAGGCCGGCACCTTACTGATAAAACCTCTATCAGCGGGGAGCAGTGTTGCGTAATTGAGGCTGCGTTCGTACACCACTCTCTGTTCATATAAACACACAGTCCCCTCCCCCTGTGCGAGTGTTACCGGACAAAGAGGCGTCTCTGTCCGCTCGGAAGATGGCCAGTCCGTCTAGCTGGATGGTCGAGTCTGCAATGTTTTCCTGGAGCCATGTCTCAGTGAAAATAAAGATGCAACAGTCTCTCATTTCCCACTGCTTGGCCCGCTGCAGCTTTGTATAATCCAGCTTGTTGTCCAGCGATCGGACGTTCGCAAGCAGAATGGACAGTATCGAAGGTCTGGCGAGGTCAGTTTTTAGCCTTGTGCTAACACCACCGCGTTTCCCTCGTTTCTGCTTCTGATCGCTGCGTTTGCATTTTCACCAGCTCAGCTTCTCAGGCTGCCGAAGTAAGCAAAGGTTGTGGAGCATCTCTGTCACCTCACTGGATATTTAGGCTCAGTTACTTCAGAAATCGAGCAGGATTTGCTGCTTGTAAATGTATGTCTGCGTACTACTATCACTTAAATCTACTTTTTTTCTTATACTAGTTGACAAATACGAACAAAGGATTAACACTAAACACTGCAGACTCTGGAGCTCTGTAAGCCGCAGCCAGCACGGGTGCTGCCATATTGCTAACTACACGTCAATATTGCTGCTACTTATTTGTCTTGTATTTGCACAATGTCTTGTCTTGTTTGTGTTTTAATTTTAAATTAAAATTTTAATTCTATTTTTAATTTATTTTAACGTCATGTTGTTACACTGTGGACCCTGAGCTTCGTAATTTTGATTATCTGTATACTTGTATATATGGCTGAGATTACAATAAAGTTCACTTTGACTTTGACTAACTCATGCTGGTGCAGGATTACCATTAACTTGTTGTGGCGCAGTAATAAGTAGGTGCCAGGTGGAAGAAGTCAAGTTAGTTAAAAGGAGGTGAGTTTGTGTAGAGAGAAGAAAATAAATATTTCTGTTAAGAGACATTTTAATTAGAAAGAATTGGTTTGGGGAAAAAGTGTTTCCTTGATGGAGAGGTGTCAAGAGTGTGAGGATGGGAAGGACAGCATCAGCTATGCAGATGAACGAGAAACAGATTAAGATAGAGACAGAGACCACAGGAACAAGGAGAAGACAGGAGAACTGAGACGCAGAAGCATCTGAGAAAGTGCAAGGTACCCTGGGATGACTGATGATGGAGGCAGTCTGGGTCGGCATTGTGAACCTGAATGCAACAGGCTGCCTGCTTAAGATCTGAATGTCCTGATGAGGACAGAGGGAGTGAGATTTGAAATCTCTCTCCACCTTTAAAATTTTAACTTATTTACTGGATATATATATATATATATATATATATATATATATATATATTTGCATCCCACTACAATTGTATTGTATACTGTATATTCACTTATTTATGCATTGTGTGCACATTTCGAAGCAGTTCAATTATCATTGTTTTAATAAACTGCTACTCCTTTACACATAAACTCTCACTTATCTACTCACTTGCTCTGGTCCATCCTCGATTTGTATCCCAGGATTGAGGGATATGCCCGAGGCTGTGGGCAAAGTACAATACATCCTAGTACTGCTTCTAAATCACAACAACATTGCCTTAACAACTTATCACTCATTTAAACAACGGAGCATACTTGACTGAGGACAATTTTCTAAGGCTATGGAGACCAGGGGCCTCATGTATAACGCCGTGCGTAGAACTCACACTATAACATGGCGTAAGCACAAAAGCGGGAATGTGCGTACGCACAGAAAAATCCAGATGCAGGAATCTGTGCGTATGCAAACTTCCACGTTCTTCCGCTACATAAATCCCGACCAGCATGACAAGTAACGCACGTGCATGCGCCTGCTGTCCCGCCCCAGCTCCTCCCAGAATTACGCCTCTTTGAATATGTAAATCAATATTAATAGCCCTTAAGCTCAGCTTTCTGTGAAAAGACAATGGCAAAACCATGAGGAAAAATAGAGCAATTTCAGTGAATACCAAGTGGAGGCAAAGAAAAACGTACTATTTGTTGGTTTAAACAGTGGTATAAACAAGAAAAGGAAGCTGATCGACTGACATAGCGTGTCGGAGAAAATCGAAAGCTCAAGTTCACAAAGTCGCACAGTGCCCGAAATAAAAAAGAAGTCGCATATCAAAGTCACCATGAAAAGGCAAGTCGTAGCCCACCGTCTGAGTGTCATATGAAATCTTATTAGGGTACAGAGAAAAAAAAAGGCACACAGTGAGGAAAAAACACGAAATGTCAACTTTAATCTCGAAATTTCCACTTTAATCACGTAGTTTATTTTGTCATTAAAGTAGAACATTATAAACTTAATCTTAACATTGTTTAATTTACTAGTTTCTCAAATCCCATTGTAACTAAAGTAGTACGTTAAATGCTTTGTTTTGTATTTGATCTTTTATGTGCTCTATGTGTGTGAATCACTATGTGCTTATTAAACCGGCTTTCTTTACCTCTGATAGGACACAGAATCCATTACATTCATGATATTACAGCTCTCTGAATAACTAAAATACTGAGATGTATACGTGATATCATTTTCATGATGATAGGAGTTAAAGCATGTTATTAAACATGGGAACACGGTGGCGCAATGATTGTGCACGACCTTTGATAAAATAATTTATTGCAGCAATACTGTCTCTTTCAAGCATACTAACCTCCAATTCCTGTCCTTCCTTTTCTTTCTCCAAATACCCTATCGCCACACAATCAGCTCTGTAATAGACATTAAGCCATCTGTAAGCTTATAACGCCGATTCTTCAAAACCTTTAAGGAACATTGAAATATCTTCGTAGTACATGTTTAATTATTCTATCCTTCACGGCAATCCCAGTGAAGCATACAGTGCGAGGCAGGAAGAATCCGTGAATGGAGCACCAGATCCTTGCTAACGTAGCGACATTGTGTCCTTTAATTATTAACAATATAGATTATTTAAATAAAGTTAAAGTTTTATCTGTATAATATAATAAACATATTTTGCTGCATTTCATCTTAAAAATGATATTGTCATCATATGTAAATACGTGCTTTATAAAGTGGCTCAGGTTGTGCAATATTATAACTGTATCGCAAGTTTACAGTGAGGTAATTGTACGGTGGGAACCTCGGTTCACGAACGTCTCGGTACACGTACAACTCGGTTTACGACCAAAAAGTTTGCCAAACTTTTGCCTTGGTTCACGACCACACACTCAGTATACGAACAAGCCAGTTTCTCTTTCGGTTTGTGCGCACCAATGATTTCCGCACGTGTTGCATTGTTCTCGGTCAGACGTGCGTGCTTGTGCGTGCTTGCACGTGTGTGCGTGCTTTCGCTGTGAACTCTTTGTGCTCTATTTCATTTCCCTTCCGGTTCATACGCGCCGATTACTATATTTAAGCATGTGTTCACCCTTTCCCTGTTCATTATTCTCAGTCAGACGTGCGTGCTTTACCTGTGAACTCTTTGTGCTCTACAGTATTTCATGTGCTTTTGCAGTTAACCATGGCTTCTAAGCACTGTAACCTCCTCTCCACCCAGTTCCTCCTCACTTCATGCCAGAACTCGACTCATGCAGGGTTAGTTTTCTTGGTGGTTTATGATTAGTTTTTGTATTACGGATTTTTCAAATGTTCATTTTTCGGTTCGTAGCGTGAATTGTTGCAATATTACTTTTCTTGGTTGTTTATTAAGTTACGGACTTTTCAAATTTTCATTTTTTTCCCTGTGCTTAAAACTCATTTTAAAAAAAAAAGTGTTTACAGCGATTGGGTTGTAAGGCTATTAGCGTGAACTCCTGCAATGTTACTTTCTTGGTTGCTTGTGGTTGGTTTTTAAAACTTTTTTGAACTCGCCAATAGCAGAATGCTATTGGCTGTCAAAAAAAGATTTGAGCATGACTTTGCTGGAAAGTCGGCATTGGAGTTGGTAAGTGTGACATGGCCAACAATTTTCAGTGATGTAAACAGCAACACAATCAGCAACTGCAGTCTGCAAATCTGACTTATGCCCCAGAAAGTAGTTGAGTAATGCAACATTGGCTTTAGTCCTCAATAAACCCATTTCAAAGCTTGTCCAAATAAAACAGCACTTAGGATGTATCTTGTGAGCCATCTAGTGGCAAAGGAGCAATCTGTTGCTCACCCTGTTTTGTCTGTAGTGATGGAAAAGAAAAAATGTTATTCTCATTTTTAATGTAGAATTGAGAGTACAAAGTTCCTGACGTAGTATTCATCAATGGAGACCAATGCTCAAAAACAGCAAATAGTATCAAGAATTTTATGAATAAAAATCCCCAATTATTCATATTGCATGATCCACCTATTAGGTACACAATTGTATGTTCCAAACGTGTATACTTTGGTTAAAATACTGTTAAATAAACCAGTTTTGAATTTTTAGATTTAAGATCCATTTCTCTCCTCATTTCTTGGTTGCTAAACAACAAATTTAGTACCTCAAATGTACATCGGGTGTTTGTGAAACTGCAGAAATGAATCGATTTTTTGATTCTTGAAGTAATTCACCTGAGCTCAAATATGAGGCATATTTTCCATCTAAAAATGTTTTAACATTCCTACTTTAACTTTTAATGTCTAGTTTTACACTTTTCTTAGACTATGCTGTACTGACTCACATGAGGGGGATGACAGCCAAATGAATGAGCCATTCCTGGGCAGGATTCCTGACCAGTGAATGAGCTAGGCAAAGTGGGTTTCAGTTCAAAAGCTAATTCTCATTACAGCATGTTCCACTTTTGTTCATGAGAAAATTTTGCAGGAATGCTTTATTTAGCAATATTTTAGAAAATCTAGGTATGTTTGGAACATTTCAGCATATGAGGGGATACCTGACAGTTAAATAATGCAGCACAAGTAACTTGAGATTTTTTCCATGGACATTTTGAAATTGCTGTTTACAAGTGGTCTTCATTGATGCCTATTGTATCAGGAATTTTGTTGTATCTATTCTCTTAAATATGAGATTAAAACATTTTCTCTACAACTACAAACAACATGGGGTAAAGAATAGATAAAAATCAGTTTTGGGTGGAGTACTCGTTAAGCTGAAAATAATGTGCAGTTGAGGTTCAAGGTCAAGTTCAAGTTTTCTTTTATTTGTACAAAGTAAATTGAATGTTTCCAAGTGAAAGTAGTAACAGTAGCACAATACCCACAAGTGACTCAAAAAAAGACAATGAATACATGAAAACATTTTTCCTTGAAATAAACCTCTTTGCTGCTGGATTTGTAACATCTGAGTATCATTCTGGGTTACTGGTCCACTCAAGAAAGCCCATACATAAATATATTCATACACAAAATTTCAGTTGTGACAGCTCTCTGCGATAAAAGCAACAGTTTTGGTTTTAAATATTAATGGCCTAGTTCTAATATAAAAAACACCATTCATCACATCCACTTTTCTTAAGACTTGGATGCAAGAGGGCTCTTATGAATTCAAAGCAATAGTGTGAAATTGCACTATTATTAATTTCACTTTTGAGCATACAACAGACAGTACCTTAAAATCAGTATGGGTTGCAATACAGTGCTTGCATGTAAATTACATTTTAGTGACACCACAGGAAATCATTCAATGGAAGATGTTACAGTGCAATACAACCTACTGTACTGTACATTAAAATAGAATCAGGTACATTAACTTACATAATAATTATGATGTACACAAATAAACAGAGTAAAATAAACAGGAAATTGAGTCAAGTGAACAGCTTAAATAATATTTCATTTAAAACTAACCACACTGGCTTAATGCCTCTGTCCACTTCAATCTTTGCTGATCGACGTGTGTGTACATTTGTGTGTTCATTTCTTTTTTTTCATCATTAAGCATACTGTATGCTCTGATAGGTCAAAAAAGATGTCAGCTATGTTCACTTATAAATTTCTTTGAGTGTGTGCATACAGGTGTTGTTCTGGCACTGCCAGTTAAGTTCTAATTATTGTGATGGGCGGCCACGGCCACTACCTGGGCGGATGGGGCACCGGGGATTCTCGCAGGGCATGTTGGGAACTGGTGTTTGGTGAAGCCCTGTTGGGTTCCATAGAGGCTGCCAGGTAAAGCTGCAGAAACCTGTAGAGGACCTCCAGCGCACCTGGGAATGATTCCAGGTAATACTGATGAGCCACCTGGAACACTCCCAGGACCTGAATAAGAGGAGCTGCCTCACTCCATTGAGGAGCCAGATTTGGGAGGAAGGAGTGGACAAAACCTGAGGAAGAGTGGATGGAGGATTGACTGGCGGCAAGGAAAGGAATGGACTGTATATTGATGTGTTGTTGGTGGTTTGTGCTCTTTTGATCATAAATAAACACGGGTGTTGAATTGAACCTGTGTTCTGCCTGTCTGTGTCGGGGGTAAGGGTGGCGGTAGACCCCTTGTGGATAACATTGTGTAGCAAACCATTGTAACCCTAACATAAAAACCCTAATACCAATGCTGCTGCTTCAGGAAACAGGATGCCAATATGACAGGAAGTAGGAAGTGAGTGCAGCGGCAGTAAGCAAACAATTCTTTGCCATCCTGCTTTTTTAGCCCTTGTGAAGGCATTCCCTGTAAGTTATCTCTTTTGTCTAGTTTTATAGCTTTTGTTTAAGTAACTTTTGTTATGGAATGTCAAAGTAAATGTTATATTTCAACACGTAAATTTACTGAGCTTTCGGCTGTTATGCTCTTAGTTATTTACTTTATGTTACTTATTAGTGTTTATTTGTATTTATATTTACAGTTTCACACCATTTGTGCAATTAAACATTCTCAATATCACTTCATGGCTCCAGGAATTACTGCATGAAGGTATTTACCTTCCTGGATAATTGAACAGAAAATTCAGTGAGGCCAGTACAATGAAAAGGGAGACCTAAAAGCAAAATTCCTCAGTGGCTATGACTCCATTGTCTTATCTAAAGGCAAGAATAGCAGCTGCAGTAATTAGCTCAAGGATTGCTAGAGTAGTTACAGTTACTACAGTGTCAGGTT
>JANRMT010062806.1:33372732-33452923 GCA_026402145.1 Polypterus bichir lapradei | reverse complement strand
TAGCTCAAGGATTGCTAGAGTAGTTACAGTTACTACAGTGTCAGGTTGTCTATGTAAAATGGAATTTCAAGAATCAGAAGTTAGATCTGTTGCTTGTCGTTCGACTAAATCTTCCTCTGTTTCAAATGTCAGTGTGGCAGCAGCCAAAGCACGTGCTAAGGCTGAAGCTGCCCAAGCTACAGCTGCCTTTTCAAAGAAGGAGATTGAAATTAGAATAGAAAAGGCCCTTCAAGCCAAGTTACATGCTCTGGAGAAAGAGAGAGAGAGAGGCAGAGGCTGTGCTGGCTGAAGCAGCTGTGATGGAAGCTGCAGTTGCAAACCTAGAGTCCACAGAAATTGAACTCGGTTCTCAGTTGCTGCCAGTACAGAGCCCACAGCAGCAGACTGAACAGTACGTAAATGAGCATAGTGGCAGGCATTCATTCAGGTTAGGATATATGAATAATGGCCCCATGCCGAACATACATGTCCTCAACCTGGTAGTAGATGAAAATATAGCCAGAGAAGAAGAAGACTATTTGGCATCAGGTCATCCTGCAGGTACTACCGTACACATTAATGAGTCTTCTTTAAGGCAAAGTAGCCATCCTGCCATTTTAAGTAATCAGCCAAGCAATGCCCAGAGCCCGCCTGTGTTAACACCTTGCCCCAGTCATTATAACCACCACATGGATGAAAATGCTGGAAACTCTCATGACCATACCTTGTTGGATTTAGCAAGATATCTGGCATGAGGCAAACTGACATCAGCAGGACAAATAAGTTTGATTAATTATTTGACCTGGAAATTCATATTTCTTAATGCCACAGAGACATTGGGCCTTACAGCAGGAGAAGAGATAGATTTATTGATTTAACTCTTTCAGGGCGGATGTCGATTTTTGTCAAAAGGAGAGGTTGATGGTGATCATCAACTGTTGTTATGTTTCAGTTGGACGTTTAGTGGCTAGGAGGAAAGTGAACTTCATTGTTTTGACCAAGATTGCCTGCGCTCGCATTAGTAGCGAGACGTAAACAACAGCACAAATGGCATCGACATCCTGCGAGAGAACGAGGCGAATGCGTAAAGTGAGATACTCCGTGGACGATGTTTTATCACTGAATTGGACTCTGACTTGCTGGACTCCGATTCTGATACAAGTGATTGCAAATGAATGAGAGATACCACATCAGCAGATCAGTGGTGCTAAACGGGTTCGTGTAGCTGACGCATCTACAGCATCATTCACCTGAGAGGACCGTCATGGCTTGGGACAGAATCTGCAGAAAATGCACGTAACATCAAGTCAGCAAATAAGCGGAACTTGTTTATTGGGCTGCAGTGCCTTTGGGAGAGATTGGAGGAGATTTACGGGAAAGAGTACTTTGAGAGGCTGATGAATGAAGAGAACGAGAGAGAGAGAAGAGGTTGGATGATGTGGAAATAGTGAATCAGGAAGTGCAATGGATTAGCAAGGAGGAAGTAAGGACAGCTATGAAGAGGATGAAAAATGGAAAAGCTGTTGATCCAGATGACATACCTGTGGAAGCATGGAGGTGTTTAGGAGAGATAGGAGTTTTTAACCAGATTGTTTAATGGAATCTTGGAAAGTGAGAGGATGTCTGAGGAGTGAAGAAGAAATGTACTTGTGCCGATATTTAAGAATAAGGGGGATGTGCAGGACTGTAGTAATTACAGGGGGATAAAATTGATGAGCCACGGGATGAAGTTATGGGACAGAGTAGAGTCTTTTTCCAGTTTTCTGTGGTGGTGATCTGCGCCACCACCACCTAATCAAAGCACCATGATGTCCCTACATTGATGGATTAAAGGCCAGAAGTCCACGTGATCGTCATCATCAAGTCCTTCCATGAGAACCCTGAATACAATGAGGATTGATCATTTATGTTAGGTAGAATGCCTAGAGGGGGCTGGGCGGTCTCATGGCCTGGAACCCCTGCAGATTTTATTTTTTCTCCAGCCGTCTGGAGTTTTTTTTGTTTTTTCTGGTCTCCCTGGCCATCGGACCTTACTTTTATTCTATGTTAATTAGTGTTCTCTTATTTTAATTCTTACTTTGTCTTTTTTTCTCTTTCTTCATCATGTAAAGAACTTTGAGATACATTATTTGTATGAAAATGTGCTATATAAATAAATGTTGTTGTTGTAGTGGAAGCTAGGTTAAGAAGTGAGGTGATGATTAGTGAGCAGCAGTATGGTTTCATGCCAAGAAAGAGCACTACAGATGCGATGTTTGCTCTGAGGATGTTGATGGAGAAGTATAGAGAAGGCCAGAAGGAGTTGCATTGCGTCTTTGTGGACCTGGAGAAAGCATATGTCAGGGTGCCTCGAGAGGAGCTGTGGTATTGTATGAAAAAATCGGGAGTGGCAGAGAAGTATGTAAGAGATGTACAGGATATGTACAAGGGAAGTGTGACAGTGGTAAGGTCTGCGGTACCTGGCAGGGAGAAAATTCTTTGTTAGTTGTGGTAATTACAACTCAAAGACACATGATATCCAATATGGTGTTCCACAAGGCTCTATCCTGGGTCCGCTGTTATTCTCAATCTATATGCTTCCATTAGGTCAGATTATCTCAGGTCACAACGTGAACTACCACAGCTATGCTGATGACACACAGCTGTACTTATCAATAGCACCTGATGACCCCGATTCTCTTGATTCACTAACACAATGTCTGACTTGTATCTCAGAATGGATGAATAATAACTTTCTCAAGTCAAATAAAGAGAAAACTGAAATCTTAGTGATTGGCAATAATGGATACAATGAGGCTATTAGAAACAAACTGGATACATTAGAATTAAAAGCCAAGACGGAGGTAAAAAGCTTAGGGGTAATTGTTGACTGTAATCTGAATTTTAAATCGCATATTAATCAGATCACTAGGACAGCATTTTTTCACTTAAGAAACATACCTTAGTTAGACCTCTTATATCACTGAAAGATGCTGAGAAATTAGTTCGTTTTCAGTCGACAAGATTACTGTAACACACTCCTCTCAGGACTACCCAAAAAAGACATAAATCGTTTGCAACTAGTGCAGAATGCAGCTGCTAGAATCCGAGCACATTTCTCCAGTTTTGATGTCACTACACTGGTTACCTGTGTCATTCAGGATTGATTTTAAAATTCTGCTTATGGTTTATAAAGCCTTAAATAATCTCGCCCCATTTTATATATCGGAATGTCTGACACCTTATATTGCAAATCGTAACCTCAGATCCTCAAATGAGGATCTCCTTAGAATTCCAAGAACAAAACTTAAAAGTGGTGAGGCGGCCTTCTGCTGTTATGCACCTAAAATCTGGAATAGCCTGCCAATAGGAATTCGCCAGGCTAATACAGTAGAGCACTTTAAAACACTGCTGAAAACACATTACTTTAACATGGCCTTTTCATAACTTCACTTTAATTTAATCCTGATACACTGTATGTTCAATTCATCATAATAACTATTCATGGTGGCTCTAAAATCCGTACTGACCCCTACTCTCTCTTCTGTTTCTTTTTCCGGTTTCTTTGTGGTGGTGGCCTGCGCCACCACCACCTACTCAAAGCTTCATGATGCTCCAACAATGATGGATGGATTAAAAGCCAGAAGTCTACATGACCATCATCATCAAGTCCTTCCGTGAGAACCCTAAATCGAAAGAGGACTGCTTCATTTATGTTAGGCAGAATCCCTACAGATTTTATTTTTTTCTCCAGCCATCTGGAGTTTTTATTTTTGTTTTTTCTGTCCACCCTGGCCATTGGGCCTTACTCTTATTCTATGTTATGTGAATTTCCCCTTGGGTTTAATAAAGTATCTATCTATCTATCTATCTAATGTTGACTTATTTTATTTTCTTACTGTGTCTTATTTATTATTATTATTTTTCTATTCTTCATTATGTAAAGCACTTTGTGCTACTTTTTGTATGAAAATGTGCTATATAAATAAATGTTGTTGTTGTTGGTAGGAGTGACGGATGCATTCAACGTGGAGGTGGGATTACATCAGGGATCGGCTCTGAGCCCTTTCTTATTTGTAATGGGGATGGACAGACAAGAATAGACAGGAATCCCCATGGACTATGATGTTTACTGATGACATTGTGATCTGTAGTGATAGTACGAAGCAGGTTGAGGAGACCCTGGAGAGGTGGAGATATGCTCTAGAGAGGAGAGGAATGAAGGTCAGTAGGAACAAGGCAGAACACATGTGTGTAAATGAGAAGGCAGTGGTAGCGCTGCTGCCTTGCAGTAAGAAGTTCTGGGTTCGCTTCCCGGGTCATCCCTGCGTGGAGTTTGCATGTTCTCCCTATGTCTGTGTGGATTTCCTCCAGGTGCTCTGGTTTCCTCCCACAGTCCAAAGACATGCAGATTAGGTGCAATGGTGATTCTAAATTGTCCCTAGTGTGTGCTTGGTGTGTGGGTGTGTGTGTGTGCCCTGCGGTGGGCTGGCACCCTGACCAGGGTATGTTTCCTGCCTTGCGCCCTGTGTTGGCTGGGATTGGCTGCAGCAGACCCCCGTGACCCTGTAGTTAGGATATAGCGAGTTGGATAATGGATGGATGGATAAATGAGAGGGACGTCAGTGGAATGGTGAGGATGCAAGGTGTAGATTTGGTGAAGGTGGATGAGTTTAAATGGGGATTGTGGAAGAGAGATGAAAAAGAGAGTGCAGGCAGGATGGAATGGATGGGGAAGAGTGTCAGGAGTAATTTGTGACAGAAGGGTTTCAAAGAGTGAAAGGGAAGGTCTACAGGACGGTAGTGAGACCAGCTATGTTATATGGGTTTTTAGACGGTGGCACTGACCAGAAAGCAGGAGACAGAGCTACACATAGCAGAGTTGAAGATGCTAAGATTTGCACTGGGTGTGATGAGGATGGACAAAATTAGAAATGAGTACATTAGAGGGTCAGCTCAGGTTGGACGATTGTCAGACAAAGTCAGAAAGGCGAGATTGCGTTGGTTTGGACATGTCCAGAGAAGAGACGCTGAGTATTGGGAGAAAGATAGAGCTGCCAGGAAAGAGGAAAAGAGGACGGCCTAAGAGAAAGTTTATGGATGTGGTGCTCTTAATGCTCAGTTATTTCTAAAAAAAAAAGTCCACATTCTTATATAATAATTTGTCACTTTGTTCCTCTCTTGCAGATGAGCAAAACAGAGTACAGAAAAAGATGTTCACAAAATGGGTCAACAAGCACTTGACAAAGGTGAGAATTGTCTTAATTATTTTTTAAGAGGAAACAGACAGAGAAAAGGTCAAACATGTATTGTTTCTATTGAATGCGGTACTGCCCACTGTTGTGACATAGACCACAAATATCAGTGTGACTACAGTTGATGCTTATTAGCTAGTAGAGGGATGGAGGATATTAGAACTCATGCTAGCACTGTGGTCAAATGCCCATATAAGTCGGTTTTAATACACAGAGAGAGAGGTTAAAGAGCACGCACTGATACAGTACATTGCTGCACCCACCACATGACAAACCAACTCAGGATCCCAGATTAGGACCCGAGTGCAGTCATGCAACAGGTGACACCTCAGCACCACACTAGTTCAGATGGAGTACAACCAGTGTGAAGTTTTTTATGGTGGCTGGAGTGCCAATTCTGCCACCAACCCCCAAGTTTTTCCTGCAGGGCCTACATGTAGGGATGGATGCAGATTAACATCATACCCAGGTCGGAGCAATTGCAGGTTAAGGGCCTTGCTCAAGGGCCCAACAGAGCAGAGTCCCTTTTAGTATTTACGGGATTCGAACCTTCCGATTGCCAGTGCAGATCCCTAGCCTCAGAGCCACCAATCCGCCCTATACAGTCCACATGAAAAGAGTGTAAGGTGATCCCAGCTTTGGCCAATTTTTTTTTTTTTTGAAGTTTTGTTAATTTTATTGCAATCATTCCATACAAATCAATCAATTTTTACAAAAAGTAAAATTGAGTTAAGAACAAGTCGACCCCCACCCCGAGAGAGAGAGCAAGGCAAACGGTGTAAAATATAAGGCTTGTAAACATACCTAAATTAGTTTGATAAGCCAATAGAGATGAATGGAGAAGACAAAGAAATACAGAAATAATTGCTTCCTCTGTGCTTTAAGAGCTTATTTTAAAATATTACTGATTAGATCCTGCCATGTTTTGAAAAAAGTCTGTACAGATCCTCTGACTGAGTATTTGATTTTTTCCAATTTCAAATAGTATAAAACATCTGTTTCCCACTAATTTAAAAAAGGAGAGTTTGGGTTCTTCCAGTTTAGCAGAATAAGTCTGCGTGCCAAAGGTGTAGTGAATGCAATTACAGTTTGGTTGTCTTTCTCCACTTTAAACCCATCTGGAAGAACCCCAAACACAGCTGTTAATGGGTTAGGAGGGATTGTGAGACCAAGACTGTCTGAAAAGTAATTAAAAATTTTGGTCCAGAATGATGTTAATTTAGTGCAGGCCCAGAACATGTGACCCAGTGAGGCTGGGACTTGATTGCAGCGTTCGCAGGTTAAATCATGCCTTGGAAACATTTTGGAGAGTTTTAGACGAGACAGATGTGCTCGATATATAATTTTGAGTTGTATAATTGGATGCTTTGCGCATATGGAGCTTGAGTGAATTCTCTGCATTGCTACTTTCTACTCCTTTTCTGATATATTAATTGAGAGATCTTTTTCCCAGTGTCCTCTTGGATCTTTGAAAGGGAGGGACAGTAAAATGATATTATATATTGCAGAGATGGTGTCTGAGTCTTTGAGATTGAGCAATATTTTTTCCAGCATGGATGAGGGTGCAAAATGAAGAAAATCAAGAAGGTTCTGTTTAACAAAGTTCCTAATTTGAAGATAGTGAAAGAAATGTGTAGCTGGAATGTTAAATTTGGAATGTAATTGTTCATAGGATGCAAAGACGTTGTCTATATAAAGATCTCTAAGCAAGTTAATACCAAATTTTTTTCCAGATATTAAAAACTGCATATGTTCACGAAGGTTGAAAGAGGTGGTTCTTTTGCAGAGGTGCCACAGATAAAAGTTTCTCCGTCTTAAAATGCTTTCTACATTGGTTCCATATTCTAAGTGAGTGAAGCACAATTGGATTATTAGTATTTTGCCGATAACTTGCGTTTATTGGGGCACAGAGCCCCAATGTAAAGTATAAAGAAGTACTGCAGGATTTTACTTCTATTGCGGACCAAGCCTGTGTATGTTCATCTATTTGTGTCCAGGTTTTTATTGCTTGTATATTTGCTGCCCAGTAATAAAACTGGAAGTTAGGTAGAGCCATGCCGCCTTCTGCCTTTTGTCTTTGTAGTGTCGCTCTTTGGATACGTGGATGTTTTGAGTTCCAAATAAATGAGGTTATTGTTAAATCTAATTGCTTAAAAAATAATGTATTGATGTATATTGGGATGTTTTGAAATAAAAAAGGAGCTTAGGAAGAATATTCATCTTAACAGTTGTGGAAGTTGACCCGGACACAGACAGGCAGACACGTTCATGTCACCCACAAACACGTTTATTTACAATAATAACTATTTACAAAAGTCAAGTGCACAAACCCCAAAGTCACAGTCCTGGCCACAATGCCTTTCTTCGGGCCGCCTCCACTCTCCTCTCTTGCCTCGTCCTCCTTCCACCCGACTCTAGCCTCGAATGAATGGAGACGGCCCCTTTTATTCAGTACCCGGATGAGCACCAGGTGCTCCCGGCATTCCTCCCTTGGCCACGCCCCAGCGTGGCGGAAGTGCCGGCTGTCCTCCCGGCAGCTCTCCGGGTAACGTCCAAAGTCTTCCCCCCAGCACTTCCTGGTGTGGCGGAAGTGCTGGGGTAACAGGTCCCCAAGGCATTGGGGCGCCTCCTGGCGGTGACCACGGGCCCCTACAGGGTGGAGCTTCCATGCCCTGTACCCGTGGTCCCCAAAGCAACCAGGAAGGCAACCCCCACGTGATCCAGGGTGGGCACAGACCCACATCCGGTCCCTCATGGCGTCCCGGAAGGGTCATGGCCCCTGGCATCCCTGACACTGCCCCACAGCCAGCGAAGACCACTCGTGGGAAAGAGCGACCCGTCCCGCGAGGGCAGCACAGCCCCGAAGCGGGTCCTACTCCAGGACATCCGGGGTCCGGTCCCGCTCTTCAAGCAGGGACAGGGGCGGAGACACGGCCTGAGCACCACCACTTGGTGCTCCCCTGCGCCTCGCACAGGTTGCGCTCCCCCCTCTTACCGGCACCCCGGGGCCCCCTCGTTCGGCACCCTTTCCGAGGCCTCCGTGCCCCTTTGGTCGGAGTCACTCACTCCCCTGCAGCCTCCTCCAGCCGTGGTGGCACCCACGCACCAGCAGAGAGATCCTTCAGCAGACGGTCCGACATCTGAGGGCAGGTCCCCAACGAAGGGGGTCCTACTGCTCGCCCGGGGTCCGTCCCTACAAAAGAGAACACAGGGGCAGAACCGCTGCCAAGGCACCCTTCCTGTGCCACGCACTGGCAGCGTCCCCCCCTCCAATCGGCACCCCGGCACTTGCCTGTTCGGCACCCTCTCCGCGGCTTCCGTGTCCCTCTTAATGGTGGAATCACCGGCACCGGCTGCGCTCTCTCCGCCGGCCTCAGGGATTCCCTCTGCCCCCGCAGAGGGCGGCCAGCACCCGGACGCGTGCACCCAGCACCGCGTCCCAACCTGTCGGAGGAATCGGCACACAGCCTCTCATTCCCCCTTCCACTCTGGGACGCAATGACGGTTTGAGACTCCTTATCACAAAGAAAGAGCCTCTTTCCCATCTGCGTCCCTACAGTGTGGCGCAAGACCGCAGCCGACTCGGGGAGGAGGGCGCTAGGACCCGGGGCACTTAGCAGCCCGTGTCCATTCAGCGTCCTCACGGACTCCCCCCTCGCCGCGCATACAGCTCGCTGCGCCGCACCTCCTGTCGGAGGGCTGCTTACTCGAAACTGATCGTTAACATCACAGCCATGTTCAGCAGACCCTCCTGCATGCTGTACGGAGTCGGCTGTACTCACCGTCTCCGCCGTACCTCACCGGCTGGAGAATCCAGTGTCGTGCCGTCCCGTTGTTGATCGAAACGTTTTCAGCGCCGCGAGCGCCTTCCTCTCCAGTTCCAGCACTTCAGCCCGGATGGCACGTAGCATCTGCAACAAACGCTGCTCCGCGGGCTGAAGGCACGCCTCCAGCTCCGCCAGAGCAGCCGGCAAAGACAGGAAGTTAACCGACGCGGAGCCTACCTGTCTGTCAGCCTCCGACGCCGGCCACTTCCTGTGGGCCTTCTCCTCCGGCCCAATCGGGTCTCCCCCCTGCCCGTGATGGACATTCCTTGGTCCCGCCTCTCTGCAGTCATCAGCGGGCACACAAGACACACCGTCCAATCGCGTGCCTATCAGGGGGAGGGACTTCTGGTCCACGGCCATCTTGCCTCCCCTTCTGCGGTGGCGACGTGCTCGCCGGCAGCCCTGTTGTTGCCGGCGCCCCTCGAGCTGCAGTGTCTCCTTCTCCGCAGCCCTCGCGGCTGCCGCCGTGCTGCCGGAGCCCCGCAGACCGGCATGCGTCCGCCACTGATGCGGATCCGGGAAGTCCCTGCCTATAAAGGAAAAAACACACCCGGCCCCCGCGGGCCGGCTGCCACAAGGCAGGGAACTCACCTCTCCGGACTCGTCCAACCGAGGAACCATCCTCGGCGTGGCCTCTCTTGACGCCATGCCGTCCCAGGCGCCTCCAGCAACGGCGCACTCGTTGGAGACCGCTGCACTCCTAGTAGGCATGCTGCCCGCCCGCATCAGGGAAATATGGCCTTCCTGCGGACCCCTGGCGGTCCGTGGGGTTCCTTTACCCCGCGGGGCTGTGTGCACGCAGTACCCGCGGCACGTGTGTGGGCGCACCTGCTGCGCCGGGCCGACCACAAAATATTTATAATTTGGGGGTCCCCGTCTTGAACCAGACGGTTCGCCCCACGTTGGGCGCCATTGTGGAAACTGACCCGGACACAGACAGGCAGACACGTTCATGTCACCCACAAACACGTTTATTTACAATAATAACTATTTACAAAAGTCAAGTGCACAAACCCCAAAGTCACAGTCCTGGCCACAATGCCTTTCTTCGGGCCGCCTCCACTCTCCTCTCTTGCCTCGTCCTCCTTCCACCCGACTCTAGCCTCGAATGAATGGAGACGGCCCCTTTTATTCAGTACCCGGATGAGCACCAGGTGTTCCCGGCATTCCTCCCTTGGCCACGCCCCAGCGTGGCGGAAGTGCCGGCTGTCCTCCCGGCAGCTCTCCGGGTAACGTCCAAAGTCTTCCCCCCAGCACTTCCTGGTGTGGCGGAAGTGCTGGGGTAACAGGTCCCCAAGGCATTGGGGCGCCTCCTGGCGGTGACCACGGGCCCCTACAGGGTGGAGCTTCCATGCCCTGTACCCGTGGTCTCCAAAGCAACCAGGAAGGCGACCCCTACGTGATCCAGGGTGGGCACAGACCCACATCCGGTCCCTCATGGCGTCCCGGCCGGGTCATGGCCCCTGGCATCCCTGACACAGTGTTAATTCTTCCAGCTAGAGTGAGATGAAGGGTTGACCATCTATGCAAGTCTTGCTTAATTTTTTCCATGCAGATGGAGAAATTTTGTTGGTAAAGAGCTTTATGTTTACTTGTGATGTTTACCCCTAGGTATTTAAACTGTTCTGCAATGATAAAAGGTAGGGTATCTAATCTAATATTATAGGCCAATTTTGTTTTATTTAATTAATTTCTTGTTTTTTTTGAAGCAGAGGACTTGACAACTGAAATGTGCATCCTGCACATATCTTCTTTATAAACATTCATTCAGTTTAGTTCAGATGTTTTTAAAACTGTATACAGTAGATGCTAGGTGATGGATTTTTTCCTTGATGCATTACGCAAAGTTTGAATGTCAAATGCTCTTTTAGGCCATCCATTCTCTTGTTTTATTACAGTAGTTTTAAATGATTAGCATATCAGCCAATTTCTATTCTTGTAACATTGTTTTTTCAGCTAATGTAAAAGGTAAATACATGCCACAAGGTAACTTAACTGCTGTGTTTCTTCCTGCTGCTGCAGGTGATGGGTGTAACAGAACAAGATTCAGAGGACAGAAAGATATGGAAGAAGATGATCCTCTGTGGCAACCCTAACGGGAACAGCCAAGAGAAGAAGAAGGAGGAGATTTACGGGTCACCAGAAGCCATAGAAAGTGCTCTGCTTGCAAAACAGGACAATTTTCCTAAAATACTACCAAAAGAGCACCAAAAGATTTGAGATCTGAGTGATTTACTGTTTGAGATTGAGGCTGGAAAACGAGATGGCTTTTTACCAGGGCTTTCCTACTTGGATACTGTTAGCGGTATAAACCCAATAGTAAAAAAGCTCCCATATACGCTTCAGGAGAAGTGGATGATGCAAGGTTCCTGCTATAAGCAAGAACACAGGTTTGCCTTTCCCCCATTTTCCATCTTTTCACAGTTAATACGTGGTGAAGCTAAAGCACATAATGACCCCAGCTATACTCTCCACTCCTCCACTGTTAACCGAAACAAGAGAGAGAAATTCATTGAGAGTCACAATAAAGCCCGTAAGCCAGTGTCTGTGCTCAAAACAGATATTACTCCCTCTTCGAAACCCCCAGTCAATGATGACCCAGATAGATAATGTCCAGATCATCGCAAACCTCATCCCTTGAGAAAGTGCAGAGGCTTCAGAAAGATGCCCCTCAATAAATGGAAGAGAATATTAAAAACACATAACATCTGTTTCAAATGCTGCACATCAACCAAACATGTTGCCCGATGTTGTGAATCAAGTGTCAAATGTTCTGAATGTGAGAGTGACAGGCATTCAGCTGCCCTCCATCCAGGCCCAGCTCCTTGGCTTTCTAAGTTCCCTTCTCCCCTCGCACAGCATGGTGAGGATAAGAAAAAAGCAGCAGACAAAGCTATTACATCCAAATGCACTGAGGTGTGTGGTGAAGGCTTTAGTGGGAAATCCTGTGTAAAAATATGTCTTGTGAATGTTTATCCAGCATCCAGGGTTTGGAAGAGGGAGTAATATCTGTTTTGAGCACAGCAAAAGCAGGAGGATTTATGCCATGCTGAATGACCAAAGCAATAGGTCTCTAGCTTGACCAGACTTTTTTGACATTTTTAACACAGATGGACCTTCAGCTGCATATACATTGAACACCTGCTCTGGGATAGCTGAAACTACTGGCAGGTGAGCAGTTGGTAACATCATAGAGTCATTAGATGAAAAAGTTAGTCTTCCTTTGCCCACACTCCTAGAATGCAATATGATCCCTAACAACAGGGATGAAATTCCTACTCCAGAAGCTGCTCGCAACAACCATCACCTCATGGCAATAGCCCATGAAATACCAAGTATATCAAGATACAGAAGCAGCAATTCTGCTGTTGCTGGGAAGGGACATGTTAAAGGTGCATAAAGTCCATAAACAGATCAATGGGCCCCATGATGTAGCATATGCCCAGATGTTGGACTTGGGCTGGGTAATAGTTGGTGATGTGTGCCTGGGTAGTACACCCAGGCCTTCAGAGGTCACTAGCATTAAAACTTACATCCTGGACAATGGCAGACCAAGTCACTTTCGCCATGTGAGAGCCAAATTATGGTCAAAGAGAGGTTCAGCAACTTTTGAGCAGCACCAGCTCTTCTGCCACATTCCCAGAGAAAGCCATCTGACCACAGCAAATGGTGAGAAAATTGGAAAATCGGTTTTCTACCAAACAAAAGGAGATCACAAATTTGTACCTTCTATGGAAGATATTTTATTTCTCAAAAGTATGGAGAATTAATTCTTCAAGACTCCAGCAACAGTTGGGTGGCCCCACTTCCTTTTCGCAAACCAGAGACAACTACCTAATAATCGTGTATACGCTATGAATCGTTTTAGATCTCTAAGCCGCACCCTTGAGAAACATCCAGAAAGCTGATTTTCTGCAATTCATGAAAATGATGCTAGATAGCTGTCATGCAGAGCTTGCGTCTCCAGTTCAAGAAGGTAAGGAGTACTGGTATTTGCCCTTCTTCGGAGTGTACCACACGCAAAAGCCCACCCAAATACGTGTGGTTTTTGATTCTAGTGTTTAATTTGAAGTGGTTTCCCTTAACAATGTGCTGCTCTCTGGGCTAGACTTGAATAATAGCCTGTTGGGTATCCTTATAAGATTTAGGAAGAACGCTGTTGCAGTTACTCCGGACACCCAGAAAATGTTTCATTGTTTTCTAGTGTAAGAAGATTGCAGGGATGTTTTGTGCTTCCTATGGTATCAGGACAGTGACCTGGACAAAAGAGTTGTTGACCATAGAATGAGGGTACATATTTTTGGTAATAGTCCCTCACCTGCTGTGGCCATTTATGGTCTGAGGAGAGTTGCACAAGAGGGAGAAAATGAGTATGGCAGTGATGTGTGCAGCTTTATTCAAAGAGACTTTTATATGGATGATGCTTTAAAGTCCGTCCCCACTGTGGAGGAAGCAAGTGTTCTTCTTAAAAGAACGTGGGAAATGTTAGCAGCTTTCAAATCTTAGGCTCCACAAAGTGGCTTCTAACAAAGCTAAGGTGATGGATGCATTCTTAATGGATGATCGAGCCAAGGATCTAGAAAATCTTGTTTGTGGATGACCTACCTGATCAGTAAAGTCTTGGCATGAGGTGGAATATTATGTCAGACATTTTTACATTTTGCAAACCTGAAATTGAGAGACCATATACTCGCAGAGGAGTACTCTCTATGGTCAATAGTCTTTTTGACCCACTGGGCTTCCTGGCAAAGTGAATCTCCTGGGACTCATACTTCTCAGAGAACTCTCGAGACATAGCATTGATTGGAACACCAAACTTCCAAAAAGCATGCATGAACAATGGGTGCAATGGCAGAGTTAACTGAAGAGGCTCAGAGGCATTCAAATACCCTGTATACTGTATATTCTGCTGTTCCTCCTTCTAATGCGCGGCACATTAAGCTATGCATTTTTTCAGATGCCGTTGTTAATGCCATTGCTGCTGTGGCTTATCTCAAGGTCCTAAGCCAAGACAAGCAAATAGATGTGGGCTTTTTCCTCAGCAAAGCAAGACTTGCCACCCGACCTGAACTCACAGTGCCCAGGCTGGAACTATGTGCTGCGGAAGTTGTCAGTGAGAAAATAGAGCTCCAGCTAAACTCCACTAGTTTTTACACAGAGAGTAAGGTGGTTTTGGGTTTTATTTACAATCAATCCAGATGCTTCAGCATCTATGTAAATAATCAGGTGTAACGAATCCAGCAGTCTTCTAAACCTGAAGTGGCATTATGTGCTAACAGATCAAAATCCTGCTCCTTTTCAGCCTCCAAGCTCCATGGTTCAACATGGATTACTAGACCTCCCTTCCTCCACCTTCCACCTTCCAAAGAAAATGGCAGAAGAACAAAATAAATTTGACCTCATTAACCCAGAAAGTGATGTAGATATCTGGCCTGAAGTGAACTCTCTGCCCACTCAAACCTCTGAGAGTCACTTAAGCTCAAAACGGTGGGAACATTTCTCTAGATGGACATCTGAAGGCATTGGAAATCAAAAACAAGAAGGCATCTTTGCATATTTGTAAGAAAGGCATCTCAGATAGATCACTAGTAAAGACTAAAAACTTAATCATCAGAAGTGTGCAGCATGACGTATATTTAAAAGAACTCAGATGCATTAGGGCAAAATCGGACCTTCCTTTACAAAGTTCCCTCATCAAGCTGAATACTATCATTGACAGCAGTGGTCTCCTCCGAGTTGGTGGGTGCATCAATCTGTCCAGACTCAAACCAAAAGAAACTACCCCTTTCATCATCCCTAGTAGCCACCATGTTGCAACTCTTCTTGTGCGGCATCACCACCAATAGGTACAACACCAGGGAAGACACTTCACCGAGGGTGCTGTCAGAGCAAGCAGCCTATGGCTAATTGGTGTCAAACGATGCATAGGTAAAATACTAAATCAGTGTGTGACTTGCAGGAAGCTCAGAGGGAAAGTACATGAACAGCAAATGAGTGATCTGCCAGCTGAAAAGCTTCAAATGGATCCTGCATTCTCATACGTGTGTGTAGATTTGTTCGGCCCATGTGAAGTATCTACAAGGCACACACGAGGAGGTCATGCAAACAGTAAAAGATGGGCAGTACTCTTCACTTGTCTGTGTACTCAAGCAGTCAACATAGAAGTTGTTGAAGAAATTGGCACTTCCAGCTTCATTCATGCATTAAGGCGTTTCTTTGCACTGTATGGTTCAGCAAAACTATTGATCTCAGACTGTGGTACTAATTTTGTGAGGCCTGTAGAGAATTAAGAACGGAAGTTCCAAAGCAAGAGAAGGTGCAGGAGTGCCTACAAGATCAGGGATGCACTTGGGTTTTCAACCCACCTCATTTATTGCATATGGGTGGAGTGGAAACACATGATTAGAGTGGTACGACGCATATTAGACTACATGCTGTTGCAGTCTGGTCATGCACGACTTAATCATAAAGTGTTAACAATGCTAATTGCAGAGGTCACAGCCATAATTAATGCACGTCCCCTGGTACCTGTTTCAACTGATCCTGAACATCCTATCGTCCAAACACCTTCCATGTTGCTCACCTAGAAAACAGGCACACCTTTTCTGTCTCATTGTAACTTTGGCATAGGTGAGATATTGAGACACTAATGGAAGCGTGCCCAATACCTTGCAGAGGAATTCTGGAGCAGATGGAGAACGGAGTACCTCAGCACTCTGCAGACATAACAGAAATGGAAAAATAAAAGACCTGACATCAAAGAAGGTGATGTTGTACTTCTGAAGGAGAACCAAGTCAAGAGGAATGAATGGCCTATGGGAATAATAATGAAGGCTGTTCCCAACAAAGATGGATTAAAAAGGAAGGTTGAGAAAAAGATGGTTCAGCAAGGAGCAACAAAAATCCTTTACAGGCCCATTTCAGAACTGTTTTTTCTTTTATCACCAGATTAAAGTATTTGGCTCAGGTTAGTTGGTAGTATCCTAAAGATACCAGGCGGAGAGTGTTCTGGCACTGCCAATTAAGTTCTAATTGTTTAGCAAACCTTTGTAACCCTAACATAAAAACCCTAATACTGCTGCTGTAGGAAACAGGAAGCCAATGTGACAGGAAGTAGGAAGTAAGTACAGCAGCAGTAAGCATGGTGTGTTTGTTATCTCAAACAATCCTTCGCCATCCTTCTTAGTTAGTCCTTGTGAAGGTATTCCCTGTAAGTTATCTCTTTTGTCTAGTTTTATAGCTTTTGCTTAAGTAACTTTGGTTATGTTATGTCAAAGTAAATGTTATATTTCAACACGTACATTTACTGAGCTTTCGGCTGTTAAGCTCTCAGTTATAAATGCTGCTGTATTTACTATATGTTACTTATACAAGTACTTATTAGTGTTTGTTTGCATTTGTATTTACAGTTTCACACCATTTAAACATTCTCAACATCACTTTGTGGCTCTGGGAATTATTGCATGAAGGTGTTTAGCTTGCTGGATAACTGAACAGAAGATTCAGTGAGCCCAGTACAGGTGTATTTAAATAAATTATGTACCTCAAAAACTGCTCATGCAAACATTTTGCAAAAATATTGTCTTGTTCCCATCTCTGAATACAGAAGACTTTTTGAAAGAGATTGGGACACATACTGGACCAAAACCAATAGAACTGTACATAGAGCATGTAACAAGAAAAAAAACAATGCACCCTGTTTCAAGAAGATATGTAATGATAACTTCCAAAAAATTGACCTAGGTCTTGGGGTTTTGGGCAGATATCTCAGAAACCACTTTTTATAAAATGTTCCATCTTTGCTGAGATGTAGGCATCCAGGAGCTCTACACAATGCAAAAAAACCTCAATTTTCCAAAGAAATTTGTAATTTTAAGATGTGAAAATCAATATTGATTTATCACAGATACACACATGTACAGACAGCATGCTAAATTCAACTTTTCTCAATTGTTTGAACATCGAACATAAGAATCGGAACTTAACTCAAAAGCAAATTTTTGACCTCATCACCAAACTTTAATTCACATAGAAGCAAAAGCCATCTGCAACCAAGTTCAAGTTTACCTTAAAAAGAATTTATGTGCTCAATATAGTAAAATCGTATTTATTCTTTTGATGTGTGATTTAGTTACATTGTGCACCCTGCTAGAGCTAATACAAATGCACATGTGCATCAACAAGAATTAGGCTATGCATAGCTGTGCAGGACTGGGATGAATTAGTGTTTTATTTAAGTAATCTATTTACTACTGTGACATATTTAAACTATCCTTTCTTTAAAAAAGAAATGGAAATATACAAACCCATATTATTCAAAAGTAAAATTCCTAGTACCTGCAGTAAATGCATTCCATATATCAATTCACTGAAGCAGCTAAATCCAGTTTCAGCTTTTCAAGTAGCTGGAGCCCATCCACAAAATACAGGGGGCAAGACAGGAATAAAAAGCAATGCCAGTCTATCACAATATGCACTCATTAATAACATGACAAGTTTAGAGGGACAACATGAAAACACTTGGAGACATGAGTGGAAAATATACCCATACAACAAAAACACAATGGTGCAAACTTCATAAAGAGAGAATTAATGCCCAGCTTCCAGAAGCTTTGAGGCAGCAGAAACAAACACTGAACCACTGTGTTGGCCATATATAGTGCAGTACATAGAGTATTTTAATTTATGTAAAAAGGATAGGGGTATCTAACATAACTGAATCATTTTTCTTACCTTAACTTACAGTTTATGTGTATACAAATGAGCTTCCTAATTGGCATTTTTAATCTGTCTTAAGTATTGAGCACTCAAATAGCTGTCATCACCTAAAGCAGTACTTTAGTGATGCTGAACTTACCGGTGTCCTAAATACCCTCCTCCACCAGTAATAACAACACTGTGCTTAGACATGTTGTATTCTTGAGCAGCTGTGCACTACCTGTAGAAACAACATAAAGATATCAGTGTGACACTTTAAAATCAAAGACCTCAAGTACAGAAACTTTTCAATGTAATGATAGGTTATGTATTTTACAATAAAGATATTAATGTTATAATAATATGGCCTTAAGTAACATACCTGTATTCAAGATATAGTCAAGATATTTTGCTTATGAACACGTCTATGGAAAACTATTTATCTCTTTTCCTCCTCATTTGTTGGTCAAGAGTCCTGTCTTCAATTCAAAAAGTGACTCTCATGAAATTTTCGGTTTCCTGTTTATATGTGTACTGATAATTCTGGAAGTAACTATATCCTGTTAACAGTGTTTTAGCAGAAAGCAAGGCATTTTGCACATTTTGAGCATAATGACTAGAAACGGACATGTGGATTATGGAACACAAGTAAGGCAAAAGTTTTTTTTCCATTTCCATTAGATAGCACTGTTTACTATTGCCTTCTATTAAGTCATAATCTTCTTTCTTTATATTTGGCATGAAAACATGAGATTTTCTCAGCCACCACTACAAAGAACACAGGGTAAGTAACATATAAAAAAAAATTTTGGCTGGAGTATTTATTTGTTAATTATTGGCTCTTAACAATACATTAATTTGACTTAATATCAGTATTGTGATGGTGCTGACTCATAATCAGAAGAGGAAGGCAGGAAATAAAAACAGCAACAGTGTTGAATCAGCAAGAGAAAGCAACATTAGCTTGCATTCCAATATTCAAATGAGCAGTTTCATTATCCACAGTAAGGGAGCCTACAAAAATGGCAAATCTAACACAGTCATATAGGGTTACCATCCTAGTGTGGCAAAATCAAGCATAAGGACACTAGGCTGACAAAGGACAAAAAATTAGCAACAATCATTTTGTCAGTGCCCTGGTTAGCACGATGTAGTGCTACAACATGAACAGATCAAAGAGTTAGTCTGCAATAAAAGAACTCTGGTTTTATATTAATAACTCAGTTAATCAGATGTTGTTTTGGTAAAATTCAGAGAACAATACCAAAAAAATCTAGAAAGGAACCATGGGTTTAATATGAAAATGTAAATTCTTCCACCTTTCAAGTCTGATGAACCACAAATTCAATATTTATTTAGTACTCTGAACACATGTTGCAGAGCACAGTTTCTTAATATTTAAATATATCTGGCAACCAAATAGCCATCACCACTACTTTCAGCCAATGTGCTTCACATGGTCCAGTATTTGTATTAGAGTTATCTTTATCTTTCCTCTATGCTGGAATCATTCTCCAATATGACCAGAGGTTCCGCATCGAGCTGATAAATCAACATTTCATTTGTTGTATTTTCTTAAAGTGTATATGCATATATAGATATATTTTAATGTATAACATTTTATTAAGTAAACCTGCCTAATCCAATTCAGGATCATTAAGAGAGGGCCTATCCTGTTAGATCTATGTAATAGGCAGGAACAACCCTGGAAAGTGTGTCAATTTATTGCGGGCACACTTATACTACTAACCAGCCTAACTGTGAATATGGGTGGAAAATTAGAATGGGTTAACATGGCGAGATTGTATATGCTGTATATGAA
This sequence comes from Polypterus bichir lapradei, assembly GCA_026402145.1. NCBI lineage: Eukaryota > Metazoa > Chordata > Cladistia > Polypteriformes > Polypteridae > Polypterus > Polypterus bichir. Next base: position 33,433,364 of record JANRMT010062806.1, on the reverse strand, counting down.
AATATACTTTGTAGCATTAATTTTTAATAAACATCAACTGTTAACGTAAATAGTAAATGCATTAACGTCTTTCGACCATTTTTCCAAGTACGTTTTTATATTGTAGATTCATGGAATCCCAATCCTTACCTCGGCAACGTTGTTCCTAAATCTGCCAACGGTCAGGACGTCTTTCCATCTGCGTATCTATTCACTGATTTTATGCTGTTTTGAGTACCGGACTAAACTAACATGCAGGTCATTTGTGATTTGTAAAGTAATCGGACTACCACGAAGAAACCCAAAAATACATCAAAAACCGTGCAAGCTCTCCACAGCTTGTGGCCAAATCGGAGATCGAAGTCCTTTATACATTGTTCTAAACTATTTTACAAGAGTCTGTTCGGCTAACAAGTTATAAAGTAGAAGCTACAACTTACACATTTGAAAATAATTTGTTCATTGTTCTGCATTGGATTTAAGAGTAAGCGATTTAAAGTGTTTCTACTGTTGCTTACGTTTAAATAACATATATAATCTGGTTTCATATTTTCAGGAATCTCACCTTTATTATTTCATGTAGTTGGTTTTTATGACAAGTGTTGTTCGGTTATAAAAATACAGCCAGTGAAACGTCCTCCTCTATCTCTCGGTTTACATAACTCAATTACTGTATTGGGACGCGAACCAGTTGCGTGCGCGCTCTTAAGGAAACGAGACTGCGCACGTTTCCCGTTTCGCCTTGCGTCATTTTACTTTTGTGAAAGAATGGCGGCAGAAATGAAAACGGAAGTTTTGGAAGATATGTTAGAGCGTCTAAGAAATATTAATCAGACTCTTGGTATGTTGCTGCGCTATTCTTCAACTTCGTCAGTTACAACTGCAAATTAAACTTTAGTAAGTTATGCGAACCGAGCTGTAACGCTTTCATCAACATAAGTGAACGCAAGAATCGGTTTTTATTGTTGCATTGTTCTCACGTTATCATTTTTCATGACGTATAATTTTTAAACATGTGCTTTTCGTGTAGGTAATGCATGGGCGTAAATGTTTCACACACTTTTAAAAATTCCTGGCACGTTTTGTGTATATTTGAACGGTAATGAAGTGTTTCTATAAGCAGCATCTTTAATCGGTAACTGAATGTGTGGCTCCTATATTGTTCAACCAGTTTCAAAATCGGTGACTTATATTACCTCTAATTAATCTCACTATTCAATTAGTTAATGCTTTATTTTGCTTCTCTAGTTGTGTTTTAGAAAAACAATAGTGTAAGATTTACAGTCATAAGAAATTTAGAAATTCACATTTTTGATTTCCTCGCTTTTCTCTTTGCAGTTTTCCTGTACGCCTTTGTGTGTGGATTTAAAGCAAACACATGTAGTATTATGTGTTTACACATTTCTTTGCGTAACATGCTTATTTTTCCAGGTGATAGAGAGGGGTCTAGTTTACTTTTTGTCGAATTGGTATAGAATAATACTTATGCGTTCTGTACATATTTTACTTTTTAAATACAGTATATAATACACAATTAACTATGAAGTAACCAGACATGTGGATTAGCCTTATTACATTTATATAATTGTGTGCAAATTGCTGTTTAATACAGTTCTTTTGTTCTTTTTCTTTTCTTTCTTTTTTTTTGTAAAGACACTATGACAGCGATACTCGTCCAAACCCAGGATAGCATGCACTCGGCTGTTCAATGCCAGGATTACCTCAATAAGGTAAAGTGACGCCACAGATGTACATCCAAACAAGCCCGTCGTAACAGTATTCCATATTCAGTGCTGAAAATTACAACAAAAAATCGTGGGAGTTTATATAAAACTTGCACATGAGAAGAAATTTTTTTTTGCTATACAGTACGTTACCATTTTACATTTCAGCAGTCATAGTGGTTAGGGTGGGCTCTGGATTTTAAAGGATAATTTTGTAGTTGATTTTTTGTGTAATATATTCAGAAAACTTTGCAATTGCATTTCTCAAAAGTGATGTTCTGCAAAGTTTGTATTGTATTAATTCTTGAATGAGTATATATATTTACCTGTATGCATATTTACGGTACTGTATGTATACGCTATAGGGGATTTGTTATATTGTGGGTAGTACAATATATTTATAGTATTTCTTCGAGTAGGTCTGTATTAGTATTCATCTCATATTTGCCTGATTACTTCATGTTTAAGAAGCACACTGCTTTATATTTTACTTTCATGTAGTTTATTTAGAAATTTTATAGTAATAAGTTGTCATTTTGTGCTTTTCTGTATGTATAAAAATACAGTATCTACAGATGGCAGCACAAACAATGTACAATCAAAATCATTGTAGCATTATTAATCAAAATTAATAATCACAGTTATAATATCAGTGGTGCTAATCGTTAATTATGAATTTTGTGGTAATCTTGCACCCATGTTCAAGATCATGGATGGCAGATGCATCTCTAGACAGCACTGGATACAATGGGGGTACCAAACTTGTGGGAAACTCCATCTCATCATAGGGCACATGAAGTAATTAATGCTATTTAATTACAATATTTAACATGACAAAAATTAACCTTTATTACATTCACATTTATTTACACTGAAGTGGAAATGGAATACTTTGTATTTTTGTTTTTTGTAGTATTATGCAATATACCCCTCTACAGTTTCCACCACCTCTTTCTTCATTCCATTCCCCTGTAGTTGATCAATGACTCAATCTGACTCATTTTTGTCATAAGTTTTTAAAATAAGGTGACATAGTAGCAATTTTTTTTACTTTTATTTCATTACTTTTTAAATTATGAAGACCTTCCATAATCTGTAATTTTCACTTAATTCAGGCTTCTGTTTGCATCATTTATAAGATTTTATTTTTAAATCCACCTCATTAAGAAATATACAAGTAACAAATATGAGCTATATTATCTATCAATTAATTTCATATCTCTCTAGTATAATAAAAAAAATCTTGAGATGAGACAAGACTAATCCTGTGATGAGACGTGACTTTTTGGAAGGAAGTCCTGCGAGATGAAGACTTTTACCATGAGATTCTTTCAAGTCAAGCTATACTTACAACTATTTTTAAACAAGACCACGGTCATCAGGTGCATTCCGGCACTTAACCTGGGCAGACACCGATCCATTAAAGGGCTTACTTATGAACACACACACACACACACACACACACTTATGAAGATCCAGTTTAGAATCACCCATTCATCTAAATATGGCAGCGAGAAACGATGAAGTCAAACGAATTAACGTGACAATTGTTGATCGGTTACACGGCAGATTGATTAAATGCGTATCAATAGACTGTGCTGAAGCAGTTGGTGGTGATCGTGCTGAAGATGAAAACATCAGTTTACAATATCCCATAGAATATCTACAAGCGTTAACACCGTCTGGTATTCCACCGGTCGAATTACTGTTGAAAGAAGGATGTATCGTAATGTTATTGCATAGTTTATGTATGAGTGATGGACTATGCAATGGAACAAGATTAGTTGTATTAAAAATTGCTCAAATAATTCTAACATATAAAATCTTAACAGACGACAAGAAAGGTAATATAGTACATTAGACACAAAAGGAGATCTTGATTTGCCATTCGTATTAAAACGTTTACAGTTTCCTGTGAGAATAGCTTTTGCTTTGACAATTAACAAATCACAGGGACAAACATTCGAAAAAGTCAGTTTATTTATTAGAGAGAAAGAAATGATGTTCACTCACTGGCAGTTATACGTTGTATTGTCACAATGTAATTCCAAACACGGAATCATAATTCAAAACGATCTTGAAGAAAAGTTAATTCCAAATATTGTTTTAACTGACGTTTTAAAGTAAAAAGTCTGGGAATCTTTGCTCAAGTTACTGCCCCCGCGACCCGACCTCAGATAAGCGGAAGAGGATGGATAGATGAAAATAATGCATATGTAACAATTCCTATGAAAATAATAATCTCTTTAAATTGTATATGCGGTTCACCAAACCCGGGGGTGGAGCCCCCTTGTGTGTGTATATTGTTTGTGTATATATATATAAATGAAATTTAAACAACCAGGAATCAATTTTCTAACCATTCTAGAAAGACCTGGGGGTTGGTGGCAGAATTGGCACTCCAGCCACCATAAAAAAACCTCATACTGGTTCCATTCCATCTGAAAACTTGATTTATTGAAATTACTGAACATACGGTATAAATTTGATTTTGTCATTAGCTAGGAATACTGTACCATTAATATTGCTTGTACATAAAACAATTTGGTGTAGTTGATGGAGAAAGTAAAAGTGAAATGACATAACTAAACTCCAGAAGTCCTGTTCATTTAGAATTTGCAGTGGCCCCAGACAAGGATGCCCATCATCCTATCATATATTTAGCTGTATTTTTCAACAGTTCAAGTATCATTTTCCATGTTTTCTGTTTTTTTTATAGGATTCCTAAAAAATGTATTTGCCGATGATGTTTTTCTTTACGTTAGTAATGCCTCCAAAGATTTTCTTTTCATCACTTAGTTATTTAGTACTTAAAAAGCCCCATCTGGTTATGAAATTAACTGGGCAAAATCCTCTCTGCTCCATTTTAGCTATCTGCCCCAGTATTCAAATCTCTCTTCTAATGTTTCCTTAGATATGCCAGGAGATACCTAGGTATTAATGTTAGACCCACTCATTATATTCATTTCATTAATGTGTTATGACTCTGTTTTCTCAACTGTTTATCTGTACCATTGGTAATCCAAAAAAAAGTGATTTTCTTGTTTCAATATTACTTTTAAGATATTTAAGGCTGAAAAAATGGTGAATGAATGAATCTTGGCAATAACATACAGATGGCCATTATGACTGGCAGATTTGTGATTTGCGGATCTGCCTATTCACAGGTTTGTCATCAATAATGAAAGGGAAATTACTTAGCGAGTTGTAAACAGGAACGATGTAATTCCCACAAAGCTGTGCCTTTGAATTAAAGACAGGACTTTAAAACAATGAATCATATTTTTCCTGTTTACTATGAACACTTCTTTTCCAGGTAGTAAGCATTAATAATGCATTAGCAAAGAATGCACACATTTTGCATGTTTTGACCATACAAATAGATATCAGACATATGGATTATGCAACATGAGTTATGTGAGTTTTTTTTTTTATGGACATTTTTCACATCATTTGCTGTTAGTTACTGTCAGGTGCCGTTGAGGTTGGATATTGGAGGTATTATGGTATTGGATATATCTCAAAATGATGACTCATAGGAGCGCCAGTCTGCCATTTCCTTTTTAAGGAATGAGGCCAGTATGGAGTGTATCACAAAATTCTATTTGGTGTTTTGTGTTGACGGCAGCTTTGTTAGCATGACAGTGGAGTTTACCTGGTGGCTAATGGCAGTGCAGAGACTGTTACTTCCCTTATGCTGGGTAGGGACTTACCACAGCATCTTTACTAAAGATCTGATTACTAAAGACAGATGAGACCATACTTCTATATGTCTGGGGCCCTGCTGCTTTCATCATAGGTCCTATAGGATCTACAGGTAGCCACATTTGCTTGCATTGCTTCTCAGATTATCATAGGTAAAACGTATTGTACCAGAAGTATTAAGCTTCAGCTTAATGAATATCACCCTGTATTAAAGGGCAGTAAATATTAGTATGAACTTTTTTCCTTTCTTCAATGGTTAGTTTAGAAATCAAATTAGCTGTATACTGAACCTGATGTGATGTTTAAACCATTATTAGCTTGATTTTTTTGGTGAATATGCAAGGACAGTGCATATTCAGTTACATCAGGACATGGCTTAGTAAGATGTATCAATGTATAACATAGAGTTCTGTACAATATTATGTTTGCAAATGTGTTCAATTATCAAAATTCACCAGCTATCTTCAAGCTGTTTGGACAGACAGACAGGCTTTAAGTGCCATTTGAATGTCCCATTCTAGAATTCTGTCATAGTTGTACCCTTTGTAAGGTGTTTTACTCCTTTTTGTTAAACACTCATTTGTCTTTCATCTTGATACATCATTAGTAAAATATAATGCCAAGTTTTGTCACAAGATCTATACATTATTAGTAAAATATAATGCCAAGTTTTGTCACAAGATTTATACATACACTTCTGTTGCCACAGTGAACAATATATCATACAGTATCTCTCCATAGCTCTCTACTCCCATCTTGTGGATAGTTAAAAATATTTCAATGCCTGCTACTTGTGCCATATACACATCTATACTAATAAAAGGCAAAGCCCTGACTGACTCACTCACTCATAACTAATTCTCCAACTTCCCGTGTCTTATTCCTTACAGCTTACTTACAAAAGTTAAGCAGGTTTTGTTTATAATTTCTACGCGTAACGGTCATAACTGGAACCAACTTACGTACATATATATACGGCCATAGCCTGCAGCTCGGTCGCTGTGAGAGGCAGAGTTGCGTCCCCCATCATCACACCTCCCACATAATTGAGTGCCTGCCCATATAAGGCCGTACGTCCGCAGCAATCCATTAGACACGCTGCCGCTAAATATTCGCGGGTGAAGGACTGTGCTTATGCAAACGAAGATGAGATGGTCAGAAATAGACTAGTGTTTGGCACAAGCTCAGCGAAAGTGCGAGAGAAACTTTTAAGTGCCGGGTCTTAGCTAACATTAAATAAAGCCGTGGACATCGCAGGATCGCACGAGAGAGCACAAGCACAGCTGAGAACCTTCGATGCACGTACTCCGAGCGGCTCACGTGAACTGACTTTGCAGGACTGGGAAAGGTAAACCCTTGCATGCAGTGTGTGATGTCTCAGATAAAGGGGAAGACGAGCTGCTTATTGATGCAGTAGGAAAGGAACATCCCTCTGACGCTGAACAAGACTTTGTACACATATCAATAGGAAAGCAAGGTGTAAAACTTAAGTTTAAATTACGTTCATAGACACGCTGCCGCTAAATATTCGCGGGCAAATCCACAACTTAATACCGGGAATGCCTGTTAAACATCTTAGATTCACGAGTACCAATTTGGGTAGTGATCACTTCGATGAATGAAACCTGTTATCTTTACAACGGTTGACAACGAAGATGAGATGGTCAGGGATAGACTAGACAAACACGGAATGTAACTTGAACACAACACATCCTCCAAATACGAACCTGATTGAAAGAAATGATGATAATCAAATCCTTGATGACCGCAACACTCATAACAGTCACAAAACAATTACATTGACAATCATGTTACGTTATTTTTAAAATGTTTCCTTTTCTTTTTCATAACTTCTTTAACACACTACTTCTCCGCTGCGAAGCGCGGGTATTTTGCTAGTAACATAATAATCCTTAATTGAAGTCAACACTATCTGGCTTTTACAGTTTGTGACACTGTTCCGTTATATGTATAGTATAGTACTGTAGTGACTCATAGGATAAATGTTTGAAGAGGAAGAGAGTCAATAAACCTAGTCAAATGTGAGAACCACCATTTTAAATGTGTTCTAAAAAAGAAGAAAAAAGGTGGCTTCCAGAGTCAAAAATATTTATGTTCATTACTAATCATTTGTGCGAATATTTGGAATTAGTGTCTAAATACATATACCTTGGAGTGTTCTCAGGATAGTCTTAAATGAATAGTTATTCAAATATATACTCAGCAAAAAAAGAAACGTCCCCTGAGTTTCAATTGTTTTTACTTTCAGTAGACTTAATGTGTAAATATTTGTATGAACACTAAAAGAGTCAACACCATAAGACATAAACTAAAAATGTTTCACAATGTGTCCCTGAATGAAGGGAGGCTCAAAAATCAAAAGTACCAGTCAGTATCTGGTGTGGCCACCAGCTGCTTGAAGTACTGCAGTGCATCTCCTCCTCATGGACTGGACCAGATTTGTCAGTTCTTGCTGTGAGATGTTACCCCACTCTTCCACCAAGGCACCTGCAAGTTCCTGGACATTTCTGGGGGGAATGGCCCTAGCCCTCACCCTGCGATCCAACAGGTCCCAGACGTGCTCAATGGGATTGAGATCTGGGCTCTTCGCTGGCCATGGCAGAACACTGACATTGCTGTCATGCAGAAACTCATGCACTTTTTGCCACTCGTGTCTGGTCCAGCGAAGGTGGGTTTGTGCCCATAGGCGGCGTTGTTGCTGGTGATGTCTGGTAAGGACCTGCCTTACAACAGGCCTGCAAGCCCTCAGTCCAGCCTCTCTCAGCCTATTGCGGACAGTCTGAGCACTGATGGAGGGATTTTGTGTTCCTGGTGTGACTCGGGCAGTTGTTGTGGCCATCCTGTACCTGTCACGCAGGTGTGATATTCGGATGTACCAATCCTGTGCAGGTGTTGTTACACGTGGTCTTCCACTGCGAGGATGATCAGCTGTCCTTCCTGTCTCCCTGTAGCACTGTCTTAGGCGTCTCACAGTGTGGACATGGCAATTTATTGCCCTAGCCACATCAGCAGTCCTCATGCCTCCCTGCAGCATGCCTAATGCACGTTCACGCAGATGAGCAGGGACCCTGGGCATCTTTCTTTGGGTGTTTTTCACAGTCGGTAGACAAGTCTCTTTAGTGTCCTGCGTTTTTGGAATGTGACCTTAAATGCCTACTTTCTGTAAGCTGTTAAGGTCTTAACGACCATTCCACAGGTGCATGTTAATTAATTGATTATGGTTAATTGAACATGCATGGAAAACATTGTTTAAACAATTTACAATGAAGATCTGTAAAGTTATTTGGATTTTTAAAACATTATTGTTGAAATACACCGTCCTGAAAAAGGGACGTTTCTTTTTTTGCTGAGTATATATACCAAATCCATATTGTCCTCCTTCCAGAGGGTGAATCATTATATTTAACTCCATTACATGATTAAATTGTCTCAATAAACAAAACCTAAAAAAAGATGGATTAAGGAAGATAGTCAATTTAAATAGTAGTAAAGACATGTATGACCTGTTGAATATTCTGTAATATCAAGCCATAAATTGTCTTTGAATCCTTTTAAGTATAAAGATCTTTCATTTTTAAATATTATTATAACTGGGATAAAGAAATTAATGGATTGTTAATTCAGAATTTATAAATGTTAAATTTTGTTTAAGTGCATTTGATAAAGCACTTCCTGTTTTCTTAAAAAGATATTAGCAAACTTTAATAATTGTTGCTGTATGTAGTAGGGTTGCCCTTTCATAGGTCATTGATGTTATACACAAAATGATGTACACTTCTAAGATATAAAAAAACATTGTCACAAAAGTAAATTTACTTATTGCAATAAACAGTACTTTATCTGAATACTGTTTAATCCACTGATTACTCCAGTACTCCCTGGTCATTCCAGTTCCTGACAGATAAACACATTCAGCTTAGAATGCAAGAACATTGATAAGGAGGAAGAAGTATATTGCACTGACATTAATTTGTTACCAGTTGAAAGTTTCTTTCTGTTTTTGGTAGATTAAAGGTATGAAATTACTAACTTGTATTATTTTTCCTTTTTTTTTTTAAAGAGTATCAAACCACTGCATACAGCATTGCTACAACAAGAAGAGTCAGCTTCCACAATCTGTGCTACACTTCCAGTTCAAACTGAATGAGTTGCTTGAGGAAATGTAGTTTATATAGTTCATTTGGTTAATAAATCTTTATCTAAATAACAGTTCTCAGCTGTAGGCATTATTGTGACCCGTCAGAAAGATTTTGAAAACAGGTTTTTCTTTTGTACATTATTGCAGTAGATTAATTTTAAACAATGTGTTGTTTTGCAGTTTAAATATTTTGCCTTTACTGGATTTTTATTAATCTGATCAATATTTGATTCTGTATCTGTAAAGTAAAACTGATGTTTTTCTTTAAAAGGTAGACTTTCAAATATGACCCTTTTTGTCATTGTTTGCATAATTAAGTGAATTTATCAGTTTTCTGAATGTAGACCTTTTTATGTGTAACAAAGTAATATTTGTGCTTAATTTGAATGAAGATTACCAAAACTAAACCCACCAAACTTTTTAATTTTTATTTTTGACGTGGCTCTTGTCTTGACTGCTAATGTGTTTAAATATTTAATTCCTTCTTTTGAAGCTGGTGGATACCTGTGATTCAGCAGATTCCTTATCTGGAAATCACAACATGTTCTCTTAACACCTCCTTCTTTCTAAACAAGGGTGTTAACTGTAAATTCCATATCATTTGCTGAGATATAATTAAGTCCCAGATTAGTATCTTTTTTTCTGGTAGTTGAATGTTCTTCGCCGAAAGCTAAAACTGAGTTACAGGTAAGGGCAAAAACATAATCTGGGGGCTGGACTGGGGGAGGGATTCTCCTTATTTCTGGTTTTAAGGAAGTCTTACACAGTAAGATGAGGTTTTGCAGTTTTCTGTTTCATTTATAGTAACTTTATATTAAACAGACACACAGTATTAACTGTTCTCAATGAAATAACTAGTAAAATAATAAAGTTCAATTTTTATGTTTTAAACTTTCAGCTTATTATGGATTTCATTGACTGCCTCCATTTGCCTTCACTTTATTTTGCATTTACTTTCCTATATATGACTACTATTCTGCATAAACTTTTAAAAGGTGGATTAAAGCCAGGGTCAAGGTGCTTCTGGAACCTTCTGCTGGTTGTTATTGGAGAAATGGTGTGCTTTTTCATGCTGCCTGGATATATGGGACTTTTTCTGTTGTGTCTGGAATTTCTTCTTTCACTCACTGTTTTGAGAAAATATGAAGAATTTCTTCCAGTGAGCAATAAAGCATTGTTGATTACAGGTAAGCTTACCCTTCAATATACATGACTGTTTTGTGTTTGTGTTTTTTAACAAAATCTTTAATGATTATGTTAACTGTTACACGTCTGTGATTGTTATTTTGTAAATGTTTTAAAATAGTGCACAGTTAAATTAATGCGTATTGATTTTTAAGCTTAATTTATTTATTTGGTTTTACTTGCCATCTTTTAAAACAGGATGTGATTCTGGGATCGGCAAAGCACTGGCAAAACACTTTGACAAACTTGGTTTTACCGTTTTTGCTGGTGTTCTCAATGAAAAAGGACCAGGCCCTGATGAGCTGAGAAGAAGCTGCTCAGAGAGGCTTTCACTTATACGTTTAGATGTGACTGACACAACACAGATTGCCCAAGCCTACTTGCAGGTTAAGGCATGTATGGCAGACACAGGTATAGTATAGATGAGGTGCATTCAATGTATGTTTCTTTTACATTGTAAGGAATAAAATAATAAAGATACAGGAAACCACACAAATTGTTTTATTGCATTAGTAAAACACATGCATGTACTATATTTTAGCATGAAATTAGGAACAAAATTGATTATTGAAAGGAACAAACAAACCTTAAAATGTAGTCAACTGGTGTAATTTTACTTTCATGTTTTGTTAAGGAAAAGATATGGTAAAATCATTCATTTCCTTCATTTTTAGTGAAGCATATTGTCACACATAAGTCATACATTCATACCCTACCACAGTGTTTCTCACTTGTTCCCCATGCAAGCATCTTCATGACCTACCAACAGGTCTCCCTTGGTGAACTAAGCACAATCATTAAATTTGGGGGAAGGGGTTTAATTGAGTGCAATTGTCATAGATGGAGTAGAAACAAGTGCAACCCACTAACATAAACAGTTGCAACTTACAACCAAAAGTGGGTTGCAACACAGTGGTTAAGAAACACCAGCCTACCATATTTCAAGGCTAAAAAATATTTTTTGCTTTAAAAAGATAGGTCAGGTTGGGGAGCGTACACTGGTATAGTGTCCATGTTTCACAACTGCATAATAAGACAGGAAGCACCAGGACTGTAAAGACTTGGACCTTCGTCCTTTTGCCACACACTCCCAATATCTTAAAAAGATAGTATTGTATTAATTGCATGAATAATTGTTTGATTAGACTGGGTCATTTGTAATTAACAGCGTATAAGAGCAGTTGTCCACTTTCTCTGGATCATCTGTTACTCTAAGCTATTTTTCAGTTTAAAAGCAGTGGATCTTAGCTAAATATTATTTGACCCCATATTTAACCAAAACCTAAGACTCAATTAGTGTTTTATCCAGTTACAGCAAAATGGGACCTAATGTTTCTGTACCTGTAAACCTAAATGACATAATAGATTAACTGTATTTGTTTGTTTTCCCTGGAAATTGCCTATTCTACAGTTGAGAAATGCTTTAAAATTAGATGTTCCCAATTGCATATTCCACTAATATTTACATATTTCTGCAGTAGATAATTATAGCAGTGTATTTGCTTTTTATATTATTTGAAGTTATAATAGTTTAGTTCTATACTTCATCACCTTAAGAGGGCAGCAGTTTGTTGCTTTCTTATACATTTCTTTCAAACATTGTATTGATTCTTTCACATTTGAGTTTACAGCTGTGAAATAACTATACAGTCATCTTAGGCTTATAGTTTGTTGCACCTTAAAAGTGCTTCAGTTAGAAATAAATCACCTTTGTGAATGGTTTAGTGATTTTGATTATTAGAATTACATATGGAAAACATTTACATAGTATGAGGGCAGGAAAAATTGGTGACGTCAAGAATAATAAGAATTTATGAGGCTCTTATCATATAATATTAGATCAATGTTAAATTGATACCCCCATACTTATACAGTTAACTGTCCTTAAGAAAGAGTAATTTTCATGATTTGTGTTAATGCACACAGAAAAAAAAAATCTTATAAAAAACACATTCCTTCCAAAATCATTAAAGGAAGTGTCCTTTGTTTCTCTGTACTACTGCACATACAAATGTTGTTATACAACATCTTTTATTTTCTTTAAAGTTCAGGAATCAGATGGTATGAAATAGGGTGTTTTTTTTTGTGCTTTGTGGCCACCATGTTTCAAAACAAATTAAAGAGAGCAGGAAATGGAGCACCAGTGGTAGGGAACTGGGCAAATGGATTGAAGAAGGCAAGTAAATGGTACAGTATTTAGGATGTCCATACTTAGAGAAAGTAAGCATATACAACATTAAAATATGAAATAGGTGAGTATAATAATTATAATAATAGCTTCTTCTGTTTGTAGGTAATTGGCAGTTTCTAGTAACATAAATTTGAGGTTTCTCACACAGAATGAGCATATTCAAAAATGTTGATAAAGCAGTGTTTTTTTTTTTTTTATGAAATAATCCTAATTATTTTATACACTGAAAGTCTGCTTGTGAGTAAATACAACAAAGTTTTATCTTTATCAGATCTCTGTTTAACACTGAATAAACTTAATTTGTAAACCAAATTACACATATGATCGCAGGGTTGGCTTGGGAAGTATTCCAGTTTTTCTTGTGTTTAATCCCCCTTCTTCTTTATCTGATTTACTCCAACATTTGGTTCTATTGCAATCTGGCCTCCATGAGAAGACTGTGGTAGAATAGTAAAAAGTAAACCATCGTTGAAAGTATGCTAGTACAGTACTTAAGTAAATTATGTCTAATATTATTAGCAAATTCAGAATAATCAAAGTACAGAAATGAAAACTATTAAAAAAAAAAAAAGCATTGTGATACATTAGGAGAATATGGAAAAGTTTAAAAGAATTAATTTATGTTTTCTAATCTATTGTTTTATGAAATGGTAAAAACAGGCTATTTTGAGTCAGTGTATCCGAAAACTAATATTAGCTCTGTTGTATTTCAGAGTAAAAGAATAAATGGAAATTAGCCTGTCAAATCCAAATCTAAAAAAATACAGAATTTGAAAAAAATATTTTTTTAATCTGAGTCAGATAAGAATTAACAATGCAAATGCACAAATAACTGATGCAGTATAACCTGTGTATCCTGATTGATTTATTAGATTATAGAAGAATTTTTTTTTTAAAGCTCCCTTTACTTTTATGTAATTTTATTTTTAAAATGTAAAGATTTCATTTTTGCATTTAATATTTTTAAGGATTTGAAATGCTTTTTTCTTGTGGCAAATTCTACTATTATGTTATTATGTATAAACTTTTATATAGTATGTGGAATAATATTTGTAAAACCAATTGGCTGGTGAAATAGTAATTTTAAATGCTCTTATGAACTGATTTCCATGCTTTGGGAATGATCTTAAAAACTTGTTAAGAGTTGTTCCACTGCTGATTACTACCTACTTAAGAAAAATGGGTATGAAAATATAGGTTTTGTGGTACTTTAATTGGGAATTCTTTAATTAAACATATTAGGTACTAGTATTTTTAGGTACATATTAGGTAGTATTAACCAACGTTATTACCAAACACTAGGAAAAATTAGACCGGTGTATGGTCTGATTGAATTTTTTTAATTTCCTGATTGTTTATGCAAGGGTGTATGTTTTGCCTGAATTAGGCTGTTAATTTGTTCAGTTTGCTATAGGGATGAATAGAACATGGAATTAAATGTGTAGAATGTGTGGCTTCAGTTGTCTACTTAATCATTTTACTCTACGAATATTCCAACATACATTGATACATACAACATTGTCAGTTTTAACCATTAACCTATAATGTAGTCATTTTTTGACATGTATATCAGTATTTCTGTTTTTCATTTTCACTTCATTTGCAGCAATGGGAGGCACTCCTGTCTTCACAGCTCCAGGGATCTAAGGTTGCATCCTAAATCTGCAATTTTTTTGGCATTTGTGTGTTGTTCCCATAATTTTGTGGGTATTCTCTGGCAATTGTGACTTCTATGCACATATCAAAGATGTGCATATTAAGCTGATAGTCTATACTGATTTAACTCTGTACGAATGAGTGTGGATTTGTGTGCAAATTAGCTGTGCATTCATTTCTCACTTTTCTAGGCTAGTTTGATCTCCTTTGGTGTTGAATACTGTTGGATCCACAATTCTTGAGGCTGATCCTCCAAATAGCTTTGAACCAGCGAATCTCACTAAGATTACACATGTGGTGAACCAGCTGAGGGTAGGGAAGGCTGCAGGGATCTGTGGTATCCACGGTGAACTTCTCCAGGCTGGTGGTAAGGCTGTTCTTCTGGCACTGCAAGTAATCTTTGCTTCCATTTGGGAGATGGGCATCATCCCAACTGATGGGAAAATGGAACTTGTCATCCCTTTCTGGAAAGGGAAGGGTGATTTGCCTGGATTGCGGAAACTACAGGGGGATAACACTGCTCTCGGTGCCAGGTAATATCCTTGCTTGGGTCATCGTCAATGGGATCCGTGATTACTCGCTCACCTACCAGTGACCGGAGCATTCTGGTTTTTCAAAAATTTAACATCAACCACATCTTGGCACTGTTGCATTATCTTCATTGAAAACCTATAGATTATAGAAATATAGTTGTCAGGCTCCAAATGTGCAAAATCTAACAGTCCCTTTGCCTTTCTCATTTGCTTCTCCTGTGGTCTTGTCTAGTGTGCCATTTAGATTTAGAAGTGGGAACAACAAGCATCACTACATCCCCTGGCTGAATCTCATGCAGCATCACAATGCATTTCTGCACACTTGGAATTATACAGGGTGTGCCAAAATGAAGTACCACATTTCTTAGGTGATCCCTTGTAGTTTTCGGTCGGCAACATGCCTTGGTCTAGTGCACACTGTGCTTTCGCTTTCGAAGTGTTCTTCAAAAGCAATCATCACTATGCAATGCGCCATTGGAACGCACTTTAGCATTCCTCCTAATGGTGTCGTCCCAAATTGAAAAACTATTCTTCAGTGGGTGGGTAAATTTAAACAGATGGGTACAACATTAAACAAAGTCTCCAGGTCATCCTCGGACTTTGCGAATGCCTGAAAACATCCAAACTGTAAGGGCATCTATTTTGCATTCTCCTAGATGTTCAGTGTGCAAACAGGCTTCTGCCTTAGGCATTTCCAACACGTCTTTGAGGAGGATTTTGCATGAGGACCTTAATTTCCATCCATGCAAAATAATGGTAGTGCAGGAACTCACTGGGAGAGTCATAGAAAGTTGTCCAACAGCATTCTGTCCGTGAATATTCCGCAAACCATTCATCGAGATGCCATCGTCATGTGCAGCAACGAGACACATTTCCATTTGAAAGGTTGTGCAAAAAAGGAAAACTTTAGCTATTGGGCTGAAATCAACTCTCGTGAACTTCATCAGAGACCCCTGCACACCGAGTGTGTTATAATTTGTTGCGCCCTTGCAGAGTTTGGCATTATAGGTCCTCATTTTTTTGAGGAAGGGGGGCAATTGTCACTGTTACTTCAGAACGTTACACTGAAATGCTAGAGAACGTTTTGCTGCCCCAACTGGAAGAAATGGATGTGGTGGATGCCTGGTTTCAACAGGATGGAGCAACAGCTCATCCGGTGTGGAGATCCACACAAGTTTTGCGGCAGATGCTTCCGGGAATGCAGATCTCCTTGCATGGTGATGTCAGGTGGCCTTCACATTCGCCTGATCTCGCTCTGTGCGATTTCTTCTTGTGGAGCTATCTCAAGTCGAAGGTATGCGCACACACACCAACCACAAAACCTTGAAGCCCTCAAGGACGCTATTCACCACAAAATTGCTGCTATTCCCTCTGAAATGGCCGAACAAGTCGTGAGCTTTCAGAAATTGTCTCAAATAGTGTATCACTAATGATGGCCACCACCTTGAAGACATCATTTTTAAAACCGTGGAAAAAAATCTATTTTGTATACCCTTTCTTGTGTCATAATGAAATTTATTTTAACTTAGTGTTTTTGTTTAATAAATGTTTGAAATGTGGTACTTTTTTGGCTCACCCTGTAGTATAATTTTTCTAATATTTCTCACACCTGTAGTACACTGCACTTTGCTGCGAGTCATGTTTCTCTTCTCAGATTGCTTTTATAATGTCCGGAATCATTCTTTCTCTAATACAGAATATTGACATTGTGACATCTCATTGGCAAAAAGAATGAGTAGAACCCAGTTCCAGTCTCTTCCATCCTTTTGTACCAGTTAGCGTAGCATCTCTCTTGAAGATTTACTGTTGTGTTCTAGTAACCCATCTGTTGGAGGGGAGTATGCCAAAGACTACAATTGTTTTCTTTCTAACAATTTACTCAAATCTTTAAACTGATCAAACATACCTGTACAGTACATGGAATGCTCTGGTTTGTTAGTACAGGTAAAATTCCATTACAACAAAATTTCCATTACAGTGAAGTATTTTTATGGTCACGACAGTTTCCCCATATGATGCGAGTCTATAGAAATCTCGTTACTATAAAGTACGTTCAGCAGATACTTTCATTACAACGAAATGCCCAAAACAACAACAACAACAACATTTATTTATATAGCACATATTCATACAAACAGCTCAAAGTGCTTTACATAATAAAGAACAGAAAAATAAAAAACACAATACGAAAACAAAATAAATCAGCATTAATTAACATCGAATAAGAGTAAGGTCCAATGGCCAGGGGGGACAGAAAAAACAAAATAAAAACTCCAGACGGCTGGAGAAAAAAAAAAAAAATCTGTAGGGATTCCAGACCATGAGACTGCCCAGTCCCCTCTGGGCATTCTACCTAACATAAATGAAACAGTCCTCTTTGGATTTAGGGTTCTCACGGAAACTAAACTATAGTGGGATTACAAGGTGTGAGTGATCCTTACATATCCTGTCACTTGACAGTCCAGGCCTGAGGAATAGATCTAGACCTCCCAGTTGAGACATTCATTCATATTTTCTGAGTTGTTAATCATTCATGTAGGATATCAATGTCATGCGTAGGCTAAGACTTATGAACACACATTATTTCTTACACCTGGATCCCCTTCGTTACAGCTTGAGTCAGGAGCAAGTAGGGTGTTGCTGAATGCAAGGACCAACTTAATGTATTTCTGGGTCAAGAAGATTTCCATCCAGTCCCTTCCCAAGTGCAGCCATAACTAATATATTGTACGTGTCACCGAAGCCATTATAGGTAAGTAACCCCTCCACTGTGGGATGTATCCTAATGTTGCTTTCCACACTTCAGCTTTTTTATTTAATTTGATTTTTTTTCTTACAATAGCAAGTACTTCCTGCATCCATCATTGCATTTTGCAGAATCTGTACCGCAACCTCATAATAATGGTAGACAAGTGACTAGTATACACAAACATACAGTACTTAATTCTGTTACCACATGGTGAAGTTGTAGTCTGCAACTTCGGTGCAGGTCATTCTGGTTCTTGCCCCTTTGTTTGCAATGGGTGGTATGGTTCTTCCGGCAGTCGGTTCATTTGGGATTACTATGACCATGGTGAGAAATTAAGTGAACTAGTCACTGTGATTTCCTTCCTTTTAATAATCTGGTGGTGGTATGGTCTTTTCAACCCTTCTGACTGCACCATTTGTGACTGTGTGTAAGTGTTGGCCTACAAGATTACTGATTTGAAAGGTATTTGCTATGCCAAACTGCTTAAGATGCCTTTTAATCAAGCATAATTGTGAGTTCAGTACAGAATTAATACAAAGGTATCATTTTGGGATTTCAAAGCCCTAGTCTCTTTTGTAGTATTAAAAATTTAATAATTTAAAAGTTTACAGGTCCACATTAGGGCAAGGATTAAATATTGTAAAATCTTGTGTTACTAAACAAAACAATAACAAGTAACAGAACAACACCAACTAGATCATATCAAAAAGATAACACTGAATCGCTCACTTCTGGTGCTAACACCCCTCCCACCCTTCACATGTAGTCCACATGGCATATTCCAGAGAATATGACAAGAAAACATAAACAGGACAATTACGAGTTAAGCAGTTATCATGGTGCCCACCTTCAGTGATGCAGCTCTTAATGAATCAAACAGCAAATTCCTACTTGTTGATGTTGGAGGCAGATGACCAATTGATTTGCTTTGTAGAGACTTACAGAAAGCAACAGTTAATTTTGCAGAAATCATGCTCAAGGAAAAACTCGGGTATAAAGTGAGGTCCAGGAGAAGAGAGAGGTGAGGTGAGGATAGTGAGTCAGATACAGTAAACCTAAAAGCAGAGTCAGGTTGACAATCTTGGAACATTTGAAGAAGCATACCAGGGACATTTGGAGAACAGGTGGCAGTAGGAATTGGCAGGCCTGTATAATGTGTACAATGAGTGAAACACAGTGCCAAATATTTTTTAATCAACATCTGTTGGCTAAGAATGGGTGATGAGGCTACAATGGGCACATGAACTAAGAAGGACAAAGGAATACTGGAAAAATATTACATTTGAAGTTTTGCTGCAACATATATAGAATTGAGAAAGAAGTTTGTGTATACATCACAAATGTATAGGTTCATCCTGCCTTGTTTCAGTGGTACAGGCTGGGGGTGATAATAAAGTGGTGTAGGAAATTCTTTCTTGACATGTTTTAATTCTCTTAATGCCACCTGAATGCTATCTGAATGTCTCCATGTTCCTAACTGTTGCTCAAAGTCTTATCATTTTTAAATTGGCTGCTTGCACCATGTTTCAAGATAGGCATTATTTCACACTGGTTCAACAGAGATAAGCATAACTTCAGTTTACTTCTGCATAGTAGCCACATGTCAGTTGAAAACTGCAACTTTGGAATGAAGTGGATCAGGAGCTTTGTAGCATAAATTTGTGGTCAAAATCTGCAGTAACCTTGTGATGCTGTCAAGTCAGCATAGACCAAAATTCTTAAGATGTGTTTCCAACACTATGTTGAATTAATTCTTCAGTAATTTCTTATTGTTTGTTTCTTGGAAATTTAATGTATAGCAAGATATTACTAAGGGTCAAAGCTAGAAAATATGGCCCATTATGTAAAAAGGTGATTGGGTTAAAACCCGAAAGTATGGGCAAGTTAGATTACCATTTACCTAATTTAATGAATTGTTAAATAAAGATATAAAATATACATCATATTTGCGTGTATTACCAAACTTTTATCATATATTTATGTAGGGGATTCATCTCTCAGTATTTATGAGAAACCAACTAAAATATTTGATAATCAAGGAGCCAGAAATGTATTTTATTTTTGTCAAAATGTGTTTTACAAGATGGCTCATGTGAGGATAGACTTCAACCTACATTAGACTGGATTACTGGCACATTGAGCAGATGGGTGCAATACTGTGTAGTTAAAGAAAAAACTGTGATGGTGCAAAGAGCCCCTTCCCAATTGAGTGATGTTAAAAGTGGTTTTACACACTTTAAAATTATGTTTTGTAAAGGTCAACTATTTAGATGTATATTTTACAGTTAAGCAGAGGTAGGTTTAATAGCTTGATCAAGATCACCTAGAGACTGAAACTAAGACAGTAAATTTATAGTTTAGGGTCTTGTTCTTTATTTACTACATCACACCAATGACTTTTTGATAAAGGATGTAGAAAAATGTTACTAACAAACTAATTTACATCACAGGTTACACTAAATTATGTGAATTAAAATCGGCACAACAATTCCAGGTAGATACTTTATTGATCCCAAGCGAAGTGTAACACTAGAATTACAGAAGCCTATGAAAAGCTCATAATCCCGGCCCACCTTAAATCAATTCGCACCTCTCCATCAGCATCTTTTGTGTTTTAAATGTTTTGATCAGCACAAACGGCAAGCAGTCTGCTATCCTGTCCCCCTGCCTACCGCCACAGTTCAATTTGCAAAGAAGAAGAGCAGGCTGTGTATTGGAAGTGATTTAGGCTTTGCATATTAAATTCTCAGGTTCTAGGGTCAAATCCTGCTAGTGACCCTGTGTGACCGTGAGCAGGGCACGTCATCTGTTTAGGCGGAGTTGTGGCTCTGAGGCTAGGGATCTGCACTGGCAATCGAAAGGTTGCCGGTTCGAATCCCATAAATTGCAAAAGGGACTCTGCTTTGTTGGACCCTTGAGCAAGGCCCTTAACTTGCAATTGCTGAGCACATTGAGTAGTGAGAAAAGCACTATATAAATGCAAAGAATTATTATTTTTGAAGAAGGTTCAAAGTGTTTATCTTGGAGTGAAATACCTGGAGCTTTATAGGGTAAATAATGTATCGTCATTTGGAACATATATACATTTCAGGTGTGTTCTGTGTCTACAACAATCTATGTAAACACATCACTAAAACAGAAACGTTTTTCATGTTTTAGTAATTGACAAAATATAGACATGAAGTGTATAATGTGTGAAACCTGAAGTCCAAATATCAAATAAACACTTTCACACAAGGTACAAGTATAACAAAACAAGTGCACTTTTATTTAATTAGTGGAGACTGAGCTTATGCTATATAATAGTATGTAACGCTGCACAACAATGTTTTTGCTTCTTGAACACTGTTGTGTGTTTCTTACAGATTTTTGGGTGCTGATCATGAATATCACATCAAAATTTACCCATCACGTACCGTTTCAGTTTTGTCATGATTTTTTCTTACATTTGAATCCAAACATTTTCGCTCCCGCAAGTGACTTATCAGCAACGGTTTGTGCAGCCTGGGCATGTCCAGGCATGGAATCAGGCCAGGTTGGAAGCTGTTCTGTGGAAGTTAACATCCTGGGCAGGTCTGAACGAGCTTGACGCTGTCTCGGCATGCTATAAAGGTGGCTTGCATACACCGATCCTGCTCATTTGGTTTATATAGATAGTCAGTGTGTATGTATAGTATCAGTATAGTAAAGTATAGTATCTGTAGCAATATAACACTAAGTAAGCTTGATGCTATAGATGTTTTGGTGTCGGGCGATATGTTTCATCAATGTCTTAACAGCCACGATACATTCTGCTATATCTGTGGCGAATATACACTTGTGCCTCAGAGACGTTGGATAACTGCTCTTGTGAAGAAAGCTTATCATCTGTATTTCGGCTGCAAAATTGGTGATCAAGACAAGGAATCGGCGCCTTTCATTTTCTGTGTGACATGTGCTGTCAGTCTGAGAGCCTGGCTCGGAGGCACTTGAAAGATGATGCCGTTTGCAGTTCCAATGATATGGCGAGAACAGAAAGACCATGTGAAGGACCGTTACTTCTGTTTGACTAATGTGTCTGGTTTCTCTACCAAAAACAAGAAGCCAATTGAATAGCCTAATCTGCCTTCAGCAATGAGACCCGTGCCACATGACGACAGTCTTCCAATTCCGGAACCACCAGAAGATTGGACCATAGATGAACCAGATGAAGAAACTGCAATGCAGGGTACTGACAGTGACATTGACCCGGATTTTGAACCGTGCTCCTCAGGCGATCCACATCTGATAACACAGTACGAATTGAACGATTTGGTCAGAGATTTGGCTCTGTCAAAAGCAAAAGCCGAGCTGCTGTGTTTGAGACTGCAGGAATGGTGTTTGCTGTCACCATGTATGAAAATTTCTGTGTTTCGAAGCCGACATCATGATATAACAAAATTTTTTGCACAAGTTGACAGTCTTTGTTTCTTTTGTGACATTAAAGGATTGTTGTCAGCCTTGGGTTGTGATCATAACCTGGAAGTGTGGCGTCTCTTCATTGATTCATCAATGTTAAGCCTGAAACCTGGTCTGCTACACAATGGCAACGTTTATCCTTCAGTACCTGTTGGCTATGCAGCACATATGAAAGAAACTTCTGAGAATATGGAACTGTTGCTGAAGCACGTCCATTATAGCAGGTACAACTGGAATATCTGTGGAGATCTTAGTCATTGCTCTGTTACTAGGACTGCAGCTCGGCTATACAAAGTGCTGTTGTTGTTGTTTCATCTGTGGATGGGACAGCTGTGCCAAAGAGTTGCACTATTCTCGACAGAACTGGCCACTCTGTAAAAAGTTAGTTCCAGGACAGAAAAATGTGGCACATGAATCGCTTGTTGACCCGGCAAAGATATTTCTGCCTCCTCTTCACATAAAACTGGGACTCGTGAAGAATTTCGTGAAAGCACTGAACAAGGAAGGTGAAGGTTTTCGTTATTTAAGACAGATGTTCCCAAGAATAACTGACGCCAAGATCAAAGAGGGCATTTTTGTTGGCCCCCAGATCAGACATGTTATGAGTGACAAGCGGTTTGAAGATCTGTTAGTTTCCTGGAAAGCCTTCAAAGACATGGTTGAAAATTTTCTGGGCAATTGCAGAGCTCCAAACTACATTCAGCTGGTAGACAAACTTCTCAAAGCATACAAGACAATGAAGTGCAACATGTCACTCAAGATTCATTTCTTCCACTCACACTTGGATTTCTTCCCTACAAATGTCGGTGCTTTCAGTGACGAACACAGTGAAAGATTTCACCAGGTCATTGCTACGATGGAGAAACGATACCAGGGCAACAGGAATCAGTCAATGCTTGCTGACTACTGTTGGACACTGCAACATGATGCACCAGACCTTGAATACAAAAGAAAATCGGGAGCAAAACACTTTTAATTCTGTTGAATTTAATAGCTTATGCGAAACATAAACGTGACTAAATATGTTTCTCAGAGTTCCTACGTGATGCAGTAAAACCAAAACCATATTTGTGCATACCCACAATCAGCAAAAACTTTTCAGGAAGCATAACTTTTCAAAAAAATTGTTGTGCAGTGTAGTAGTTGGTAACATTTTACAAACTTTACCTGTGAACTTGTTTCAACACTTTGAGTCTGTACTCACTATACAATCATAAACTGAAGCAAATAGAATATTGCATATTTGTGGGGACCTACTGTATGTAAAATACTTTTTGCCACTATAACCTTGTTATTACAAAAAAACATAATTTGGTATTTTTGGGACTTTCACGTTCCAGTGATACATTTGTAAATCTGTATTTATGTAATATCAGCAAGTTACCCTAGGCAAATGTTTGTTCTTATGCTCTACATTACAGCCACAACTGCATTTATATTTAATGAAAAAAAATCAGTGTCTGCATAGTGCCAAATTCTCAAAGTAATTTATGTGAAGAATAACTAAAATACTTAAAGTCTGAGTTACCACCCATCTGTTTATGGTCATAAGATTCCAGAGCCAATTGCAGTGGCATTGCATGTATAAGGTAGGTGCCAAACCTGAATCGGGGTGATAGTTTGCTGGAGGGTACAGTCTTGAAAACATCAAATGTTCTTACCTACTTGACAATTTCAAAGTTGCTAATTAACCAAAAGCATATCTTGAAGCCTGAGTCAAAGCAGCTTACATTTTATCAAAAGCTGTTCTACAATTCAGAAGTAGCATTAAACCTTAAGGTAAAGATTTTTTAGCATAACTGGAGCTCCAAAAGCAGTTGTAGATTCAGTAAGGTCCATTTCTCTAGGCAGGGAATGATATTACCAGAGTACAGTCAGCAGCCCAGGTAGATAAAGACAAAAAGCTACCTAAAATCAACTCTGAAAAGGTCACTTCTTTCTTCCTTATTCAGATTCTGGACCAGAACATGCCTATTAAGAGAGTGGTACGGAATAGCATTGAGATTTGTGATGACAAAAACACACAACAGTAATTTGAGGAGTCTCTAAATAACACTGTTGTACTATACAATTTAGCAAAAATGCTAGTCTACATGTATTGGTGTCAGTAGTCAATTTGTCCATTAAAATTTCCCAAAGGAGTCACATTTCCTATTAAGAAAGTAAATTAAGAACAGTGACTACAGCATTTCTAATCTCATAATTTTGCTATATTATGTGAAATGTCTTGGCTATTTAAACCATTACATGGAAATTACACACAAGTGCATGTAATACTGTAGAAGACTGACAATGGGCATAACAACAATTATAGGAATACTCTACCCAAAAATGGTAATTTTTTTTATTATTGTTATTTATCCAGTGTTGTAGTGAAGATAAAACATTTTATTTACAATGGGTATAACAGGGAAAGCCAGGGCACTTGACCAGTGAATAAAGGAAGAAGAGGGTCTTGATTTCAAAAGCTTGAAGTCACTTGAATGTGCTGCACTTTTGTACACTACTCATTTTCTAAAAGTAGTGATTCAATAATATTTTAATGTGTTTTGAATGCTGTCAACATATAAATGGATCATGTGGATTGTGTGATAAGAATAACCTGAGATATTGTTAATGGATGTTTTAATATTGGCCCCTGCTAGTCCCACTGATCACATTGTATGAGAAACTTTTCTGTCTGCTTTCTCCATAAAAAACATAAGAATTTTTTTTTCTTGACCATCATTGCAAACGGTGAGTAAAGCAGATATCACATTATGCGACTTTTTGTCAGATTTGCCAACTGCAGTCACTGATCTTGTTAGTGCACCATGTCAACTTGCAAAACTAAAAATCACTGTCTATGTCATATTTACTGACTAAGCCAATGGTATGCTGCCTAATGGAGCCAGCCTTTTTTTTTTGTTTGTTTGTTTTGTTTTGTTTTGTTTTTTTGCCCCCCATTCTGTTATGATATATAAAACATGAGACATCGGACAAATGACCTCTCTTCTATTTAAAAGGTCCACATACCCTATGCTGCCTGACTGAGCCGACACTGTATGAAGGGTGTGACCAGTAGGGGGGTGCTGCAGCCAGGGTTGATAGCTGTGGTGTGTTCAGCCACAACCTCAGTCCCTTTTTTTTTTCTTCTTTTTTTTCCCCCATCATGTTTTAATACATAAAACATAAGCCATCAGCTTCTGTTCTATTTGTGAGGTCCAAAGCATGCATGTTCTTCATTCGTCCTCAATCCATTCTATACAGGGGTTGGTCATAAAATTAGAATATCATGATAAAATTGCTTTATTTCAGTAATTCCATTTGAAAAGTGAAACTGGACTGCTGCTGAGTGGTCCAAAGTTATGTTCTCTGATGAAAATAAATTTTGCATTTCCTTTGGAAATCAAGGTCCCAGAGTCTGGAGGAAGAGAGGAGAGGCACAGAATCCATGTTGCTTGAGGTCCAGTGTAAAGTTTCCACAGTCAGTGATGGTTTGGGGTGCCATGTCATCTGCTGGTGTTGGTCCATTGTGTTTTCTGAGGTCCAAGGTCAACTCAGCCGTCTACCAGGAAGTTTTAGAGCACTTCATGCTTTCTGCTGCTGACAAACGTTATGGAGATGCAGATTTCATTTTCCAACAGGACCTGGCACCTGCACACAGTGCCAAAGCTACCAGTACCTGGTTTAAGGACCATGGTATCCCTGTTCTTGATTGGCCAGCAAACTCACCTTGACCTTAACCCCATAGAAAATCTATGGGGTATTGTGAAGAGGAAGATGCAATACGCCAGACCCAACAATTCAGAAGAGCTGAAGGCCACTATCAGAGCAACATGGGCTCTCATAACACCTGAGCAGTGCCACAGACTGATCGACTCCATGCCACGCCGCATTGCTGCAGTAATCCAGGCCAAAGGAGCCCCAACTAAATATGGAGTGCTGTACGTGCTCATACATTTCATGTTCATACCTTTCAGTTGGCCAACATTTCTAAAAATCCTTTTTTTGCATTGGTCTTAATTGATACTCTAATTTTCCGAGATACTGAATTTGGGACTTTCATTAGTTGTCAGTTATAATCATCAAAATTAAAAGAAATAAATATTTGAAATACATCAGTTTGTGTGTAATGAATGAATCTAATATACAAGTTTCACTTTTTGAATGGAATTACTGAAATAAATCAACTTTGTCATGATATTCTAATTTTATGACCAGCACCTGTACATTGTATTACTGGGTGAACACTCATTAGTTGTTCACTGTCCTGCATGTACAGTCCGCACTCTAACTAAAAACAAAATCAAACCTGTTTGATTCAATCGTAATAAGCCACAGATTAGTTGGAGTGAGTAGCTAGGTATGTCACATTAGGCAATCGACTTGACAGGACTACTCCACCAACTGCCTCCAAGTCATTATGTTAATGTAAATGAAGGCTACAACTGAAAATCATTGAAAAGTCAAATAATGTGACATAGGCTTAAGCAACAGATAGACTTACTGCCATTTTTTGGATGGAGAATGCCTTTAATAGTAAGTTTCTTCTCACGTTGTAGTCGGAGAGACTCCACAATGTGTGATTATATTGGTTACAGACTTTAATATGAGTCTTTTTATTGTAGTTTTTTTGATTCAAATATTTAGACTTTGCACCATTAGGTGCATCTAAAGAATGATCAGTTAACTGTGAGACATAAGTGCAAATATTAAACAGTACCCACTTCCAGAACTTTTAGGTGTGTGTAAACATAAGCAAGCAATAACCAAAGTATTTCCTGATAAATATTAGAGCAAAATCTTAAGCATAATCAGGAAAACCTATACATATTATTAAATATTTGAAATACTCCACTTGATTTTTTTAATTGTCAAAATATGGAAAGCTAGAAAATAACAGCATTTTTAATTAAGATAGGCTTTCAGGCAAAGTGACCCAGGGTATCTTTTTAAATTGATAGTGAAATTAATTGGGAATCTGTTATCCTCTGGTTAATAAGGAAGTTCTTGCTTCAGTGCCAGTCAAGCAGTCCGATCTACTATCTTTGTTTAAAGCTTCTGGGAAAAGCTACATGTAAGGTCACCATTAAAATTTGTTATATTGAAGGAGGAGAGACTTTGAAGCACTTTAGTTTCAAAGATTTCTACCAGGTTTGCTTAAAAATGTCTGTTAGTAGGAATAAATTAATCCACTCTTTTGGGAGTTTTTTATAGACTGGTAGAAATACTGTATAGATCTTATGCTTATGTGTGTAGAAAATGACTTTGTTATTATTTTATTTTCGCTGCTTCTGTATTTTATTTTTTATGTATTGTGAACTTGTCGAAACTGAGCTGAAGTAGCACTGTAACCAGTGACGTGCACGGACCTTTTGGTAAGCAGTTGCTATAAGGGATATTTTATGGGACTGGATTTGTTACTTTTTAATTCTGAAGACAAATTCATGCCCATTTTTATTTATGTGTTTTTAATTTCAGTTTAAACTTGGGTTTAACTTCAAGGATATTTTAATATTAACAAACTTGTCAAACAATGTTTGTCACTACATTCCCGCTGCACATATATAAATACCAGTAACGGCGCACTGTACAATAATGTGCAGTGAATACACTTGACTTGAGCATTCATAGTTTTCATCCTCTTTCTCTGTACATTTAGTATTCATTTGCTCAGAGGTTGATGTGCTTGCTGCTTCCTGAGCAGCTCTTCTTTTCTCCACCCTGGCAGCCCGCTTCTTCTCTTCTTTCGTTGGCATCTTTTCGTGCTAAAACTGATTAAGTCAGTGTTTGTGTTGCAATTACTTAGTACATTTTCCTTAATTTTTCACTTACGCTGGCTCGTAAGTCTTCGATCTGCCTCAAAAATGATTTAAGATATGAAGAGGTAGGGGAAGTGATGGAGAACGTGGTAAGGAATGCGAACGGCGCTCATACACATGCACCGCATAGTTGCCCTGCAGGCTGCTGCAGAGAGTTGATTCTACAATAAGATAAAATAAAAAGAGGAATAACTTTGGAGGTTAACCATCATCCCGAAAGCAGATAGCAGATGTCACGTAGTATATGTGTACCAAATTTCAAGTCAATAGTTCAGTTTACGAGCTACAGGTGATTTAAAATCCTGGACAGACAAATGGACAGCCACGGTGGTGTATTATATAAGAAGATGTATATGTTTAAGTATATGAAAGAAAGGATATATTTAACTTTCTTTAAAATGCAGATTTCACTCCATATATACATACATACAGATAAAGAGAAGCCATGTAACAATATAACTGTCTTAGATTTCTTCAGTAGGGTCTTAGATGATCGCATGCATATCTTTGGAGGAGTTTGGAAGCATTTCTGTTAGACACAGTCTACCATCTAGTGCATGTTCCTAGCTTAATTAAGGATCTGAGAGGCTTTCTACCCATGTCTTCCACTGATCAATACTTGTTCTACCAATTTAGCACATCCAGTGAGCTATTTGCTTTTTCTGTTTAACTTCACATTGGAACCGTGCACCTGCTCCAATCATTAAAAGCCTTTAAGGTTCTATTTAACAGTCCTTACATTGCCAGAAGAAAATCTTCAAATTTGAGCAAGTTTTATAAAGTATACTGCAGAATTGTATTTATGGACGCTGAACATAAGTATATTAGGCTCACAAATTATGGTATTTGCATAGTTCCACCGGAGTCCTCTCATATTCATCTGCAGTGTGGATTTTTGGGGCAACACAAAACACCATTTACTGATGGGAATTTTGTAAAGGAGTAGTTGCACTGTTTCTGGGACGGAGCAAGATTATTTAAGGCTTTATAAACCATTACTAATATTTTAAAGTCAATTTTGAACTATTGTTGAAATGCTGTGGTAATTGTACCTTGATTAATTTTTTTTATAGACATTCAATGACTACATATAGAGGGATCTGAATCATAGCATAAATGTGAGGGTCAGACCTTTGATAGGAGAAAATTTTGTTGGTCAGACCTCTTTAAATTTTAGGTCAACAGCCCTTGTGTATATATAGTCATTGTTAGTTTTTGAGTTTTAGCATGTCAAGTTGGGATGTCTAGCCTTTGGTTGGTTGGTTTATTTATTTATTTATTTTTTATTTTTACAGTGATGTATCAGCAACATTCTGTCATAGCATGGTCTGATGCTAGGAATAAATTCAAGATATGTTACAATTTGGCATTTGTAATTCTTTGCATACATTTTTACTACTTTTGATTTGGATTGTGTTATGTGGGAAATTTCATGGGCCCATTTGTTTTTGCTACTATTCTGATTGATGGTGGAAAACTTGTAAATGACTTATTGAAATGGATAGATAAATAGATACTTTATGAATCCCAAGGGGAAATTACTCCATTTACTCACATACTCCAGCAGCAGCATACTGATAAAAAATATTAATTAAAGAGTGATAAAAATGCAGGTATAACATACAATGACTTTGTATAATTTTAACATTTAACCCCCTGGGTCGAATTGAAGAGTCACATAGTATGGGGGAGAAATGATCTCCTCAGTCTGTCAGTGGAGCAGGACAGTGACAGCAGTCTGTCACTGAAGCTGCTCCTCTGTGTGGAGATGATGCTGTTCAGTGGATACAGTGGACTCTCTGTGATTGACAGGAGCCTGCTCAGCGCCTGTCACTCTGCCACGGATGTCAAACTGTCCAGCTCCATGCCTACAATAGAGCCTGCCTTCCTCACCAGTTTGCCCAGGTGTGAGGCATCCCTCTTCTTTATGCTGCCTCCCCAGCACACCACCACGTAGAAGAGGGCGTTTGCCACAACCGTCTGATAGAACATCTGCAGCATCTTATTGCAGATGTTGAAAGACCCCAGCCTTCTAAGGAAGTATAGTCGGCTCTGTCCTCTCTTGCACAGAGCATCAGTATTGGCAGTCCAGTCCAATTTATCATCCAGCTGCACTCCAGGGTATTTATAGGTCTGCACCCTCTGCACACAGTCATCTCTGATGATCATGAGGTCCATGAGGGGCTTGGTCCTCCTAAAATCCACCACCAGCTCCTTGGTTTTGCTGGTGTTCAGTTGTAGGTGGTTTGAGTCGCACCATTTAACAAAGTCCTTGATTAGGTTCCTGTACTCCTCCTCCTGCCCACTCCTGATGCAGCTCACGATAGCAGTGTCATCAGCGAATTTTTGCATGTGGCAGGACTCTGAGTTGTATTGGAAGTCCGATGTATATAGGCTGAACAGGACCGGAGTAAGTACAGTCCCCTGCGGCACTCCTGTGTTGCTGACCACAATGTCAGACCTGCAGTTCCCGAGACGCACATACTGAGGTCTGTCTGTAAGATAGTCCACAATCCATGCTACCAGGTATAAATCTACTCCCATCTCTGTCAGCTTGTCCCTAAGGAGCAGAGGTTGGATGGTGTTGAAGGTGCTAGAGAAGTCCAGAAACATAATTCTTACAGCACCACTGCCTCTGTCCAAGTGGGAGAGGGATCAGTGTAGCATATAGATGATGGCATCCTCCACTACCAACTTCTTATGAATGCGAACTGCAGAGGGTCAAGGGCGTGGCAGACCTGTGGCCTCAGGTGGCGAAGCAGCAGCTGCTCCATGGTCTTCATCACATGTGACGTCAGAGCAACAGGCCAGAAGTCATTCAGCTCACTAGGACGTTATACCGTTGGGACTGGGGTGATGCAAGATGTTTTCCAAAGCTGCGGGACTCTCCCCTGTTCCAGGCTCAGGTTGAAGATGCGCTGTAGAGGACTCCCCAGCTCCAGCGCATAGGCTTTCAGCAGTCATGGCGATACTCCATCTGGACCCACTGCTTTGCTGGCACGAAGTCTCCTCAGCTGTCTGCTTACCTGGGCTGCTGTAATTGTGAATGGGGGGAAACTCCCTCCTATGCTGGTATCAGCAGAAGGATGGGTGGAGGGTGCAGTACTACGAGGTGAGAGTGGGTTAGGGTGGTCAAACCTGTTAAAGAAGTTGTTCTTCTGGTTTGCTCTCTCCACGTCTCTCTTGATGGTGGCATACCACTTCGAGCTGCAGCCAGTGATGATCTTCATTCCATCCCACACTTATTCATGCTGTTATTCTGCAACTTCTGCTCCAGCTTTCTCCTGTACTGCTCCTTTGCCGCCCTGAGCTGGACTCGGAGTTCCTTCTGCACGCGCTTGAGCTCATGCTGATCACCGCTTTTAAAAGCCCTTTTTTTCTGGTTCAAAAGGCCCTTGATGTCACTTGTAATCCATGGCTTGTTGTTAGCATAGCAGTGTACTGTTCTTACTGGAACTACAATGTCCATACAGAAGTTGATGTAGTCAGTAGTGCAGTCAACAACCTCCTCAATATTCCCACAATATGATCCCTGCAGGATATCCCAGTCCGTAGTTCCAAAGCAGTCTCTCAGAGCCTGCTCTGCATCAGGGGACCACTTCATGAATGAGGGTGTGATTGTAGGTAGCACCCTCACTGTTGGTTTGTAGTGAGGCTGAAGCAGAACCAGGTTATGATCTGCTTTCCCAAGCACAGGCAGCGGGGTGGCGCTGTATGCGTCTTTAACGTTTGCATACAGTAGGTCAATAGTCCTATTTCCCCGGGTGTTGCAATCTACATACTGGGAGAAGGCAGGAAATGTTTTGTCCAGCGTTACATGGTTAAAGTCTCCAGCGATTAGCACATGTGTCTCGGGGTGCTGCGTTTGTAGTGTAGCAACAGCGGAATGGATGATGTCACCCGCTATCTCCACGTCCGCCCAAGGAGGGATGTAAACAATAACAACAATGGTGTGTCCAAACTCTCTGGGCAAGTAATAGGGACGCAGACTTACAGCCAACAGTTCAATGTCCCTGCAGCAAGTGGAGATTTTGACATTTACATGTCCAGAGTTGCACCACCTTGTATTCACATAGAGGGCGAGTCCTCCTCTTTTCCGCTTCCCGCAGGTATTTGCGCCTCAGTCTGCTCTAACTGTGCTAAACCCGGGTAGCTCCACATTAGCATCTGGGATGTTAGTTGTTAGCCACGTTTCACAAAAACACAACAAACTGCATTCTCTGTAGGTCCTGACATTTTTCACCAGCGCAGCCAGTTCGTCAATCTTATTTGGTAGTGAGTTCACATTTCCCAGGATCACAGAAGTCACCGAAGGCTTGTATCTCCACTTTCTCGCTAGCCGCTTAGCTTTTAGCTTAGCGCCAGCTCTGCTGCCACGATACAACCTTCTTACCTCGTTGGGTAAATAGGGTGCAACACCGGCACGGGCCTTTGTTCTCAGCGCTTGAAGTTAACTACCTGAATAGACGAGTCTCGGTGTGTAAAAAATCCATGTTCAAGTAGTAAAACGTGTCCAGGGAACGAGTCCACATAAAAGAAAGTGGTAGGAGTGATCAGTAAAATAGAGAAAAAGGTAGAAAGATAAAGTCATACACGGAGCTGCTGGAAAGACTGCCACTCGCGGTGGCACCTGAGTCATAAATGTTTGAAGTGTAAAGTTATTCCCATTGTTATGAATTGGCACATGTTAAAAGTAGGTTTTCAAAAGGTTCAGTTGCTGGAGTTACTGCTGTTTTTAACATAAATATGCTGTCATTTTTTATGGACATAAAACAAAAGCTGGTTATATTTGCAAATTATACTAAATTAAATGGAGAAGTAGATAACTTTTGTGTCTGCAAAAAGCAAAAGAAAAAAACAAACTTACACATAGCATCAAGTGCAGTTCATGACTGATTATATTTAATATTAGCTAAAGTAATTTGCATTGTCCATGTATATTTCTATAATTGGTTAAGGTAAGAAAGCAAGTATATTTTTATTAAATGGTGACCGTTTGTCATTGCTAGCTGTGATACAAGAGTCTCATCCATCATCTATACCTATGGTTCCCAACTGGGGTGATACCGCCCACTGGTGGGCACTGAAGAAATCTAAGGGGGCATTTCTGGTCCAAGACATATTAAGGGGGTGTTGAGGAGCAGCCACCGCCCCCTTGGGCAATGCTCACAAGAATGCACTGAAAAGTTTGATTTATACTAAAAATCATCGAACGCATGTTTCAACCAATTATTCTAAATGTCCATTAAGATAGACCCGTCCGTATTAAATAGTAGGTATTGGTACATTATATTTACATGCATTCTCAGATCATGCAAGTCCTTACAAGATTAACGTGCGTGCAGAGGACCTCATCTATGCATGTTTTGACAGGTTCATTGAACATTACTATGAATACGTGAGAACTTTTTTATCAATATAAGATTGTTTCGGAATTCCTTCA
The DNA here is from genome assembly GCA_026402145.1 of Polypterus bichir lapradei. Taxonomy (NCBI): domain Eukaryota; kingdom Metazoa; phylum Chordata; class Cladistia; order Polypteriformes; family Polypteridae; genus Polypterus; species Polypterus bichir. Next base: position 33,399,799 of record JANRMT010062806.1, on the reverse strand, counting down.
GAGCAAGTGTAAACCTGAAATTACAGTGCAGTACCTACAAATCACATTCAAAGGATAACTTACGTGGACCTACTTATTAAAAACTAGGGGGCTTTGCCCCCTGCTTGCTTCGCTTGCTAACCCCCCCCCCCCCCCCCCCCTCCCCCCATGTGGTACAAGCCAGCCACTTTGTGCCTCTGTCACTCGCGTATGTGGATTTCACTTTCACCAAACAACAAATCTTTTAATTCTCTACCGCAGATTGATTTCATATTTGAAAAAGCCGGTACCAAATGTAGTCACCATGCATTGTGCGATTCACCGACAACATTTGGTTACAAAAAACCTTAGTGATCACTTTCATTGCTCGCTACAGTATGTCATTACAGCAGTTAACAAGATCAGAAGCAATGCTCTCAATAATAGATTATTTGGAAAGCTTTGTGATGAAAATGACAAAGACTTCAATCGTTTACTATTGCACACAGAAGTTTGTTGGCTGTCAAAGTGTACCTGTCTAAAACAATTTCATGAACTCTTTGAATTAGTTGATTCATTAAGAGAGAATTTATTGAAATTTAAGAATGATATAGCTTATTTTACAGATTTATACAACAAATTTAATTAAACTAATCTACAGCTGTAAGAAGATGATATGAATTTGATCAAAGCAAAGGCTATTTCTGCATTAGTGTCAAAACTTGCCTAGTACAAACAAAATTTGGGTCGAAGAAAATTTTATCAGTTTCCAAATTCTTTCTTCCGTAGAAACAAATGATGATGACATTCTGGTTTGTAGACAGCATTTGGAAGCACTTAAAGAAGATTGTACAAATAGATTTCAGGATTTACTCAACGTGATCATTCCAGATTAGGTCCTAGAACCTTCCTCAAACCTACAAATAGCAGAATTATCACTGCAGGAGGAGTTGATAGAATTGTCAACAAATGAAGAGTTGAAATTGAATTTAAAAAATGGATATCAAGAGTTTTGGCTTTAAAGGCAAATTCCAATAATGTAAATAGAAAATTTTGTAAACATAGACACAGTTGTTTTTGAGTGATGTGCAATTTTTGGGTTGGTCCTGTATCACACATTGCACAATCCCCTTTCCCCTGTTTCCATTAAATCACTGACATGGAATGTAAATTTCATTGTAAGCAGGATGAAACCTCAACAATATGCCAAATTCATTACTATCATCTGACCCGTTTTGGTATGATACTGTGGTTTTAGCTTTGCAACCAATCCCCAATGCAACCCCATTTATCAATGGAATGTTGTAAAATCCTGTAAGTCTCAATTTTAAGTTAAATAAACAGTAATAATGCACAATTTCAGTGAACTTCAGCTTAGTTATAAATTTTCATTGAAAAGATTGCACATGGCAAAAACAGCAGTGTTACTGAACAGTCAACATGGGTTCATACAAGCGAGGTCATATTTATTAATATGATGGAATTGTATGAGTAAGCAACAAAAGTATGCATATAATTTTATTTATCTTGATTCTTATAAGGCATTTCATTATGTCCCACAGGGAAGGTTAGGTATCAGACTGGGAGTTCGAGGTGTAGTGTGTAGGTTGGTGCAAAATTGTCTAAAACACAGGAAGCAAGAGATTATGACTTGCACTGCGTTGTTGAGATCCCCAGTTGCCTCATACTGTTTTAATAGTTCCTCTGCCTTCTGTGTTAGGCGTGGCATGTACACATGCCGATATCCACATGGGACTGATACAACAGCTTCCCTGAACACTGCCCTACAGAAACGGGTATATGCCTTCTCTACTGGGAATCGCGGTATACTGCTCCCAGTTTTTGGAATTTAGCTAGGTGCTAGCTGCCAGTGTACTTACGCAGAGCGTGACTTGAACGCTGATCCATTGCTCCCTGACAGCCTACATGAAAATAACTCCCACCATTTTTGCATCATTGGCGGATACTCTGACAAAATGCAATCTGAGACTTGAAATGAAAAGATTGAAAAAGGCTATTAAAATTATGTTTATGTAGATGAGCAATACACTTTTTAGATTAGATAAACTTTATTAATCCCATGGAGATATTCAAATGCATAACAGCAGCAGAAACATAAAAAAACAAGAATACAGATTCACAGGACAGATAATACATCCAATCAATTGATAAATAAATAGATAAGTTTTAATTTATTTATTTAATGAGTACATCGGATGTAAAGTGCCTTGAGCATGGGAAAGGTGCTATATAAATAAAATGTATTATAATAATAATAATAATAATAATAAGCATTGAATTCCCCGATAGCAGTGGGCAGAAAAGAACACTAGAAGTGCTTCTTAGCACACCATTAAGGAATGAGCCTGTGGCTAAAAGTGCTCATGGATGGGATTTTTCATGAAGGCATCCAATTTTCCCATTTTCCACAACAGCTGCCAGTGTGTTGTAGGTTTGCCCTGAGATGGAGCAGGCTTTCTTGATAAGTTTTTTTCAGGCAGTGGGCTTCTTTTGTGCTCCGGTTGCTTCTCCAGGTGACTGCTGTGTAGAACACCACACTGGCTACTATGGACTGTGTGACAGATAGGGGCCATAGTCCACAACTGCTAGAACATATGGAGTAGCTTGCTGCACACTCAAAAGACCTGAAGCTCCTTAGCAAGTACGGTCTGCTCTGTCCCTTCTTGTACAGAGCCACTGTGTTGTCAGACCAGTCCAGTTTGTTGTTTATGTGAACCCCCAGGTACTTGTAGCTCTGCACCACTTCCATATCCTCCCCTGGATGGTGACTGGTGTCAGTGGCTTCTTGAAGTCCACCACCAGTTCTTTTGTCTTGCAGATTATTGTCCCTGCAGCACAAGACTTAAGTCATCCATGACTTTCGTGTACTCTGACTTATCTTCCTTATTAAGGTAGCTTATGATGGATGAGTCATCTGAAAATTTCTATAGATGGCATCTCTGCTATTGTGCTGGAAGTCTGTTGTGTAGAGCATAAAGAGGAAAGGATACAGGACAGTTCCCTGAAGTGCTCCAATATTACACACCACCATTTCTGACACACAGTACCCCAGTGACGCAAAATGCTGTTTGTTGTTCAAGTAGTCCATGATGCTGGAGATTGTAGGATCATCAAAATTTAAAGCATTGAGCTTTTTCCCCAGTCAATGAAGCAGAATGGTGTTTGAGGCATTGGAAAAGTCAAAAGAAATTTTCTTAAGATAAGAATAAAAAGTAATTTCTATTTAAACAAATACTTACTATACACTCATCTTTTAATCTGCAAAAAATGTCTCTGAATTGTTTTTTTCTTTTCTTTTTTTTTTGTTTCTTTTGTAGTGCTTTGGGGTGTTGTGAACAATGCAGGAGTACTTGGATATGTAACTGATGCTGAGGTTCTGCCGATGACAGTTTATCAGAAGAATATGGCTGTCAATTTTTTAGGTGCTGTTCAAGTTTCCAAGACATTTCTGCCATTATTGCGGCATTCCAAAGGTCGATTAATTACCATATCCAGCATGGCAGGTAAGATAATATTGTACAACATGGTGTATGGTGTAAAAAACAGATTTAAATTGTTGTGAAATTTGACTTAACTCTTTGATGTGTCCTTTGGCATTAACTCTGTAAAACAAAGCTAAAACATTTTTTGAGAAATCAGTTTAGCAAAATTATGCTAAATGTTTACAAGCATTACTAGGACGATAAGGTAAAAAAATAAAGGAATAAATGTATAAAGTACTACTAGTACTGTATCTGCTTAGCTAATGTAGTATAAGCATCTTGTTGCATTTGAGAGCTCATTGGTACAATTGGTTTTTCCCTTCTAACTGACTTTGAGTTCATTTTTCTGCTTGCATCTAGCTACAGTAAATCTGAATCATCATGACTTAATTACAGATTGCAACATGTCCGATAATTCAAAAAGGCGCACACTGTTATATGGTGTTAATTTAACAGTAAGACCAATCTGCATTCAACACTAATATGCAAAAAAGATTATGCCTGCTATACTATTAGATACATTTACAGAATTTTTTGCCAGTAGTTTGTTTTGCAGTCAACGCATAATTACTTTGACTGCACTCTTACTTATAATTAGTTAACATGTTGCTCTCTGAATTTTTTGGTCTAAAGGAACAAAATCATCGCAGACTCACAGTTTGATGTTAGCATAAGAATGGAGTGTCAAATACTGTTTTATAAATAAACAGGAAAGCAGAAGTGTGTCAGAATAAATTGATTTTGTCAAAGGCAATCTTAACTATTGGAGATAACTAAAGAAGCCACATTTGAACAATCAGACAGCATACATACTGCACATATTCCTGTTCTTATCAGCCAGCACCCATTCTCCCTTTCAGTTTTTTTCCCCTTCAATTTTTTGATACTTTTATCAATTTTCTAAACTTAGGCCCATGGGGAAGCTAGAGCCTATCCCAGCAAGAATCAGGCACAAGACACAAATAATCCTTCTGCTCCATGCCAGTCTATCACAGGGTACACACACACAAAGTGTCAACCTAATCTGCCTGTCTTTGGATTGTGGGAGGAAATGGGAACACTTGGAAGACCTGGGAAGAGCATGCAATCTCCATGCTGAGAGCACTTTGGATGAGAACTCATGTGCCTCTTGCCACCATGTTGGCCTTTTTATATTCCATTTTTGTATTTTTTTAAAAACTCTATCTTCATGTTGCTTAGACTATGAGTCATTTTCTTAAACTACTTTGTCTGAAAGAGGGATTAATGGTATTCACATGCAAGCAAAAACATGTCCACAAATAGTGAAGCATGTAATTTTTGAATTTTGCATTAGTTATAACCATTTTTTCTTATATGTAATATAAGAAAATATTAGAAGGACCTGTACTCCTGGCTATAATAAGACCAAAAGAAATGTTTAAGGGCATGTACTATTACAATCCCATTTTACTGTTTTTCAAACACTAAAGACAATGATAACATTTATTACCTATGTTTTAGGGTACAAATTTACTTGTGAATTATTTTTTCTACAGTGGTGTGAAAAACTATTTGCCCCCTTCCTGATTTCTTATTCTTTTGCATGTTTGTCACACAAAATGTTTCTGATCATCAAACACATGTAACCATTAGTCAAATATAACACAAGTAAACACAAAATGCAGTTTTTAAATGATGGTTTTTATTATTTAGGGAGAAAAAAAATCCAAACCTACATGTCCCTGTGTGAAAAAGTAATTGCCCCCTTCTTAAAAAATAACCTAACTGTGGTGTATCACACCTGAGTTCAATTTCCGTAGCCACCCCCAGGCTTGATTACTGCCACACCTGTTTCAATCAAGAAATCACTTAAATAGGAGCTGCCTGACACAGAGAAGTAGACCAAAAGCACCTGAAAAGCTAGACATCATGCCAAGATCCAAAGAAATTCAGGAACAAATGAGAACAGAAGTAATTGAGATCTATCAGTCTGGTAAAGGTTATAAAGCCATTTCTAAAGCTTTGGGACTCCAGCGAACCACAGTGAGAGCCATTATCCACAAATGGCAAAAACATGGAACAGTGGTGAACCTTCCCAGGAGTGGCCGGCCAACCAAAATTACCCCAAGAGCGCAGAGACGACTCATCCGAGAGGTCACAAAAGACCCCAGGACAACATCTAAAGAACTGCAGGCCTCACTTGCCTCAATTAAGGTCAGTGTTCACGACTCCACCATAAGAAAGAGACTGGGCAAAAATGGCCTGCATGGCAGATTTCCAAGACGCAAACCACTGTTAAGCAAAAAGAACATTAGGGCTCGTCTCAATTTTGCTAAGAAACATCTCAATGATTGCCAAGACTTTTGGGAAAATACCTTGTGGACTGATGAGACAAAAGTTGAACTTTTTGGAAGGCAAATGTCCTGTTACATCTGGCGTAAAAGGAACACAGCATTTCAGAAAAAGAACATCATACCAACAGTAAAATATGGTGGTGGTAGTGTGATGGTCTGGGGTTGTTTTGCTGCTTCAGGACCTTGAAGGCTTGCTGTGATAGATGGAACCATGAATTCTACTGTCTACCAAAAAATCCTGAAGGAGAATGTCCGGCCATCTGTTCGTCAACTCAAGCTGAAGCGATCTTGGGTGCTGCAACAGGACAATGACCCAAAACACACCAGCAAATCCACCTCTGAATGGCTGAAGAAAAACAAAATGAAGACTTTGGAGTGGCCTAGTCAAAGTCCTGACCTGAATCCAATTGAGATGCTATGGCATGACCTTAAAAAGGCGGTTCATGCTAGAAAACCCTCAAATAAAGCTGAATTACAACAATTCTGCAAAGATGAGTGGGCCAAAATTCCTCCACAGCGCTGTAAAAGACTCATTGCAAGTTATCGCAAACGCTTGATTGCAGTTATTGCTGCTAAGGGTGGCCCAACCAGTTATTAGGTTCAGGGGGCAATTACTTTTTCACACAGGGCCATGTAGGTTTGGATTTTTTTTCTCCCTAAATAATAAAAGCCATCATTTAAAAACTGCATTTTGTGTTTACTTGTGTTATATTTGACTAATGGTTAAATGTGTTTGATGATCAGAAACATTTTGTGTGACAAACATGCAAAAGAATAAGAAATCAAGAAGGGGGCAAATAGTTTTTCACACCACTGTATATTATTTGGTGCAGTATGTATACTTTCACAATATATTTTACAGTGTGCTTAGGGACTATTTAACACATGACAAATTATTCTGATTTTAGGGGAGGTTCCAATACCAGGCTTTTCATCTTATGGAGCTTCAAAAGCAGCTCTTGTTTGTTTTGCAAAAGTTCTAAGGCAGGAGCTTTTCAAGTGGGGCGTCAAAGTGATCAACATCCAGCCTTCAGCTTTCAAAACAAGTAAGTATTGTTTGAACTCCATGTGAAGTTACTTGCACAAATGAATGTCACTTCAGGAGATCTTAGTCTCGTGTTTCTAAAATCAGTATCTTTTTTTTTAACTTACAAAACTTGATAAAACTGTTCATTTTTCCTTTGATATATCCATTTTTAGTAATTAATGTGAAGAATTTACATTAGCCCTAATTTTATCTCTGTAAGATATACTACTGAAACAGTCAATCAGTCAGTCATTGTCCAACCCGCTATATCCTAACACAGGGTCACGGGAGCCAATCCCAGCCAGCACAGGGCATAAGGCAGGAACAAACCCCGGGCAGGGCAAACACACACACACACACACCAAGAACAATTTAGGATTGCCAATGCGCCTGACCTGCATGTCTTTGGACTGTGAGAGGAAACTGGAGCACCCGGAGGAAACCCACGCAGACACGTGGAGAACATGCAAACTCCACGCAGGGAGGACCCGGGAAGTGAACCCAGGTCTCCATACTGTGAGGCAGCAGCATTACCACTACGCCACCGTGCCACCACTACTGAAACAACTTTAGATTATTTATTTTTTGCTTAATATTTGTTTTGCTGGGCTTTAAAACATTTCTGCAGTAGTTTTTATAGTTAAATAACAGAAGTACTGTACCTATAAATAAAAGTGGATATTAGATGTGGCTTTTTAAGGGCTATTTTGCTTGCAGTTGGTGACAGTCTGTCCATTGCAAATTTTGCACTTTTGTTCCTCTTTCCTGAAAAATATGCTTTAATGGCATACTGACATAAACGTGATGTTAACATTTATACAATAGTATATTTTCATTAACATCTTTATTAGTGTTAATTGGGGAATCTTGCCAGAGCATTTTTCGCACCAAACATGTTGTGTTTGCCAGTGACCTTGTTCACCTAATACTTCCCTGCAAATTTTCCACTTGGCCCTGTTAGACAAACTTTTTTTTTCTTCCTCCAGCATAACATTACAGATCTGTATCAGTCCTGTGTAGAACTTTCACACATGCATACTTCAACTCACATTTTATGTTGCAACCTGATCTGTTTTGAGTGATATTACTACTTCAGAAAATGCATATATACTGTATATTTTTTTATCCAAAAAAAAGCTCACAGTATTTTCATTTGAGTGGTACACTAGCTGATCATAATGAGCATATTATGAAAATACTTTGTTCTACATAGATTGATTGTATGCTGTATCTTTGCTGCTGGATTAAGTATGTCATGCTTGTCACTAGGCAGTGCACATCAGGCACAGTTCACTGAATATATAACCTTGATCCCTCACATCACAGGCTCTCTGGCTGTGCCGGTACACACACATTGTCTGGTGGCACTCTAAGACTTAAACTCAATCTTTGAGTCTTGTCTAGAGCTGCATTGAATCCATCTAAAAGAAAGAGTGGGTTGGGCTAAATGCATGTGAAATTAGTCACACTGCACACCACCTAGTCAAAACAAACCTTTTAAGAAAAAATTTACAAGGTGTTTCTATCGTTTTGATGGGGAAAAAAAGCATCTGCACAGTTTGTCCAGAAACCACAACATCCGAAAGATCTGTGCAGGTGCTTTTTATCCAATAATCGCTCCAGCACAGTTGGCATATGCTTCTGTAGCCCTCAGGGACAATTTAAGGTCCATTGCATCAACACAATTCATTCAAAACTAGTTCCTTTTTCTCCTTTGACTTAATGCATTTCGACACATTTGGCCAAATTCTGAAATATTTGTGCTCTTTCTCCAAACTCACAGTGAATCGAACTTTGTTGCATTTGCTCATCACTAGTCTTCATCACTGGGCAGTTCATTCACTTCCTAAAAACAGTAGTTCTTTTAAGAATGTGGAACAATTGTATGATTTTTGGTGATCGAATGATATTTTGGTTTATGAGATGATTTGATTTTAGCGATGTGTGAGCAATATATATATACCGATTTATCAATATTAATATCAAATTCACGAGTCCTGGGTTTAAACACTAGCTTGGTCGCATATCAGAAGATTCACACATTTGGTTATCTGGGGTCTCATGTATAAACGATGCTTACGGACAGAAATGTTGTGTAAGAACGTTTCTACGTTCAAATCGCGATGTATAAAACCTAAACTTGGCGTAAAACCATGCACATTTCCACTGTACCTCATACCCTGTTGTACGCAAGTTCTCCGCTCGGTTTTGCAGACTGGCGGCACCCAGCATCAAAGCAGTGCTACTGTTCCTGTGTGGTTATCCTTTCTTTTCCTGACGCAGCTTTATAAATACACTGAAATTAACCGCATATTGTTTATTAGTTTAATGCATCTGATTGTAATTAACCAGTAACAATATAATGGTCCACGGAATGGTCAAACAATTCTAAATACCATAGCTGCTTTAACGTTGTTACTCTCACTGCACTTTCTTCTTTTTCTTTCAGCTGCTCCCGTTAGGGGTTGCCACAGCGGATCATCTTTTTCCATATTACTCTCACTGCGCCACTCAGAGCAGCTGATCGGAAAGAGAATTATCGGTATACAGCATCAAGCACACGCTGCCTCAGCCATGCTTCCTATTTGAACTGCTTCTCATATGACAAACGCTTTAAACCTTTCGGACCTCGCGGCTAAGAAGCAGTTTCATCCCAAGGACTCTAAACGCACTCAATCAGTCCATCAACTGCTCCTTGTAGAACAGTTAGTACTTATTAGTACAGTTACCTCACTGTAAACTTGCAGTACAGTTATAGTATTGCACAACCTGAGCCACTTTATAAAGAGTGTATTTACATATGATGACGATATCATTTTTAAGATGAAATACAGCAAAATATGTTTATTATATTATACAGCTAAAACTTTAACTTCATTTAAATAATCTATATTGTTAAAGGACACGGTGTTGCTATGCTAGCAAGGATCTGGCGCTCCGCTCCGCTCGCACTGTATGCTTCACTAGGACTGGCGTGAAGGATAGAATAATTAAACATGTACTACGAAGATATTTCAATGTTCCTTAAAAGTTTTGAATAATCGGCATTATAAGCTTACAGATGACTTAACGTCCATTACTGAGCTGATTGTGTGGCGATCGATAACTTGGAGAAAGAAAAGTAAGGACTGGAATTGAAGGTTAGTACATTTGAAAGAGACAGTACTGCAGGGGTGGCCTTAGGCATGTGCAAACTGTGCACCTGCACAGGGCCGCCAAATCCGAGGGGCCGCCACACCAATATATATTGAATATAAAACAGAAAAAGAAAATAACGACACAGCTAAAAACGCAGCGGCAAATTTCGGCAAAAATTAACGGCTTGTGTCATGAGCACGAGGCATCTATGCAGTGTTCACAACAGACGTGGCCATCCGCCGTGCATAAGATACCATATTGACATTGGTGGGCAAAAGAGCCACCGATTCTTCCTCTGCCCAGGGCCGCCACGAGCCTAGAGCCGCCCCTGAGTACTGCTGCAATAAATTATTTCATTGAAGGTCGCGCACAATCACTGCGCCACCGTGTTCACATGTTTAATAATGTGCTTTAACTCCTGTCATCATGAAAATGATATCACGTATACATCTCAGTATTTTAGTTATTCAGAGAGCTGTAATATCATGAATGTAATGGATTCTGTGTCCTGTCAGAGGTAGAGAAAGCCAGTTTAAGAAGCACGTAGTGATTCACACACATAGAGCACATAGAAGAACACATACAAAACAAAGCATTTAACATGCTACTTTACTTACGATGTGATTTGAGAAACTAGTTAATTAAACGATTTTAAGATGAAGTTTATGATGTTCTACTTTAATGACAAAATAAACTACATGATTAAAGTGGACATTTCAAGATTGAAGTTGACATTTCGTGCTTTTTCCCCACTGTGTGCCTTTTTTTTTCCTCGGTGCCCTAATAAGCTTTCATATGAAACTCAGATGGTGGGCTACGACTCGCCTTTTCATGGCGACTTTGATATCTGACAACTTCTTTTTTATTTAAGGCACTGTGCAACTTTGTGAATTTGAGCTTTTGAGTTTCTCCGACACACAATGTCAGTCAATCAACTTCCTTTTGTTGTTTATACCACTGTTTAAACCAACAAATAGTACATTTTTTCTTGCCTCCACTTTGTATTCTCTGAAACTCTTCCATTTTCCCTCTTGCTTTTGTCATTGTTTTTTCACAGAACGCTGAGCTTAAGGGCTATTTATATTGATTTGCATATTCAAAGAGGTGTAATTCTGGGAGGAGTTAGGGCAGGACAGCACGTGCGTGCACGAGCGTTACTTTTCACGCTGACCAGGATTTATGTAGCGGAAGAACGCAGAAGTTGGCGAATGCACAGATTCCTGCATCTGGATTTTTCTGTGCGTAAGCACATTTCGGCTTTTGTGCTTACGTCATGTTGTAGTGTGAGTTCTACGCATGGCGTTATGCATGAGGCCCCTGGTGTCCATAAATGGCCGTGTGTTATGGACCTTCAGTGATCATAAATTGGAATAAAAGGGTTTACATATTCAAGTAAAATACATGTGAGTAAAAATTACATCTGAGGTATGGTAAAAAAAAAAAGCAAACTGAATGGCAGGAGTGAAAATGCAGAAGATTTTGTTGTTGTTATTCTTCAGTATTACATTTCTTAACATACACTTTTAGGGATTATTTCAAACTCCAGCACTTAAGGTACTGTTGATTATTCCCATAAGGCTCATTTAAACTCACCTACAATAAAAGTGCAATTTTTAAAATATTTTTTTAACCAGTTAAAATTCTTGAATCATTTTTGTTAAAGCACACACAATACTTTTTAAGTAGCCATGTTTCATTACTGTTTTTGTATTTCATATAATTCATAAAAGGCATGTAGTTCTTGACCTGAAGTTAAATAAATTCATATATTTGTAAGGAAAACTAAAAGACTTAATAAGACATAATAAAATCAAAGTGTATTGTTTATTTATTTTAACCTAATCTGTCACTGTGTACAGGGAGAATAATTACACCTGAATACTACAAACTTAAAATAATAATGAAAGCCAAAAAAAGTAGCAGTTTTCCTTTCATTGTTTTTCCTTTTGTACTATTTATGGAAAATGCAGATGGCCATAAAATGAGAGGGATAAAACAGTACATTCCAAAATGAATGAGGCAGCCAGATATTTCTTTATTTTCTTTAGACATCTATGTCTTCTTTTCATAGTTAAAAACTCTTAGCCATATTAAATAATGATGACCATTATATTTGTATTACCATATTGACATACAAGAGATATATCAAAACAGCTAACGTATGTCAGTGGGAGTAAAGTGGGTAGATTTTTATTGGATGAATAGTTTTAGGGGCTACACCAGTGAGCAAATCGGAAAGGTCTTAATGTGTTTCCCATCTTGGGGTAAATTATTGGGAAAGGTATTCAGAAAGAAAAAAAATGAATTAGGAGTTTTGATTTTACCTCGTCCTTGCAAGTTTCTAAATAAAATGAAAAATAGAAACTACTCAAACTCTCTTTATCCAGTAAAATCTTTATGAGAACACCCAGGATATACTGGTGATTTTGTTAACAATATAGCAACAGTCTTGTTTGAAAATAAAATTTGGAGAAAATGGGACGACCTTGTAATGATTAAGCATTAGGGTTAGAAACACCAAACGTATAGGCAATTGATATCCTTGTTAGTTTCGGTAGGACAAGATAAAAGATAAATATTTTAAAACTTCAGCTGTACATGTTGTGGTTTACTTTTCCTCTTTTTTTTGCTTTTGCACACAAAAGATCCCCACAAAAATGTAGGGCTTCTGTTTCTTCCCATCATGTAGAAACAAATGCTCTGTATATTTTTCTTTGTGTACTTGGCCATGTGGAAAAAATGAATAGTGACCAGGATTTGTATTTATTTTTTTAATTCAAACTAGTTTGCAGCTAGATGCTCATATATCTGCTATATCACCAGTAATTATACTGGAAAAAATCCATTGATAAGCTTTTTTTTTTATTTTTTATACTGTGCCTCAGATAGCTGGTATAAATACTGTTAGATACCATACAGCTCCGCAGTAATGCTTGCCATGTACAGACACTCCAGTTCAAAGATGCCACTAATCGTTAAAAATATTTAATTTCTATATTTAGTTAAGTAACTTAATAGATACTTATGTTAATTCTTTTGATTTTTTTAGACATTTTGGGCACCAGTGATGAATGGGTTTATAACAGAAACCAGGTTTTTTCAAGTCTCTCACCAGAGATTAAAAATGACTACGGAGAAGAATATTTCATTGCTTCAGATGAGAAGTGGATAAAAATGACGTTGGATTCCCCAGATAACCTGAATCCTGTTCTGAATGATGTGTACCATGCACTAATGGCAAAATTACCAGAGCATCTGTATAGGCCAGGCAAAGGAGCATGGCTTATTCCCTTTATCCACACTTACTTTCCTGTTCACATTAATGATTTTCTCATAGATAGGCTTTTTGCAACAAATAAATATTATCCAGGAGCCTTAAAAAATAAATAATACTCAAATGAGCCTTAAAATGTAAATCGTACAAAGCCAGCAACTTAATGTAACTTTTGCTTCTTCTTCTTCTTTTTTTTTTGTGAAGATTCCACTACTATTATGGATGTGCTTTCCTTGATGATGTGCTTTCTGATACTATCTCTTTATTCTTTGTGAATTCTTTGCAATAAATTATGTGCTATAGTTGATGTGCTCAACAGAAAAAAGACAAAAATTGATTACAGTGGTTCACCAATGCAAAACAGCCTACAGAATAATTCTGTCCTACTGGAGGCTATACAAATGCAAAAGCACACCAATCAAAAACAGTATTGCATATTTATTTTCCCATAATGTAGTGTATTCTTTTCTTTATTTGATTATTTTTAAAGTCAACGTTTTAAACAATTCAGAAGAGTATTGTTCATCAATGGGTATGTTCAGTATTTGGGAATTAGCTTTGTTTTAGTTTATTGAGATATGGGACTGATAACTTAATATTATTACAGGTTAAGGTAAATGCATGTGGTATTTATTTGGAAGAAATCCTAATGATCTCTGGTGAAATAGTGACATTTTAATTGATATATTGTACAGTAAGTACAAAACTTGACAAATCATCAACCCATTCATGGTTCTTGACTTGCTGCTGATGTTGACAACTTAGCTTTCAACACCACTATACACCTGAATAAAGGGAAAACTGGTAGATCCATTTTTTTTTTCATTAAAAGGGCATTTTAAAATTTCTTATTATTGGTGTTTTCTGTTGAATATGTATTTTTAAATTAGTGTTAGCTTCTAATTGTTTGAATTTTGAATTTGTACAGTAAAATTCAATCACTAACAAATAATAATTGGCAAGTTTGCATTGACTTCATTCACAAACCACATGCATGATTCTGAACTGGATATGCTTTTATAATTCACTATAGACTGTAGGTTTTTTTTTTTTAAACAATTACTTAATCATTTGAATTCACTTTATACAAAGACATTGTATTCGCAGTACTTAGGTTTAAAGATAAATCACACATACCCGATTTGTAAAATAAGTGACTAACTTTAAATATTTCAAAAACTTCAGAATTGGTTTAAAATTATTAATAAAGTATATCTGAACTATAGCACAAACGTTCTCTTAATTGCTTCTTCGCTTATTTTTTATTTGTACAATGTGCATCAGTGTACATTACTAAACTGTTGTATTGTATGTTCAGGGGTGGAATGATTCAAGGTCCTTTCTGTAATGAGTTCATCTTTGCTTGAAGTTTAATGCCTTTTGTCCACAAGAGTTTTCTATTACAAAAATATACATTTTGGGGTTTTATATTGAAAGTATGTAAGCAGTTGTGAATAGTATAGTATGGTGGCATCTGTTGCCTTTCACCTGATGCTGCTGAGATGTGCTCTGGCATCCCATAATCATTAATTAAATGAATAAACTAGGTTAATAAAAGAACAGAGAGATCATAATTTTTGTTCAGCTATTTTAACCTGCAAATCACATGATGTAATAAAAGTTTTATGCTAAAATTTGTTAAACTTCAACAAATATATTAAACTAAAGTATGCTGCTTGACTAAGTGTTCTTGTTCTGCATTTAATATCTGGTGAAGGAAGCTTTTATTGTAATAATAACTTTAAATTCTTTGATTTTTTTTTAAAATACTCTTTGTGATAAGTTTCCCCCTCCTCTTTAAATTGCACTGGCTAATCTGATCTTTTTTTACTTTCTTGTATAGGGAAAGTATTGTAATCATCTAAAAATTTGATTTCAAGATTTTGATGAATCTTGACGTTTTAGACCTCCCTGAGTCCAAAAATACCATTTTTGTAATTATGTCTGTGTGTGTGTGTAAATACAATAACTTGAGTATGCTTTCAGTTAGGTCAAACAAATTTTGCGTGCAAGTAATTAGGTACAAAATGTAGATTTCTATCAACTTTTGAGCTATTTCCACTAAGCGAACGGTGGTACTTTTTTATTCATGCAGCTGCAGAGTCCATTTTATTCAACTTTTACTTTTATAATATATTATTTATTTGATTTGATTTGTTGTTGATAGTTCTTTAATATGCATAATATGAAAATATAATGATTGTCTTGTGGTTTACTCCTCAAATATCCATTCCCATATCTGAGTATACGAGAAAGTCTAGGGGAGACCACTCCTGATTTTTACTTACTGAAACATGATTCAAATATTCAGATACAATTCCTTTAATTGATGTTTCCCCTGGTAGTTTTATTTGTCACCATACATATTGTATTAGGCACTGAAAGAGATGGACTTGGAGTGATTTTTAAAATTGTGCATCCAATATCACCTCCAATACCATTATCAGGTACTGTCCATCTTCTTTTTAACATTCCGAAGCTAGTTTAGCAACTTTTTATCCAAATTGACTATTGATTATGATAAAGAAATATTATACAGTAACTTTATTTTTACATTGTTACAATCAAATGTAATATAGTGTTTTGTCTTTAGTGTCACTATTTAGTCAAAAGTCTTATTTTTGCATTTTCTATTTGTACTTTTTCTCCTATTTTTGCATTGCATGTTGATGTGATCTGCTATAATAGGATATTGGTTGTTATGATGGCACCTGCTACTAGGGAGCATGATTTACATGACATATGACATCACATGGTGTGGTCACATGATTTTTGTGAAACACAGGCTCTTAATTGCCAATACCATACACATACTTTATATTTATCTGTGCTTGTAAGTGAAAGCATGCTTAATAACAATAAACTGAAACTAAACACTGGAAGTCATTTCTAGTTGAGTTGCATTCAGGAGA
This sequence comes from Polypterus bichir lapradei, assembly GCA_026402145.1. Classification (NCBI taxonomy): domain Eukaryota; kingdom Metazoa; phylum Chordata; class Cladistia; order Polypteriformes; family Polypteridae; genus Polypterus; species Polypterus bichir. The sequence goes on along the minus strand of JANRMT010062806.1, from coordinate 33,383,672 downwards.
AGGTTAGGACTTTCACTTGGCCACCAATTTTATTTGTGAGCCACTCCATGCAAGCATTGACCTTGTGCTTTAATAAAAGGGCAATTTTTGCTGAATGATGCATTTAGTTGATCTACAGTATCTGGCCTGTACTTGTATCTGTCTGTTTTGTTTTTTCTTTTATTATATTCCCTTTAGATTTCAAGTTTTGTCTGAGGTGGAGCAGTCAGATAGGTTTATGGTGCCACTGCCATATTTCACTTGTTGGTGTTACATAGATCATGGCCAAAATTTCACCTTTTGATTGAACCAGTTGGTTTTCTCTATCCTATAACCCATCTCTATTCTTCATTATGGCTACATGTCCTATATCCATTTATCAAGTCCTTTAAGAGCCTACTGCTGTCTCTCCACACTGAAAAAATCAAAACCATCTGTAAGATGTTCATAGCTAGGCAACTGAGTCCCTAGCATTCACCATATCTATAAAAATGCTTGAAGTTGTTAACCACTTTCCATACTTGGCCTTTTGAGGCAATTGGTTGCCAGCCATTGGGGTAGAAGTTCAGCATTGCACCAGAATGCTGGAGACTCCTTTAAGAAATACAGTAACACCGCTCTCTCTATCTATATATAATGTTCCAAATATTTGGATGTACTTTATAATGCATTTAGTAATAAAATGTATTGCATTTTTTTCCAACAAATGGAAAAGGGAAGACCTGAGCCAAAGGGTGGGGACTATGTAGCGGTGCCACATATTATTTTTATTTATCCTTGTAAATATTTCCTTGTTTTAGCAAGTCAATGAATACTCCGAATTATGGCAGGGACTTACCAGTGAAATAGCCATGACATGAAAGAGAACGACCTCACCAATCAGCAATTCTCAAACCCAGAAGTCCTTTGTTAAATTTTTTCTATTTTTGAGTCCGTCACTGTGAACGAAAAGGAGTGATAGAGGTTGTATTTGAGGAAGTGTTCAGTCTTATGAAAAAAAATACTTGTGTGCTTCTGAAGACTACAGATGATCCGCAATCAGCTTGCACTGAACGCTGACTTTTCAAGATACCCGTACAATTGATAGAATCACTCGTATTTTGAGATGATGACCCTATATTCATTAGCTGACTATATACCAATCAGCTGCAACATTAAACCTACCTGCCCAATATTGTGTAGGTCCCCCTCGTGCTACCAATACAGCTGTGACACGTTGAGGTATTGACCCCGCAAGACCTGTGAAGATCTGGAACCAAAATTTTAGCAGCAGATCTTTTAATTTCTGTAAGTTGGGAGGTGGGACCTCTGTGGATTTGATTTGTTTTACTAGCACATTTGACTGATTTTCGATCAAGTGGAGGTCTGGAGTATTTGGAGGTTAATTCAATACCTTGTCGTGTTCCTCAAATCATTCCTGAACAGTTTTTGCAGTGTGGCATGGCACATTATCATGCTGAAAGAGGCATCCACCATCAGGGAATTTTATTGCCTTGAAGGGGAGAATGTGGTCTGCAACAATCTTTAGATGGATCATTTGTGTCAAACCAAGAGCCACATGAATTCCAGGATCCTATGTTTCCCAGCAGAGCATTGTCCAGAGCATCCCATTGCCTCCGCCGGCTTCCTTTATTACCATAATGTATCCTGCTGTCATTTCTTCCTCTGGTAAACAATGCACACACACCTGAGGTCTCTTTCGGAAAGCTTGATTATATTATCCTGGGTCTCAGAATGAAGCCCAGCTTCATTCACTGGTGCGATTTTGCACCAGCAGATTAGCTGGTTCTAGAACACCAGATTTCAATCGGTCTCATACAATCCCAGATCGGTTGATCCAGACTAACATGCATTCAAGACGAATTTTACAAACTGCTATAAGTTGAGCATTAAACAGCTAATTAACCATGAACCACAAGTCTGAGAAACAGAGAAAACAACCTTTACACCAGCAAAGTAAGTAGTGCTGGTGGTGATGCGTCAAGATTATTGGTACATCTGACAAAAGAGGAGCAACACAGCAGACGAAATGGCTAAAGGAATGGCAATTGGATGGGGGAATATCACTGAAAAAATGAACACGCTGAAGAGTTAATGAATGTAGACATTGTGTGGTAAATTGTTTTATTTTGCAAAATTGAATCCCCCCTAGCATTATTACTTTACTTTAAATGTTGTATGATCTCAAGTAAGCATTGTTTTGGCAATTTTAATATCGTCAAAAAAGTGTAAGACAGACCCATGCCATTTATGTTTTCAGCATACATAGAGTTGCCATAGTAGTTACTGTGGGAGATAACAAATGTTATTCTACCTGCACTGAATCCTGGATTGTTCAGTAATTAAGTGACGAAAGAAAGAAATGGTTAAATACTGTCATGTAAGCTACAAATATACAACAAAAGACGCACAGTGCACACTCTTTGAATGGTAACTTACCCTGTTCAAACATCTATCCATCCATTATCCAACCTGCTATATCCTAACTACAGGGTCACAAGGGTCTGCTGGAGCCAGTCCCAACCAACACAGGGTGCAAGGCAGGAAACAAACCCTGGGCAGGGTGCCAGCCCACTGCAGGGCACTGTTCAAACAAGGAACCTGGATATTTGGCTTCAACATTTGTACAGTAATTATGTGTGTGGCATCTGATGTTATTGTAAGAATGAATAAGAGCACACATTGATGTTTGTACTGAGTATTTAATACTGTGCGTCATTCATGAAAACCATGAGCTAAAAGAACAACAGTATAATGCAGAAATGATATTGTTGCCTTATTCCATTACAGAACCCTGATTAGAAACTGTATTAAAAGGCATATTGGCTATATGCTAAAGGAGAGAGTCTTCAGAGGCATTTGCTTAAAAAGTAAGGAACAATGTAGAAGGGCTGAAGGTATGCCGCTTGTTCCACAAACCAGTCTGTTATCAGCTATTGCTCAGAAATGCAACAGTTGATTAAATTTGATTGCCCTACCTTTGATTCTGTGGAATTATTCTTTCATGGCGAACAGACGCTGCTTCAAAGTTTAGTATGGTTTTGTGACTGCTTTGCTATTATGTGCAGCATTCCCAAAGTTGCAAAGAAAACTGCCATTTACCAAAAAAAGACCTGGTAAATAATAATGATTTGTATTGATTTCAACTTAAAGTCTTGATGTGTGACACTGAACATTCCCTGTTTTAGAAGGTTGCTCTGATATAGCCTTAAATGTAAAACAGTAACAACCAGGGAGACCCTTTCCTGGGAATGCCAGAATGTTCGATCTGGGTCTGATTACTTTTTTCGGGGTAGAATTTCGTAAAAGAGTTGTGCTTCTATGTCATTTGTTCCTTTAGGAGGAGGCATGACATTTACAACACTTTGTCATTTTTTCTTCTTCCTAAATAGTGCAGCTAGGATCAGCATTTCTGAAAGGATATTTATAGACTTTGATGTTCTGATTCAATGCCCTGTTCCTTAATTACCGAGGCTTCACGTTAAACCTGCCCTTTCCAGGTTAGTTTCAGATCACTGGCTGCCTCAGTTACTGAGCTGGATTTTGCTAAATCTTTCTATCTGGAACAGGCAAATCCTGGGCCCACTGCAAGAAGCAGGATAAGTGAGGTGTCCAACTTGTTGGCCTCATAGATTACATAAATCTGGCTTAATCCTGGTTTTCTGGAATGGAACCTGATTTCCGTAAATACTGGCTTTAACCAGATTTTGAACAAATCTTGCTTATTGGAACAGACCTCTCACCAACCAGATGATCTAAAAGAAAACGTGATTCAGACCAGGCCACCTTCTTCCATTGATACAAGGTCCAGTTCTGATGCTCATTTGCCCATTGTTGTCAACAATTTTTGTTACAATAGTTCTTCTGTGGAATTGGAGCAGAAGGGACAAATTTCACTCCCAACATGCATCAGTGAACCATAGGTACTCATGACCATGTTTTCAATTCACCAGTTGTCCTTTCTTGGACTGCTTTTGGTAGGTACTAACCACGACATTCCAGGAACACCCCACAAGACATTTAGAGATGCTCTGACCCAGTCGTCGAGCCATCACAATTTGGCCCTTGTACTGCAGATTCTTACACGTACCCATTTTTCCTGCTTCCAACACATCACCTTCAAGAACTGACTGTTCACAAGTTCCCTAATACACCCCGTCCCTTGATAGGTTCCACCGTGACAAGATAATCAATGTTATTCACTTCATCTGTGAGTAGTTTTAATGTTGTGGCTGATCAGCCTAACTTGTTGGGGACTGAAAAAAGTGGGTTGAAAATTATCTAAGGACCTAAGTGTTTAACATTCTTTGTTTTATTCCACAGGTTTGGGTCTTTTTTCTCAGTGTAACCATACTGTTTTTCTAATACCATTATGGAGTTGACTTTTTTTTGTATAGAAAGTTGGGACTTCAAAAGAAGTTATTGGGCCTACTAATAGTCATGAGAAACATTTAGCCTTGATCTGCAAACTAATTATGTACCCTTTTATAAATATTTTTTTAATCAAGTGGTGAACCTGTCTAATTACAGGGGTTTGTTACAGATGGCAGATCTCAAGCATTACTGCTGTTGGGAATCCTATACCAATTGCGATATGATTGTGGCAACAGACAGATTAATATTATAACTTAATAAAATTTCAAATAATGTCATAAGAAAAAATAAATAGAGAATATACTAATGTCATTGAGGTCCATTAAATTTTCTAGTGATCTGCCCTCAGTATGAGAGCAGGAATAAATTGTGTAAATAAAAAACAAATTCCAGCTATAGCTAGTAGCTAGCTGTAAACAGTGGACACAGGACTACCAGGATCCAAGTTTGAGATCCCTGTGGTGAGACCATCAGCTGCTTCCTTCTGTGTGAAAGTCAAGGGGATCCAATGGGATTACTACTTTCTCAATCAGTGTGATTTATTTCACATCATTTTTCGGTATAAAATTTTCTTTATTTGTTTATAGTGTTGGTTGATTACAAAATCTGTTGGAATGAAAAATGCAATGCATTTTATTAGTACACAGGACAATGGGTATATCGAGAATGATGCCCCACAAGTGACACTGTAGGTATTGAGGTCTGCAGTTAAGACTCTGTTGAATTCCTTTTAATTATTTGACACTTTGTAGCGTGGCTAAATAGTAAATAGGTATTTTTTTATGTGTCTATGCTGAGTTGCGTTTTGCTTTCATCGTCCCGTTTACTATCATGTATTTGCGTATAAGTAAATGTTGTCCCCGTAAGTCAAACGGGGGAAGGACGATGAAGGGAGACCGCAACCCTGTGATGGGAATTTCCTGTTTAATCATCCAATGACATCCGACACATTCAGTTTTAAACGAGAGGAGTGGAAAAGGAGAGAGAGAAAGGAGAGCAAAAGAAAAAAGGAGCCAACTTTCACATTAATTTCCAACTCATCACTTCTGTTCATTGTACAATTCCACTGCTTGCTTTTTCAGTATCCGGATCATCATCACGACAACCAGTGCAGAGAAACTTCGGGGTTTGGATTCGTACCAGCCATTGCCAGGACTTTCATGGTGAGGTCATTTTTTATTTCGGGAAGATGCACAATATCACTGCAGCCAATATTCAACTACCGCCAGACTTTATTAGATTTGGACTCATTTACCACCTACATTTCTGCTGCCATTTATTATTACTGTAGATACTCGCGTATTAGTCGATCTCGCAGATAAGTCGAGTGTATTTTTAAGCCGAAAATTATGAAATTTGTTATGACCCGTGTATAAGTCGAGGGTAAAACTTGGGTTTTTTCATGGCCCGTTGTCTTAATAAGTACGGTCTTCTCACCAATACCTGCTACAGTTCGATTCCCCGGCATATCAAATGTCATTGCTGTTTCCTCCATGTTACCAATGTTACTGAGATCAAAGTCATGCCTTTGTCTTTGCTTGATAATAAATTTATGAAAGGAACTTACCTTTTCTTCTAGATCTTTCGGCAGCTTCTGCGCTATTTTTGTTCGCTGACGAAGGCACAGCCCATATCTGCGTACACCAGCCAGCCGATGCTTGAAATTCCAATAAATGCTTAAGTGGTGTTATGGGTCCACAGCTCTCTTAGCAAAGGCCGCGCTGGCGGCTTAGTGAGGGGGCGTGGTGGCTGTAGTGAGCCGCAGGGCGATCTGCGGTGTGGGCGTTTCTCACCTAGTGCACAGGTGAGGGACTGCCGACATCCATGATTGTTCCTGTAGCTATTGTGCTGCAGCTGCTATGTCCTCTCTGCATATAAAGAGAAGTGCGAGTCAGTATGAGAGATAGGAAAAACAGAGTAAAAAAAAAAAAACAAGGAAGAGAAAGAAAGATGGAGGTGGCTGGAGAAAGCAGGAGAGAGAGAGAGACAGTGCGAGTGGGCGGGCGAACAAGCGCTCGCAGGCAGCTGTGTGGAAGCCTGGGTGTTAAGCCAACACCCGGGAGTCGAAGTAGAAGTCACTCCCGCTGAGTGATCATGTAGCGGGAGTGACCAAAGAAGAAAAGACTGTCCGCGTAAGGCCAGGACGGCAGCGGGAGTCGGGAGAGAAAGGACAGCTGCTGAGAGCCCAACCGGGAGAAGCAGGTGAGACGCTAGTTTAAAAGAGGCACCGGGCTTATTGATTTTAAAGACTGCTTCTAGCAATGTTTTAACCTCTGGTTTTTAAAGGATTGTTTTTCTATTTTATTGATTTTTAAACCTCCATGTTTGCTTTATGGATTATTTATTTAATGAAGAGTTCTTTTGAATCACTGCACTGTTTACTTTGAGCACTGATTTTGATTGACTGTTTTAAATAAAAGCACTGTGCACTGTGCCATTACCCAAATTCTATGGAAAATTGTGTTGCCCCGTGGATAAGTCGACCCTGTTTTTTTGAATGAATTTTAAGGCATACATTTTTCGACTTATATGCGAGTATCTGTGGTAATCTGTGTTTGTGTGTGTAGTATTGTGACTGGTGTCTGATCACACTTACAGGTAATCTAACCTAGACACCGTTAAAATATCCGACTACGCCACCCAGTTTTATTAAGAGACTGAGAACTCTTGAACCTTACTAATAATAGCACACAGGTTTCTTTAAATTGGGCGGTGAGAAAACACACAATGAAAGACACAACAGTAATTTCAGGAAAAGCAACACTAACTTCTATTACTCAAGACAGTATAAAGTACATTTAAAAGATAAACATAACAAAATCTAAAAATACCAGGAACAAATTTCTTTTTTTTAAAAGGAAAACATACAGTCCTGTTGTGATGTGAGATTTTGCATATACATTGGAACCTCGGTTCACGTACAACTCGGTTCACGACCAAAAAACTCACCAAACTTTTGCCTCGGTTCACAACCACACACTCGGTATACAGACAAGCCAGTTTCCCTTGCCTGCCTGAGCTGAGCTGAGCTGAGAGAGAGAGAGAGAGAGCAAGAGCAAGAGCGAGCAAGCACGTGCCTGCTGGGGAGGGGGAGGAGGAGATTGCTGCATGTGTTTGCCGAACAAGCCAGTTCCCCTTGCCTGCCTGAGCTGAGCTGAGAGAGAGAGAGAGAGAGCAAGAGCGAGCGAGCACGTGCCTGCTGGGGAGGGGGAGGAGAAGATTGCTGCACGTGTTTGCCGAACAAGCCAGTTTCCCTTGCCTGCCTGAGCTGAGCTGAGAGAGAGAGAGAGAGAGCAAGAGCGAGTGAGCACGTGCCTGCTGGGGAGGGGGAGGAGGAGATTGCTGCACGTGTTGGCTTGCACTTACTGGCTGCAGATAGGCAGGCAAACCATCCCCCCAGTTCCATGTGCCTGCTGGGGAGGGGGGAGGAGGAGGAGGAGATTGCAGCACGTGTTTGCCTGCCTACGTGCAAACAACAACAACAACAACATTTATTTATATAGCACATATTCATACAAACAGTAGCTCAAAGTGCTTTACATAATAAAGTATAGAAAAATAAAAAACACAATACGAAAACAAAATAAATCAGCATTAATTAACATCGAATAAGAGTAAGGTCCAATGGCCAGGGGGGACAGAAAAAACAAAAAAAAAAAAACTCCAGACGGCTGGAGAAAACAAAAAATAAAATCTGTAGGGATTCCAGACCATTAGACCGCCCAGTCCCCTCTGGGCATTCTACCTAACATAAATGAAACAGTCCTCTTTGGATTTAGGGTTCTCACGGAAAGGCTTGATGATGATGGTCACGTAGAATTCTGCCTTTTAGTCCATCCATCATTGCTGGAGCATCATGAAGCTTTGAGTAGGTGGAGGTGGCGCAGGCCACCACCACAAAGAAACCAGAAAAAGAAACAGAAAAGAGAGTAGGGGTCAGTACGGATTTTAGAGCTACCCTGAATAGTTATTATGAGGAAATTGAACATAGAGTATCAGGATTAAGTTAAATTGAAGTTATGAGAAGGCCATGTTAAAGTAATATGTTTTCAGCAGTGTTTTAAAGTGCTCTACTGTATTAGCCTGGCGAATTCCTATTGGCAGGCTATTCCAGATTTTAGGTGCATAGCAGCAGAAGGCCGCCTCACCACTTCTTTTAAGTTTTGTTCTTGGAATTCTAAGGAGACACTCATTTGAGGATCTGAGGTTACGATTTGGAATATAAGGTGTCAGACACTCCGATATATAAGAAGGGGCGAGATTATTTAAGGCTTTATAAACCATAAGCAGAATTTTAAAGTCAATCCTGAATGACACAGGTAACCAGTGTAGTGACATCAGAACTGGAGAAATGTGTTCGGATTTTCTTTTCCTAGTTAGGATTCTAGCAGCTGCATTCTGCACTAGTTGCAAACGATTTATGTCTTTCTTGGGTAGTCCTGAGAGGAGTGCGTTACAGTAATCTAGTCGACTGAAAACAAATGCGTGAACTAATTTCTCAGCATCTTTCAGTGATATAAGAGGTCTAACTTTACTTATGTTTCTTAAGTGAAAAAATGCTGTCCTAGTGATCTGATTAATATGCGATTTAAAATTCAGATTACAGTCAACAATTACCCCTAAGCTTTTTACCTCCGTCTTGACTTTTAATCCTAATGTATCCAGTTTATTTCTAATAGCCTCATTGTATCCATTATTGCCAATCACTAAGATTTCAGTTTTCTCTTTATTTAACTTGAGAAAGTTACTATTCATCCATTCTGAGATACAAGTCAGACATTGTGTTAGTGAATCAATAGAATCGGGGTCATCAGGTGCTACTGATAAATACAGCTGTGTGTCATCAGCATAGCTGTGGTAGCTCACGTTGTGCCCTGAGATAATCTGACCTAATGGAAGCATGTACATTGAGACCTTGAAATACCTGAATGAATCATCCACAGAGCAGCTAGTTCTGTGGCCGCCGCTCAGTTGTGCACAACGATCCCCAAACAGAAACATAGTAATTTTTTTTTCTTTCTTCGAACTTTCCTCGTACTGTTTTTGTGCTGTTTGTTTTCTGTGGTTTTCAGTGATATCTTTTGCTTATTGCTCGTCAACATTTGAAAAACTTAGATTGGAATTTAACTCATTGTCACCCTCCTATAGAAACGGCAGACACGAAAAAACGATAACAGTTCATATTAGAAAAAAAAACTTCACATTTTTGCATCTCTCAATTGCGGCAAAAAGAAAAATGACGTTGCCAGTGATTTCGGAATTTCGGCATTGACACTGTCAACTTTCTTGAAAGACTGAGCAAAACAAGAAGAAAAATCTCGGGTTGCAAATGTATGTGAACTGCTGCATTTGAAGACATCAAAAAAGCTGTTTTTATGTGGTTCAGTGATGCTCGTTCAAGAAGCATTCCTATTAATGAGGCACTCTCCAGAAAATGTGAGGTTTGTAAACTCTTGGAACCTGACCCAACTAGACAGCACGCCGAAGAGCGTTCCGAAGTCCGATCTCCGTGTCTATGGAAGACTGAGCCTACAGCTGCCTTAGCAACAGATAAACAAAACTATGCTGTGTCTCTCCAGCAAAGCAAACAGAAAAGATCTCGATAGGTGGTGCAAGATACATTGTTAAATGCAGGTAACAGGATTACTTGATCACTGATCTGGCCACGTCCCTGCCTGACTGTTGTTTCTGTGTATAGCAGAGTGGCAGATCACGCTACAATAAATAAGTGTGCCGTTCCTGTTTCAATAAGAATAAAGCTGGTTTTGCTAAAGTACTGAGACTCAGCCTTGTGTTTTCGGGTGCAACACAGGAAATTATAGTGCAACCCTGATCTTTTATGATTTGCTTCTGTGTTGCTTCACTGCAGCGCAATGAGCCTGTTTTTGCCCTGCCCCAGCAACAGACAAACAATCTTCCACATATGCTTCAATCGCGTATTGGGATGCGCTTCAGCATGTCATTCCCGTTTCTGGGTCTCAAAAGAGTTCAGAAACCTCAAAATACGAAGAAGAAAAGGATGATTTGGCTCCTGATTGATAACTGTGCTGCCCACAACATGCTTCCGCATTTAGATAATGCTTGCGTTGAATTCCTCCCACCCAATTGCACAGTACTGCTTCAGCCATTGGATTTGGGCATCATTCGCACCCTGAAAGTGTATTATCGCAAGGAAATGCTGAGAAAATTTCTCATCAGCATAACTTGTAGGCAGGAGGAGATTAAAATTAATGCTAAAGAAGCTATTGAAATGATTGCAAACGCCTGGACACAAGTTAAAGAAAGCACTATAGTAACAAATACAGAATCTCATTACAACAAAATATTTTTGGGAGTTCATTGTAACGGAATTTTACCTGTATTTCTTTTGCCATACCTATATAACTAGATAGATTCACTTATTCTTTGAAATTAGCATCAGAAGTTTTCAAAGGAAAGGTCCCTTGGTATAGTGTTATGTAGTCCACGGGTACTTGTAAATATTGGTGTCTCCTTTCTGATATCCTTTCTAACAACCTTTTCAAATGAAATTGCCAAAATTAAACTATAGTGGGATTACAAGGTGTGAGTGATCCTTACATATCCTG
>JANRMT010062806.1:33329197-33352959 GCA_026402145.1 Polypterus bichir lapradei | reverse complement strand
TGTGCTTCTCTGTCATTTAACCTTTGCCTGGTATGTATGAATAAAAGTTTTCTAACTTTAATTCTGTTTCTCTGTCTTCAGTCACAAGAAACGACACAATAGAAAAAGTGTCCACACTGGTCTACCACGTAAATCTGCTGAAACCTGCTGAATCTGTGGAAGGACTGGGATCCCAATCCCAACTCCAGTCAGCCCAGTTTTTTTTTTTTTTTTTTTGGTCTAAAAACATCTGTTAATTTTGGATCTGATTTGACACCCAGGCAACAACAAGAACTTGAAGCAGCCACCATGTCTATCCAAAAAGTGGTAAATAAACAACCGGAAGGACCAACTTGATTGTGCACGACATCATCACAAAACTGGGAGTAGTTATCAAGAATCTCCATACAGACTCGCAGAAGCAAAATATGCAGAAGTGGAACTTAAGATCAATCGGACCTTAGACCTTGGTGTGATTGAGAAAAGTTTTAGTCCCAAAGCCAGACAGAAGTAGGCGTTTTTGCCATAATTTCCACCATCTTAATCAAGTCTCCTAATTCAACGCTTATCACATGCCGCTAGTAGACAAACTTCTCAAGCAACTTGGTAAAGCTCAATACTTAAGCACGCTTGACATGGGAAAAGGTTATTGGCAGATTCATTTAACAGACTCCGCAAATGAGCAGATCGCATTTAGTACCTATAGTGGACACTCAATATCATGTCCTGTCATTTGGATTACACAGGGCTCCGGTGACTTTCCAACATGTGGTGGACAGAGTGTTATGAGCCCACAATTCCTATAATGCTGCCTACCTAGATGATATCATCATCTATTCCAGCACCTGGGAGGAACACACAGAGCATGTCTAAGCCATCCTCCTAGCACTAAGGCCAGGCTCCGGATGAACCCAAAAAATGTTTCTTTGGGCTAAAGAAGGTCAAATGTTTGGCCACAGTGTTCAAAAATAGTTGCCATTTTGAAATCACCCTGTCTGAAAACCAAGAGACAAGTGCGGAGATTCTTGGAGTTAGCGGGGTGATGCCACTGGTTTGTACCGCATTTCTCTGAAAGGGTAGCATCCTTGACCAATCTCACAAAAAAAGTGTGCTCCCAACATGGTAGTATGGGATAAAAGAGCAGAATATACATTTAATGACTTAAAACAGGCCCTAAGGTCTGCACTAATTCTGAAGGCTTCTATGCTTTGGACACAAGTCTTTGTGCCATGCTAAGCTAAAGTATCAGTGGTGCAGAATACACCATTGTGTTCTTGAGCCAGAAAATGTTTGGACCGAGAAAACAGGTACTGTATGTGGCTGTGGAACGTGAAGCCTCGGCAATTCAATCGGCTACTAACCAGGTGAGGTATTTTCACTCTTGTCACAGACCATGAAATCCTCCAATGGATGGTCTTGCACTAAGAGTGATATCCTTGTGTCACTAGATAGTTCCTGAGCCTACAACCAAGTCCTTCATCGTCGAGGTACTCTTGATGCCAATGTTCATTTCTGGGTTCATGACCACATGGTTTGGAACACCCAACCCAACAGGTGTGGGCATTGTGCCATGTTACGATTGTGCATTTCGGAGACAACTTATGGGCTCAGTTGATGATACTTACCCACTGAACCAGGGGTTGGCACTGTGTATTAATGCCTTCTCTTTATCTCCCTCTACAGAATAGAAGATTGACAGCTGTACCATTTCTGATGTCACTTCCATTATCTGGCATTCTGGACCTGCCCCTTCCTGCTGGAAGTGTATAAGACCAGAGGTTCAGCCAATTTAGGTAGTTCATCTTTGAACTTGTTTCTGGAAAGATGTAATTTTGTTGCTCCTTTTAGTAAGTCTATTTTTCCTTGTTATTTTCAATAGTTTACAGGCGTGGCTTGCCCAAACCTTTTTAATTGTCCTTTTGTCTTGCACCTTGAATGGGCCAGTGTCCTAGCCAGAGGTGGCTCTTGCTTTGTGCCCTTTGCTCCTGTAATAAGCTACAGTAAAGAGGATCCAGAACATAGATTAGACCAGACAGTGTAGCGGTGTGAATTTAGTGTTTATAATCATCAATCCATTAGTGGGCGAATCCACTAAGGATCTTTGGGTAGCTAAGCCGTATCCAGTAACAAAGGCATATTTAAAATTCACCAAGGGCATGAATAAGTATAATCGCAAACTAAACAAGAAATTAATTCCTTCTGTTTGCAGTTAATGGGATAATGTGTTATTTTTAAAATGAAAAATATTGCACCACCTTAGTAATATTTACAAAATTAGCAATTTATGAGATTCAATATATACACACTAGGACAAAACAGACCTGTTTTCCCACCACTTCGCTCATTCAGACAAGTGCTATTATTTAGCAGGACTGTGCTTTAGAGAATTAGTATTCCAGTGTGGTACAGCATGACAAAAGAAACTTTCATATGGCTTTGAATTTTTAACTTTCAACATCCAAATTCTAAGGATATTACAGCCTAACACAGCTTTTTAGCTATTTATGTTAAATGTTAAACTTTTATTTTATCATTTATTTCATTTAAAGGCAATATGAACAATGTTTTTTTTATCTGCCCTTTTTTTTAAAAAAGATGTGGTTCGTTTCTAAGCAACCATGCTGAGAAGAAGAAAAAAAAACTTCACTAAAGAAGAAAAAAACAAAAAAGTAGATGTCAGCATTTAGTCATTGATAGCAAGTAGCCTGTCAGTTAATGTACAAAGTGCTTGTAATTTGTCCGGTATGGTACTTTTATACTTTACATAATTAAAGAAAGCCGCCACCCTGACTGTAGATGGCAATAAATTAAGAGGTAAGTAAACCCTAATTTCTGTTTTACATTTATTTGAACTTGCTCTTTTATTTCATACAAACATGCACTTAAGTACAGTAATCTGTTTATCAACTAAAATTGCAATACAATTGCTTCATTCACAGAAGTGCTGAAAAATGTCTTGCAGGTTTAACTTGTTTAGAGATTTTTGCAGAAAGTATGGAAGAGCAATAAATGAAATAAAAACTGCTTTCATCGAGCTGCACCTTCCTTATCTACCATGTGTTGCTCTAAGCACCTCCTGAAATCTGTCAGGGCTGCATTTTGTGTTGTATTTATTGTCTTATTTTTTTGCTGTACTGCAGTTGAGGTATAGCTGTCTTTTATCAAACCTACTTAAACCAATTTAGGGACACATGGCAGGCCCCCTTGTGTAATTATTTTCAAGGATCTCTCTAAAGAGACTTACTCTGTCACCTCCACCAGTATGCCATTTCTTTCATTTACCATAACCTCTACACATCCGTACGGTCATGGGAGTTGGAGTGTATCCGGAACTAAAAAACATGCCCACTTAACTATAGGATTCTTTTTAAATACTTCAATTAATTCCCTAAACCTGATACTTGTACTCAACCTATTTGTGTTAAACAATAACATTGATTTTTAAGTGTAATTATATTCACCATGTTCAATGCAAAAGGATAATGAGCAACTATGAATAACAAAGAAAACTATTTTGTTATTAGACTGTAAGAACGGCCACCAAGGAGAGCAGATCACAGGTCACACTCTTTTAACATCCCATTGTCTTCTTCCTGAAACAGTCTGTGCTACCAGCATCCAGCCATCATGGAAGAAAAGGTAATATTGCTTTTCATCCTACGTTATTGATTCTGTGAAAAATGCTATTTGTGTGGAGTGGGGAGTAACAAAAACATCCATTTTTTGAATCCATATTAATATGGAGTTGGTCGACAGTATAACAGCCTCTGCTCTTCCAGAAAGGCTTTCCACGAGATTTTGGAGTGTATTTGTTTCAATTTGTGCCATTAGGTAGTGATGTTAGATCAGAAGATGTGGCTCGTAATCTGCGTTCCAATTCTTCCCAAAGATGTTCAGTAGGGTTAAGGTCGGCTCTGTGTAGGCCTTTTGAGTTTCTCCACAACAAACTTGTCAAGCCATGTCTTTATGGATCTGGTTTTGTGCACAGGGGCACAGTTATGCTGGAAATAAAAGGGCCTTCCCCACACTCTCTGGTCCTGCTCTGTGAGTCTAAGTGGTCTACTACTTTGTGTCTGAGCTGTTGTTGCTCCCAGACTCTTGCACTTCATAGTAATAAAGCACTTACATTTGGCCGAGGCTGATAGAGCAGAGCAGAAATTTTACATACTGATTTGTAACAATGTTAGCATCCTGTGACGGTGTTATGTTTAAAGTCACTGAGCTCTTCGGTACAGTCCATTCTACTGCAAATGGTTGTCAATGGAGATTGCATGTCTGTGCGCTATGTGTTTGATTTTATATACCTGTTAAAAATGGGTGCAGCTAAAACACCTGAACTTAATAATTTAGAAGGATGTCCGCGTGCCTTTGGCTATATAGTGCATGTAAACTGTATTGTTTTATCATGGATAGGCTTTTGGAGATACCTCTCCCCAAAACGTATGCCTTCTCTTACCAATGTGGATTCACGGTCTAATGTCTAATTCTCTTTTATTCTGACTTTTAACAGCACTTGAGATATAAGGCCCACCCTTTATTTGTGCTACTGTATCAATTCTATTAAAGACTACTCCTCACCCACTGTTCTGACTAATGCTCTTAATCGAATTACAATTGCTTTTTTACTCTGACCTTTAACAGCACTTAGAGTTGTGACGGAATCAAAGGACAATGATAAAAAGTTGAGGTACCATCTTGGTAACCCTGCATAATTGATTGGCAAGAAAATGGGGGGGGGGTGCAGTAATTGCAAGGAGGTCTTTTCAGACTTGAGTTCAGGATAGAACCGGCAAAGATGGTGGAGCTTCCAGTTTTCAGTCCTTCCTGCAGGAGGAGATGGGTCCAAGTGGATGGACACCGGAAGTGATGTCAGTGGCGTTACGGCTGTCATTCATCTAGTCTGCAGAGGGAGGAAGAGAGAAAGGCACTAGAACACAGTGCCAACCCCTAGTCCAGTGGTAGAATTACAGTCACTAGAGCCCTTCAGCTGTCCCCAATGCACATGTGTGTAACAGATAAGACCTGTGTTTTATTCTATATCATGCTAATTTATTAATTCTATGCAGCCTGCATTTTAAATTTAATTTAATGGAATGTACTCTTCCTCTCCGGTTGACCTAACTATTGCACTTAGCTTTTGCTGTTAAAATAAATAGAAACGCAAGCCAGTTCATTCAGTTTGGTATTACAGTGTTCAAAATATTAATATTTATCAATATTTTATGCCAAAGTGGCGGCACTGTGGTGCAGCAGTAGCGCTGCTGCCTCGCAGTTAGGAGACCTGGGTCCGCTTCCCGGGTCCTCCCTGCATGGAGTTTGCATGTTCTCCCCGTGTCTGCATAGGTTCCCTCCCTAAATTGTCTCTAGTGTGTGCTTGGTGTGTGAGTGTGTGTGTGCCCTGCAGTGGGCTGGCGCCCTGCCCGGGCTTTGTTTCCAGCCTTGTGCCTTTTATTGGCTGGGATTGGTTCCAGCAGACCCCCATGACACTAGGATATAGCAGGTTGGATGATGAATGGATGGATATGCCAAAGTGGAAGCAAAAGGCAACCTGATAGTGTAAGCTGTTCAGTCTGTCATGCAATGTTGTTTCCGCATTGCTGTTCAGCATTTCATGCTCTTTTGCCCCGCAATGTCTACCTCAATCATGACAGTATTTGTAGACTTTTGATCAGCTCTTTTACTAACACTATATACAGTAGCTTATTGTACAGCAACCATCTACTTCCTTACCCCTGGCAGCTCCTGTCCCAACACCAATTGTTTTTCCCTCTCCACTGTTTACAAATCCAGGGCTCATTAAAAAAAAAAAAAAATTTATTGTCTCCAAAAAGTGGTCAACTTCATCTTTCAAGTTCATAACCTAAAATAAGCTCCTGACATCAGAAGTGAGCCAAGCTGTAGCAAAGCATGCTTGTGTAGCTTAGCTCTCAGAAAAAAAACACAACAGAAGCAACAACTTCACACTCAGAAGTGGAGGCTGTAAAACAATAAAATGTTTTTTGTGGTGGCTGCCTTTGATTAAATCTGGTTCTCATCTCTTATCAGAATACATCAAGTAACACAGTAGTATTCCTAAAAATACTGGACTTACAGTGTGTGACAGATTGAGGCTTTTGCCGTCCTCTTGAACCCTTCGATCCAACTCCAGACACCAGGTAAAAGTCCAATAATTGATTTATTACAATAATAAAGTGCACAAAGCATGCTTCTCTCCACAATTCTCAATAATCAAATACACAATTCTCAAATAAACCAATCCTCCACTCCCAGACACGTTGCCACCCATCCACCCAGCTCAGCTCGTCAATCTGTGATCTCCCTCAGTCCTTTATAGTCCTCGACCCAGAAGTGTTTGAGCCCTCAGTCCATGTGATTATCCAACACTTCCGGGTCAGGTAAAAACTTCTCTTTTTCTTCAGCCCGGAAGTATATCATTTCTTCCGTTCCCGTGACTTGGAAATACTTCCGGGCTATACGGGAAATATAAATCCCTGGGCCTCCCTGCAGTGACTCCTGGCGGCCCCTTTGGTATCCAGCAGGGCTGTACATTATAATCCCACTGTCCATAATTCCCTGCTGGCATTCGGGGCACCTCTATGCTGCAAGGAGGGCTCCATCTGGCGGCCTGGGGGTATTGGCTGGGATGAATGGCCAGCCATATCTCACAAGTGCCACAGTCTTTAAAACATTTCTCTTAAACTAACTCAAAATATTCTTTTCTGAATAAGAAAGGAATTATGGTCAAGGTAGGTTTTGTGTATAACAAGACAGGCTGTTGCCTCAAAAGCTTGCATATTGTAATCTTTGTAGTTAGCCAATAAAAGGTGTCATTTTACTTGACTTCTGATTACATCCATAATGGCTAACATGGCACAATTTCCTAGTACTACATAGAAAAATAATAAAGTGTCCTCAAGTTATAGTTTAAGGTACTTCAATAAAAGTTATTTTTCTTCCACCTGCACATGTGCCTGCTATTTATACATGAATATGTCTAAATCTGTCAAAGGATGGGGGCTGTCAAGGCTCTAAACCTCAGTCTTCACTTGGGTTCTGAGACAAGGTCAAATCATTTGCAATAACTGGAGTAAAGGCAAGTATCAAACAAACACCTATGGTAAGTATAATGAAAGTCTGAAAGATAAGAGTTCATTCTGTCCATTAAACTCACACAGTTAGTTAATAGGGAAGTTGTCCCAGGATTTCATACAGAAAGATTCCCAAGGTTTTAAGTAGTAGCCCTGTATAGGTCCATCTGTTTTGGATTGGGGATTATACCTGGCTGAATGTCTGTACTCCCTTTCTCTGGACATTCCAATTGCTTTTTTCATTTCTTTTCACCTTTCTTCAATGTCTGGTCACCTTTCCTCACAACTGGAGATGGCTCATTTTCTTTATTTTTCACCAAAACTTAAGATCAACTGGCTCTGGAAGGAATGTTCTTAAATGTTGTTCTTCCTGGTAATCACTTGAAATCCTCAAAGGCTAGCTAGCCTTTACAAAGTGGCCAATATTCTATTCTATAAACATTCCATAAGGTCTTGTAGACTTTGCCTTGGGTCTGTTATGCTTTATGCCAGTGGTCTCAAACTCTGGTCCTGGAGGGCCGCAGTGGCTGCAGATTTTCATTTTAACCCTTTTCATAATTAGTGACCTGGTTTTTCTGCTAATTAACTTCTTTTTCATTAAGTTTAATTGACTTGCACTTGAAGACTCTGACCCCTTAATTGTTTTTTCCCTTAATTAGGAGTAAAACAGTAATGAGATACAAAATGAACCAAAATATAACCAGCAAACTGCATCCCTTATACAATATCTGAAAATAAATAAAGGAGAAGGTCTCAGGAATGCTTATCTGCTCAGGTCCACAAAACATTTTAGCAATGCTATTAGAAAAGAGAAAATCAAACTGTCTGTTTTTGCACAATGAGAGCAGCAACAAGCCATGGAATTAAAGAATGAGTTTAATTAACAACAACACTAGGTGCCAAATTAAGCAACTGGTTGGAGTGACATTGGTTGGAGTTTGAGGCCCTGAGATAGTTGATCTTGTGTTGGTTCAGTCACTTCACATTTCATTTCTGTTTGGGTGCCATTTAAAGAAAGAAATGAAGCAATTCAGGGGAACAAATCTTAAACAAACAAGTCAATTGAACGGAAAAGGAGTTAATTAGCAGCAAAAATGGGTCACCAGTTAAGAAAAGTGTTAGAATGAAAACCTCCAGCCACTGTAGCCCTCCAGGACCGGAGTTTGAGACCATTGCTTTACACCAGGGGTGCCCAACTCCAGTCCTGGAGGGCCGCAGTGGCTGCAGGTTTTCATTCTAACCCTTTTCTTAATTAGTGACCTGTTTTAGCTGCTAATTAACTTCTTTTGAATTCATTTTATTTGACTTGCTCTTGAAGACTCAGACCCCTTAATTGTTTATTTTTCCTTAATTAGCAGCCAAACAATAATGAGATACAAAATGAGCCAAAACAGGACCAGCAAACTGTGACCATCATACAATATCTGAAAATAATGAAAGATGAAGGTCTCAGGAATGCTGATCTGCTCTTAGAAAAGAGAAAATTCACAATGTCTGCTATTGCACAATGAGAGCAGCAACAAGCCATGGAATTAAAGAACGGGTTTAACTAACAAGAAGATTCAGTGCCTCATTAAGCAACTGGTTGGAGTGAAATTGGTTGGAGTTTGAGGCCCTGACTAGGTTGGTATTCTGTTGGCTCACTCACTTCACATTTCACTTCTGTTTGGGTGCCATTTAAGGAAAGAAATGAAGCAATTCAGAGGAACGAAGAAATTCAGGGAAACATTTCTTAAAAACCAAGTCAAGTAAAATTAATTCAAAAGAAGTTAATTAGCAGCAAAAACAGATCACTAATTAAGAAAAGGGTTAGAATGAAAACATGCAGCCACTGTGGCCCTCCAGGACTGGAGCTGGACACCCCTGCTTTACACCATTCAGTCCTGGCACTTAGTTGAGAAAAGACTTGGGTTTTATACCAAGATGGCACAAGCAAACACCTATATTCAATAATTCATCTATCCTAACTGGATGACATTCAGGCAATTATCCTTCTTGGTCTCTTCTGGATATTTTATATCTCTGGACTCTGCCCATTTCAAGAACAGCTTGCATGGTTCAGTCTGCCCTCCACTACTTTTTTCTTTTATCTCCATCTCGGGTCATCTCTTAAAGGATAAGTTTGGTATTTTTCTTTCTGTATTTAGATTAAAAAAGCTATCATTTTACTCAGCAACTTGTCTGACTATGAAGACGAGAATACATTTGATTGCTGAGTCATAATTGTAATATATAATTAGGAGATCCAAAAGATCATTAAGGATGGAACAAAGAGAAGAGCAAAATATGAAACTGGAAGTTATGGCGATGCAACAGACAAATGTCAAAGGGTGGTGTACATGTGGAAAATGTGAAGTTATGATACTCATGAAGAGTGCTTCTGTTGTAGGGAGTTTGAGTTGCTGCTTCCACTACCAGAAAGCTTAAACGTATAGGGGACGTTTGTTACGTGAAGCTGCAGTAGGTGCAACAGATAAGTAGAAATTTTCAGGTATCATCCATCACAGGGTTCTGGAGACATGTCTCCACTTTCCATAAGTAAATAAAAAAGAAACCATCAAAACATGAGGGACAGAATGGATAGCTTTAGGAAATTTGCTTTTTGATGTTATTTTTGGCAGTGTTAAAAGCTTACTTAGCATTGATGCATAAGAGAATGGGTTGATTGTATGGTAATTATTATTTATTTATTTAGTTGACATGTTTATTCAAAGTGACTTATATAGTTTGTTATAATACATACAAGAATGACTGCATGTTCTCCAGTGTTGGTGTATTGCATGTTGCACGCAGCATGAATTCTGATGCAGTACAACACATGTTCAATCCAGACACTATGTATTTTTTTTTTTTTTTTTAAGGACAGTTAAAACAAAATTGTTCTAAGCATTATTAGACACTTGTTTGGTTTAATGCTGATCAACCACCTTATTTATGTTGTGACCTGTAGGTGGCATTGCAGCACCCCAAATCCCAGTCACAACCTCACAGACACAAGTCCCAGGTTCAAATGCAGACATCAATACAATAAAATACCTTAAAAAGGTTTCTCTGTAAGAAAGGCACATGCACAATATAGTACACTCATCTTTTTTTCCTCTCTTTCCTTTCCCTGTAATGCCTCCTGGTGAGCTTTGTCTACATTCCGCACCCGAATCCAACTCCCCTAGGTGAGGCAGAGCAGCTTCTTTTGTTGAAGACCTGGTCATTTGTAAGAATAACTTCAGATGGAAGTCCCTCAAAGCAGGGATCACCCTATAACACCCCCTGGAGACATCCACGGAACCCAACAGGGCTACTCTACAACACTACAGTATCCAGCATGCTCTGCAAGAGTCCATGTGGGTACCAAATCCCAGGGAGAATATCAGGGGAGAATGTAACCACCTGTAGTTGTCTCCCCCAGATCTTCCATTGGATTTGCCTTCCAGCCTGGTAAAAGTCCTTGCTCCTTTTCAGTCTGGATGCCAACATACTCTTCATATTTTTTGCATCCAACTCCATAGCAAAGACAGGAATTGTTCTGTCTTCTCTTTATCCTAGCTGCTTAGCCAGGTAATAGATGTGTACCCATCCCTGAATGGATGCCAGCCCATAGGTGCTGTCCATCACAACGTCTAAACTTCACCGATGACAGTAGCTGTGAGCAGACAAGTAAGCAGGAAATCTTACCTTAAGAAAAATAGTTTCAAAAAATCTATGATAGAATAATTATTTCCAATTTCGTTTTTTGTTATCACAAGGATGCCACAAATACTCTGAAAACATGTTTTCTTAAACTGAAATATTTGCTGCTTCCAAGTGGACATATTTGGATATTTTTAGCCTTGTTTTTATATTTGGACCCAGATTACCTTAAGCCCCTTTATAAGTTGCAAGAACAGACAAGGTATTTTTAAAATGTATTTTAAAAAAATGTTTTAAATTATTATATACCATGTGTTGCCAGGTGCAAGAATGACAGATTGTCATATTAAGATTTGCCAACTGGGTCATCTTGTTTAATGGAATAGTGAAATAAACAAAAATAACACCCGTCGTGACATAATACTTCCCCGGTCAACAAAATAGAAACAAAATATTCCTCTCTGGGCCACTTTTATAAAGGTCCATTTATAAGTGTGTTCCTTTAGCAAAATGATACCTCCTTCCAGGAGTCCAGTGGCTTTCTGATCAAAGGACCAGAAAGGGTGTAGTCAGGTGCCCTCCCTGGGCAGTTTCTTGGGAGAGAAGGACAAGACACTGTTAGCAGTAGCACTCTGGGCCCCTCAGGTTATTACATCCCTTGATGGAACCCGTAAGGAAGTCCTCAGACTTGCATGCATGACATATGATTGTGAAGAAATAACTTTGAATTGAAAAATACTGACCTTATCTTTTAAGACCAATGGTGTCTGTTTACAGTCTTTTCTTCATTGATATTTTCGATATTTCTAACTATTACTCCTTCTACCAAAAGCCCTGTATCAGCCATCTACTCTTTATTATCTAAACCATTCTATAAACCTTTTTCTGCTGCTTCTCATTATAAAAAAAAAACGTTAGGATACAGTATTTATCAATGTATGCTTGTCTTCCAGAATTTCAAACTATGTTTTCACAACTGCAGATCATTTATAGAATACTCCTTACCTCTAGAAGGCTATTCAAACTTTTGCTTGATATCTGATCCGTTGTGTTATTCCCGTTCACTTGATGTTCTTGGTACTTTCCTTCATGTGTTCTGGGAGTTTCCCAGCATCTGTCTTCTGGTCTGCAGTTGCTCATTTTCTTTTCTGTGTACTAAAACTGTAAAATTCCTGACGATTCTTGTGTTTATTTTAATTATTATTGAAAGAGAGTCATCTTATTGGGTACTGTAGCCACAAAAATCATTGTTGTGTCTAGATGGAAATCCCCAGGATGGATGACTCTTCAACAATGTTTTGTTTCGTTTTTTAATTTAATCCATTTAGAAAGGTCCATTGGTAGAATTAATAATGCTTCTTCTAAATCCACCAATAGTGGGGGCTTGTTTTTGTTAATATTGTTTAATGGTATGAATTTCATAATGGGGTTGGAGGGAGGGTGGATTATGTGAAGGATTTTATTATGGTGGTATTTACTTTTGTTATTTCAAA
The DNA here is from genome assembly GCA_026402145.1 of Polypterus bichir lapradei. Classification (NCBI taxonomy): domain Eukaryota; kingdom Metazoa; phylum Chordata; class Cladistia; order Polypteriformes; family Polypteridae; genus Polypterus; species Polypterus bichir. Next base: position 33,340,772 of record JANRMT010062806.1, on the reverse strand, counting down.
ACTTTTCATTTTATTTATTGTTTGTTTTTATTGGTTGAAATATCAATGGAAAATTTTTCTCACAAAAAAAAAGCTTGGGCAGGGCAACCAATCATTTTATATTCTATTTGAGGAATATTTCTAGGCATCCTATTGGAATCAGTTCTATGTTCAGAAGCCACCAGGTCACAGCCTTATAAATTCTTTGTCCTGGCAGTGGCCCATATCATTCAAATCCCATGTTAGGACTTTCCCTTAAATGGCTTGACCTCAACTCCAAGAACATTTTTATCCATGTCTGGACTAGAATCCCTTCTCTTACATATATATAATACAAGGTTAGAATCTATGTTTGCAAAATCATCACATACCAGAAGTTTTTGCTGAACAATGAAAACCACCACCAAATATTGTCCCACTTAAAAAAAAGAGTAACCAAGTAAACTTACTTAAACTAACTGAATTATACAGTAGTTACTAACACCACGTGACAATTATTGGAAACCGTTTTGAAAGGCAAGATGGAGTGTCAGCTGTCCAGCATTGAGTGTAGGCCGGCAACAACTTACCTACGTATGAGGGAATGGGGTGTAAACAAACTGCAGCAGGATTCTCTAGATTGATGAGTCAAAATTTTTAATTTTGTCCAATGAAAGGCTAGAGAACGGTACGTGGATGAATTTCTGTGGACAACAGTGAAGCACAGTGGAGCTTTTCTGTAAGTCTGGGGCTGCATTACTACAGACAGAATTGGTCATTTTCAGGGGCTCACAAGTATTTGGACAAAGTAACATAACCATGAATATAACAATCGTTTTCAATACTTGGTTGAAAACCCTTTGAAATCAGTGACTGCCTGAAGTTGGGAACCCACGGCCTTCTCCAAGTGCTGGGTTTCCAACCTAATGACGCATTTCCAGGTCTTTACTGCAGCTGTCTTAAGGTGCTGCTTGTTCGTTTACCTTTTTGCCTTCAGTTTTATCTTCAGCAAATGAAATGCATGTCCAACTTGGTTGAGTTCAGTAGATTGACTTGGCTTTTGCAGAATATTCCACTACTTTGCATTAAAAAGCATTTAGTTTGCTGGTATGTTTTGGCACATTGTCCATCTGTACTGTGAAGTGTCTTCCTATCAGTTTTGCAGCATTTGTTTGAATCTGAGCAGACAGTATAGCCCTGTACTCTTCTGAAATCATCCTGCAACTTTTGTCAGCACTCATATCATCAGTAAACACCAGTGACCCACTTCCATTGGCAGGCACGCACACTCATGCCATGACACTGCCTCCAACATGTTTCACAGATGATGTGGTATGCTACAGATCACGAGCCATTACTTCCCTTCTTCATATTCTTCTCTATCCATCATTCTGGCACATTTTAATCTTAATTGCATTTGTCCAAAGAAAACTGTTCCAAAACTGGACTGTTGTTTTTAAATATTTTCTGGCAAAGTCTAATTTGTCCTTCCTATGCTGGAGGATGACAAATTGTTTGCATTTCGTGGTAAAACCTCTGTCTTTACTTTTGTGAAGTCTTCTCTTGATTGTAGACTGTGGCTGTGATAGGCCTACCTATCAGAGAGTGTTCTTGGTTTGGCTAAATGTTGTGAATTGGTTTTTCTTTACCAAGGAAACAATTCTGTGATCATCTAGCAAAGTTGTCTTCTGTGGTTTTCTAGGCCGTTTGGTGTTGCTGAGATCACCAGTGCGTTCCTTCACTTTAAGAATATACCAGATGGTTAATTTGACCACTCCTGGTGTTTCTGCTATCTTTTGGATGGGTTTGTTTTGTTTTCTCTGCCTAACAATGGCCTGTTTTCACCTACACAGACAGCTCTTTGGCCTTCGTATTGAGAGCTCACAGCAACAGCTTCCAAATCCAAATTCCACTCCAAACCTTCTACCTGCTTAATACTTAATGAAATAATTAGGGAGTTACGCACACCTGGCTATGAAACAGTTTGTTAGTCAATTATCCAAATACTTTTTAGCCCCTGAAAATGGGGGGACCATGTATAATAATGGTTGTCATTCCTTAACGACTCATACTATATTTCTGTTAAATCCTTTGAATTCATACTTAAAGCCTACACTTCAATCATGCAATTATTTCTTCATTTCAAATTCATTGTGGTGGCATATAGAGCCAAAATTATGAAAACTGTGTTACTGTCCAAATACTTATGGACCTAACTGTATGTTTGTGTGCATCCATATATATAACAGGTGTTGCATGGTTTAAAAAATATATGTATATATCCAGAATATTATGGAGCACATGCTGACATCCCTTCATGACATACCCATTTGTTGTGATATCCACTGTGACCTATGTGATCCACTGTGTTGGTGACATCCTTGGAGGTTACAAATGAAAATATTTCTTAATTTTAGAGAGTTACTCACAAAAACAGTAGTGTGCAAGTTTTTCACTGATTTTGCAGGAGTGTTTGCAATGTGATATTGTTCCATGAATCCCTCACCGTCAACCTGAAGAACCTATATGAACGTACTGCTCGAACATACAGCTCCACAACTGAAATACACCCTTCCAGTGAATGAGATATATCATATCTCCAGCATAAAATCACAAAATTAAGCTAAACGTGGACAGGACTTCCAACTAATTTTACCTGACTACTTTTGCTGCTATTAAACTAAGATGGAGCTTCTTATGCGTGAGAGACTTATTTTTGGTGTGCCACCCATTGTATATATTAATATGTTTGTGTGTTGGGTACATGTGATATGTTTTTAATGAGTAGTTACCATAACAAAATGCTCTGCCTGTATTGTTTATTTCAGGAAATGACAAAACTGGAGGAATATTTCATGAGGATTGGATTCAAGGAACCATATGACAAGCCTGATTTGAAAACGTTGATCCAACTGCAGGAGCACTTCATCAGAAGTGTTCCTTTTGAAAACCTTGCCATTTTCTGTGGAGAGCAAATAGTTTTAGACTTTGATGCCATCTTTAACAAAATAGTCAGGTGCAAGCGAGGAGGGTGGTGTTGTGAAAACAATCAGTTATTTTCTTGGGCATTAAAGGAGCTGGGATATAACATCATCAACTTGGGGGCAAGGTCTTTTAATAATAAGAAGAATGATTATAACCCATTTGTGTCACATTTCATTACAAAAGTGATAATAGATGGAAAGTCATATTTGGCAGATGTTGGTTATGGCGTGTCTGGTCAAACCTGGCAGCCTCTTGAACTTATGTTAGACAAGAAGCAGCCTCAGGGCCCAGGTGACTACCAGTTCATAGAAGAAAAAGGAATGTGGCACTTAGTAAAGTTTGTACGAAAGATTGATATTCCAAATGAAGCTTTTGCAAAGTCTCCATTGCTTAGTAAAAATCCTTGCAGGAGATTATACTGCTTTAACATGGAGCCGCGTGAAATTAATAGCTTCAAGGAAATATGTTACTACCTGCAGACCTCCCCTGACTCTCAATTAAATGGGAAGGCAATCTGTACCTTACAAACACCAACAGGGGTCCGTGCTGTGATTGGTAAGACTTATACTGAGGTCACCTACAGCTACCAAGATGGAGCTGATCTTTATGATATGTCAACAGTAGCTGAGGAGGAGATGGAGAAAATGTTCAAAGAGAAATTTGGAATTGACTTAAAAGGCAAATTTGTGCCTCAAAACACAAGCTATTACACTTTATAGAGGACAGAAATCAGTCATTTTAGCAGGAACACTCAGACTGTTGGTGCATAATGACATTTGGCTGCGCATCAAGTCCAACAGAGCCAAATCGAGTTACTAGTTAACATGTACTATTAACTCAACTGGCATAGACAAGAGAAAGTAGTTTAAAATAAAGATTATAACTCGAACATTCTTCAGCTATTTCTTACCTGATTCTATTCACAATTCCATTCCCTTTTTGTGCAAGTTTACCTTCCAGTTTGCATTATTTGTACTGTATAATGCAAACTACTCTTTAATTTTTAAATAAGATATTTCATTAATTTTTAAAAAATAAACTTATTCAAAACATTTTCAGACCCCTTCACTTTTTTCACACTTTGATATGTTGCAGGCATATGCACTAAAATTGTTTAAATTTGCCTTTTCTTTTAATAAACATCACTCAGTACCTTAAAATGAGAAATTTGAAACAGGATTTTATAAATCTTTGCAAATTTATTTAAAATAAAACATTTCAGTATCATATTGACAGGAGTATTCAGACCTTTACTTGATACTTCATTGATACACCTTTGGCAGGGACTCCAGCCTGGAGTCTTCTTGGGTATGACCCAACAAGCCTTGTGCACCTGGATTTGGGTATTTTCTGCCATTCTTCTCTGCAGATCCTCTTGGGCTCTGTCAAATTGAATGGAGACTTTCAGGTCTCTTCAGAGATATTTGATTGAGTGCAGGTTGGCTCTGGTTGGGCAACTCAAAGACATTCCTGAAGTTACCCCTAAGCTACTCCTGTGGTGTTTTTGCTTAGGGTCATTGTCCTGTTAGAAGGTTAACCTTCAGCCCAGTCTGAGGTCCAGAGCATTCTGGACCATGTTTTCATTAAGGATATCTCTTTATTTTGCTCTGTTCAGCTTTTCCTCAACCCTAATACCTGCTGGTGAAAAACAACCTTAAAGTAAGATGTTGCCACCACCATCCTTCATCATTGGAATGGTATTGTGCAGGTGATGAGTAGTGCCCGGTTTCATCAGAAGAGCAAAACTTATTTCTCACAGGCAGGCTGAGAGTCCTTTAGGTGCCTTTTTTGGCTTCCTTAAGTCATTTTCTGAAGAGATGCTTCTATCTGGCCACTCTCTGCTATAAAGTCCAGGGGCCTCATTCATAAGGCCATGCGTAGAATTCACACTAAAACATGGCGTGCGGACAAAAGTGGAAATGTGCATACGCACAAAAAAATCCAGATGCATAAATCTGTGCGAATGCCAGCTTCCACGTACTTCCGCTCCATAAATCCTGGTCAGCGTGAAAAGTAATGCATGTGCACGTGTCTGCTCCCCCACCCCAACTCCTCCCAATTACACGTCTTTGAATATACAAATCAATATAAACAGCCCTTAAGCTCAGCGTTCTGTAAAAAGGTAATGGCAAAAGCACCAGGGGAAAGTAGAAGAATTTCAGCGAATACCAAGTAGAGACAAGGAAAAACGTATTATTTGTTGGTTTAAACAGTGGTATAAACAACAAAAGGAAGTTGATCAAGTGACATAGAGTGTCGGAGAAACTCGAAAGCTCGAGTTCACAAAGTCGCACAGTGCCTGAAATAAAAAAGTTGTTAGATATTAAAGTCACCGTGAAAAGGTGAGTTGTAGCCCACCATCTGATTGTCATATGGAAGCTTATTAGGGTACAGAGAAAAGAAAAAAATAGGGACAAAGTGGAGAAAAAAGCACGGAACTTTAATCTCAAAATTTCCACTTTAATCACATTTTTTTTTTGTGTCATTAAAGTAGAACATCATAAACTTTTTCTTAAAATCTTTAATTTACTAGTTTCTCAAATATCATCGTAACTAAAGTAATGCATTAAATGCTATGTTTTATGTGTTTTTCTATGTGTGTGAATTACTACGTTCATTTGTGATATTAGAGCTCTCTGAATAATTTAAATACTGAGATGTATAGTTGATATTACTTTCATGATAATAGGAAATAAAACATGTTATTAAACATGGGAACACGGTGGTATAGTGACAGCGACAAGCTGGCGCCTCATCCAGACAGTGTTCCTGCCTCACGCAAGATGGTTGCTGCGCCGTGCGCAACGTTCGAAGAAATAATTTATTTCAGGGGTACTGTCTCTTTCAAACATACTAACCCCCAATTCCTGTTCTTCCTTTTTGTTCTCCAAGTAACCAATCACCACATGATCAGCTCTGTAATAGATGTCAAGCCATCTGTAGGCTTAGAACGCAGATTATTCAAAACTTTTAAGGAACATTGAAATATCTTAGTAGTACATGTTTAATTATTCTATCTATCCATCCAGTGTCGCACCAGCCCCAGCAAGAATACAGCGCAAGGCAGGAGCAATCCCTAAACTAGCTAGTGCTGCGACACTGTGTACTCACATGTTTAATTATTAACAATATAGATTATTTAAATAATGTTAACATTTTATCTGTATAATGTCCATCCATCCATTTTCCAACCCGCTGAATCCAAACCCAGGGTCACGGGGGTCTGCTGGAGCCAATCCCAGCCAACACAGGGCACAAGGCAGGAACCAATCCTGGGCAGGGTGCCAACCCACCGCAGGACACACACAAACACACCCACACACCAAGCACACACTAGGGCCAATTTAGAATCTCCAATCCACCTAACCTGCATGTCTTTGGACTGTGGGAGGAAACCGGAGCGCCCGAAGGAAACCCACGCAGACACGGGGAGAACATGCAAACTCCACGCAGGGAGGACCTGGGAAGGGAACCCGGGTCTCCTAACTGCGAGGCAGCAGCGCTACCACTGCACCACCGTGCCGCCCAATTGTATAATGTAATAAACATATTTTGCTGCATTTCATCTTAAAAATGATATCGTCATCATATGTAAATACACACTTTATAAAGTGGTGCAGGTTGTGCAATATTATAACTGTATCGCAAGTTTACAGTGAGGTGATTGTACTTATAAGTACAAACAGCTCTACAAGGAGCACTTTATGGTCTGATTGAGTGTGTTTATAGTTCTTGGGATGAAACTGTTTTAGAACCGTGATGTCTCTACCAGAAAGGCTCTGATGCGTTTGTCGTATGAGAGCAGTTCATATAGACAGCATGGCCGAGGCAGTGTGTGCTTGATGCTGTATACCGATAATTCTCTTTCTGATCAGCTGCTCGAGAGCCTTGATTCCACACTTGGATACAGTGGGATAAATACTTGAGAGTAGCAACGCTAAAGCAGCTATGGTATTTGGAATAGCTTGGCCATTCCGAGGACCATTATATTGTTACAGGTTAATTACAATCATGCCTTAAACTAATAAACAATATGTGGTTAATTTCAATGTATTTGATAAAGCCACGTCAGGGATGTGGATCTAAAAAAGAAAGGGAAAACCACACTGGAACAAAACCACTGCTTTGACGCTGGGTGCCGTAAGTTTGCAAAACCGAGTGGAGAACTTGTGTACACAATGGTTTGAGCTAGCGTGAAAATGTGCGTGGCTTTACGCCAAGTTTAGGTTTTATACATCACAATTTGAACGTGGAAACGGGCGTACACAACATTTTTGTGTGTACACACCGTTTGTACATGAGGCCCGAGATCATTTGAGTGATGCAGTGAAGGTTGACCTTCTGCAAGGTTCCTCCTCCTCCACACAGGATCTTTTTTTTTTCTCAGGATGAGTGACCATCTGGTTCTTGGTCACCTCTCTTACCATGGCCTTTGTCATCCGATTACTCAGTTTGGCCAGGCAATTGCTGCAGAAATGTCTTGTAGCTTTCCTCAGATTTGTTCCTTAACATAATTCTGTCTCCGAGCTCAGTTCTTTTGACCTCATTGCTTGGTTTTGCTCTGATACACATTTGTCAATTCTGGGACCTTCTATAGAGAGGTGTGTCCCTTTCCTAATCACATCCAATGAACTTAATTGACCAAAGAGAGATTCCAAACAAGGTGTAGAAACATCTCAGTGAACATCTCAGTGATAATCAATTGAATAAGGTGCACCAAGTTTCAAGTGTCATTGCAAAGGGTCTGAATACTTCCGTCAATATAATATTTTAGTTTGTTATTTTTAACAAAATTGTAAACCTTTCTAAAATCCTGGTTTTCACTTTGTCATTCTGAAGTATTGAGTGTTTATTAGTGTGAGGAAAAGCTAATTTAAACAATTTTAGCACAAGGCTGCAGCATAAGATGTAAGAAAGTAAATGGGTCTGAATACTTTTTTATGGCACAGTATATGAGTTTGCAGACTATACTGCTGCATAATTTCAAGTAATTTTTAAGAAGCCTGAGAGAAATAAAATCACAGGAAATGAAGAGCAGTTTGAGGAACATCCATCACAGATGAGAAATTAACATTATGCTTGAATTCAATCAAATTCTTAGAAATACAGTATACTGTATATGGTGAAATATGTTTGTCAATCTGAAATGCAGCTCTGTTTGTGTTAAATTCTTTACATGTTTTATTATGAATCAATTTTCATTACAGTATATCAGCGGTTCCCATCTTGAGGTGCCCACACCCCCAGGGTGTGCAAGATGGCATTTCAGGGGGCATGACGAAGATGAAGTACTGTGTCACGATTTGTCAAACTGAGTGAGGTGCGTTGTCCAACTTTATTGTGGTGCAGTCGGTGCCTTGCAGTGTGCCATCATTTGTAGGTCATTTATTTGTTAGTGCTCCTATTCTATGATATGAAAAGAATCAAGCATTTTGTGCACAATAGTCACCTATGAATAATCCACAGAAATGTGCATTCTTGTGAGTTCCTTGCTGCGGGTGGAGCATTCATAAAGGTGGATAACTTTTAAGAGAATGGAATTTGGACATTGCAAGCCCTGATCAAGAAACATTGCTGACTTTGAGGTGTGATTGACATTTTGGGATACAAAGGTTTGCTGAATTGGGAACAACACTTGCTGCTTACATTAAGTCCATCTCTCCTGCTGGCGGTCTTGGCAGTAGCACAGAAATTTTAACAGTGCGGTACATCTGTTTCTGAACTGCAGTGCATGTGCTGTCGGAAGGCAAAGCTCATCCACTGTATTTCATTGCTTAGCGAAGCACCAGCACCTGTTGTTTCATGGGGGTCTCCAATCTCCAATCAAACTTCTCGATCGTTAATCATGTGTCATTTCTTCATGCTGCTTGATTCTTTGCAGGATACCCTAAACCCCTTACAATGAAGTGTCTAATCTTCATGGGGGACACATTTACAAGATTATTGAGATTTATAAAGTTAAATTACTCAATTTATATTTAAATTTTATGCACTGAGTTAAAAGCTTATTTGTTGAGTTTAATTTGTTCACCTGCAATAATGTATGTAGCTCAATTGTGGAACAAATTAGAAATTTGACATCCTCATCTTCAAATTTGATATTACTTTTGTAGCGAACATAAATCAAACATTTTCTAGGGGGTGCAGGGCATAGAAAAACTTGGGAATGCTGCACTATACACTATGATTAAATATTTACAAACTAGTTGATAATATTCATGACATACATTTGAGATTGTTCAACTCAAATGTGTTGTTTAGAATCTTGCATATTCCCAGCAATTAATATTAAATAAAACTGAGATGAGATATTTCCCTGTAGAATGGTTCTACTCTTTATAAGCAAACACAAGCATCATTGTATTGCATTATACTTTAACATCATGCTCTCTTATAAACGTGTTATACTAAAATAAATACTGACTGGTGTACGTGAAAAAGCTAATTAAGAAGATAATGTTTACAGCTTGGAAATCATTTTCAATGAATGATACCATTACCAATTAGCTAATTGTTTCTACTATTGTCATACTAAATCAATATTATATATTAAATATGTTAAAATAAAATTGTGGAGAACTGATCTGTATTTTTTTTCTTATCCTAACAAGCTAATGAGGAACTGAAAACAGAATGAAATGGAGTCAAAGAAGATATGCAATATGGAAACCCTCTCCAAAGTAAATGAGCTACAGTGTGACCTGTGCCCTACAGCCTTGATCCCATGCATTTTTGCATTTTCCCTAATCCCACTGCCTAAGTTCTTATGCCATATTTAAACATCTGGGGTCAAAGACAAGGAATCTTCAGAATTAATTTGTCCATTTTTTACCTCTTATCTGAAGCCAGGTCACATGGGAAACAGTATTAGCAGTGAGGCCCATACATCCCCTTCCCCATTCACATTTGTATGGGATAATCAGTCAGGACGTAGAGGGCACTGTGAGCAGGGGTGAAGGGAAAGAGGAGGAGAGAAAAGGAGAATAAAAGTGGAGAGGAAAAACTAACACGATTGTATGGTACAACAATTTATTTGAACTATATAACTACTTGCCAGTTCATATTATTGGATCCCTAGGCTTCCCAGGCCTTCTGGGGGATATAATACTCCCTGTGAGCACTGGGTTTTCCTCGGAGGTCTTCTCCCAGCTAGTTGTGCCTCCACACATCCAGACTTTTTTTGTTTTAAAAGAGTACCCTATGGTCCGGCATCTGCTCCAAGTGTATTTCAGTGAATGATGACCCTGATGCTAGCAGGGTAGGACGGGGTCCTATGTTTCTTAGATGACATTATAGTCTATGGGAATTCAACATCTGTTCATGAACACATATTACAAGCAGTACTCCCTTGTCTTCATGACAGCAGCTTAATATGCAGAAATGTCAATTCAGAATAAATGAACTAACATTATTAGGACATATCATTTCTTCTACTGGCCTTAAGCCCCATGTAGAACACATATGTGCAATAGCTAAAGCCCCACTACCTCGTGATGTACGCTCATTTCTTGGACTGACTGCTTGGTACTCTAAATTCATTCCAAATGATGCCACTTTAGACGAATTGGTTTGACAAATGCTGCAGAAGAAAGCTATAATCATGTTAAGAATTTTATTGCTACCAGTCCAGTGCTTGCAATTTGCATTCCCTATTTTACACAAGGTCAAGGCTTATATTACCAAATGATGGCCTTGTACTTCAAAAGGACTTGAACCGGCTGTTATTCCATATTTTAGAATTCAAACAGAGTTGGTTGTGTAAAATGGACTTATTATTCGTGGCACTCATCGGGTCATTGTTCCATCAGGAGTACAGTCTAAGGCCAGGTTTATACTTCATGCAACACAAACTTCAGTGGACGCTACTGCTACACAAGAGTTGTACTGTTTATACATGCACTTGTACTTTATGTAAATCTGGAAGATTCTACCAGGTGGCAGTGAGAGATATCATCACGGTAAGAAAACGTTCAGCTTCGCTGTGTTGTGAATTGCCTGAAACATTCACTAAAGTCCGAGGACACATTGCCACAATATCTCCGAAAAAGATGTTTAATGATTAAATCCATCAATCCAGGGATGCGCCCATTCCTGCAAGCATTGGGCATAAGACAGAAACAATCCCTGGATGGGGCATCAGCTCATCATAAGGTGAACACAAGCACACACATACACTGGCATTATTTTAGTGGCACCAAATCCCCAAACCTTCATGTGTTTGGAGGGAAACCAGAGCACACTGTGGAAACCCACCAGAAAAACATACAAACTCCAGGCAGGGAACATCAGCGACGTGACTCCCTGTGAGGCAGCAGCCCTACTGCTCTGCCACCGTGCTGCCCCCATATGTGTAATTATTAACAATATTCATTATTTAAACGAAGTTAGCGATTTATCTGTAAAACGTAATATACATAGTTTAATGCACCTTACCATGAAAGTGATATCAAGTATAAATGTAAGGATTCTAAATGTGCAGAGATATCATAAATTTAATGTGTTCTTTGTGGCGATTGCTGCTTGCCGCTGCTGTCAATACAGGAGGAAGCCCCAGAAGCACATAGTGATTAACAACTGGGTCAGTTTTAAGATGATGTTTATGACAGTCTACGATAAAGTAAACTACGAGGTT
>JANRMT010062806.1:33276900-33291418 GCA_026402145.1 Polypterus bichir lapradei | reverse complement strand
GATAGATAGATAGATAGATAGATAGATAGATAGATAGATAGATAGATAGATAGTGTGGAACAGGACCCGGACACAGACAGACGGACATCGTTTGTTCACCCAGCACACTTTTATTACCACCACAACTATTTACAATATTTACAGTTTTAGTGCATGTCCCAGTGCCTCCAGCACCAATTCCCCCAAAGTCCGGGCCTCTCATAGTCTTTCGTGCCCATCTTCTGGCCGCCTCCAGTCCTCTCTCCAGCTCCGTCCTCTTCCACCCGACTCGAATGCGGGGAGGCGGCCCCTTTTATATCACCCCGGATGGGCTCCAGCTGTTTCTCGGCACTCCTCCTTGGACATGACCCCGTGTGGCGGAAGTGCTGGCTGCGCACCTGGAAGCCCTCCAGGTGTCCCCATTCTTCTTCCCCCCAGCACTTCCGGGTGTGGCAGAAGTGCTGGGCTCAAGGGTTCTTCAGGCACCGGGTTGCCGCCTGGCGGTGGCCACGGGCCCCTACAGGGTTGGGCTCCCAAGCCCCCTACCCGAGGCCACCAACAAAACCAAGGCGGTCGCCCCCTTGTGGTCGGGAGGAGGCACCAGCCCACCTTCGGTCCCCTCGGGCATCCCGGCTGGGCTCTCTTTCGGCTCTCTTTCGGGCACAAGACTGACATTCCTTGGTCCCGCCTCTTTACAGCCATTGGCGGGTACACAAGACACACCAGCCAATCCCGTACCTGTCAGCGGGTGGGACTTCAGGTCCGCGGCCATCTTGTCTCCCCTTCTCCAGGTGCGGTGGCGTGCCTCCTGGCAGCCTCGCAGCTGCTGCGATCTTTTGAGCCGCAGTGGCTCCGATTTCGGAGCTTCCTCTGCTGCCGCCCTCGCACTGCCGACAGCCTGTGGACCGACGTGCTCCCGCCATGAATGCGGATCCGGATCGTCCCTGCCTGTAAAAAACAAGGTAAGTTCGACCCCGAAGGGCCTACTACCGCGGGGCAGGGCACTTACTTCCCGGATCCCGTCACTCCGAGGCCCCTGCCTCGGTGTGGCCTTCTGCGTTGCAATGCCGGCCTGGCCGTCCTTCCCGACAGTGCGACTCTCGGAGCCCGCTGCACTCCTGCAACGCCCGTTCTCCTTCCTCCGCACCCGGGGAACATGACCATTCTGCGGACCGGCGGCGGTCCGTGGGGAGAACCGCTCCCGCGGGGTTGTGCACGCGCCGCTCCCGTGGCGAGTGTGTGGGATCCGCTGCTGTGCCGGGCCGTCCACAGAATAATGTTTTGTTACTGCAGGTCCCTGTCTTAGAACAGACAGAGCATCCTGCCGGCTACGCCACTGTGGAACGGGACCCGGACACAGACAGATGGACATCGTTTGTGCACCCAGCACACTTTTATTACCACCACAACTATTTACAATATTTACAGTTTTAGTACACGTCCCAGTGCCTCCAGCACCAATTCCCCCAAAGTCCGGGCCACTCACAGTCTTTCGTGCCCTTCTTCTGGCTGCCTCCAGTCCTCTCTCCAGCTCCGTCCTCTTCCAACCGACTTCCGCTCTCGAATGCAGGGAGGCAGCCCCTTTTATACCACCCCGGATGGGCTCCAGCTGTTTCCCGGCACTCCTCCTTGGACACGCCCCTGTGTGGCGGAAGTGCTGGCTGCACACCCGGAAGCCCTCCGGGTGTCCCCATTCTTCTTCCCCCCAGCACTTCTGGGTGTGGCGGAAGTGCTGGGCTCAAGGGTTCTTCAGGCACCGGGGTGCCACCTGGCGGTGAGCATGGGCCCCTACAGGGTTGGGCTTCTAAGCCCCCTACCTGAGGCCACCAACAAAACCAAGGCGGTCGCCCCCTCGTGGTCGGGAGGAGGCACCAGCCCTCCTCCGGTCCCCTCGGGCATCCCGGCTGGGCTCCACCCCCAGCCGCATGTGACAATAGATAGATAGATAGATAGATAGATAGATAGATAGATAGATAGATCTTTACCTCTCCCCAGGGGGAAATTTATCCATCCATCCTCTTCCGCTTATCCAAGGTCGAGTCGCGGGGGCAGCCGCTTGAGCTTGAGCAGAGATGTCCAGACTTCCCTCTCCCCATCCAGTTCTTCTAGCTCTTCCGGGGGAATTCCGAGGTGTTCCCAGGCCAGCCGAGAGAAATAGACCCACCAGCATGTCCTGGGTCTTCCCCTGGCCCTCCTCCCAGTTACATGTGCCTGGAACACCTCACCAGGGAGGCGTCCAGGAGGCATCCTGATCAGATGCCCGAGCCACCTCATCTGACTCCTCTCGATGCGGAGGAGCAGTGGCTCTACTCTGAGTTCCTCCCAGATGACTGAGTTTCTCACCTTATCTTTAAGGGAAAGCCTAGAATCCCTGCAGAGGAAACTCATTTCAGCCGCTTGTATTCGTGATCTCGTTCTTTCGGTCACTACCCATAGCTCATGACCATAGGTGAGGGTAGGAACGTAGATCGACTGGTAAATTGAGAGCTTTGCCTTATGGCTCAGCTCCTTTTTCACCACGACAGACCGATGCATAGCCCGCATCATTGCAGATGCTGCACTGATCCGCCTGTCGATCTCCAACTCTATTCTTCCCTCACTCGTGAACAAGACCCCAAGATACTTGAACTCCTCTACTTGGTGCAGGATCTTGCTCCCAATCCTGAAAGGGCACTCCACCCTTTTCCGGCTGAGAACAATAGTCTCGGATTTGGAGTTGCTGATTCCCATCCCAGCCGCTTCACACTCGGCTGCAAACCGATCCAGAGAGTGCTGATGATCACAGCCTGATGAAGCAAACAGAACAACATAATTTGCAAAAAGCAGTGACCCAATCCTGAGCCCACCAAACCAGACCCCCTCAATGCCCTGGCTGCACCTAGAAATTCTGTCCATAAAAGTTATGAACAGAATCGGTGACAAAGAGCAGCCCTAGCGGAGTCCAACTCTCACCGGAAACGGGTTCAACTTACTGCCGTCAATGCAGACCAAGCTCTGATACCAGTTGTACAGGGACCGAACAGCCCTTATCAGGGGGTCCAGTACCTCATACTCCCAGAGCACCTCCCACAGGATTCCCCAAGGGACATGGTCGAATGCCTTTTCCAAGTCCACAAAACACATGTAGACTTGTTGGGCAAACTCCCATGCATCCTCCAGGACTCTGCCAACGGTGAAGAGCTGGCCCACTGTTCCGCGACTAGGACGAAAACCACACTGTTCCTCCCGAGTCTGAGGTTTGACTATCTGATGGACTCTCCTCTCCAGGACCCCCAAATAGACTTTCCCAGGGAGGCTGAGGAGTGTGATCCCTCTGTAGTTGGAACATACCCTCCGGTCCCCCTTCTTAAAGAGGGGGATCACCACCCCAGTCTACCAAATCCAAGGCACTGTCCCTGATGCCAGTGCGATGTTGCAGAGGCGTGTTAACCAAGACAGTCCTACAACATCCTGAGCCTTGAGGAACTCCAGGCGTATCTCATCCACCCCCAGGGCACTGCCACCAAGGAATTTTTTGACCACCTCGTTGACCTCAGTTGTAGTGATAGGAGAGCTCACCTCCGAGTCCCCAGGAGGAGGTCTTCGAAGTACTCCCCCCACCAACCCACAACGTCCCGAGTTGAGGTCAGCAGTGCACCATCCCCACCATACACAGTGTTGACACTGCACTGCTTCCCCCTCCTGAGACGCCGGATCGTGGACCAGAATCTCCTCGAAGTCATTCGGAAGTTGTTCTCCATGGCCTCCCCCAACTCCTCCCATGCCCGAGTTTTTGCCTCAGCAACCACTGAAGCCGCATTCTGCTTGGCCTGCTGGTACCTGTTAGCCGCCTCTGGAGTCCCACAGGACAAAAGGGTCCTGTAGGACTCCTTCTTCAGCCTGGCGTCATTGCTCACCACCGGTGTCCACCAACGGGTTCAGGGATTGCCGCCACAACAGGCACCGACCACCTTATGGCCACAGCTCTGGTCAGCCGCCTCAACAATAGAGGCATGGAACATGGCCCATTCAGATTCAATGTCCCCCACTTCCCTCTGAATGCGGTCGAAGTTCTGCTGGAGGTGGGAATTGAAGCTACTTCTGACAGGGGACTCTGCCAGACATTCCCAGCAGACCCTCACAATATGTTTGGGCCTCAGTCCTGACCGGCATCCTCCCCCAACTAAGCCAACTCACCACCAGGTGGTGATCAGTTGACAACTCCGCCCCTCTCTTTGCCCGAGTGTCCAGGACATGTGGCCACAAGTCCGATGACATGACCACGAAGTCGATCATTGAACTGAGGCCTAGGGTGTCCTGGTGCCAGGTGCACATATGGACACCCCTATGCCTGAACGGTGTTCATTATGGACAATTCATGACGAACACATAAGTCCAATAACAAAACTCCACTCGGGCTCAGATCGGAGGGGGGCATTCCTCCCAATCAAGCCCTTCCAGGTCTTACTGTCATTGCCCACATGAGCATTGAAGTCTCCCAGCAGAATGAGGGAGTCCCCAGAAGGTATGCCCTCTAGAACCCCTTCCAGGGACTCCAGAAAGGGTGGGTACTCTAGACTGCTGTTTGGTGCATACATGCAAACAACAGTTAGGACCTGTCCCCCCACCCGAAGGCGGAGGGAGGCTACCCTCTCGTCTACCGGGGTGAACCCCAACGAACAGGCTCCAACTGGGGGGGGGGGAATAAGTATGCCCACACCCACTTGGCACCTCTCACTGGAGGCAGCTCCAGAGTAGTAGAGAGTCCAGTCCCTCTCAAGGAGACTGGTTCCAGAGTCCATGCTGTACGTCGAGGTGAGCCCGACTATAACTAGCCAGAACCTCTCAACCTTGCGCACTAGCTTAGGCTCCTTCCCCTTCAGAGAGGTGACATTCCACGTCCAACAGCCAGCTTCTGTAGCCGAGGATCGGACCGCCAAGGTCCCTGCCACCACCCAACTCACACTGCACCCAACCTCCTTGGCTCCTCCTACAGGTGGTGAGACCATGGGGAAGGGGGATCCACGTTGCCTCTTCAGGCTGTGCCCGGCCGAGCCCCATGGGTGCGGGCCTGGCCACCAGGCGCTCGCCATTGAGCCCGACCTCCAGGCCTGGCTCCAGAGGGGGGCCCCAGTGACCCGCATCCAGGCCAGGGAAAATGCCATCCAATGTTTGTATGCATCATAGGAGGTTTTCTATATTTATAAAATTATAAATATATATTATACACACATACACTATAGTCTGAACACACACCAGAATGACTGAAAAGCAAGAAAATGAAAAAGACAAGTTCTGACTTGGCAGTTACAGTGAGGTATTATGCTGATTCTCTCTTGAAGTGTTATCAACCCAGCACACCACAGCATACAAAATCGCACTGCCATCATGGAGTTGGAAAAAATGTGAATGATTTCACTTCCCATATTAAAGGAATGTGATTTCCTAAAGAAGATGAGTCTGTTCTGCCTCGTCCAATACAGCCTCCCTGCCAGATGGTGTGCAGCTTCTTGAGTTTTCTCCTTACTTGGTCTTCAGTTATAGACAGTCCATATTGATGGTCTGAGGTGGACTTGTCACTGGCCATTCCAGTTGACATGGTAGGAGTTGCTGATGAATAGTAGGGATGGTGTGGTAAGACTGGTCATTGCAAAAAGGTGGCAGTAGAAGGGATATCTATTTAAAAAAATGGTTCAGGGCATTAGTTTTGTCCATATCCCCTTCTAACACCTGAGCCCTGGATTGCTCAAGTCCCATAATTACACCCTGTCTATTCCAGACATCCTTCATGTTATTCTGAGTATGCTTTTTATTTTAGCTTTGTAAGCTTCCTTTCCTTCGGCACATGCTATAGGTCCCTCAGAGCCTCTTTCTCACTAGATTTGAATGCTCTTTCTCTAATTCAGGAGACCTTTCAGTTCCTTAGTAATCCAGGGCTTAATGTTTGGAAAGCAATACACAGTCTTTGAGAATACCACTGTGTCAACACAGAAGCTAATATAGTCTATGAGTAGTGACAGAGTTCCCCAATATTATCCACTTGTGACTTGCACATCATTTTCCAGTCTGTCATTTGGAAGGAGTATTTCAGAGCCATTTCAGCCTCCAGGCTCCACTTCCTCACTGTTCTGGTGGTAATAGGTTGCTGTCTAATAGAGGCTTGCAGCTGGATTGAATCAAGTTATGGTCAGATCTGTCCAATGGTGCCAGCAGCTTACACTTAAAGGCATCTTTAAAATTTGAATAGAGCAGGTCCAGCTTGTAATTTTCTGGAGTGGAACAAGTCAAAAATTGATAGAAGTTTGTCACAGTTCCTTTCAAAGTCACATGGTTGAAGTCACCACATAATATAACTGCAGGGCCAGAATGAGTCATCGTTAAAGTGTTGCCGACAGAATGAATAATTTCTGTTGCCAAGTCCCCCACTTGTGAAGGGATGAATTAAAACATTAATAATGATGATGTAATTTATCTCCCTGGCAAATAACTTTGATGAACAGCCAGAATTTCAGTGTCTGAATTACAAACAGTAGTTTTAACTGTAATAAGCTCCCTTCCTTATACACCATTCCTCATTCACATACTGTAGATGACCAGTTCCCCTCCTCTCTTTTTTCCACACTGCACTGGGTCTCTTGTCTGCTTGAATAAGATGAAATCTATCCAGCATTAAAACAGTATCAGGTATATCAGTTTTAAGCCAGCTCTCTGTAAAGCACAAAATGTCACTGTACCTGTATGCTCCATTACATGTAGACAGTTCATCTATCTTATTTGACAAGGATCTAATATTGAACATTACAATAGTGCGGAAGAAATATTTAGAATTAAGGTGCTTCAGTCTTTCCAAATAATAAAGTATTGTGCTAATAGAACTATAAGAAACATGTCACTTATGTATTAATAAATAAGGATGTATTAAGCTAAATGAACAAATGTAATCTAATACTGACACTAAGCTGTAAGAGTGTATTCTGGTAAGACAAATGTACTAATTAACTTTTAATGTAGCTTTTGATATTGTATAACCAGTTATTATGTGTGATGATCATTATGTGCGAAATGTAAGCTATAATAAGATGCTTAAATTGTAACTGCCACATAGCCGTTGAAGTGTTGTAACCTTGATGGTGCAGAAGAATAGGGAAGTACTTTTGCCAAGTGCTGTCTCTGTAAATATCTTGCAAAACTAGCCATAAAGACTACTGTGTACTTCTGCATGTAATGATTTAATGTGTCATCTTAATCTACTTGCAAACTCTGCGTAACCTCAAATTGAACTGCCATACTTTTTCTTTTTGTTTAGTAAACGAACTAGTATAAAACTGAGCTAACTTCCTTTTTAGAGCAGGCTGGCAGTCTGTAGCATACATTTTAGCTGACAGGCTCTGCAGAGTCTCTCTCTCTCTTCTCACCAAGAATAAAAGAAATTGCTTTTTTACTTTTTTATTGGTGTCTGCCTGCAGTTGTTCTCGACTTTCGTCCACAATACAGTAGTATACCAGTTCTAAAACCTTGACACTTTCCTTTGACTCTCGCCGGCAAGTCACCCTCTCTGTGTATGGACAAACAGATCCTGCAGTAAAGTAAAACTATGCTGCTTAGGTGCTCATGATTGCTGGGCAAGTAGAGGATTATGGGAGTATTTAATACACCCGCTTTTATTTTCTCAGTGTCTCTTACGTTTCAAGGTGTTGCAGCCATAAGGAAGCCTTCCTCCTCATGACTCCATCAAAGTTCAGCAGATTTCTAACTAATACAAATTATGTAAATTAAATGTAAATAAAAAGAAATATACATGCATTCTGACATATTAACAGTTGTCTTTCTTGATAAATTAATTGATAGATCTTTAAATTGATAATTCAAATTATTTATGTATTATTCAAAACAAGATGAAAAAGCTACTACAGTATTGCTGCAAACATAGCAGACCCATCTGTGCAGAACACATTAGAAAAACATGAGAATAATAATAAATATAATATATTTGAAAATAGTGAACAACTATGTGCTTAAAATGGGTGTTTTATTCAAAATACCAAACTAAAGCACACATAAAATTACTACATATCCTGTATATTTGCAGAATTTTACATAGCTGGTATTTATCAGTAGAATGTATTTTAAGAAGGCCAATATTCATACTGTAAATTGTCTGAAGCTAATGCATTACAAAACAGCCATGTACATTTTTCAAAATATTAAAATGTTTTTAATTTCTAACTGGTATGTCTGATTTTGCAATGCTTATTTTCAGTTGAATGTAACAAAAAATGAAATCAGTTGACATTTTTCTATTTGACTGAAAGTGTCAAAAACCTTAAAATGTAAACTTTGAGTACTGTAAATACATATAAAATGGTGCCAAAATCAATGGCCCTTTTTATTAGCTTTTTTTTTTTTAACTAGAACATTTGGATTTGCATTATCTAACTAGCAGCATTAAGTCCCAATAAAGGACTACCAATGCTTAGATACAGACTTTCAGAATGTCTTACAATAACAAAAAATAAAGGATGTACAACATCCAAATAAAGTAATTTTCAGAATTATTCAAATGCATCAATTGAAGAATACATAAAATTTTAAAAAGGCAATTTCTCTTTCTTTACAGGAAATATTTAAAAATTATTTTGAAACATTTGTACTAGTACAATCTAATCCTGAGGTTTCAGAAAGGCTTTCTTGACATCTGGACCCCGGACATTCTCTTCTTCAGCTCGGTCACGCTTCTTTTTGAACCTTTTCCTAATGCTCTCCACCATGGTTTCATATCTTGAAAACAAAGATAAAAAATAGTTAAGCAATCGTTTCAGCGTTCAGTAAAGCACTATTGACTCAACCATATTAACATCTCAGGTTTCATTTGACCAGGTAAATCACCTGTCAACTGCTGTCACAAAATGATTAAAATGTTCAGTGTGCTTTTGTTCACATTTTAATGCAGACAACAGTAAATGTCTGGCACATGCCTTTTAACAAGGTTAGTTTATAACATTAAAGTAAATCATATATAACTTTTAAATCCTGATCCTTTACAAAAACAATCTTCTTGTGGGAGTACCAGGTAAACAAAGAAAGCATCTGATTACTTAGTACTTGCTGCTTTTTTTCCTGCAGTAAGTATAACAGCACAGCAAGGAATGCTTCTCTTCAAAACTGAATGATCAAAAAGGAAACCAAGCAAACAAAGCACAGGGGCAAATCAAAACTCCAAGTCAAAAAACAGACCGGGAACAAAACCTACCTCTAGGTCTACTTGAAATAAAGCTGTCACTAAAGATGACTGTAGTTTGTCCAACCGCGGAATTCATTCAATCAGTACTGTCACTATGTTTATACTTGGAAGTCAGGTGACTTCACAAACAAAACAAATGCACAGGAAGCATCTAACACGTTGCATAAACAACATAAGGATAAAAATAATAAATGAAAACAAACATTTAACACATATTATAACAGTTGGTTTTTTAGAAGCATACCAGACATCCTGGTAGCAAGGAAAGAAGTCATTCTAGGCAAAATACCATCACACTATATACAGCAATAAACAGTGATTACCACTCCAATTAACACTCTTTCAGTGAATTGTGATAAACAGCCCTAAAGCCAATGAATTTGATCAGCTTGCAGCTTAAGAACAAAACAGTGACCTTGCAAAATGAACAAACTACAAACAACAACAGAATATTCCTAGGAGGTTATAGCAGCATACAAACTTCCATGCCATAACATATTTGGTTTCTCAAAAGCACCAAGTATTGCAATTCTTGCAAATCCCAAGTGATAATAAAGGTCAAAGTGCACACTGCCCATTCTGCCAGATTTTATTAAGACATAAGGCCTGTTAAGACAGCAGATTTAATAGGAATGCAGAAATCCAGCTTCACCAAACCTCCACTTACATTTGAGTGGTGGAATCGCAGTCCATACAAGGCTCAGGTTGTACTTCATCTGATAACAAAAGTGTGAACCACAGTTGAACTGACATCTCCGCAGACTCATTCAGACCAGACTGTGCGAAATGGACATTCAAGCCCAAACAAAGTGACAACTGTGATTGACAAAAAAAAGTGCCAATGAGCAGGCACTGATCATGTAACTGGAAGAGACTTTTGCTAGTGTACCTGGAAGTGATTTTATGCCAATCATGAGAGATTACACCTTGCTTCAAAAACTACCTCCACTCATCTCTCTGTGGGATTTCTCCCACCGGACAGTGCGCAGATTTTTCGAAGGCTTGTGTGCTATTCTGATACCTGATTTGGACAGGATGCGTGCTGCGCCTTCTGACACCCTGTGATGATAAGGAAGTGTGTGCCAGGTGAGATGTGGGGTCTGGTTCGAGTCGGTTGTATGCTGAGTTCTCTGGCGTCTCCCGTGTAGGCTTTGTTTACTGAATGTCTTTGAATATCCAAAATTTGTCATTGACGCGTCATTGTTGTTATTGTTTACATCCCTCCTCAGGCGGACGTGGAGATAGCGGGTGACATCATCCATTCCGCTGTTGCTAAACTACAAACACAGCACCTCGAGGTCTTGTGCTAATCTCTGGAGACTTTAACCATGTGATGCTGGACAAAACATTGCTTGCCTTCTCCCAGTATGTGGATTGTAACACCCGGGGAAATAGGACTATTGGCCTACTGTATGCAAACGTTAAAGAAACATACAGTGCCACCCCGCTGCCTGTGCTTGGGAAACCAGATCATAATTTGGTTCTACTTCAGCCTCACTACAAACCAAGAGTGAGGGAGCTATCTATAACCACACGCTCATTCAGGAAGTGGTCGCCTGAAGCAAAGCGGGCTCTGAGAGACTGCTTTGGAACTACGGATTGGGATATCCTGCAGGGATCATATAGTGAGAACATTGAGGAGGTTGTTGACTGCACTACTGACTACATCAACTTCTGTATGGACTTTGTAGTTCCAGTAAGGACAGTACGCTGCTATGTTAACAAGCCATGGATTACAAGTGACATCAAGTGCCTTTTGAACCAGAAGAAAAGGGCTTTTAAAGGCGGTGATTAGCATGAGCTCAAGCTCGTGCAGAAGGAACTCCAAGTCCAGCTCAGGGAGGCGAAGGAGCAGTACAGGAGAAAGCTGGAGCAGAAGTTGCAGAATAACAGCATGAAGAAGTATGGGATGGGATAAAGATCATCACTGGCTGCAGCTTGAAGTGGGGTACCACCATCGAGAGAGACGTGGAGAGAGCAAACCTGATGAACAACTTCTTTAACAGGTTTGACCACCCTAACCCACTCTCACTGCATTCTGTACTGCATTCTCCACCCATCATTCTGCCGATACCAGCATAGGAGAGCATTTCCCCCCCACCCACAATTACAGCAGCCCAGGTAAGCAGAGAGCTGAGGAGACTTCGTGCCAGCAAAGCAGTGGGTCCACATAGAGTATCACCACGACTGCTGAAGGCCAGTGCGTTGAAGCTGGGAAGTCCTCTACAGCGCATCTTTACCCTGAGCCTGGAACAGGGGAGAGTCCCGAGGCTTTGGAAAACATCTTGCATCACCCCAGTCCCAAAGGTATCATGTCCTGGTGAGCTGAATGACTTCCGGCCTGTCGCTCTGACGTCACATGTGATGAAGACCATGGAGCGGCTGCTGCTTCACCACCTGAGGCCATAGGTCCGCAACGCCCTTGATCCTCTGCAGTTCGTATACCAGGAGAAGGTGGGAGCGGAGGATGCCATCATCTATATGCTACATTGATCCCTCTCCCACTTGGACAGAGGCAGTGGTGCTGTAAGAATTATGTTTCTGGACTTCTCTAGTGCCTT
Source organism: Polypterus bichir lapradei (assembly GCA_026402145.1). NCBI lineage: Eukaryota > Metazoa > Chordata > Cladistia > Polypteriformes > Polypteridae > Polypterus > Polypterus bichir. Next base: position 33,279,658 of record JANRMT010062806.1, on the reverse strand, counting down.
CAGCACCATCCAATCTCTGTTCCTTAGGTACAAGCTGACAGAGATGGGAGTAGATTCATACCTGGTGGCATGGATCGTGGACTTTCTTACAGACAGACCTCAGTATGTGCATCTCAGGAACTGTGGGTCTGACATTGTGGTCAGCAGCACAGCAGCGCCGCAGGGGACTGTGCTTTCTCTGGTCCTGTTCAGCCTATATACATCGGACTTCCAATACAACTCAGAGTCCTGCCACGTGCAAACTTTTGCTGACAACATTGCTATCGTGGGCTGCATCAGGAGTGGGCAGGAGGAGGAGTATAGGAACCTAACCAAGGACTTTGTTAAATGGTGCGACTCAAACCACCTACACCTGAACACTAGCAAAACCAAGGAGCTGGTGGGGGATTTTAGGAGGCCCAGGCCCCTCCCGGACCCTGTGATTATCAGAGGTGAGTGTGTGCAGAGGGTACAGACCTATAAATACCTAGGAGTGCAGCTGGATGATAAATTGGACTGGACTGCCAATACTGATGCTCTGTGCAAGAGAGGACAGAGCCGACTATACTTCCTTAGAAGGTTGACGTCCTTCAACATATGCAATAAGATGCTGCAGATGTTCTATCAGTCGGTTGTGGCGAGCGCTCTCTTCTACACGGTGGTGTGCTGGGGAGGCAGCATAAATAAGAGGGATGCCTCACGCCTGGACAAACTGGTGAGGAAGGCAGGCTCTATTGTAGGCAGGGAGCTGGACAGTTTGACATCTGTGGCAGAGCGACTGGTGCTGGGCAGGCTCATGTCAATCATGGAGAATCCACTGCATTCACTGAACAGTATCATCTCCAGACAGAGGAGCAGCTTCAGCGACAGACTGCTGTCACTGTCCTGCTCCACTGACAGACTGAGGAGATCGTTCCTCCCCCACACTATGCGACTCTTCAATTCCACCCGGGGGGTAAACGTTAAAACTACGCAAGATTATAGACCGTTATACCTGCCTCGCACTCTCCACCTTGCATTTTTTAACTTGCACTGTGCTTTTATTGCTCTTTAATTAATATTGTCTTTATCAGTATGCTGCTGCTGGGGTATGTGAATTTCCCCTTGGGGATTAATAAAGTATCTATCTATCTATTAATGTTTACACCAAGATATTTAACATGAATCACATACTTCCCGTAACTAAAAATAAATAAACGTATATAGTGGTAGTAGTATGCATGTTTAATCATTTAAAAATATGAAAAAAGAAAAATATGGTAAACAATTAACTGGACTCACAGGGTGCTCTGTTAACAAAGACACAGTTGTCCGTCTACGCTTTTATTTGTGCAACACAGCTCATCCCATTATTTAATAAAGTATAAATTTGGCACATTGGCCACATTAAAAAGTTCCACTGGCTGTGGTTTTCTAGCCTAGGTATGAGAGGCTTGAACTATAGTATAGGCATTTTTTGTTAATTTATTTGACATTTGAAGGCTGTGTATTTTATTTCTTTATGTATACTGTTTTAATAAAATTATTTGATAAATCTTGGAAACTTTCTCCAAAATACTGTATTACAGTTGGAGTGCACACAAGGAGCTGTTTGTTATGCTTCAGTCAAGGAGAGAGCAATTAAAGTAAAAACATGTAGTTTGTAATGTCTAGTGTATTATTGACTTAATTAAGCAACTATGAGATAATATAGAACATGTGTATTAGAGTGTATTAAAAACATATCCATGAATTTAGGAAATGTACAGACACACAATTGCAAGCATACAAATTTACATTATTTATATTAACTATGTTACTAGAATACAAATATTAGTGTGGCTGTCTTTATGTACCTCTTTGCCATTTCCTCATCAGAAATATCAGCTTCCCTTGAGTCTTCCTTCTCCTCTTCTTCATTGGTCTTGCTTTGGGAATTCATCAAAATCATCAATTTCTGAATCAGATCAAACAAGAATGGAACTTAGATTTTAGCTCAGAATATTTTCAGAAACTGCAAAGTGAAGTAAACACACAGACTGAGCTCATCAAGAGCTACAACAATTTCTTAAGATGCTGAAAAGTTAGTTATTCTTTGTTGTAGCTAGATTCTTCTTGTTTGTTTTAAAGTACCCATATTCTCTAACAATTTGCAGTATCTTTTTGTTAAACTACATTTATCCTGCTCACACACTGAATTTGTAGATGTATGCACTAGCATGTTGTTAGATATGTTTTTTTCATTTTAGACTAAGTGCTGTCCATCAACTTGAAAACACTGCTGTTTTACATACAGTCATATGAAAAAGTATGGGAACCCCTCTTAATTCTTTGGATTTTTGTTTATCATTGGCTGAGCTTTCAAAGTAGCAACTTCCTTTTAATATATGACATGCCTTATGGAAACAGTAGTATTTCAGAAGTGAGATTAAGTTTATTGGATTAACAGAAAATATGCAATATGCATCATAACAAAATTAGACAGGTGCATAAATTTGGGCACCCCAACAGAGATATTACATCAATACTTTGTAACGGCCGACCCCTTTCCCAGCCGGCAGCTACACCTCCAAGACTTGTGGCCTGGATAAATTACTGAGGTGAATCTTATATCAAGCCGTACCTCTAACAAATGAAATTTTCCCCTCAATTGACGGTTTACACAAGCACACAAAAACAAGTATGTGAAAATAAGTGAATATATTAAATGAAAAACAAAACTGCACATTCCCAACGAAGAAAAAATATTTATGTATATACATACCACCATCAAAGCAACAACATGACAACACCATATATA
>JANRMT010062806.1:33222130-33276800 GCA_026402145.1 Polypterus bichir lapradei | reverse complement strand
TATATATATATATATATATATATATAGATATACAGTAATCCCTCGCTATATCGCGCTTCGACTTTCGCGGCTTCACTCTATCGCGGATTTTATATGTAAGCATATCTAAATATATAACGCGGATTTTTCGCTGCTTCGCGGGTTCTGCGGACAATGGGTTGTTTTACTTCCGGTACATGCTTCCTCAGTTGGTTTGTACAGTTGATTTCATGCAAGGGACGCTATTGGTGGATGGCTGAGAAGCTAACCAGTCAGAGCACGCAGTTAAGTTCCTGTGTGCTGATTGGCTCAGCGACGGAGCGCCGAATTCGATTCCGCGACGTTAACCAGGAAGTCTCGTCTCGCTCATTCAGCATCAACGTGTTTCGATGTGTAAGGAGTTAACTTTTGTGCTCTTTTGTGTTTATTTTTGTGCGTAGTCAAGCCCTTCATTATGGCTCCAAAACGATCTGCTCCTGTTACTGCTTCAGGGGCCGTGCCCAAGCGCCAACGAAAGATGTTAACAATTGCCGAAAAGGTAAAAGTTTTGGATATGTTGAAGGAAGGGAAAAGCTACACCGCTGTAGGACGCCATTACGGCATCAATGAGTCCACGATTCTTTTTATTTAAAAAGGAGGAAAAGAATATAAGATCTACAGCCGCAGTGTCCTTTTAACCAGGGCGCAAAACGAGTTGTAAGTGGACGTAATAAGGCAGTAGTCCGGATGGAATCTGGTTTAGGGATTTGGATTGAAGACTGCTGGAAGAAGAACAACGTCGGTGCTACACAGTCGCCTAAAGAGGCTCCTTTAGAAGGGCTGTAACGCTCTCCTTTGTTGTGCAGTAAAATTAAACTCATCGTTATCGGACAAGTCGTCGTGTCATTGTTGGTGAGTAACCATAATTAATTTTCTATTTACAGTACTTAGTACATGTACGTATGTTTAGTGTCACTGTACACACATTTACTGTATACAATTTTTCTTGCGTTGTATGTATTTATTGCTGGTGGCCTGTCTGTTGTAATGTCTGTAACATATGTGATATCGGAGACGCTCGATATCTTTAAAATAATATTTAGGTTTTACTGTATATAAACAGTGTGTTTACATGCATAATTTCAATGAATCTTACCTAATATCTAAGAGAATACAAAGGGTTTATGCTGTATAACTGTACGGGGAATATTTATAAACAGTGTGGGAGAGTTTCTAAGGGCTTAAAATATATAAAAATAACCATATAAACATATGGTTTCTACTTTGAGGATTTTCATCTATCGCGGGGGGTTCTGGAACGCAACCTCAGCGATCGAAGAGGGATTACTGTACACAATAACAAACCCTCCCTTGCCCCTGTAACATATAACAAACAACACGAACAACAACAATGAATGAATACGGAATGAATGATTGTGAACTTGAGTCAGAGTATATAACTGTCCTGAATGCGGATGACTGGTCAACAGATATGTGATGTGTTTGTATTTCCCGGTACAAACGGAACAACCTCACCGTGAATCCTCGGTGTGTGGTGGATGATGTAATCCGACCCCGGGGTCTCTGGCGATGAGGGAATTGAAATAAGTCTGGCAGAATGAAAACAAACTGGATACAAAGTGCGATGTGTAAAACAGCAGGTAAACTTGGTTCGTAGTTGTAAAGTGAAATCTCCGTCTTTCTCCTCTTCTTTTTTCTTCTCTCCTGATTGGTTATATAGTGATGAACTGGCTGTACTTGATTAATTGTGAACAGGTGTTTTCCATCTTGGGGCTGTGTTCTCCCGCCATCATCCGTCCCCTCTATATTTACGGGGACAACATTCACTGATGCACACATGATAAACAGCAAACGGGACGATGGAAACAAAAACGCACTCAGCACAAATATTGACAACACTAATTCTATGTAGCTCCGCTACAACTTAGTTGAGACTCCTTTTGCAAATATAACAACTTCTAGACGCCTCCTTATAGCCTTTGATGAGTGTCTGGATTCTGAATGGAGGTATTCTTGACCATTCTTCCATACAAAATCTCTCCAGTTCAGTTAAATTTGATGGCTGCCGAGCATGGACAGCCTGCTTCAAATCATTCCATAGATTTTCGATGATATTCAAGTCAGGGGACTGTGATGGCCATTCCAGAACATTGTACTTCTGCCTCTGCATGAATGCCTTTATAGATTTCGAACTGCGTTTTGGGTCATTGTCTTGTTGGAATATCCAACCCCTACGTAACTTCAACTTTGTGACTGATGCTTGAACATTATCCTGAAGAATTTGTTGATACTGGGTTGAATTCATCCGACCCTCAACTTTAACAAGGGCCCCAGTCCCTGAACTGGCCACACAGCCCCACAGCATGATGGAACCTCCACCAAATTTGACAGTAGGTAGCAGGTGTTTTTCTTGGAATCCGGTGTTCTTCTTCCGCCATGCAAAGCGCTTTTTGTTATGACCAAATAACTTAATTTTTGTCTCATCAGGCCAAAGCACTTTGTTCCAAAATGAATCTGGCTTGTCTAAATCAGCATTTGCACACAACAAGCGACTCTGTATGTGGCGTGAGTGCAGAAGAGCTTGTTTCTCATAACCCTGCCATACAGATGTTCTTTGTCCAAATTGCGCTGAATTGTAGAACAATGTACAGATGCACCATCTGCAGCAAGATGTTCCTGCAGGCCTTTGGAGGTGATCTGTGGGTTGTCTGTTACCATTCTCACAATCCTGCGCATATGCCGTTCCTGTATTTTTCTTGGCCTGCCAGACCTGGGTTTAACAGTAACTGTGCCTGTGGCCTTCCATTTCCTGATTACATTCCTTACAGTTGAAAGTGACAGTTTAAACCTCTGAGACAGCTTTTTGTAGCCTTCCCCTAAACCATGATACTGAACAATCTTTGTTTTCAGATCTTTTGAGAGCTGCTTTGTGGATCCCATGCTGTCACTCTTCAGAGGAGAGTCAAAGGGAAGCACAACTTGCAATTGACCACCTTTACCTTTTCTCATGATTGGACACACCTGCCTATGAAGTTCAAGGCTTAACGAGCTAATTCAACCAATTTGGTGTTGCAAGTTATCAGTATTGAGCATTTACATGCATTCTAATCAGCAAAATTAGAAGGTACCCAAATTTTTGCACAGCAATTTTTTTACATTTGATTTAATTTCACACAACTAAATACTTCTTCACTAAAAATTTTTGTTTGGAAAACACCCCAGCACTCAGATGTTCCTAGGAAATGAAAGACATACCACTGTTATCTTTTTTGTTGAAAGTAGAGTAAATTATTATGCAGGCTGAGAGGGGTTCCCAAACTTTTTCATATGACTGTATGTACTAATCCCATTAAATTTTCTTTGTAATGATGCACACCAATGTTACACATTTAATAAGAGAACTGCAATATAAACAGCATCTTTTCAGCCATACTAGGATGACTGAAAATAAGACAGTGCTTGTTATTTTGTTGTTCTTTATTTCCTATTTAATTAAAAAGATTACAATATGCAAGCTTTTGAGGCAACTCGGGCCTCTTCTTCAGGCAAGATGTAATCTGTAAAATGTAATTGATTACATCTTGCCTGAAGAAGGGGCCTGAGTTGCCTCAAAAGCTTGTATATTGTAACCTTTTTAGTCTGCCAATAAAAAGTGTCAGTTTGCTTGACTTCTCACTACATTCATATTGACTAATGTGGTACAATAACCTAGTACTAGTTATTTAAATTACAGAAAAATTAACACAACTTTTATATGGAGATGCATTATACTTAAGTTCTTAAATAGCAACCATCTGAGAAACCTGTGTATAAAGTACAACCCCAACTCAGAAAAGGTACGGCATGGAAAATTATATGTTCTTTTCTTAATACCAGTAAAACAATATTGCAAAATTCTTCTCATTGTTATGTATTTACTATACGTTTTTCTGTCCTTTTGTGTATTTACTAGAAAATTTATCCAAATAAAATAAACAAAATTAAGAAAAGCCCTTGAGACTGACATGTAACCCACTTATCCAGGTCAAGATCACAAGATCTAACATACAATTTTTTTAAACATTTTAGATATAGTGGCATTGAAGCACTTAGTGTTGCTCTTGCATTTTATCTGCAAAGTCTTAGGGTTTGACACCTGGCCTACTCCAGTGTTCTCATTCTTCCAAAAATACATGAAAGATTAATTAATGACTATAAATTGGGTCAGTACAATTGGATCACGGTGTGTGATTATGTAACTGTCCCTTGCAATGAAGAGATGCCCCACCAGGGAGCCACATTTTTTCTATAGACTCTGGCTCACTGCAACCCTGTATTGGAAAAACAGGTTCAGGTGGATGGCTAGACAAGGTGGTGTTTTTAACCTCATTTAAAACCACCACAAACACAATCAGTAGCAAAGTCACACCACGGATAAAAATTTGGGCTTGTTATTTGTTTTGTGTGTATTACTGATTTTTTGCTTTTGTGTAATAAGAATTTTTTAAGGGAATACTCCATTCAAAGCTGATTTTTTTTATATGTTACTTACCCCATGAAGTTGAAATGCACACCACAAACAGGAAACTAAATGGAATTTATTTTTGCATTGTGTCATCCCCCACCATAACCTATTATCTATGAGGGAGGAGCAAAATCTTTAGTTTCGTCAAAAATTTTGATATCTGGATTTTGATGGATCTTGATGCTTTAGGGTCCCCTGATACTGAAAAGATCGATATCTCGATGATGGGTGTGTGTGTTTGTCTATGCATCACAGTTTCTTGAGGATGTTCTAGAACTAAAATGGCTGGATGGAAAAATGAGATGACGATGTGCCGATTAGTATTTGAGCCAAATAGTGCAAGGGAAAGAGACACTCTAGAGGAATCCTTGTCAATTGCTGTTGTAATTACCTATTTTATGATCAGAAAGATTAGCATCAGGGCAGTAAATAATTACTGAAATTTTATAGAGTAGTTTGAGTAACTTGGTTCCTATGGCGCAAAGCCTACTGATGCTCACGTGCAAATTTTTTTAAATTAAAGACAGGACTGATTAATGAATGAGAGAGAGGCAGGTCTTCAATTCAAAAAATTATTCCCACGAATCTTTAGTTTCCTATTTATGATATGCAGTGATTACTCCAGAAGTATATATTTAAATTATTTTAGCATAAAAAGCATGCTTTGAGCATGTGAGTGGATAACAGACATGTAGATTATTTGATATAAGTAACATGACATTTTATTCCCCTCTATTCCATGGACCTTTCCACATTATTTGCTGTTGTACAGAATTGGTCGCTTTTGACTTCTATAATATCAGAATTTGTTTTCTCACATTCTACTTGAAAATATGACATTAAAAATTTTTCCCAGCCACAACTACAAACTATATGGGGTAAGCAAACATATAAAAATGTAGTTTTGGGTGCAGTATTCCTTTAAGAAATACAATATCTACACAGAAAGAAATCTTAAGTAGAGATCAGAAATCAGAAAAAAACAAACTGAGCTAGATCTAATTCTAAAGTTAATGTTTAATTAATTTCTCAGAAAAATAAACCTCACTATAAACCAGCATTATATTCCAAAACAAAGTAAAAATGTAAAAAAAAATCATTTTCATATAGTAAAAAGTTAAAGGCAAAATTAATCTTAGAACAAGAATTGGTGAAAATGAAAATCTGCAGACAGTAAAGATGTCCAGTAACTGGTTTGGTCTGTCATATGCACAAGTATTTTATGTTTTCTAAACTTATTCAAAACATGTTTTTTATAGCTTGACTTTTTTTTAAATGTTAAAAAAAATAGTAAAATTAATACCTCAACATCTTGATTAAAACCTTTAAAAGACATTCTTCCATACACCAAATTTTCACAAGGTACAAAACTTCTTTCTTCAATAATGAAGTTCCTATGTAGAACATATTTTACATTTAAGCATACAAATCAAATCTTTTTTAATGGCAAAGAATAGCTGCAAAAACACTTTTTGTGATTTATGAAAATATTTAGGGCTCCTTTCCCTTTACTAAAGAAAAATAAATAACAAATGCAAGTGATCTCCCATGTAATTGCTGAAAAATGTGTAAAGCTTCTAAATAAAACATGCAAATAATCTGTCACTTTTCTGAGACAGAGCAGTTCAGTTTTGTGTTAGACATAGTGCAAAGTACAAGGCCAGCAGGAAATCATACTATGAAAAAAATTTAGATTTTAAGAGTATGTTATTAATGAGGAGAAATATCATTGTACATGCATTTTTCAACATGTCAGTGACCAATCTGGTTATAATTTTCAAAAAACAATACATTTTTACCTTGTCTAGCTGCATCATTGCCATCAAGAAACAAACAAAACAAACAACATAATGCACATATACAACAACAACACAAACTGTAGCACAGCACACACAGTAATATCAGTGCAATAAGTAAAATCAGATTATAAAAATTTACATTAGACTGAAGAAACTTTTTAATCATGTCAGCTACTAGCAACGCAAGCATTGTGTGGACATTAATTTGTAATTACAAATTTTGAGAGAACAAAGAAATAATGCTGTTTGCAGTAAGTACTCCTTTTTCACATATATTCTGAAAAAATTATATAAATATTTTATAATTAGATTTTTTAATAGGCGGCACGGTGGTGCAGTGGGTAGCGCTGCTGCCTCACAGTTAGGAGACCCGGGTTCGCTTCCCGGGTCCTCCCTGCATGGAGTTTGAATGTTCTCTCCGTGTCTGCATGGGTTTCCTCCAGGTGTTCCAGTTTCCTCCCACAGTCCAAAGACATGCAGGTTAGGTGCACTGGTGATTCTAAATTGTCCCTAGTGTGTGCTTGGTGTGTGGGTGGGTGTGTGCGCCCTGCCTGGGGTTTGTTTCCTGCCTTGTGCCCTGTGTTGGCTGGGATTGGCTCCAGCAGACCCTCCTGACCCTGTAATTAGGATGATGGATGGATGGATAGATTTTTTAATATAAAAATAAATTTGAGCTTCAGTGTTTTAAAATAAAACTATCAGTAAAATTTCACAGAGAATTCAGAAAAAAGAAAGAATTGGTCAACTAACTAAATACTTTGACAAGGCATTGTAGACGAATTATATAATTAAGACGTCCATGACAGACTGATAGAACATCTGAGCATTGAAATTTTTTACATATTTGTCTTAAACGAAAACATTACTAAAATAGTTGATCCCACTTCAAAATGGAGTTTTTTTTCTACCAAAGAGGTGTAGCAAAACAGCTACACTGTTGTTACTTTACTAAAAGTGGGATCTCAAAAATATAGGTAACTAGGAAAATTGTGTTCAGATTTATCATATATTTTAAATAGCCTTTTGGTATGGGTATTAGTGTGACTGCTGCTTCACAGCTGTAACAGAATGGGCTTGGATCCTTCTCCATTCAAAGTCTATGTGTCATCTGCATGTTCTTTTATGCCTGTATCTCAATAATTCAGTTTTCTTCACACACGCCAAATAAGTGGGTATCATGTGAACTACTACAGGTTACTTTGTTCAGATTGAGTGAGTATTCCATGCAGGATTAACAGAGCTTGATCCTGTCATGCAGCCAAAGCTCTTCTCCATCACAGGCAGGGGTGCAACACTATTTGTAAGCAGGAGGTATTACTATTTTTTACCTCATGACATGAAATCAATCTGTCTGGCACCTTATATCCATATGAACATTCATAGGCATAGTCAAAACTAATATTTGTTAAATTTCAACACAGATTCTGCAGAAAGCAATATTTTACCATCACAGATGTTGTCCTAAATTCTCTAACATTATTTGCAATACAACAATGCAGCTTTCTGAAGCTATCTGAAACAGAGTAGCAGCAGTAATATAAGTATTGTCACATGTACAGAGTACAGCAAAATTCTTACATGTCCAACCAGCATGTAATATGCTGCCACTTTCTGGCACCATGATGAAGTAGAACAAAGAAAAGTTCACTTCATTTAAAAAAAAACAAAAAAAAAACACCAATCGGCTTAACCTATAGACTATTAGTTTGAAAACAAGTAGAAAGTCTTCTCAAGATTCCCACAAAACTTTCACCAGTTGTTTAACTTATTGAACTGTAACATTAGTTAATGTGGGTACGCTGAAGGCATCTTATTTGTTTCACCTTTTTTTCCTGAACTACCACAATTACAAATCTTTTGGGGTAGTTACAATTCTTTGTACTACAATGAGCCACTGCAGCACAAGTGACACAAAATGAATTCCACAATGCAAACATTTAGTGCCAAATTACTGGAAATACTTCAGCTTTATAATAAACCAGGCAGCAAAGAAATGAACTATTCCTTTGCAGTTTGTAAATGCATTATTCCATAAACCTACATACTACATGACAGTGTTTAGAACTAAAACAGCAAGCTGTGGCTTAACCAGCTGTTTAAATGCAACTTAAGCCTATCTCACATTAGATGACTTTTCCAGTGATTTTCAGTCATAACCTTCATTTACATAATCTTAATGAGTCAGAGGCAGTATGTGGCCATGCTTCCATGAAGCTGATCACCTAATGTGACATGCCCAACGACTGAGAACAACTAGCGGCAAGGAATAAGGAACAAGTGTGTTTCGAACCTTGCAAAACAAAAGACACTATTTTTCTGATGACTTATGTTGTATGCACTGTAACAGAATGGAAAAATGAAGTAAACAGCCAAGAGCTATATCACGTCAGGTCAGGTTGGGGAGCATGCATTGGAAACAGCTCGGGATCCTGGTTGGCAAGAAGACAGACATGCGGTCAAGCCCTACCCCCCAGAAATGACTATCTATTTTCCGCAGTCAGGTGTTACGTGGATATCCCCTTGGCCTGGTCTAGTCCTCTGCAAGCTGGATCACCCTCAGGGAATTGCACCACATGGCCTTAGTGCAACAACTGACGCTCCCTCACAATGCAGGTAATGTGCCTCTTTTGGCACTCCATGAGCAACTGCTCATTCGACACAAAGTTAAACCAGCAGTACCCAAGGATTCGCGACACGGTACCGAAGGAGTCCAGTGTTCGTCTCAGGTCACTGGATAGTGTCCAAGTCTCTCAACCATATAGCAAAACAGGAAGCACCAGGACTCTAAAGACTTGGACCTTTGTCCTTTTGCAAAGATATCGGGAGCACCACATACCCTCTTCCAGCGAGCTCATAACCCCCCCATGCTTTCCCAATCCATCTACTGACTTCATAGGAAGAGTCACCAGAGACATGAATGTCGCTGCCGAGGTACTATAAGTAATCTCTTGACAAGGTTGACGTTCACTCCGCAGACTGACACACTGCTGACAGCTGTGCCCAAGAGGTCATTAAAGGCCTGGATCTTGGTTTCTTATTCAGAACACTCGCAAACACAGACATTCAGACTCCTTGCTCAGTCTCAAGAGAGCCCAGAACATGGGCTTTGGACCTCAGAAACAGAAGAGAGGATCATCCGTCAGATGTCTCATGTTTTACGTACTGTGATAAAATTAAAACAAGTGCAGAGATTGCTGCTGAACTTGTCAAGGGTGTTAATCCTTTGCACAGTGCCAGTACAGCACTGGTTTTGTCAGACAGCACACTATTGACTGTCAGGAAAAGGGGAATGCATGCCTGTGCTGCAGGATGGCACAACTGAAATGTTGGACAGCTGCGTAAAGCTCCAGTGTGTGCTGCACTGCTATCACTAAAGAAAAGAGAAAATGAGAAGGATGTATTCACTGTGAACAAGTTAGATATTTCAATCTGACAGCAAGCAGTGATAGATCTTAAGTGAAGTGGATACAAACTTACTTTCAGAGAATGGTATCCCTCTGCTTCCAGTAATTGCAGCTTTATATCCACAGATATACTGTATTACAATGATGCTCGTGAAAACCTAGGTAATTCACTGTTGAGAAATGACACAAAAATACTGATATGCGAACAGGAGAAAATTAATGAGAAGGGATACTTCTGTATATGTTGTTCCAGTTGCCTGAACCAGAACCACAATTCAAGTGGCAACTATTTTTGTTTAAGGATGAGAGGAAGGAGGTTTAATCCCAAATGACTTTAAAAGCTGCCCCTACGAACAGAGCACGAGGTTGCTTATTAAAAAAAAACCAGATACAGTATATGGTAAATGAAGAGGAGTTCTCAGCAGAAAGTATTTTCCACTGCAGACGATAACTGTGCAAAAACTGATGAAAACACTTACACTTGAGCAGGTCAACTAGTTCCTATTCTTCAACTTGAAGAAGCAGCAAAATTGCACATATCCAGCAGACATGTAAATGCATTAAGATATTGTAGCATGAGTGGTTTTTATTTTTTTAAATGTTTTAAACTTAATTTGCTTAACTGTTTGAGGGCTGAATACTTTTTTCCAAAAACGTGTTCTGAAAAGCACACAAAGCAATGGCTTAATACATAAATCAACAAAAAAACTTCTGTTGCTGTGTGCTGTGGCCACCTGTTTGCCTTCTCTTGCACCTTGAGCCGCTCACTTTGTCAGTCTTCCCAGGTGAACAGTGCCATAGGGGCAACAGCTACACAAACGTGCTCAGAACCATGATCAGCTGATGCAGGTACCTCACATTTGTTTTCGATTGCTTGCATCAAAATTAGAGTCTGACAAGTCAGAGTCCAATTAAATGATAATATGCAAAATGTTGATACCATTTTTGCCATTGCCTGCTCTATGCTTCTCACGTGAGTGCAGGGAATCTCAGTCAAACCAATGAAGCTAACTCTCCTTCTAGCAAATTGAATCAAACTAAAACACACTGGAGGGTTTGGTTGCCGTTTACAGTTGATTACCACCCTTAACCCCTCCACTTGACAAAAGTCGACATCTGCCCCAAAAGAGTTAAAACTACTTTCCAAATTAAACAGCTACATTTTATTTTTGAATGTGCATGTTACTTTGTTTAGTTTCCCTTGCCTATGCTGTAAATCATACTGCTTAGCATAATGTTGACAATAATAGTTTTAAGTAGGCAATTTAAAATAAAATATTCAAAGTAAGTGGCTGCGTATTTTCTCTAGATAGACAGATTGCTGTAATTTTATTGGAATTCAGTTTGATGTAAGTAGCAAAAAACTGCATGGTGATTTTATTACCAAACATTAGTATAGTAAATACTACAATCTGTTTAATATTTTATACTGAATGTTCAGTATCACAATACATTGAATTGTGAGGAATCCCACAATATCCAGTCATATCCAGGACACAGGAAAATTTAAGGAAATAATGATGATCCTCACAGGTGGTGCAGTAGTAGTGCTGCTGCTTTGAAGTAAGGAGATTGTGGGTTCTCTTCTAGAGTCCTCGCTGTGTGGGGAGCTCTTTGTGTAGTGAGAAAAGCACTATATAAATGTAAAGAGTTATTATCTATACTAATAAAAGGCAAAGCCCTCACTGACTCACTCACTCACTCACTGACTCATCACTAATTCTCCAACTTCCCGTGTAGGTAGAAGGCTGAAATTTGGCAGGCTCATTTCTTACAGCTTACTTACAAAAGTTAAGCTGGTTTCATTTCGAAGTTCTACACGTAACGGTCATAACGGTCGATAACGGTTAACAAATAATTATTGCCATATTTTCCCTCAGTTTAATTTTATTTATGGCCCCATCTTCACGAAATTTGGTAGGCGGCTTCCTTGCGCTAACCGAAACCGATGTACTTACTTATTTCGATGGTATGACGCCACTGTCAGCCGCCATATTGAACTTTCCAACGTCACCAATTTTCCAACTTCCCGTGTAGGTAGAAGAATGACCCCGTCTTCACGAAATTTGGTAGGTGGCTTCCCTGCGCTAACCAAAACCGATGTACGTACTTATTTCGGTGGTATGATGCCCCTGTCGGCCGCCATATTGAATTTTCCAAACGTCACAAATTCTCCAACTTCCCGTGTAGGTAGAAGGCTGAAATTTGGCAGGCTCATTCCTTACAGCTTACTTACAAAAGTTAAGCAGGTTTCATTTCGAAATTCTACGCGTAATGGTCAACAACGTCCGCCATGTTGAACTTTCTTATTTATGGCCCGATCTTCTCGAAATTTTATAGGCGGCTTCCCTGCACTAACCGAAACCAATGTACGTACTTATTTCGGTGGTATGATGCCACTGTCGGCCACCATATTGAACTTTTTAACAGTCTTTGTTACTTATGGGCCCATCTTCAAGAAATTTGGTACATGGGTTCCCAATGCTAACTGAATCCTACTTATGTACATATATACGTCCATAGCCTGCAGCTCAGTCACTGTGTGAGGTGGCGTTGGGTCCCCCATCCCAACGCCTCCCACGTTGTTGGCTGCCTGCCTATATAAGACCGTCGCTCCGGTCTCTACATTCCCTTCCTTGCTTCGCCACGGGATTCACGTCTCCCTACTGATAACTACAGCCTTTTTGTTTAATCCACGGCTTCTCCGCTGTTTTATTGTTTGTTTATTACAATTATAGTTATTGTATAGGTATTTTAGACTTACTTTACATTACTCAGGTACCCATTTCCTTTATCATTCCAACCCCCATTACCATGTCTATCGAGGTGATCACTATCGATCAAAGACCTGTCACTTACTGAGTGGTTTCCATGCCCAGAGATGGCACCTACCTTTTCCATTCTCTTTGTTACATATTGCACGGCCATATCAGGCTCACTCTTGATATCCGGAGGAACATTGTGTCTTATGTATTGAATGACTGGGACAGGTTCAAGGTGTGGACTGATGACGGTACAGGAGATAATTATACTACACAGGAGCACTATAAGAGTGAAATGCTTAAGCCCTTCACCTATGGTTCTGCATGTGAGTTGATGGCTGCCGCTGAATTGTTCGGTTGTCGCTTTCAAGTGTACCGAAATGGCCAAATATTTTACACCTTTCGACAACCGCCAATGCCTCTTAAACATCTTAGATTCACAGGTGACGATTTCAGTAGTGGACACTTTGATGTTTATGAATGTTTAAACTCTCAAAAGCTGGATGTGAAAGTATTGATGAAACTGGTTGTGTGCTTACAATGCTTGACAGATGCCGAATGTCACTTCAACACAACAAATCCTGCAAATACTGTCGGAATTGAAACAAACCATGAAACTCAAACCGATTATGACAGCAGCAATCCAAGCTGTGAGATTTGAGACAAGATTACTGTTCACATGGCCAACTGTAAGTTACATGCTCAAGAGTAAGCTCAGCACACAGCTTGGTCATGTTACAACCGGAGGGCCGAAATGACAATGTGGTATACAAAGAGATCCTTAACAAATAATTATTGCCATATTTTCCCTCAGTTTAAAAAGGTTAAATTTTCTTCTTAATAAAAATTTTAAGGCAGTACTTCGCCGCTGTGAAGTGCGGGTATTTTGCTAGTTATTATTAAAATGTGCTATCCTTGTGCATCATGACAGATGGTCAAAATATGTATGCATGTATTTTGTTTTTCTGTTACCATATACAGTTGAAACTCGGTTCATGACCATAATTCGTTCCAAAACCGAAGCAATTTCCACTCCACCATAGGATTGTTCCAGACCGTACGAACTGTATGTAAATATATATTTTTTTAGTTTTTAAGCACAAATATAGTTAATTATACCATAGAATGCACAGCGTAATAGTAAACTAAATGTAAAAACATTGAATAACACTGAGAAAACCTTGAACAACAGAGAAAACTAACACTGCAATAGTTTGCGCTATAGTGCTAGGAAACGCTTGCTAAAAACACTTTTTTTTTTAATGAGTTTTAAGCACAGGGAAAAAATGAACATTTGAAAAATCCGTAATTTAATAAACCACCAAGAAAAGTAACATTGACACAATGCACGCTATAAACCGATCGCTGTAAACAGAACTGAAAACAAAAACAAGCCTTTTCTACCTTATGCGTCCAGCCCTCCCTCTCTCGCTCTCTTTCGTGTGTGCGTCTCTTTTGTGAGCCTGAAGCGCCTGTGTGTGTGCCTCTGTCTCACGCACCTGTGTGTGTGCACGTGTGTGTGTGTGCTTCTGTCTTGCGCGCCTCTGTGTGTGTGTGCCTCTGTCTCACGTACGTGTGTGTGTGTGCGCGCGCCTCTGTCTCGTGTGTGTGTGTGTGTGTGTGTGCCTCTATCTCGCGCGCCTGTCTGTGCGCCTCTGTCTCGCGCGCCTGTCTGTGTGTGTGTGTGTGTGTGTGTGTGTGTGCCTCTGTCTCGCGCGCCTGTCTGTGTGTGTGTGCCTCTGTCTCGCGCACCTCTGTCTCGCACGCCTCTGTGTGTGTGTGGTGCTCTCTCTCTCTTGCTTGCTCGCTGCACAGGAAATGCACAGGGAGAGACTGAATATATACGAACCAGAAGGGAAACTGGCTTGTTCGTATACTGAGTGTGTGGTCATGAACCGAGGCAAAACTTTGGCGAACTTTTTGGTCGTAAACCGATTTGTACGTGTACCGAGACGTTCGTAAACCGAGGTTCCACTGTATACAAATAGTATTCTAAACTTTTCTTAGGACCCAAGAAAGATTTTTTACACACTGCTCCTAAGCTGCCTGGCTGTCTATCCCAATAGTTATCACTGCAGAGATGTATTGTTGGAATTTTATGAACCATTAAACCTTCAACCCAATTCTCTGAATTAAGTCACCTTGGACGAGGCTGAAGAGCCAGAAACTCAGAAACAAACAAAACAACTTACAGGGCTGTCCCATTTTTCTGTTGCATCTAATTGGGACTCTTGTTCTGGTAATATACTGCCTTGGCAGCTGTTAATCATGGAGGTAAATCAGCATCTAAAGTCAAGTTCTATTTAACCCAGTTGTTTCAATATTGCCTATATAAGTGGCGCAAAGGGGATTTAGGGTACGTATTCAGGATGGGGGTAGCCTGAGATGGGTTTGTGGAAGGATTATGCAATTAAAGGAAACTTTGTGAAGATAACAAAAACTGTTTTCAGTGTGTGTGTGTGTGTGTGTTCACTTTAACAAAATTAAGTAACTACTGGAATGAAGGATAAATAAACAGTGCTTTTTCACTGTAACAATGGAGGGAAGTTTATCTGTTACACATACTGATCAACAATAAACAGTTCTGTCTCAGGTCAGAATTATGAGAGCAAGACTGTGGCTAAGTTATAAATTGCACTGAAAAAGTAAGCAGTTACTTTTAACAGACTGTTGGAAGATTATAGTGCGTCATACTCTTTTTCTTTAAGTTCAGGTAAATCCAGGAACCAGTGTTCATCACTGATTATTCTCTTCTCCTCCTCTTCTAACTGCTTCTTTGTTTCTGCATCCAGACCACGCTGCATAAACTAAACAAACAAACAAAAAAAAAAAAAATCAGTGTGTCATAAAAAATTTAGCATGTGTCCTTTCCGAAAACATTTAAAATACGTAAGTGTTTTCAGTTAAAAAACTGCATTTAAGAAAACTGAAAAGTACTCTCAGAATTCTCTTCACCTCACACTCACAGAGCAGAAAGGGACAGGGTGTAAAATCCAACAAGTTTTTGAACCAGTACATGTCAGGCAGAAGGAAGACTTCCAAGTCTATGAAAAGCAATTTGTCAGGCACAGTGAGAATTTTGAAGCTATGTTATGCAAAAGTCACTCTCTGACATGAGGCACAGAACTGGCCTGTGCAGCAAGCAAGGTTATTTAGGTAAAAAAAATATATATATTTTATGTCTATGCTGCTTTCACCTGTAATGTTTTTCACTTCTGTTTAATGTTATGAACTTTTTGCCTTTGCAATTTTAGTTCTAACAACCTCCATTGTTTTTTTAAGAGTTATTACAGGGTAGGGCTGTCAAATTAACAAAAAAAAGTTTTGAATATTCAAATTAAAAATAAGTAAATAATCAGCAGTGCTTGAAATTAGGCGCAGGACTTTGGTTAGCTCTCACAAATTAAGTAATTCCTACAAAATGTAACTTTTAATATATCAATTTCCAGCATATATTTTATTTGTTAACAATATTTCTTGTTTATGGCAAGAATATTGAATTTTTTTTTTAATTACTATTTTTATACGCAGTATAATAGTGCCCAGTTTCTTACATATCAATTAATATATTTTTCATTGTTTGCATTTTTTTTAAGCTCACATCCATATGAAGTTAGCCACCTGTTGCACTTGCTCTTGAATGAGGAAAGGACCTGCCCTGCTTAAAGAAAACTTTCAAGAAAATCAACAGTAGAAATACCCACAGCTAAGGCAGCCACCTAACTTGCAGGGTGCCTTCTTTATGAAAACAAAATCAATCTTTATTTTTTCTTATGGTCTTTTAATGGTTCATGGTATTCTCAAAGACAATGTATTATGTTCATTGGCAAACTAATAATAGTTGTAGTCATTATCAAACCTGCTTGCTCCAGTTCAGAGGAGCAGGGACCAAGAGCTAACCCTGGCAGCACTGGGCAAAATTTAGGAAAAGGGCATGGACATGATACCAGTTTATCACAGGGTTCATGCATACACATACACTTACACTGGGGCCATTTAATCTAACCTGCACTGCTTTCAGAATGTAGGAGGATAATGGGAGTATTCTGAAGAACAGCAAAATGAGGTGCTGGATTTTAACCTAGCATGCAGGGACCTGTAAAGGTGGGGCTAATCATTGTGCACTACAGTGCCATCCATGCTACAAATATGTTGATCATATTTCAACTAAATATCTCAAATATCTTAACTACACTTACACTTTACAGCCTTATGACTCCTCAAATGTCTTAAAAATCCAAATAATTATACTCTGACAAGAAAAAAGTATGATATAGATGAAAAAATTTAAAAATGCATGTTGTTCTTAGCATATTATATTTTACATTAAGTAAATTATTTTGCATTACTTTACAGACACAATTTTTCCAAGCAAAATCAAAAAATTATTTATGTAAAGTTACAACAGTAGAAATAACAATTTTTTTTGAAAGACTGGATGATAACTTTATCCACTCAAAAACTGATATACTACTGCAAACATCAGAAATAATACATTATGACATTTAAAAAATACCTATGAATATCAAAGCGCTTTTAAACCATGGTGTTTTGACACCCATAACCCCTGGTACTTGCGAAACTGTCTAACCTATATTCTTAACCCTATCCCCCTTCTGGACTGATAATCGCCCTGGCATTCAACAAGGACAGAACCTCAAAGACACTAAAGATTGGGTCACAACAAAAAAACAGTTTAAGAAACCATGTCTTAACCAATTGACAATTAACAATAAGATGCAAAATGACAAAGAAATGAGTAGTTCATCTGCTGTGGCTATGAACTTTTACTGTGGCAACAGGTGTTCTCCCCAACCACCTTCTGCTTTTAATTGGACTACTACCCTTCTTAAGTGAGCTTTTATTTCCCAGTTTCTATGTTTTAGTGTCAATTCACATATTATAAAAATGGTTTTGCAAAATGTTTATTGAATTGTATGTTATATACACTCACTGAGCATATTATTAGGAACACTATACAAATACTGGGTAGGGACAGCTTTTGATATCAAAATGACCTTAAATCTTTGTGACCTTGGATTCCACAAGACATTAGGAGCATTTCTTTGAGACTCTGGTCTTTGAAGAAACAAATGCATCACGTAATTTTTGCACATTTGCCAGCTGCACATTCATGTTGCGAATTTCCTGTTCCACCACATCCTACTGGAGTTGTTTTAGAATTAAGATCTGGTGACTGGCAAAAACACTGAAGAAAACTGAACTCATTCTTAGGTCCATTAATTTGGATTGAGACAAATTTTGCTTTATGACATGGTACATTATCATGCTGTAGGTAGCCATTAGAAGTTGATCGAGTGACATAGAGTGTCAGAGAAACTCAAAAGCTCAAGTTCATAAAGTTGCACAGTGCCCGAAATTAAAAAAGAAAGTTGTCAGATATGAAAGTCGCCATGAAAAGGCGAGTCGCAGCCCGCCATCTGAGTGTCATATGAAAGCTTATTAGGGTACATAGAAAAAAAAAATAAGCACACAGTGGGGGAAAAAAGCACGAAATGTAAACTTTAATCTCTAAATTTCCACTTTAATCACGTAGTTTGTCATTAAAGTAGAACATCATAAACTTCATCTTAAAATCATTTAATTTACTAGTTTCCCAAATCCCATCGTAACTAAAGTAGCATGTTAAATGCTTTGTTTTGTATTTGATCTTCTGTGTGTGTGAATCACTATGTGCTTCTTAAACAGGCTTTCTCTTCCTCCGACAGGACACAGAATCCATTACATTCGTGATAATACAGCTCTCTGAATAATTAAAATACTGAGATGTATACTTGATATCATTTTCATGATGATAGGAGTTAAGGCATGTTATTAAACATGTGAACACGGTGGTGCAGTGATAGTGATGAGCTGGCGCCCCATCCAGATATTGTACCTGCCTCACGCAAGATGCTTGCTGCGCTATGCGTGACCTTCGATGAAATAATTTATTGCAGCAGTACTATCTCTTTCAAATGTACTAATCTCCAATTCCTGTCCTTCCTTTTCTTTCTCCAAGTAACCAATCGCCATACAATCATCTCTGTAATAGACGTTAAGCCATCTGTAAGCTTAGAACGCCGATTCTTCAAAACTTTTAAGGAACACTGAAATATCTTCGTAGTACATGTTTAATTATTCAATCCATCTATCCTTCCCTTGTTGCGCCAGCCCCAGCAAGAATACAGCGCAAGGCAGGAACAATCCGTGAACAGAACGCCAGCTCCTTGCTAGCGCTGCGACACTGTGTCCTCACATGTTTAATTATTAACAATATAGATTATTTAAATGAAGTTAAAGTTTTATCTGTATAATATAATAAACCTATTTTGCTGCATTTCATCTTAAAAATGATGTCAACATATGTAAATACATGCTTTATAAAGTTGCTCAGGTTGTGCAATATTATAACTGTATCGCACGTTTACAGCGAGGTAATTGTACTTTTAAGTACCAAGGAGCACTTGATGGACTGCTTGAATGCTGTTTCTGAACCGCAAGGAAAGGCTCTGAAGTGTTTGCCGTATGAGAGCAGTTCAATAGACAGCATGGCTGAGGCAGCGTGTGCTTGATGCTGTATACCGATAATCTCTTTCCAATCATCTGCTGTAGAGCTGTGATTCCCCACTCAGATACAGTGATATAAATACTCTGAGTGGTGCAGTGAGAGTAATATGGAAAAAGATGATCCACTGTGGCAACCCCTAAAGGAAGCAGCTGAAAAAAGAAGAAGAAGGTGCAGTGAGAGTAACAACGCTAAAGCAGCTATGGTATTTAGAATAGTTTGACCATTCTGTGGACCATTATGTTGTTACAGGTTAATTACAATCAGATGCATTAAACTAATAAACAGTACGCAGTTAATTTCAGTATATTTATAAAGCTGCGTCAGGGATGTGGATCTAAAAAAGAAAGGGAAACCACACTGGAACAGTAGCACTACTTTGATGCTGGGTGTTGCCAGTTTGAAAAACCGAGCTTAGAACTTGTGTACGCCAGGGTTGGAACTACCATGAAAATGTGTGTGGCTTTACGCCAAGTTTAGGTTTTATACATCGCGATTTGAACATGGAAATGTTCGTATGCAACATTTTTGTGCGTACACACCGTTTAAACATGAGGCCCCTGGTGTCCTTGAGCCAGGCCTTTAAAGTAGTTTCTTTACTTTCAACCTTGCCTTTTAATGCTATGGGGTCAAGATTAATTCTAATACACTCACTATTTTCATTATTATTAACAACTAAGATTTCAGCTTTGCCCTTTTTTTTTTTGTCTTGAGGAAATTACTGCGCATCGATTCCAAAATACAAAACAGACATTGGATCTTAGAGCTCACAGTGTCTGGATGCTACAGAGAAATAAAGCTGCACGTTGTCTGCATAGCTGTGGTAGTTCATCTTGTGTACTGAAATAATGTCCTAATGGGAGCATACAGATTGAAAATAACAGTGGATCCAGAATAGATCCTTGTGGTACTCTGTATACAATATCATGGATCCCTGAACTACAATCATCTCAACGAACAAAGAACCTGTTAAACAAAACAAACTAATTTAAGACAGTGTCTGAGAGAGCTTCCCATTGGCTAAGATGATTTATAAGAATATTGTGGTCTATGGTGTCAAATGTTGCACTCAGGTGTAGTAGAACAAGAACAGATATGAGGCCTCTGTCACCATTAAACCGCAAGTCATTTGCTGCTTTAACCAACGTAGTTTCTGTACTATTAATTGTTCTAAAACAACTGCTTCCTGCTTTACAAGCATTAATAAAATATAATACAGTAATCCCTCGCTATATTGCGCTTCGACTTTCGCGGCTTCACTCTATCGCGGATTTTATATGTAAGCATATCTAAATATATAACGCGGATTTTTCGCTGCTTTGCGGGTTTCTGCGGACAATGGGTCTTTTTACTTCTGGTACATGCTTCCTCAGTTGGTTTGCCCAGTTGATTTCATACAAGGGACGCTATTGGCAGATGGCCAAGAAGCTACCCAATCAGAGCACGCAGTTAAGTTCCTGTGTGCCGATTGTCTCAGCGACGGAGCGCCGAATTAGATTCTGCTGTGTTAACCAGGAAGTCTTGTCTCGCTCATTCAGCATCAACCTGTTTTACTGTGTAAAGAGTTACTTTTGTGCTCTTTTGTGTTTATCTTTGTGCATAGTCAAGCCCTTCATTATGGCTCCAAAACGATCTGCTCCTGCTACTGCTTCAGGAGCTGTGCCCAAGCGCCAATGGAAGATGCTAACGATTGCCTAAAAGGTAAAAGTTTTGGATATGTTGAAGGAAGGGAACAGCTACACCGCTGCAGGACGCCATTACGGCATTAATGAGTTCACGATTCTTTTTATTTAAAAATGAGGAAAAGAATATAAGATCTAGAGCCACAGTGTCCTTTAACCAGGGCGCAAAATGAGTTGTAAGTGGATGTAATAAGGCGGTAGTCCGGATGGAATCTGCTTTAGGGATTTGGATTGAAGACTGCCGGAAGAAGAACAACAGTAGTGCTACACCGCCTGAAGAGGCTCCTTTAGAAGCGCTGTAGCGCTCTCCTTTGTTGTGCAGTAAAATTAAACTCATTGTTATCGGACAAGTCGTCATGTCATTGTTGGTGAGTAATTATAATTAATTTTCTACGTACAGTACTTATTACATGTACATAGTTTAGTGTCACTGTACACACATTTTACTGTATACAATTTTTCTTGCATTGTATGTATTTATTGCTGGTGGCCTGTCTGTCATAATGGCTGTAACATATGTGATATTGGAGACGCACGATATCTGTAAAATAATATTTAGGTTTTACTGTATATAAACAGTGTGTTTACATACATAATTTCAATGAATCTTACCTAATATCTAAGAGAATACAAAGGGTTTATGCTGTATAACTGTGCGGAAAATATTTATAATAGTGTGGGAGAGTTTATAAGGGCTTAAAATATATAAAAATAACCATATGACCATATGGTTTTTACTTTGCGGATTTTCACCTTTCGCGGGGGGTTCTGGAACGCAACCCCCGTGATCGAGGAGGGATTACTGTATTAGTAGATTTCTTAATTCAATGCAGGATTACAGTGGTACCAAATCATATCCCAGCAGACTGAACATAAAGCAGGAAGCAGCCCTAGACAGGGTTGTCAGTCCACCACAGGATTCAAACCCAGGCTGCAGTTGTACTAACTAACCGGTTCCACAATAATTAATAAGAAATCTTATAGCAGGGCAAATGGACCAGTCCCTTCTTTCTTTTGTCAGGTCTGACATGAATATGTTAATCATAAAATATCTATACAAGTAAATGCATGTATTAATTTACATCTGTGTTTAGCAGATTTTTTTTTTTTTATTCAGCATTGGGGTTTTACCGTAAATGCCAATAGGGACTATGCTCTGTTGGGCCCTTCAGCAAGACCCTTAACCTGCAATTGCTAAGCGCTTTGAGTAGTGAGAAAAGCGCTATGTAAATGCAAAGAATTTATTTAATTTACGTACTGTTGTAAGAAATGCTGTTTTATTTAAACACTAGCGAGTGGGAGCCCGATCAAATCGGGCTACAAATTGTACGTTTGTGAAATCCATACTTTCTCTGCAAAGAATTATTTGTTTTTTTTAAGTCCTTTAAATGATTTTGTTATCATGGCACTGATTTGTGCTTAAAATAGACCTTTTTCGGCTGATGTAATGAAGAGCTTCCTGTTTAAACGGGACTGCGAGACGTGAACTCAGCTCTTTGGCGCACCTCATTTGATTTTTTCTGGCAAACAAATTTTCAAAACAAACCGTATTTTACGACTCTAATCAGATTCGGAGTAATAATTATGTTGGAGTGGTCATTTTAGATCTGAGATTGGCTAAAATTTAAACAATGACCATTGTTAATACCCAGCTGTCATTACTCAGTTTGCCAATAGATGTCAGAAGGACAGATGCCAAAACCGAACTGCCCAAAGATAGATTTCGACATACCAAGCAAATGCCAATACGTTCTAAATTGCTTACGGTTCTGGAGCTGTTGAAGGGTTTAAGTCAGTCGACAATGTTAGTCCTGGAAAGTACGCCCCACCAAACCAACGTTCCAAAAACCAACCGAATTTACTGTTATCTGCTCGAACCAACACTGACTTACTATACTCGGCCGTCCAGCGGCGTCACTGAAGCATTCGAACATTCTTAGCCAATCATGCAATACTGCGTCCGCGTTTGCCACATTATGTTCTACAGAGGCAGAGTCCCATTGGATGGTTCTAACTTGTATTGAGTCGAGGTATTGACGCGAACACCATACATACGGATAGTATCAAATTATATATAAGGATAAAGTACAATACCTTAAAATGTGCCGATCACTCAGCATATAAATTGATATGACCTATATATAAATAAATAATAAATTGAAACATGCACTTTAAACGTACGTGTCATGTTGACTGAATAACTGAGTCACGTGGTACTTAGTGCCATACAATATAATAACCCAGTTCAATATTAGATATTACCTTATGCAGTGTTAAAATCATATTATATAATCAGAATATACCATGTGCTTCTAATTTAAGTGAAATCTTAATATCCAGTTAGTTGCTTTTCCTTTTGTACATGCTGAAAAAACCCAATCTTAATTCAAAGTTGTCATTCAGACTTCTGAGACATGATATTAGTGAGACGCAATCATTAAATGCTCAGTGTTGGCCATAATACTGGTAGAGATCTACATCAACACAATGAACCTGATCACTTCCAATCACTATTTTATCCACAAACAGTTCCAAGTACAGTAGTTAAATGATACTATCTCCTGTCTGATCACTTAATAAACTGTTACTGCTGCTCATTTAAAAAAATGTAAACAACAAAATTCAAATGTGCTTTACCAGCAATGATGGCAAGCAAAGATGATACTTAATAGTACTTGTTAAATACCAGCCTGCCTCATTGTGGTGTATTCATACCTGATTCTTTGCAGTGATAAACTGAGATTCTTGACAGAATTATGTATGAATTCAACACTAAGTTTGACAAATCAAATCATAACCCACCTTACTGAACTTGTTTTTCATGCTAAAATAGCAACCACTTAACAGAAAAACCTTTATTTTAATTATATAATTTTGATGCTACAAACAGTGTTTACAAATGTTAAGAGACGACATAATACTTAAACAAGTTCTGAAATGAGCAACCATAATTTTGGGCAGTTATTAGCATGGTACTACATTAAAAAGGTTATGTTTTGTGAATTAACATCCATTGCTGAGGTTTCTGTGTAAGGTGTCTCAGTTCAAAAAGCTTTCACTGCGCCACCACCACCTACTCAAAGCATCATTGTGCTCCAACATTGATGGACTAAAAGCCAGAAGTCTGCATGACCATCATCATCAAGTCATTTCGTGAGAACCCTAAATACAAAGAGGACTGTTTCATTTATGTGAGGTAGAATGCCCAGAGGGGACTGGGCGGTCTCATGGTCTGGAATCCCTGCAGATTTAATTTTTTTCTCCAGCCGTCTGGAGTTTTTTTTTTTTGTTTTTTTCTGTCCTCCCTGACCATTGGACCTTACTCTTATTCTATGTTGACTTATTTTAATTTCTTACTATGTCTTTTATTTTTCTGTTCTTCATTATGTAAAGCACTTTGAGCTACATTTTTTGTATGAAAATATGTGCTATATAAATAAATGTTGATGTTGTTGTTCTACAATTGCAATTATGCTGTAATGCAATTAAAATGACCTCTTAATTAATTTTACTGTTGCTAGATTTAACAAACTAGTTCAGTAGGTATTCCTGAGTTTTTCTTATAAATGTACAGAAAATATACAGAATACTTTTTTCATTCTGTTGAGAATTTTTAATACAGAAATATCATAATTGTAATCTTATTGAGAATATGTACGTAGCTAAAAATATAGATATCTGATTTTTGAAATAACAATATACAGTAAGTGGAATATAGTTAAGTTTTCTGAAGTAAAAGCTACTGCCATCCTAGCATTTTTAAACCTTTCACCAATATCAATTTGACACCCATATTCACATTGTAACACCACATAATTCAAATAAAGGTTCAAGATGGACCAGAATTTATCCCAGCAGTACAGGGGGCAAGGATGGAACCAGCTTTCATAAGGTGTTAATCTACTGAGTTTGGTTTAATTAAGAAAAAAAACCTGCTAACCACATCAGTTTATTCATTACTGAACCTGATTAGTTCAGTTCGGTATCACAAGGGCCAGGCTCTGTTTCAGTAACTATGCATAAGGCAGAGTGCAAACCGGAGCATTGTAGCAGTCTATTCAATTTACCGTTATTCATTTCGAATCGAGTTCTCGGGGGTATTATTCAATGATTTTTACAGTAAATACTTTCTATAAACTCAGCATGTAGATAATATGTTATAATTTATAACTACTGAATGTACAGCAATTTACCACACACCAGTAATTTCCCGGCTGTCAATTTATTCACAGCCTACAGTCCAAAGGGATGCAGATTTGGCAGGCTGGAAATGCTAAATTGCCCCCCGATATGGATGTTTGTGTGTTTGCTCAAACTGTGATGGGCTGGCGCCCTATCCGGGTATTGTTCCTGCTTGCGCCTGATGCTTGCTAGGATAGGCTCCAGACTACCCGCAATCCTGTCACGGATAACCAGGTTAATCAAATGGGTGAATGGACGATTAATCATCTTAAATGACTTATCAAGTTGTACTGTGTAATGCTGTATGTTTTTCCAATCCAATACCCATTATTCAAACGTGGCTTTCCGATTTCCAATGCGTCTTTATGTTCCTTGAGATAAATGCCATACTTGCTTTTTACAATGTGAGCTGTTTCACTCAAACTAAGCGCACGTACCAAAACCAAAAACGTACGCTGACTGTCTTCATTCAACTAAAAAAACACTTAAGAATATGATCCCTTCATGTAACAATTTGATATAGCGTGACACACAATTAACATCTCCGAAGTATATTTTTTCTTGCCAACTCACAGAAACACAGCCGACAGCATGGATGACATATATTAAAAACAAGTACCTTCATCCGTAAGAGATTTTTAGAAAGCTTTATTGCACCGTCGTTTGCCATCTTCTTTAACTTCAGAAAAAATAATATTCCTAAAATAAATGATCTACCACGAGCAACTTCACGCTGCAGCTGTTTACCAGGCCGTGAACAGCCACGCTGGATTACAAGCAACGCTCATCAGGCATTAGCGAACAACCACCGAGCGATCGAACTACAGTACGGGAACAGAGCAATCAATTGACGAACTGCTGAAGCGCTCGGAATAGAATTGTCGCACATTCCTTTAGCGCCTGTACTTATAATTCCATCAACTTAATGAGGTACATGTAATACACGCATATTATTTTGTTTTTGGAAATTATCATGATTTCCTTTGTTATTGGATATATTGTTATATTATATTGTTATATATAATAATATTGTTATTGTTATAAATTAATTGAATACCCATTTTCAATTCCATACTAACCAAAACGCAAAACCTATAATGAGACCATCGGAATAATTCACAATCTTAATAGCTAACATACATTTTTTGGATTGTAGGTGAAAAATTCCTGTGACCATGCAAACACTTACTCCACATGGACAGGTACCTGGAAAGTAGTCCATTTTAGTATTCTGGATCTAAACATTGGGCAACTATATTGGCAATTTCAGTTTACTGTTAAAGAACTGGTGGCACAAAGAGACTGGTTTCAAATGTTTTTAGTATATTATGCCTATGCATGAGAGGGGTTTTCCTTCAAGTACTCCTGTTTTTCTCCAGCAGCCTCAAAGATATGGGGATTAGGGTAACTGACATGCATACAAGTCTATGAAAAAGACTTGTGCTAATCTGTCAGCTATCTGTGGTGTTTCCTATCATATATATACTATATATATATATATATATATATATATACATATATATATATATATATGTATATATATATATATATAGTAAGAGACGGCTGGCAGCTGTGCACAGCCAGGACACCCCTAAGATGGAAGGACAGGGGAAGGCAGCTTTTCTAGGACACTGCCTCCCCCAAAACACTAGATGTCAGCTCCCCGGACTGCAGTGGTACCCTGGATTCCCGCAGGACACTATGGGACATGGAGTTAGGACACACAGCCCTGCTGGGTGCCGTTGGTGCTGCCAGGAGGAGCAGTCATAGGACCTGGGGATGTATTCTTTCCGAGGTACTTCCGGGCTGAAGAAAATCCCAGTTATTTATTAGACCAGGAAGTGCCAGCCAGTCATATGATTGGAAGGACTGATGGGAACTCAGCAAGCCGAGCTTGAGTCGGGAGGAGGTGGACAACACTTGCTGGGAGGTGTGGAGGAGAAAGAATATTATATTTATTGCTGAGTTGTGTGTTTATTGTGGCTGTGGTGCTTTGGTGGCACTGGAAAGAAAGAAAATAATTAAAAAATATGTTCTTGGTGCTTTTACCCTGTGTCCTGCATGTCTGTCTGTTGGGTATAAGGGGCAACAACGACCCTTAACGTCCACAATATATACTGGCTGCCAGGGGGTGCTGCATGGGTCCCTGAGCATACATGGATGACTCTGCAGCCCCACCCGGTGGTGCAGTCGGAAACAGGTGATCAAGCACCTGGAGCACTTCCAGGTGGGCTATAAAAGGGGCCAGCAACCACCACTCGGTGGCCATAATCGGGAGGAGAGGACAAAACTTCAAGGGAGGAGTGGTGGTGCCAAAAAGGCGTGTTTGTGACGTTTGTGCTTTATTTGGGACTGTGTTGTGCCTGTGGGGTTCACGGGGAAGACGTACCCCACTGGTGAAGAAAATAAAGGGTTTCTTTTGCTTTTACATGTGCCTTTGTGTGATTCTGTGCCAGGTCAGGCGCAAGAAGGCGCATTGCTACAATATATATTGTCACAAAAACTACAATAAGACATCATAAATGTTTGGGGCAGCCACCTATATAATGTGCCATGGCTGCAAAAAGGTATTTTTAAAGATAGCGAGTTGTTCACAAGGCTGAGTCCAAAACAGAACTGTAGTAAATAGTCAAGATAGCGGCTTTAAATGCCAGTGTAGGAAATGATGTCATCGGGGCAGGACCAGAAGTGATGTCATCAGAGGCGTTGGAACCGGAAGTGGCGTCATCAAAGGCGTTGGAACCCCATGGGATTTCCCAAGAATAGTCTGCAAGTGATCAAGAAAGAAAGTTAGCTCACCCGCCGCTCCCTGGTCGGACGTGGAATTACCATTATTCAAGCCCTTTAGTTGACTCCTACTCACACGTGTTTGACAATATATATTATATACATTATATATATATATATATATGTATATATATATATATATATATATATACAGTGGAACCTCAAGATACGAACACCTCTGTATACAAGAAATTCAAGATATGAGGAAAGTATGAGCGAAAAATTTGGATCTAAATACGAGCATTGGCTCGCGTAACGAGCCACGAGCCAGGCTATGGGTATGCATGACGCGTTTCCCGATCTGCCTCGACTCGGGGATTCACCCAAGCTGACGCTGCCAGCCCTTCAGCTCACTCAGTGTTCCTTGTTCTCCCGTAGCGTGAGGATCTATGCGTTTGTGCGCTTGTGATTTCATTGTTTCGCTGTAGCAGTTCGCCGTATAAGCGTATCCAAAAATATCGCGGACATGCAGACGGAGAATAGGAGACGATTGCTCTCAAGAGGAGAGAGAGTGAGAGAGAGGCACGCGCGCGCAAGCGAACAAAATAAGGAGAGAGAGAGAGAGAGGCGAGCGAGCGAGAGAGATAAGGAGAGAGAGACGCGCACGAGAGAGAAGAACCATCAGCTCAGTTATGATCACATGACGCTCAGCAGAAAAAGTGTGTCCATACTACTCATATTGCAAGACATCGCACTTTTTTTTAAGTCAAAATTAATTTAAAAATTTAGCTCGTCTTGCAAAACACTCATAAACCAAGTTACTCGCAAACCGAGGTTCCACTTGTATATATTATTTGTTATTTGTTAGAAAAATTGATTTTTATGTTGATATTTTTGGGGTTGCGGAACGAATTAACTGGATTTCCATTATTTTCAATGGGGAAATTTGTTCTAGATACGAGAAATCGTATCTCGAGGTTCCACTGTATATATATATATATATAGAGGGATGGCCAGGAGCCTTTCCCAACACGGATGCCATCAACCAGGAAGGACCAGGGGAGATAGTGTGCACAGGGCATTGTCTCCCCTGGACTACTAGATGGCAGCCCACCTGAGTTAAAACTAGAGTTCTTCAACTCAGCTCTGTTGGGTCCATAGGTGCTGCTAGGGGGTGTTATGGGCACAGGTGAGCCTTTCTTTGTTGGGCTCCCGCCTCACCCAGAAGTGCTTCCAAACCATGGCTTCAGGACACCGGAAGTACTTCTGGGTGTAGCATAAAGGAGTTGCCTGCTACAACTCCTGGTGCCTGAGTCAGAAAAAGGAAGATGAAACTTGCTGGGAGGAGCAGAGGAGGCAGAAAGAGAGAGAGAGTGAGAGAGAAGATTGCAAAGTTGCAGTATTGCTGTGTGTTTAGACTGGACTTGTGTTTGTGATGCTGGAAACTCTTCCCTGTAAAAGTTTCTAACACAATTCAAAACCTTTTGTTCACTAAGTCTGTTTTAAGTGAGTATATTTTAATGCTGTCAGAATAAGATCTAGCTCTCTGTGACCCTTAATGAGATTAAGCAGGACTGAAAATGTTACTTTGTGTTACAAGACTGACTTCTGTTAGGGTTGACAGCGGTTCTTGATGCTTATTTCGGGGGCTGAAATTACTATACCTAAAGTAAGTGAAATTTTATTTATATAGCACATTTAAAACAGTTGAAGTTGACTAAAATATTGTACAGAATAAAATAAAACACAAGTTAAAACAGATTACCAATAGCACACAAGAAAAAAGAAGTAAACAATATAAATCAATAAAATATAATAAAAGCACACCACCAGAGGCACAAGCAGTAACATTTAGTAATAGTCGATAGAAGAAAGGTGGGTTTTTAATTTAACTTTAAAAACCTCAAAAGATAAAACTCCATAACATTGGTGTAATAATTCAAAATGAATTGTTATTTATTTTGTTCAATCTAGAGTGTGGATTCACAAGCAGTTGTTGGTCAGATGACCTGAGCGATCTATCAGGGTTGTAAGGTGTAATAAGATCAGAAATATAATTCGACGTTTGGTCATTAAAAACAAACAACAGGATGTTAAACTGGACCCGGCAGTACACAGAAAGCCAATGAAGAGTAGCCAGGACCAGTGATATGTAGTCTCATTTCATTTTACCCGTGAGCAGTCTAGATGCAGCATTCTGGACCATTTGCAAATGAGCTTAAGAATACTGACTTAAACCAGTATACAGTGAGTTATATAATTTAATCCTAAGCTAACAAAAACATGGATGGCCATCTCCAAGGTATTAAAAGAGAGGTAAGACTTAATTTTAGAGATCATCCTAAAGCCATAAAAAGATGTGATTCACTGAGCTGACTTGCTTATCAAATCTGAGGTCCCTGTAAAAAAATGACATCCAGATTCATAGCATCTGTTTTTACAAATGGTGAGAAATGACCAAAATCAATTGAGTACAGGTCTAGGTACCTATTCGGATAACACACAACAATCTCTGTTTTCTTATCATTTAACTGTAGAACGTTATTAGCTGTTCATGTCTTTATATCCTCAAAGCTGTCATCAAGTTAAAAAAAACAAGAATTACTAAACTTTATAGGCAAATAAAGTTGACAATCATCTGCATAAAAGTGAAAGTGGACATTATATTTACAGATAATGTTCTCTAAAGGAAGTAGATGTAATCAAAACAGGGGACCTTAAAACTAAATCTTGGGGGACACTATAATTAACAATACCAATAGAAATGTTCTAATTTACAATGTACCAACATTGTTCTGTTGGTTAAGCAATGTAATAAACCATTTGAGGTAAGTACCTTGAATACTATCAAAATGTTTAAGGCGTTGAAGGAGTAAGTTATGGTCAGTTGTATTGAACATGGCAGACAGATCCAACATTATTAAAGTACACCATTTCCGGAGTCACGTACAGTCAACAGATTGTTAGTGACCTTCAATAGAGCCACTTTTGTGTTATGTGGCACTCTGAATCCTGAACGAAACTTTTCCAAAATGTTTTTGCCATTAATAAAAAGCTTCAGATGAGCTAAAACTACTATTTGTAAAATATTTTAAATAAAATTCAACTTAGATATAGGTCAATAATTATCAAGACTGCTTGGGTCAAGATCTTTTTTTATGGTGGGGCCAAACCACAGCATGCTTAAAACAAGCAGCTAAACTAGTGTTAATAATAGTCAGCACATTAGAAGCAAGGATAGCAAATGCATCCTTGAAGTAACAAGTAGGGATAATATCAAGAAGCGATGATGTAGGCTTCATTCCTAAGGCAATTTCCTTTAGAGCAGTAAAAGAGGTCAATTCAAGTTGATCAATTAGATAGGAACAAGTAATGTGAGAGAAGCAATTAGGTGTAGCAGTGTTGACAGAATACCTAATATTCTGAATTTTTGATACAAATAACCTGAGAAATGCCTCGCAGGACTCTAATGAAGCAGTTGTATTATGAGAATCAGTAGGATTTAAAACTGAATTAATTGTGAAAAACAATGTTTGAATGTTTTAATATTGAAGCAGTAAAATAACCAGCTCTAACGGATTTAACTGCACTTTGAAAGGATCTTAAAGTACTTTACAATAGCTCAAATGATATGTGCAGTTTGCATTCAGCTTTCATGATCTCTCTTCTGACAGCTCAGGCAGTATCATTCAGCTAAGTTTGCTTGGTAGTGCGTGGTGGTTTGAAACTGTAAAACATCTAGCACTTGAAAAGTCAAAGTTCTAGGGGTCAGAAGCTTTTCATTTTAGTGTTTATTAATATTAATTAACAGAGAAAAGCTACTGTTTTGGATAGTTGCTAGTCTTTTCCTTTACGCATGAGTTTTGCCAGGTATGTCCAGTACCTCCATGTCAAGCAGATACTACGTAAGTTCTACTATGTGCTAGCTTACTACTGCTTTGTGTATATTATTTACATTGCATCTTGCATCCTGCTTCAAATAATGTATTCAAGTACAGCGAGCTCTGCATGAACAAATGCATTATATATGTGCATGCACTGAAGGAAACTTCAGTGTGGAAAAATTAATTTGCATTAAATCAACTTGGCTGCTTTCTGAAATAAGTACAGCTTACAACAGTCAGTCAGTAGTCATTAGGAACCACACCACAATAATAAATTCTGGAAGAAGCTTTACATTTTCTAAAATAACACACCCACTAGCTCTCATCCTGTAATAAGCATTTCACTATGAATGACTGACTAACCATTTGTAATTCTCTTTGATTTTCTACTTTCATTTAACCTGTTGCATATGGTACCTTGCATTCAGTTCTTTGCTTTTTATACCAGTCATTTTTTATTTCAATATTATTGGTTTTACAATTTCATTTACTGCACTTAGGTGATGGCCTGAATATCTTTTTTGGTTTTGCATAAAAGCTTATGCAATTTTTACCCATTTATTGGAATATGTACACAATAGTGCTATGATAACATGTGCTTAATTTCCAGGCTTGTTGTGTCAGCTTTTAATTTATTAATTGCCCTCTTTATTAGTTTATTGAAAGCTCCTTATTGAAAATCAGATTCCTGCTTACTACATTAATGAAAATAAAGGTGGCACAGGGATGATAAAGATTAAAATAAAAAGTAGCATATTAAAACCTTTGTACAACACTAAGTAGATGTAAATGTTAAATTTAATATTTTTAGACAGCATTCAACTTGACAGTTGCAAGTTACAGTATCCAACATACCAGGGCATGTTGCCTGAAATCAAACAGCATGTGGCCTAACATCCCAAAGCAAGTTACCAGACACTTCACAGCCAGTTACAGTACCAGAAAACATACAGAATGATTACATATGCATCAATAGCCCACTATAGTTAGGTATTTCTTTTGGTTAAAATGTCGATGATTATCCAAAATCATGTTGAGTGACCAGTAACCTGATCATGCTCAGTTTCACAGTGTTGGGTTCATATTGGAAAGATGCCCTAAGCAGATGGTTCAACATTTTAAGGGGACTTCGGCTTAACCTGGTCTTAGTAAAAAATGGAAAGGACTTTCTGTTTTTTGCTTTTTTCTTTCTTTTTTTAATTCGTGAACTCAGATACTGATATGACCTCAGAATGAATGTTTACTCTATTGTGTTGTGATTGATAGCTCGCAACATTAGAGGACATGTCCTCAATAACGGCACCTCAACAGTGGTGTTGGAAACGTTCCAAAATATTTCACAACAGCAAAATTAAGTCCTTAAGTGAAAAAGTAATGACATCACCAAAATCCCTGGGTTTGAAAACCTCTGAATCATGAGCAAATTCATATCAAAAATACCAGGATATTCTGCCCAGAGGGCAAGAAGAAAATGAGAACAACTGGAAGAAAAGACATTAGAGAAAAAAAAAACATAAATGAAGCAAGGGTCTGAACCAGGAGGAAAAAACTCCACCAGTTACCAAAGCCAGAAACATGAGACAAGAACAAGGTCAAAAAGGTTTGCAAAGTTCAAAATTAGCAAAAATCAAACATGAATTCATGAAATTGAAGTACAAGAAGGGTTTTGGAATCTAAATAGTCTGATAAGGACGTGAACCTAGAATGACACATTTATGCTATTGAATAACACTTGAATGACACTTGAAGCTGGACCTCTTATTGGGCAAAACCTAGCAATTTAGCTCAGCTGAACAAAAAAAAAAATGGCAGCAGAAAATGACTCAAATTGAAAATTAACTTTAGAACAAAGGATTAAATTGAATTGTGGTGGGCTGGCGCCTTGCCCGGGGTTTGTTTCCTGCCTTGTTTCCTGTGTTGGCTGGGATTGGCTCCAGCAGACCCCTGTGACCCTGTAGTTAGGATATAGCAGGTTGGATAATGGATGGATGGATGGATTAAATTGAAAAACAAATGATTCTATCAGATTCAATTGTGTCAAAAACCTTTTTAATGATATGCAGTTCAATACTAGAACCAGAAAGTAACCAGTAAATCATTTGCAAAAAGTCCCAGGATCCTGATACAGGGAAGGTTGGAAAAACTTAACTAAGATAAAATATCCAAAAGTAATTATAATGCACACAAACGAATGCCATGGTTTTTGTGTATTAGCCACAAACTTGGATGTCGTGAAAGTGGAAGACGCAAAACACTGACCTTTATAATGAAGCAGTAATGGCGTCACACATCACACACTCCTGGACATTCTTCCCAGCATCAGCACAGCAGCCCTGTCAAAAAAATGGCAGCAGCCACAAAGAAAGAAAAATGGAATTTTAGAAGAATGTGATTTAATCTTAAAGATGTATAAAGTGCAGTAAATTCCTGGGCAACATTATTTACTATGAGGAACCCATTAGTAACTGTTTTTTTTTTTAGTATGTTATTAATTTTTATTTGCAGCTGTTTTGATTTTACCATTTTCCCATTGAAATCATCATATTGCCATTTTGTGTCTGGGTTTTCATTTGAGCTCCAGCATTTTCTTCACAATCAAAGCAATGGGTACCATCATGGTTTGCAGAACAACATGAAAAGCTTGGAACCCTTGGTCAGAGCTACTTGCTCCACAAGACTTTGCTTCCAAAACATATTGCATATATTTTTCCATGGAGACAACCCTTACAGTGTTAATTGGTGAATTGGAAAGGCTTAAGGTCTAAGAAATAACACGTACACATACATCAGCTTCTCTATTTTAGGCCATCCATCTCAGTACAGCTTGCACTTGATCTTTATTAATTATAACTTTTTACAATACCATATTTGGTCGCCAAAGGCAACAACATCTATCAGCTATTAAGGCTTCTAACAGAGGCTCTATTTAAGAGCTTAGCATGCCCCAAGAAAGCTCTGAAAACATTAGCATTTTTCTTGTTTTTATTTTGTGGATTATTTGTGAGACTGCATTTTTTTAAGTTTTGCTTGCCTGTGGGCTATTCTGATTTGGATTTTGTTTTATTGACCTTCATCTTTTTTCTTGGGTAGGTTTTATGGTTTGCAGTCTTGGTTTTTTTTATTATTGCATTTCCTGTTTTTGCTTATTTGGACAAAGTGTTTTTTGCAGTTTCCCTTTCCATGAAGGATTTTTAAGTATTCTGGCCTGAATCACAACAATTATAGAGTAGGCATCAAAGTTCAATACCTGGTAATCTATCAATACTTATTGCAGATGCGCAAGAATCCATCCAGTTTAGGAGTAAGCATGATGGAACTAGACCATGGGCTCATACTTTTTTCAATAACATTTAAGAATAATATCCTTTACACTTTGGCTTTGGCCCACATTGCCTCAGGTAATCTGTTGAGGCATCACCTACAACTACACCTGTGTTATAAGTTTTGTGACAGAAAGGTTACATGACATCTTATATCATCTTGTCCTACATAAAAAAACATGGTGACTTGTGTGTCCAGGTGTTCTGTTAGTAAAAGGAGGCACAGAAAAAAATGTCTGAATATTGATCAAGGAATGGCTCAGGCAAAATCTGCCAGGAAATCAAAACAAAACTAAGTCTAAAACAGGTGGAGGCAAAACCAGAACATCAATAAACCATGAGAACCAAATCAGAATATGTAGACTAAAATTTATTCTAAGAATCACTAGGTAAGTTTAGAGTATTTTTTACATAACTCCGGTTACTCCTCAGTCCGCAGGACAACTGCATCACAAGTCTGCCTGAGCCTGTTGCTGTTCATCCCAAAGTACAGTGCTGTCTATAATGTTTGGGACAAAGACGCATTTTTCCATGATTTCACCTCTCTTCCACAGTTTAAAATTACAAATCAAACAATTCAGACACAATTAAAGGTCATATTGCGGACTTTAATTTAAGGGCATTTGCATACATTTCAGTCATGGCTAAAGGTTTTGAGAATGACACAAGTATTGGTTTTCACAAAGTTTGCTGCTTCAGTGTTTTTAGATCTTTTTGTCAGATGTTTCTATGGTATACTGAAGTATAATTACAAGCATTTCATAAGTTTCAAAGACTTTTATTGACTATTACATAATGTTTATGTAAAGAGTCAATATTTGCAGTGTTGGCCCTTCTTTTTCAATACCTCTGCAATTCGCCCTGGCATGCTGTCAATCAACTTCTGGGCCAAATCCTGACGGATGGCAGCCCATTCTTGCATAATCAATGCTTAGAGTTTGTCAGATTTTGTGGGTTTTCATTTGTCCACCCGCCTCTTGAGGACTGACCACAAGTTCTCAATGGGATTAAGGTCTGGGGAGTTTCCTGGCCATGGACCCAAAATTTTGATGTTTTGTTCCCCGAGCCACTTAATTATCACTTTTGCCTTATGGCACAGTGCTCCATCATTCTGGAAAAGACATTATTTATCACCAAACTGTTCTTGGATGGTTGGGAGAAGTTGCTCTTGGAGGATGTTTTGGTACCATTCTTTATTCATGGCTGTGTTCTTAAGCAAAAGTGTGAGTAAGCCCACTCCCTTGGCTGAGAAGCAACCCCACACATGATTGGTCTCAGGATGCTTTACTGTTAGCATGACACAGGACTGATGGTAGCACTCACCTTTTCTTCTCTAGACAATCTTTTTTCCAAATGCCCCAAACAATCAGAAAGGGGATTCATCAAAGAAAATGACTTTACCCCAGTCCTCAGCAGTCCAATCCCTGCACTTTTTGCAGAATAGGAGTCTGTCCTTGATGCTTTTCTTGGAGAGAAGTGTCTTCTTCGATGCCCTTCCTGACACTAGGCCATCCAAAAAGTCTTTGCCACACTGTTATTTGAGGTTAAGTTAATGGAAATAATTAGATGACATTATTAAAGTTTTTAAATTTATGAAAGGAACTAGTACAGTGGATCTAGGATGTCACTTTAAATGAGCTCTTCATGAAGAACAAGTGGACAGAGGTAGAACCTTTGTAATGTTTATGTTTATTTGTGAAGTTTTTGCTATACGAGAGTGTATACTACTATTCTACCACAGTAGGCTTCTTGGAAGATATTTTTTAGCAAATAGATGAATTTCAAAGGATTATATCATATTAATCTGTAGTCTTCTCACAATGTACACAAAAATACTTTATCACAAATGAAGTACAATGTTGCATTAATATTGTATTCTCAAATTTTGTTTATAGACCTAATTCAGACCCTACTAATTGGTTTATCAGTCAAAAAAAATCAGTTTTACTTTCAGGGTTACTCTGAGGTGCAATGTGTCCTTTACAGTGTCATATAACATCAATTGACCACACCCAGTGATCTGTGTATGCAACTGCATTATAAATTGTCACGCATGAACCAATAAAGGCTATTCATGTTAGTAAATCTAAGGTTTTTGCCTGATAAAACATCTTTACACTCTGTAGTTTTTGGGATAATATAAGGAGCATTTTCACAACCTCCAGTATACCTGTTAGGTGCCCAGAGTACATATCAGTTAATGATGAGCGTCTTTTATTTTAACGAGATTCCTCTCTGTTACTGTATAAAGCAAGAGTAGTTTGTATTGGAGTATAGCCCGCTGATTTGAAAAGTTAAATGTCCATTTCCTAAGGCTGAACACTTGAAAATGTGTGACAGGAGTATTGTTGGAACATCCGATCAACAAGCTGCTGAATATTTTAGGTCATTTTTTCAGTGGTAGCGAGCCACATCATTTGAAAAGAATTACTAGCTGTATCAGTATACATTTTTGTTTCAAAGTTGTACATTTCATATAATTACATCATTTGTTAGATATACGTTGCAAATTCATTATTA
Organism: Polypterus bichir lapradei; assembly: GCA_026402145.1. Lineage (NCBI taxonomy): Eukaryota > Metazoa > Chordata > Cladistia > Polypteriformes > Polypteridae > Polypterus > Polypterus bichir. The sequence continues at coordinate 33,239,469 of JANRMT010062806.1, read as the reverse complement.
AACAGTCAAATGTTATTATGCTTTTTACCTTTTCAATCCAAAAATCAGTTTTTCTCAGAAAATTAAAGGCCACCTTTATGTGTAGTTTTTGGATGCTCTCTGCAGACAGCACAGTACATTCTCTGACTTGGTTGTGATGCTGTCAACTTCCTGCAGTCATCACTACTTTGTAGAATATTCTGAATATTTAACCCGCTAAAAACACTCTTCTGTCATTTGAAAAATTATTTTGTTTATTTTTGCCACAATGCTGTTTGTAATTATGTTTCTCTTGTTTGTTTCATAGACTTAAAGTACAATTTCACTATATTGCTCACTAGTGTATAAATTCTCTTGTGTGGGTGATGTACTTGATAAAGAGATGCATAACAAATATTTTTGCATGTCTTCCTTGCACTTTGATGACCTGTTTCTTCATATTCAGGGCTTTGTTCATCAATCTGGCACTCACGTAACCATCCTCTCCTAGAATTTCACAGTTTAGGTTACATGGCACCTCGCCCACATTGGAGTATATTTAGAAAAAAAAGTCTGTGTACAGCATGCAAAAAAATCACAGCATATGTCATCACGACTGACATCAATTTAGCTGTGCTGCTCCTGCAACCAGTACAGACGTGTCAAGTATAAACCAGGCTTCAGAAGTTTAGGTTATGGAGGTTTAGTGCGCAATAAGTAGCTATCTTTTAAAGTGACACTAAAGTTAACATCGTACATGAAGAATTGGGCCTTTTGTTTTTATAAAATTGTTTGTGATTAAGAAATTATTGTCTGGAGCAAATGTCAGAAGCATCTGACATCTGCAAGTTTGTAGTTTGGCAGTCTAGAATTAAATACTGGTAGTCTCAAGCGTCCACCAGACTACCAATTTGTCAATTTCTGCCAGGTTACTATTTTTTCCAAAGGGCTGTTCATATCAGCATTTTTTCATTCCTCCACATCAACTTCATTTGGTAACTTGGACTATTTCTGAACTGTTTGTGTATGTTTAATGGTTTATGTATCTTTGTATATTTGTTTTGTGTTGCATATACTGTAGTTTTATGAATATGGTTCTTGGACTTTTTACCTTAGTTTAGAAAATGTTGATGTGCTACTTTTGGTTCTCTGAATTTTCTGCATGGAATCTGACCACAAATTTTGATGACTTCTTTTATCTTCTGGTCTTTTTCCTCTTTTCCCTTGCCACTGGACATTTACCACCCTATGATGTCTATAATTAAGATTCAAAACATGAGCAACCACAGACTTATTAAAATTCTTTTTGAAGCAAAACAGTGTTTATTGCGTAAGTAAGAATTATCTACCTATTTGGAATTCATGTTTGCATGCTATTTTTGATACTGTTTTTATTACGACAATTATCATTTTTATTTTTATAATTTATGACATTTCCATGATTCCATTTTGTGGTTTGATTTTGGGACCACTTTTTGTTTTTTTTTTTTGGGTTGTTTTTGCTTATGGCAATGTCTCCATGTGCAACGGCGCATGACATCATTTGCAAGGAACTATTAAAAAACAGTGCCAGGTGTCATTCTTTGTTCACGTTTCAGAATAAAAACAATGAAATAAGTCAATTATTAGTAATATGAGGAAAATATATTAATTAGTAAAGTTTTTTTTTTTTTTTTTTGCTTTGCGTCTTTAACTCCTGCTTCAGTCTGATGTATCGTTGTTTGGCAATTGGAATTTTAGGCTTTGTGCTTTCAATATAGTTTTGACCTTGGCCAATTTCTCAATTTCTTTATTTTACCCCTTTGTAGCTTAATTTCCTGGTCCAGCTAAAACATCTATTTTCCTTCATGGTACAAATTGTACAAATTCACAACATAAATTTGGTTTCTTTAAAATTTGTTTTCTGAAATTAAGGAACTGTTTGAGAAGTTTCAGTCAGTATACATGGAGATCAATGCGATTGAGCCAGCAGTGTTATTTATGTTTGATGAGATTGTTTCCTTGGTCCAACATATCAACAGTTAAGAAAGCTAAAAAATAAGCATTGTTCTCTAGTACTGATTACAAACAAGTGAAAGCCAAAAAATATTAGAACAATTTTGATAAGAACAGGCCATTCTGCCGAAAAAACAATTTTAGGCTCCTTTAAATGCTGGAGTAGCCAGACATAATCAAATCGTTGAGAATAACTGATTACAAAGTTCATTTAAGACCAGGAGCAGCAAAAAAACTTGTTTTTGTACAATACTAAATACAATACAATACTAATCAACACTTAATACTAATACAATACTAATCAATAAGCATTTACTTTAAGCATTTGATTCATGTGGGTGTACATTTGCATAAGGCAGTTCAAGTGATAGGGCAATATAAGCAAAATCAGGAGGGGGTACATAAGAGTTTACACGATGTTGGTGACAGGTGGCATCAAAAGGCTTTAATTAAAATGTCTTCTATAAGAGCTAAAGGCAAAAGCTAATAGTTACCAGCTACAGCTAACAAGGGTATAAGTCATTCATCATGATCAATATATAATCAAACTGTGAAAATGATATATCTCTTTATTATATAAAAAAAAATCATGGGACCAGACAAGTCCTTCTCAAGAGACGAGATGAGACATTTTCAGAGAGATAATATCAAGTCTCGCGAGACAAGACTTTGTGCCAAGAGATGAAGTGAAAACTTAACAGGTCCAAGTGGGGGCGGAAATAAATAAAAGACAAACAGTAGAAGAAGAAAAGACAAAGAGTAGAAGACAAAGCACAATGTCGTTAATGAAAGTAATAAAATTCGAAAGTCTCAAAAACATGATAGTAAAGATGATTAGAACTAACAAACGGAAATTATTACTCAGTGAAATAACGGAACAGCAAAAAGAGATATATATGGACATAGGTGATATGACAGAAGTATGTAGATCGTCTAATTCGTGTTGCCATCAGGCAAAAGTAGTGTTTGTTCCCAATGAAGAGGCGTATCCACGAGAATTAAAAGATTTGGTGTTTGGTGTAAGTGAAATCCACATACACGAGCAGCAGAGACGCTAAGTGGCTGGCGCGCCCATGGTCCACTCACTTTTCATTCGTGTGAATACTATTGTCAGACACAGTTCCTGCGCTCTCAGCTCCAAGCGGGATTGGAAATAAAATGCAAAGAGTAGAAGACAAAGTAGAACGTCGTAAAGAGGTTCAAAAACTTTTGCTCGATACACATGCAGAACTGGTGCTAAAATTCAAGTCTCAAAAAACTGAGACTTTATACTTAATATATAAAGCAGACCCCCGTGACCCTGTGTTTGTATTCAACGGGTTGGAAAATGGATGGATGGATGGGTGTACATTTGCATAAGGCAGTTCAAGTGATAGGGCAATATAAGCAAATCAGGAGCGGGTACATAAGAGTTTACACAATGTTGGTGACAGGTGGCATAAAGGCTTACATAGTACACAGAAAAATACAGAAGCACAAGAGAGTGATTATGACAAAACTTATTAAATCAACAAACACTGCTTTTAGCCAAGCTGGGCAAGAAGAAAGAATATCTTTAAACTAGTCAGTATTCAGTCCTAGATCGGGAGCAAAGTCTGGATCATGGCATGGAAAACTTTATAGGCCTGATCAGATATTGTGAGAAGTGCTCAGAATGTTGGAAGCAACATTTCTATCTGATCACCTTGCAGGTGCCTCTCTGGGCTGCCAAAGGCATATCCAGGGCCATTCGATTTTGCAGAGTCACTGTTTTTGTAGCAAGAGCCTCAGCCAAGAGTTATTGAAAGTCCTTAGAGATTAGCCACCAATTATAATGCATTGGCCAGTTCATTTATGAACAGTCACATCAAATAGTACATAGGCCAAGTAACAAAAGCTCTTTAAATAAATAAATATGTAAATAAGTTAGCAAGTAAATAATTAAATATATACAAACACTTTGGTCTAAACACACACCAGATGACTTTAAAGTAAGAAAATTAAAAAGAAAGAAAATTCTGACTTGGCTCTCACAGTCATAGTGAGGCCTAATGTGAAGAATAATGGAGTCCCAGCGTCATTTTTTGCCACATTTCTGCTGAATTATTTGTTGGCTAAAAGTACTCAGTGTTAGTGTGTCAGAGAGAGGAGGTGCAGCATTGTTCATAATGGAACTCAGTTTTGGTTTAATCCTCTCCTTTACTACTACCTCCTGGGGTCGTAAAACACTATTATACAATAGTCTAAGATGTATTTGTTTAAAAACACATTTGAATGTTTGGCCCTGAGGAATGGGTTGTGATATTGAAATGTGTCGGTCTATGACATTATGAAATATCATACTATAAATATCTGGATTTTTCTGCCTTCAGCTGGTACTATACATTATATAGTATACTAGCCATGTGTGCCCAACTACGTTGCGCATGTTAAAGTTGTCTGTGAAGGGCTCCCTGTTTAAACGTGGCTGCCAGTCGTGAACTGGGCCCTTCGTCGCACAGCATTATGATTTTTTATAAGGGAAACAAAATTACAAAAGAAAACCCTTGGATATTGATTCGATAGGAATGGCCTACTCAGAATCACTGTCTGAATAGTAATTATGTGGTGGTGTAGGAGCATTTCTGCTTCTGTCCGTTCACAGTCCGTCTCGTTTTCACGACGCTGTCGTTTCCTCTCACGATCTCTTCTTAACCTTTCTCCAATCTCGCAGGTTGCTTTGTGGCAATCCAAAGAGTAAGGCAATATACACAGAGCAATGGTTATAAAAGGGGGACACATAGGTATCCAGGCTCTTTAAAGCTTAAATAGGGATCACTTCACTGACATGTGAGCAAGCCACGGTACAACTGTGAGATGCGCAGCACTCGCCGGCTACAACGTAACAATAATAATTTCCGGAACGTGCTGTTACGTTGTCATTCATTTTACCCACTGTCTTTCTTTCATTCATATGTTATGTAGGCACGTACCTTTTATCTTCGGCAATCTCATTCTCTAACCAGGCCTCAGGAGCTAACCAACGTAACACTGTCCACCACCCCTTTCGTTATTCCGGCACATTGTTGACATCCGTGAGTAACAAAACCGTAATAAACTGGAAGGTGGTCTACGCATGCGTGGAATTCGCGGACAAACAAAGATCAAGATCTAAATGAAGATGTCTTAAGTCAATTTAAAGCACAGCAATTTGTTTAGTTTGAATGTCTGTGTTTTGAGGTGTGACTGGCATACTACTGTCTTCAGTAGTATAAGCCTGGAGGAGATTCTTAATGCAATGCCTATGTTTTAGCTGTCTCTCTACTGCCATCTAGTGCTTCTTCTTCTAATTCATTCGCGGACAAACAAAGATCAAGATCCAAATGAAGATTATATATAGAGATTGTGAGCAATTTGAAATTGACCTGAACAGACCTTTTAATTTTGGAACCCCATGTTTTCAAATGTTTTATTTTTTAATTTTTTTTTCTGCATTTATCTTTATTCACTTATTAATTCATCAATTTACTTATTTTTGCTAGCTTTAAGTTTTACTCTGCTGGCCTAGCTTTCTTTCTCAGGGGTGGGGGTTGATTTGTTTTCAATCCTATTTTTGTAAAAATGTACCTATTTGTATGGAATGTTGTGTGATTTAAATAAAATAAAATAAAAATTATTTGTTATTAAAAAGCAATGTACAGAAGATCAAATTCAATTATATGAATATGTATATATTGTATGTTTTACTGTAACATACTTCTGTTATGTTATTATGTTTCCACTATAAAATAAGTACTACCATTAACTTTTGGTAAGTTAAAAGTTTTCTACCTTGAATAAAGTTAACATGGCCTGAGTCTCCTGGTGGCATCTGTCAGCCTGAAGCCAGTAACGGGGGACTCCCTTTCTCTTAACAGAAAAAACAACACTTACGTTTGCGTCACTGTCTTTTACTAAATAATACAATGGTACGAGATTTTTAAAAAATATTGTTAGTTAACACAGAAAACTAATATTTCTATTTAACAGTTGGGAAACATTAATTATATATAAATAGGTTAATACCAGTTTAGAATAAACTACTCTTTAAAGAATTTTATTAACAATAAATATGAAGACATAGTTCTCTAAATGAAGAAAAACCCTACAAATATAAACCTTGTTTAAATCAGTTGTAAAAGAAGCACAAACACAATCTTTAAGTGTTGGGGAATCCATCCCCATATATTGTAAGAAATGGTCTTGATTGGGATATGGTCAGTCATCAAATACAATAACAACAGACAAAGTACATGATGACTGGCGGACATTTTATGCTGTGGGGACGGAAATGGAAAGGTAATGGTGGGAAAGGATCGGCTGAGGTAGATGGGATGTGGTGATGTCATCACTGGGGGACCAGAGGGAAGGAAGGAACCCAGAAGTGGCTCGTTCTGCTGGCTAGGGTTTTCGGGTGAATTCAAGGCTGTGATTTCTCGTCTTTCCTGTCGGAACAAAGAGAGAGCAGTTATTACACTGCCGTTGTCCCCTGACATGCGATTTTGCGCTACTCGTTGGGTCTTTAAGCTGCTCCCTAAATGCTTGTGCGTGACACAGTAAACATTTAACAACATATAAACATATAAACTATTTAAACTGCAAACAAGTCACTGATTTGTTTCAAGTGTTGTGTCAATTAAAACAAAAATCTTAATGTAAACAGATGAAATTGTTCAACAGAACTGAATTGTAAAGAATATTAAGAAAAACTTTTCTAAAAGAAAACAATTATTTTTTTTTTCAAACTTTTTTCTTCAGTGAGGTAATTCAGTTCTTTATATAGAATTTTACACTAGGCCAAACTCTGTTTTTGAGAACCTGAGTTTCAGCTTGGATGTACGCCTCACACTCTCTCTTTCTTGGTATGTTGCAGGTATTTATACATGTGGCCAACTATTTTTCTATTGCTCTTATTTCTTTTCCATTCCAAATTTTCCACTTTAATGGTTTACGACCTAAAAATTACACCACAGAAGTTCAATAAGCAAAATATAGTGCAGGTTTATACAAAAAATTGCTGTAACACAAATTTGAACTCACCTTTGCAAACACTACTTTTCTGCCTCACTCCTCACTGTCTGTGCAACGTACCACAGAGAGCTTAAACAACTTGACAAATCCACATAAAAACGACAAGAGTAAGCTTTCTTGATGGCTTTTACTGGATGTAACTTGTTGTAAACTAAAATATATACAAAAGAAACATTCAGGTATTTACAAGTGTAGAACCAAAGACAATAAATAACGATTTACAAATCAATACATAGCAGACAGTATACATTAAACAATAAAGCTTTAAAAGACACTTACAAGGTGAGTGATTTCCATGGTCAGATCGAGACAAAGAGAAGCGTGTGGACAGAGGTCCAAATTGCTGCATACCACAACTAACCAGACCTAGGGGTTTATATACCTTAGAGAAAAATTTCTGACGTGACCTAAACAAGAGATAAAGGGGCGCCTACATGAGATACATGGGGTGTATTGTATTTAAATGTTTATGTTTCATAGACATTTACAACACCACTATGAGTGTAGGACGTGACTGACAGGTCTGTTAATAAATGACAAGACAAAGGGGGGAGTACAGATCAACAAATAACAGTAACAGCTAACAGCATGTTGGGCAGAACAACTACTAACTTTTGCTTTCTGAACTTGGCCCTGCACTGGTTGCTTCTGCTTTATTTTATAGTTCTAAATACAACACAAGACATTGTGTTACAAAATTTAAGGAACTAGTTAAAATTAACTAATCAATATAGAAAATTGTTAATGTTTTCCAGGTTAAGTAAGAAAGACCTAGACCTGAACACCAATGCATTTCTTTTAGTAAAGTGAAATGTATTCTTGTTTACCTGCTTCACCTTCATGATCACTGCATTTAACCTGACTTTCTCATATGTCATTTTCAAACTCTACTTGCTCTATAGTAAAAAAAAAAATGTGATCATTTAATAAAAGTCAAAGAAGACATACAAGCTACATTTCAATATATACTGTAAGCATACATAGTAGTGAAAAACAAACTGTACTTTGCACACTGAGCAGGAAAGTAAATGGTTATAAAAATGAAGTTGGTCCAGGAATGCTGGAAGAGATGTCTGTTTGTTTGTTACAGTTATTTTGAACATATTTAAACACTTTGGTACAGTCTGATTCACTGAAAATGTGCCATGGATTTTGCATGTCTGATTTTATTGAATAAGTTGTGCCTACAGCCCAGATGTCTTGGCTATTGTATTTATTGTAAGTCTCACAAATGAAAAATGAAACATCATTTAGAAAAACACTGTCATTCTTTCTGGAAAAAGTGCACAATGTGAAGAGAGAATGTTTAGCATGCAACAGAAAAAAAAAAAAAAAAAAGAAAAATTCTGTCAACATGGGTGACAGTAAAAATGTTTTAGGCAATTTATTATTGACAGTTGTGAAAAGCTTCAAAATCATGTATTCATGAAAGTGTTTGTATGATTGTGAAATGTGAGTATTCATTTTTAGCAATAGGTGGCTATTTGATAAAGGTGGTCTGCTAATTCTTATGCCTCTTTATAGACGTCTTTCACACATGCAGTTCCATTATAGATCTAAAAACATGGTAAAGGTGTTTTTTAAAAGGGTTTACTTAAAAAGGAAAGAAACTGAGATGTGGTGATCATGTTTGCTGCATGTCAAGCATCCTTCCAGCGACTTAAATGTATCCACAAGGAAGCTTTGGCAACATCCCTCAGTCATTTTTTCACTGTCTTTGCAATGCAGCATACAAAAGTGGCTATCCTGTGTATTATATGTATATACATTATCTCTCTATTATATAAAAAATTCCTGCGATGAGATAAGACTTTTTGAAGTCCCGCGAGATGAGACTTTGGCCATGAGATTTTTTGAAGTCATGCCCTCCTCTCAACCATATTCAACCACGCACACGGTAATCTCACCTCTCATTCATGTGAATGCTTTCGACAGACACAGTTTCTGCTCTCTCAGCTCTTATAAATTTTAATGTTTTCCTCACTTTAAGTTCCCAATTAAAGAAAACGTATTTTGTCCTTATTGAAGAATTTCATCATGAAGGATTATCAACAGAAAAAATGAGTACACGGCCAAACCTAGCACAGAGAAACAATGAAGTCAAACAAATTAACACCAAAAATGTTGATCTGTTACATGGCAAATTGGTTAAATGCGTATCAATAGACTATGCTGAAACAGCTGGTGGTGATCGTGTGGAAGATGAAAACACAACTTACAATATCCCGAAGACCATCTACAACCGTTAACACTGTCAAGTCTTCCACCGCACGAATTACTGTAGAAAGAAGGATGTATCCAAGAATTATAATGTTAAGTGGGGGAAGAAAATGGGTATTTTCTCTTTCTTTACTAACTGTCCTTGTGGGGGCCTCAGTGTAAAATGGCAGACAGTAAGATTTAAACACAATAAACTATTTTTGAGAAACATTCACACATATGTCAGGTCACACTCATCCTGGGGACCTAAATCATGTGGGGAATGGTAGTAGAAGCCAACATCCTTAACTACCTATCCTTGTTGGGATTCACCTTATGGTATACAAGTGTTTGTGAAATAAACTGTATCAGATTCACTACAACAAATATCATATAAAGATTTTGGCATTAAAAGTTATACATTTTTTACATTGAGTAAAGAATTTCCCTCCTGATCAGTGACAACAGCTTCTTTCTCTTGTAGTTGAAAAAACTGTTTAGCTAGGCTCTGACTGAGAGCATTCTCTCTCACCTCAGTGTCCTGACGATACAGCAAATTGATTAAATTATTAAAACAATCAAAGAAGAATATATGTTACTATTTAAAGGTAACATATTCATCTAATTAAATAGTTTAAATCAATATACAATTTTACCAGTTCATTGGTAGAAAGAGTACCTTTTTGTTTTGCCAGATTAGGCTGTTGAGTCAAGTTGTCATCGTAGGCAATATCTCTTTCCTCTGTGTCCTAAAAATACAGGACATTTACCAAATGCATTATAAAACCAGAAATGCTGCTGCCACTTTTCAATCTAATAGGTGACAATAATGCTTCTAATACTTAAACTAACTTCTAATGGTTTCTCACTAGAAATATGTTAAATACTTGATTTGCATTTTAATATTTTGTTTTTTATTTTGTTACATTAATACAAATACCAAAAGTAAATCTTTGATGTGATATTATTTTTGACATTTATTTACAACAGCCTTATTCTCATTCCAAGATATTACGCAATAAAAAATTTTCTCCGAATTAGCAGTAAGAACTCTGAGCTCTGTAAATTAGTCAGCATTAAATGATTAATTTATTTATTTACTGATTATTTTTGAAAGTACCAATGTCATAATCCAAGTAATAGTATATTATTATGCAATTTTTAATGACACTGGAGGGCAACTCTCCAGACTAGCAGTTGCACATTGTTACTAGTAACATAATTTGTGGAATTCTAGGTCTTGTATATTGTTGTACATTTTACCTTACTTATGCAATGTCACACAAGGATCACATCTTTTTCCTTCTCTTTAAAAAAAGATTATACTTTTGTTGTTTGCATTTAATCTTTTTCTCTGTCATATGTTGCATTCAGAATGATTTATGTAATTCAAAAGTTGGAAACAAGTTTCACCAAGTCATAGTTTATAATGTATTCTGAAAGCTTATGGTGCTAAGATTAACATTCTGTTATTCAATACAAATAAGTTATTATTTACCAAGGTGTTTACCATGTGTCTTCAATTAATAATATTTCCTTGTAAAGACTCAGAAAGGGAAGGCAGGGATTCACCCAGACTGTTCTCATCTAGGTTGGAGAAGTGCTGACCTGACTGAGGATGTTGTATGGAAGGAACACTTTGAGGAGCTTTTGAACTCAATGAACATGCCCTCTGTAGAAGAGGCAGAGCCAGAATCTGATGGGGAATCAATGCCCTTTCCCCTAAGGTAGGTCACTGAGGTAGTTAAGCAACCCCACACTGGCAAAGCCCAAATGCAGAAGACTCTGTACATTGTTGGGTTGTCATGGCTGACATGCCTTTTCAGTGTTGTGTGGTCACAGGGAGCTGTGTCTTTGGAGTGGTAGACCGGAGTGGTGGTCCCAATTTTTAAAAAGAGGGACAAGAGTGTGTGTTCCAGCTATCAGGGCATCAAACTCTTCAGCCTCCCTGTAAAAGCTTATGCTAGGGTACTAGAAACTAGCCATGAACGGTAGACTAGTTCTTTACCCTCATAAGAATTTTGGAAGGGGCATGGGAGTACAACCAATTGGTCTGAATGTGTTTGTGGGTTTAGAGAAAGTGTATGACCTTGTTCCTCATGAGATTTTGTGGGGAATACTGGGAGAGTATGGGGCTCCGGGGCCCATAATAATGGCTATTCATCCCCTGTATAATCACAGTGAAAGCTGCATCTGCATATTCGGAAAAACATCAGCACCATTTCCACTGGATGTGCGACTCCACCAGGGCTGTGCTTTGTCTCCACTTCTGCTTTTGATTTTCATGGACAGGATATCAATACACAGCCAGATCTTGTCCAGTTTGGTTGCCTTACAATCGCATCTCCTTGCTTTCTACGGAAGACGTAGTAGGCTTCATTGGACTTTGAACTCCAGCATGCATTGGCACGGTTTACGACCAAGTGTGAAGTGGCAGGGATGAGGATCAGCACCTCCAAATCTGAGGTCATGGTCCTCTATAGTAAAAAGGTGGACTGTTCTCGCTGAGTTGGAGGTGAGTTACTGCCTCAAGTGGAGGAGTTTAAGTACCTTGGGGTCTTGTTCACCAGTTATGGGAAAGGGATAGTGAGATCGACAGATGGATTGGGCAGCAAGTGCGTTTATGCGGTCTCTATACCGATCTGTAGTTTTGAAGAAGGATCTGAGTCAGCAGGCTAGCTCTCGATTTACTAGTCAATCTACGTCCCTACCCTTACTTATGGTCTTTGGGTAATGACCGAGAGAATGAGATTGTGGGTGCAAGAAGCTGAAATGAGCTTTGTCCACTGGGCTCGGAGTAGAGACTTTGACCCTCCCCATCGAAGGGAGCCAATTGAGATGGTTCAAGCATCTGGTAGGAAGCTTTCTGGAAGCCTGCCTTTGGACGTTTTATGGTCTGGAAGGAGACCCCAGGGAAGATCCAGGGCTCGCTGGGAGGACTACATCCCGGGGAACATTTTGAGTTAGCAAGTGTAGCTGGGGAAAAGGACGTTTGGGCTTCACTGCTAAGACTGTTGCTCCCCGCAACCCTGGTTTGGATAAGTGGTAGTAAATGGATGGATGAACCCTATAAAGAGGCATTCTTTCTTTTATTTTTATTTTCTATAAAAAGGTGTACATCATCAATTTTCACAGCCTTACTTGAAATTGTAGGTATGAATATATTTTTTTCTTAACTTTATTATCAATAAAAATAAATTTGCACTTCTAATCACCCAGCTTTATTACTAAATGTGACTCATTAGTCTATACAATAAATTGCAATACATGTATAAAAATGAACACTTCTTTTATAAAATTGGGACCACAGTATTTTGTTAGTGATAGCAAAAATCTTATCAAAAATAAAATACCTCTAAACACTAATAAAATGCCTGCTTTTTTACCTTGTAATTTGTCTATAATGGAATGACACACTAGTGGCTTTACCAGTTTCCTGCATATATACATTGTGACGGATGGTCAGGCCCAGTCAGGACACCCCTGCAGCATATGTTCTAGGGGAGCAAGCATGGGAAACCCAATATCTCCCCCTGGATGTTAGATGGCAGCCTCCCTGGGTTTCCCGCAGGGCTTCATGGAAGTTAGAGTTTGATGCAGCCCTGTTGGGTTCCGCAGGCGCCACCAGTGGGTGCTGAAGCAGGAGCTGCTAACCCCTTTTGGGTATTAGTTTCGCCTCACCCGGAAGTGCAGCCAGATGTCGGTAATCAAGCACCTGGAGCACTTCTTGGTGCCTAATAAAAGGAGCCAGCAACCACCACTCATTGGCCAGAGTCGGGAGGAGGAGGACAAAGCTTGGAGGAGGACTAGTTGTGGAAGAGAAAGAGATGGTGGAAGAGAAAGAGGAAAGGAAAGTGTGTGGTGTGTTTTGGTGGTGCTTATTTCACACTTTGGACTGTGTTGTGTCTGTAGGGATTACGGGGAAGACGTGCCCCACAGGTGAAGAAAAATAAAAGTTTATTTATTTTAATATGTGTTGGGTCGGGCGCTTATATAGCGCCTTGTTACAACATAAAAACAATTGCTTTCAGGTGATGACAACCTAAAGTAATTTTAAATACACAAATAAACCATACATTTCTTACCTTCCTCCTCCAAGGCCACTGTCAATCTCCATAGTTGAAGGTGATTTCTTCACTATGAACAATACCTTTTACAGCAAACAGACAAAGGTGGGGCATTTCATCTACTACCAGTTTCTTCATTTTGCAGTTTGGATGTTTGCTGCTGTCATTTATCATTCTTCCAACAGAGCATCTATCTTTGACAGCATCACTGCTGTAACAGCAGTATAGTTTAAATAAATACATAAAAAATATACATACAGTGGAACCTCGGTTCACGAACGTCTCGGTTCACGTACAACTCGGTTCACGACCAAAAAGTTCGGCAAACTTTTGCCTCGGTTCACGACCACACACTCGGTATACAAACAAGCCAGTTTCCCTTTCGGTTTGTGCGCTCCGATGATTTCCGCACGTGTTGCATTGTTCTCGGTCAGACGTGCCTGCCTGCTGCTGAGAGAGAGAGGGAGAGAGAGAGAGAGAGAGCGAGCCTGCATGTGCGTGCCTGCCTGGCTGGTTCATACGCGCCGATTACTGTGTTTAAGCAGAACCGCTCCTTGTTCATTGTTCTCAGTCAGACGTGCGTGCTTTACCTGCGCTCTCTTTGTGCTCTACAGTATTTCGTGTGCTTTTGCAGTTAACTATGGCTTCTAAGAAAGTGAAGAGTGGTGAGAAGAAAGTTTTGAAGAAAATTGAAATCGAAATAAAGAAAGAAATTATTGAAAAGTTTGAGCGTGGCGTGTGTGTTACTGATCTTGCCGCTGAGTACAAGAAGTCAAAATCTACGATTTCGATTATTCTAAAGCAGAAAGAATCTATTAAAGCAGCTGATGTTGCAAAAGGAGTTACATCGTTAACCAGGCAGAGGCTTCAAGTGCTGGAAGAGGTGGAAAAACTGTTTACCAGTTTACTCATTTATCAATTTGAAAACCCTCATGGTTTCAAGCAGCACAATGTAAACAAAACCAGACTGCCAGCAATGTGGAGGTCAAACAAGGACTTTGTTTTTGGAATGGCTGCATGAGGCTTTCGCTCCCACCAGCTAAACAGCTAAAAACACCAGAAACCCAAGAAATTACAAGAGAGAAAACACTTGAAGGAAAACATCCCTCCATTGCGGAGCCAGACTCTCCCTCCTCTCCACCCACTTCCTCCTCACTTCATGCCAGAACTCGACTCATGCAAGGTTAGTTTTCTTGGTGGTTTTTGTATTACGGATTTTTCAAAAGTTAATTTTTTAGTTCGTAGCGTGAATTGTTGCAATGTTACTTTTCTCTTTTTTCAAATGTTCGTTTTTTTCCGCTGTGCTTAAAACTCATTTTAAAAAAAGTGTTTACAGCAATCGGACTGTAAGGCTATTAGCATGAACTCCTGCAATGTTTTTTGGTTGCTTGTGGTTGGTTTTTAAATTAAAGTTCGGATTTGTTCAAATGTTCCCCTCTGTTCAGAGAGAGAGAGAGAGAGAGAGAGAGGGCGAGTGAGCCTGCTCGTGTAGCTGAGCAGGGAGCCTGGGTGTTTTGTGTCAGTGTTATTCAATGTTTTTACATTAGTTTACTATTACACTGTGCATTCTATGGTGTAATTAACTATATTTGTGCTTAATCTTTACATATATTTACATATTTACATATAGTTCATACCGTCTGGAGGTCTGGAACGGATTAATTGTATTTACATAAAATCCTATGGGGGAAATTGCTTCAGTTCACGACCAACTCGGTTTACGACCAGAGTTTTGGAACGAATTATGGTCGTGAACCGAGGTTCCACTTTATGTACATAAGGCATACACACAGCTGATTTGCCTCTTACATGAGAACAATAAAGTATGAAGATATATTTGCTTTACATTTGTGCAATCAATGATTACTTCACATTGGTAATATATCCAAACATTAGGATAATGACTTTAAAAAAGATTGTAAATGTTTATATTTATAGGAAATCAGATTATTATTATGCTATTATAAGTTGTAAGAAAGATGTAGTGTTAAGCCAGTGGTTTTCAGTCTTTATGCACTTGGGGCTGGTGAAAATAAGGGAGTTATTTTGGGGACTGCTAAGGAAGAAATAAAGAAAAATGATGTAGTATTTTGTGTATTAGTTTTTAAATATATTGTAAAATGAAAATTTTCCAAAATAACCAGAAACTGGGCCGTAACAATGCTAATAAAAGGAATCAAAATTGAAGTTGAATATAATGAAATAGAACAGAAACTTTTAGAGAGCAATATTTAATTCAAAATCTGCTGTTACTCTTTGCAAGAATACTTGATAACCGTGGCTGCAGTGCTGTTTCCGAGAGATGAAGCGCTGCATTGACATCCATTGAGTGTGTCTGTTTGCTTTTTAACAGTAATAGGGCTGAAAACAACTTCTCACACAAATAGCTAGTAGAAAATATGACTAATAATTTAACAGCAATGGCTGTTTCACTGACTGGGCTACAGTGAAACCAGGCTTTAAGTACTCCTTATCATAATGCCTAACAAAGTTTCCTTTTCATTTTTTGGTTTCTGTCATATTGACACATTTGTTTTTTACCCTTTCTTTTAAACTTAAAGCACTCATACTTGGCTTACTTTCGGTGTCATCAATACTTCTAACTATTGTTTTTGCTTTTAAAGAAGGTTTAGTTGTTTTTTCTTTTCCATTTTGTGGGGGTTAAAACTTTACAGCAAATTGACACAAGAAATAACATGCTTTCTGAAATATTCCAATAAAGCATTTGCAAACGATAAGGATGTGTTGTCGACAGGCGAGCTGACACAAAAAAAGCCAAACATTGTACTGTCATCAAAAGAATGAAACTGTCCCTCCATAGCTCCTTAACGGACAGTATGTATCCTACACCTTCATGTTTACTGCCACCTACATTCGGCATCCCAGGCAGCGCAGTCCTCATGGACTAGCAGTTGAAAAACCCTGGTGCAACTTCTGCAGCACACACTTTTTAAATAATTTAGAAGTAGGCTTGTTAATGTCATAAGCATGATAAAGTAATTCATTACTTATTCTGGGTCAAGTAAACATGATTCTATTGTCTAGTGGTATTACTTTGTTATACAGTCTACTTTCATTCTCTAAACCATATTTTGTCTATTTCAACATTCACTTCAGAAGAGTACTGCAATACACATTCAGCATAAATCAGAAAAGTGAATACCAGCCTTTTCCATTCTATTTAAAGTCAAATAAGACATCAGCGGCAGGATTATACACTTGACTCCGCCTCTTTCTTTCATTCCAGTCTACTAGCTGTCCACAGTACCATGCCACAAAGTCCCACGTCCCAAAAGCATCCACCGCAAATACTCCACATTCTGCAAAGGACAGAATATAACCTGTAAAATATATTTCGCTAAAATAAATACTCTATGATAATTTAAAAAGGGCGGCATGGTGGCGCAGTGGTGGCGCAGCTGCCTTGCAGAAAGGAGACTTGGGTTAAACATACACACACACACTTTTACTCAAAACATCACACTGCATGTTTAAACACACAGGCACAACACATCAGACACAAACAGTTAAAACATCATTCCCACCCCTACCACACACCAACTTTCCAAGGATGTAGGGGACTCTTGTTTTTTTTTTGAAAAACAGGCAATTGTTTTTAGGATAAAATTATAAGGAGGCTGACAATCGAATGAGAAATTTAATTTATTTCCTAATATTTCTCTCTCCACCTCTCCTTGGCCATGGACAAAACAGTATTTGGACATAAATTTGAAAACCTCTGTACAGGAAAAAAATACAAAAGAAATCATAAGTTTTAAAGGGATGAGACAGGGGAAAATACAGAGAAGGAAGGAAAAAACAAAAAAATGTATAAAAGCAAATAAAAGGAGTAGAAATAAAGGTAATTTCATTTATTGATTTTTCTGAGAAGAAATAAAAGTAATTTCAGTTATTGATTTTTCTATGTCCTTCTCTGGAGATGATCAACAATTCTTCTTCTCTGAAAAGATGTACTGCTAATTAGAAGAGATGAAGCCAAGACTCATTAAATCAAGAGTAGGTTGAGTTTTGCGATACTTTTCTTCGGAGGAGGAACTATCTGATTGTGGGCGTGGCTCATTTGCATAAATG
>JANRMT010062806.1:33204158-33217539 GCA_026402145.1 Polypterus bichir lapradei | reverse complement strand
ATTATAGTTATTGTGTAGGTATTTTAGACTTACTTTACATTGCTCAGGTACCCATTTCCTTTATCATTCCAACCGTACCCCCATTACCATGTCTATCGAGGTGATCACCATCGATCAAAGAACTGTCACTTACCGAGTGGTTTCCATGCCCGGAGATGGCACCTACCTTTTCCATTCTCTTTGTCACATATTGCACGGCCATATCAGGCTGTCTCTTGATATCCAGAGGAACATTGTGTCTTATGTATTGAATGACTGGGACAGGTTCAAGGTGTGGACTGATGACGGTACAGGAGATAATTAGACTACACAGGAGCACTAGAAGAGTGAAATGCTTAAGCCCTTCACCTATGGTTCTGCATGTGAGTTGATGGCTGCCGCTGAATTGTTCGGTTGACGCTTTCAAGTGTACCGAAATGGCCAAATATTTTACACCTTTCGACAACCGCCAATACCTCTTAAACATCTTAGATTCACAGGTGACGATTTCAGTAGTGGACACTTTGATGTTTATGAATGTTTAAACTCTCAAAAGCTGGATGTGAAGTTATCGATGAAACTGGTTGTATGCTTACAACGCTTGACAGATGGTGAATGTCACTTCAACACAAGTCCTGCAAATATTGTCGTAATTGAAACAAACCATGAAACTCAAACCGATTATGACAGCAGCAATCCAAGCTATGAGATTTGAAACACGATTACTTTTCACATGGCCAACTGTAAGTTGCATGCTCAAGAGTAAGCTCAGCGCACAGCTTGGTCATATTACAACCAGAGGGCCGAACTCACAATGTGGTATACAAAGAGATCCTTAACAAATAATTATTGGCATATTTTCCCTCAGTTTAAAAAGGTTTAATTATCTTCTTAGTAAAAATTTTAATGCAGTACTTCGTCGCTGCGAAGCGCGGGTATTTTGCTAGTTATATATAGAGATTATTAGGGAGGAGGTGAGACAGGCACTGGGTGGCAATGAAAAATTTCCAGACAGCTGGGCAACTACAGCAGAAGTAGTAAGGGTGACTGCAAGAAGGGTGTTTAGCGTGACATTTAGACAGAGGAAGGAGGAAAAGGAAACCTGGTGATGGAATGGGGAAGTACAGGAGAGTATACAGAGGAAGAGGATGGCGAAGAACAAGTGGGATAGTCAGGGAGATGCAGAAAGTAGACAAGATTACAAGGAGATAAGGCGCAAGGTGAAAAAAGGCTAAAGAAAAGGCATATTTTGAGTTGTATGAGAGGTGGACACTAAGGAGGAGAAAAAGACCTGTACCGATTGGCTAGACAGATGGACCGAGCTGGGAAAGATGTGCAGCAGGTTAGGGTGATAAAGAATAAAGATGGAAACATACTCACAAGCGAGGAGGGTGTGTTGAAAAGATGGAAAGAGTACTTTGAGAGGCTGATGAATGAAAGAGAGAGAAGGTTGGATGATGTGGAGATCGTGAATCAGGAAGTGCAAAGGATTAGCAAGGAGGAAGTAAGGACAACTATGAAAAGAATGAAGAATGGAAAGGCCATTGATCCAGATGACATACCTGTAGAAGCATGGAGATGTTTAGGAGAGATGGCAGTGGGGTTTTTAACCAGATTGTTTAATGGAATCTTGGAAAGTGAGAGGATGCCTGAGGAGTGGAGAAGACGTGTACTGGTGCCGATTTTTAAGAATAAAGGGGATGTGCAGAGCTGTAGTAACTACAGGGGGATAAAATTGATAAGCCATAGCATGAAGTTATGGGAAAGAGTAGTGGAAGCTAGATTAAGAAGGGGGGTGATGATTAGTGAGCAGCAGTATGGTTTCATGCCAAGAAAGAGTACCACAGATGCAATGTTTGCTCTGAAGGTGTTGATGGAGAAGTATAGAGAAGGCCAGAATGAGTTGCATTGTGTCTTTGTGGACCTGGAGAAAGCATATGACAGGGTGCCCCAAGAGGAGTTGTGGTATTGTATGAAGAAGTTGGGAGTGGCAGAGAAGTACATAAGAGTTTTACAGGATATGTACGAGGGATGTGTGACAGTGGTGAGGTCTGCGGTAGGAGTGACAGATGCATTCAACGTGGAGGTGGGATTACATCAGGGATCGGCTCTGAGCCCTTATTTGCAATGGTGATGGACAGGTTGACAGATGAGATTAGACAAGAGTCCCCTTGGACTGTGATGTTTGCTGATGACATTGTGATCTGTAGCTTTAGTAGAGAGCAGGTTGCGGAAACCCTGGAGAGGTGGAGATATGCTCTATAGAGGAGAGGAATGAACGTCAGTAGGAAGAAGACAGAATACGTGTGTAAATGAGAGGGAGGTTTGTGGAATGGTGAGGATGCAGGGAGTAGAGTTGGAGAAGGTGGATTAGTTTAAATACTTGGGATCAACAGTAGAGAGTAACGGGAATAGTGGAAGATACGGTATGTGAAAAAGAGAGTAAAATAGAAGTTTGCTAGTTCAGCAACTAATACGCAACCTGTGGTGTTAAGCTTGGCTGTTGACAAGTCACACTTTACACTGCGATGGTTGGACCATAGTATAGGCAATCACAAAACTTCTCAGTGATGGCCCACTTTAAAGCAAGGAACTCAACCTTTCCAGAATGAAGGTGGTAACTTTCTTCAGCAGCAGTTAGATTGTTAGACCCATAAGCAATCAGAGGTGGGTAGAGTAGCCAAAAATTGTACAAGTAAGAGTAGCGTTACTTCAAAATAATATTACTCAAGTAAAAGTAAAAAGTAGTCATCCAATAAATTACTCAAGTAAGAGTAAAAAAGTATTTGGTGAAAAGACTACTCGAGTACGAGTAACTGTTTGATCATAATAAATGATTTATCTTTTAGAAATGTTGTAATAAGACAGAAAAAGATATAAAATAATGTGCAAATTCTGCTATTTCCATTAAATAAAAAAATGAGTAAAAATAAACAACATCTTTACAAAATAATAACACAAAGTTGCAAATCTCAGTTTTTCACAACAAAGCCTTTGAAGCCAATACCTACAGTAGGTAACATGAATGTTTGAACAGTGCAAACTACTTACAGTGACAAGATATACTGTACACTGACAGTATAATACTGCATATTCACTTGCCCTCCAAATAGCACAACTGATAGAAAATAACATTAGAACAAGGCAGCTTGGGCACGTACAAGATGTCTCACTTTACCTTGACTGTCTGTATCTGTGCATGTTTGGTTAAAACGTGCTTGTTCTTCACTAAGTGAAGTGATGGTTAAGCTTCAGCAGGAGTTGGCTCTCATGTTTCATGTACAAGTGGAACCTTGGATTGCAAGTAACTTGGTTTGTGAGTGTTTTGCAAGACGAGTTAAAATTTTTAATAAATTTTGACTTGATAAACGAGCGAGGTCTTGCAATAGGAGTAGTCCGTATCTGCCGAGCATCACGTGATCACAACTGAGCTGATGGTTCTTCTCTCTTTTGCTGCGGGATTGTAGGCAATCGTCAGTCGGTGTGCCTCACTCACATAGTTAACATCCGTATGAACGAATACTGTTTACTACAGCATTGTGACCACGTGTGTGTGCTGTGATGTGTGAGTCCCTGTCTTGCACCCCAAAACACGAAGCTGAATCTCAATACTTTAGCGACACCATCTTTATTCAGCTTGAAACAGGAACAGCGTGGTTATTTATTGTAGCGGGATCTGCCACTATCCTATACACAGACAGAACAGTCAGGCAGGGTCATGCCCAGGTTAGTGGTCAAGTAATACTGTGCCCTACGCATTTATAATGTTTCTTGTTCTTTGTATCACCCATCAATGGCAGGTGCTAATAGCATGACTGTGATCTTTTCGGATTCACTTTTACGGTGAACTGCTACAGCGCTGGGTGCCTGCAGTTGCTTTGGGACACTCTTCCGCGTGTCGTCCCGTTGGGTGAAATCCCACAAGAGTTTAGAAATTCACTCACGCCAGCCATGATTCTTTTCAAAGGTAATGTGCAGGTTAATTTGTTTTATGTATTTTTACTTTATATTTTGTATTAATCATTTTTATATGAATAGTTTTGGGTTATGGAATGAATCATCTGAGTTTCCATTATTTCTTATGGGGAAATTCGCTTTGATATATATGAGTGCTTTGGATTGTGAGCACGTTTCCGGAATGAATTATTCTCGCAAACCAAGGTTCCACTTGTATTCTTTCTAACCCTGTCCGCTGTCTCTGAGGAGTTTGTGCTGCTATGCCGCCACAGTTTGTGTGTGGTAATGTGACTGCATGGCTACGTCTGATTTGTGAAACGGAGCCATGTGATTATTGTTGCTATGTCTGATTGGTGAAACGGAGTCTTGTGATTATTGTTGCTATGTCTGATTGGTGAAACAGTCATGCAGTAGATCCACTGGCGGCTTCTCTCTGGCAAAAATATAGCACATCTGATGGAAAAAAGTAATGATTCGAGTGTTGCCCAATGTAGCAGAGTAAGAGTAGGGTTTCTTCTTCACAAATATACTCAAGTAAAAGTAAAATGTATGGTGCAGTAAAACTAATCTTAGAAGAACATTTTTTTTTAAAAAGTTACTCAAGTAAATGTAACGGAGTAAATGTAACTTGTTTCTACCCACCTCTGTAAGCAATCACACGAAAATTGCCATCTTGCTTTTCATAAAAGACTGTAAAACAGAGTTGCTGTTGCTGTTTTACAAGACTACGTTCAAGTTAAGTCAACCCCCACCTATGAGAAAGATAGCTAGGCCAACATAGTGAAACTTTTATAGGAGAAAAAATAAGTAAGTAAATAAATAGAATAAATGCTTATTCTAAATGTTATTAATTAGGTCCTGCCAGGTTTAAAAAAACATTTTGCACAGATATCCTCTAAGTGAGTATTTAATTTTTTCCAATTTCAAGTAGCATATAACTTCGGTTACCCACTGACTGAAAAGAGGTGGTTTGGATTCTTCCAGTTGACCAAGATAAGTCTAGGTGCCAGTAGTGTAGTAAAGGCAATTACAGTTTGTTTTTCCTTCTCCACTTTGAGCCCATCTGGCAGTACCCAATCACAGCTGCTAATGGATTAGGAGGGATTGTGACACCAAGGCTGTCTGAAAGGCATTTCAAGATTTTGGTCCAAAATGATGTTAATTTGGTGCAACCCCAAAACTTATGACCCAATGAGGCTGGAGCTCAATTGCAACGTTCACAGGTTGGATCTTGCCCTGGAAACATTTTGGACAATTTTAAACGAGACAGATGTGCTTGAGAGATGATTTTAAGTTGAATGATTGTATGCTTTGCCCATATAGAGCTATTCCTGTTCCGAAATGTTGAGTGAGAGATCCCTTGTGACGATGCGGGTTCATTGCATGCTCCCATCTTCTGTCTGGGAGCTCTTGAACCCGTCATTGTTGGTAATGTCACCGATGAGCTCGCAGTGAGGCAACAACAATGGAGCAAGGGGATGGTGTACAAAAGTGTCAAGTGCTTTTATTAAAAACATCAATCAAAACAATGTTCAAATAAATAGTGCAGTGAAAAAATGTAATTAAATAAATAATCCGTTAAAAACCAGTGAAAAGGTGGAGGTTAGATTCCATTAGAAAAATCTTTAAAACAATGATGTTAAAATAACGCAGGAAGCAATCTTTTAAAACCAAAACACAAAGCCCGGTGTCTTCTTTTTACCTGGTGGCTCCCCTGCTTCTACCGTCTGGGCTTCTCAACAGGGGAGTCGCCCTACATGCAGCTGACCTTTTCTCTGCCTGTTTCAGCTGATTGGATCGCCTCACCGACCCCTGGCTCCGGTAGGCTCCTCCAGACAGTATAGAAAATAAGATTAGTATATTCACGTATTAGCATAAATAAATATAGGAAAATATATAAGCATTAACCTTAGTGCAAATATTAATGCAAGTTAGGCCTGCTAAACAAATGGTTAAATAAAGGCCCATGCCATATTTCTTTTTTAATTGCAACTTAGCTCTAGCTGCTAATAAAACCTAGTGAGAGAACCCAGGAAGGGAGAACGTTGAGATAACAACAGCTCAAGGTTGGAAGAAGGGAAAACACCTGTTGGCTCTCAGCAAACCTAAAAATAAGCAAAGCAGAAAAATAAAGATAATTGACAGAAAATAAGAAAAATTGGTAGTTCTAATAAAAGTTAATTAGGCCAGCTGCAGAGAAAGGAGTCAGGGGAAGCAGCGAATAGGCTGCTTCTAGCGAGGTCAGAATGATAAGAAATGATATATAAACTGTGATTTTTGTACTGTTCAGGGGCTCAACCTGATTTGGTCGAATTGGGTTGAGTCCGTGTTGTTTTATTGCAATAAAACAATATACTCTGTTTGCCTATCCTCTTGACTCCTACAGCCTTTATTCCGGGTGAAATCTTTTTGGTGCGTCTTTTGCTCCAACGATTTTTCTCTTTGTCAACAGCGACTTGGGTTCCACAACGACCAGGGCACCCACGCTGAGGAATACACACCCCAAGTCCAGACTCCCGCTGCCTTCCGCAGCCTTATGCGGAGAGTCATCCACCTTCCGGTCACTCCCGTACTTCACTATAAACTCAGCGGGAGCGACCACTACAACTACTCCCCGGATGTCGGCCCAACACCCAGGCTTCCTGCACAGCTGCACGCGAGCCTTCGATCGCTCGCTTGCTCTCCCGCACCGGCTTTCTCTCTCTCTCCACTGCTTCCTCCTTTCTTCCTGCAACCTCTGTTCTTTTCTTTCCTAACTTCCCCTCTCTAGCCACCTAGTGCCTCTATTTAATTAAGAAGACGTGGCAGTTGTGGCAAATCAGCAGCCCCGAGAACAATCATGGATGATTTACTACAGTAAAAGTAGTATAGAAGGAAAGTCTTTCTCCCCAATATAAGTGCTTATTCTAAAATGTTATTGATTAGATCCTGCCAGGTTTTAAAAAAGTTTTGAACGGATCCTCTAAGTGAGAATTACATTTTTCCCACTTTCAAATAGTATATAACATCAGTTAGCCACTGACTTAACAGAGGTGGGTTAGGATTCTTCCAGTTGAGCAAGATAAGTCTATGTGCTAATAGTGAAGTAAAGGCAATTACTGTTTGTTTGTCCTTCTCCACTTTAATCCCATCTGGAAGTACACCAAACACAGCTGTTAGTGGATTTGGAAAGAAAGATTGTGACACCTTTACTGTCTGATAGGCATTTAAAAAGTTTTGTCCAAAATGTTGTTAGTTTGGTACACACCCAAAACATGTGGCCTAGTGAGGCTGGAGCTCGATTGCAACATTTGCAGGTTGGTCTATAGACAATTTTAAACTAGACACATGCGCTTGATAAAAGATTTTAAGCTGAATAATTGTATACTTTGCACATATGGAGCTCGAGTGAATTCTGTGCATGGCTGCCTTCAATTCCTTTCTGAACTGTCAAATAAGAGATCCTTTTCCCACTTTACTCTAGGATCGATCAAAGGTAGGGACTTTAAAATGTTTTTTATATATTAAAGAAATACTATCTGAGTCCTCAAGACTGATCAATATTTCTTCAGGAATAAAAGTAGGTGGGAGATAAGGGAAATTGGGCAGATTTTGTTTGGCAAAGTTTCTGATTTGGAGATAGTGGAAAAATTGTGTTGATGGAAAGTTAAATTTGGATGCAAAGATGTTATCTATGTACAAATCTCTAAGTGATTTAATCCCATATGTTTTCCAAACATTAAAAACTGTGAACGTTTGAGAGGGTGGAAAAAGGCGCTTATCGTGCAGAGGTGCCACAGATAAAAGCTTCTCTATCTTGTAGAGATATTATCGAGCTCACTATAGTGAATTAAATTCCTTCTCTAAAATAGGTTTACCTAAACTTTGTAGAATAATTACTACATTAAAACCTTCCCCTTGTACCCTTCACCCAGTCCCAACATGCTTTTTTTAAAGAAGTTTCTGATGTGCTCCTTGATAGTGCACTTGATATAGTTAACTCCTCATTAGATACTCGGGTCTTCCCAGATTCTCTAAAGACACAGGGATCGTGTCCAACCAGGACGCCTGGAAGAGCAGGGAACCAGGAGAAGGGCAATTCATATCCCGCGACATGAGAGGGCAGGCCCCCTGGGTTGCATCGGGGCCACGGGCTTGGGACAGTTCCGGAAACAAGGTCTTCAGTGCTGCCAGAAAAGGACCTGGATTCTCTTGCAGCACTTCTGCCACACCCGGAAGTGTTACTGGAAGTTAATCGGGAAGCACCTGGAGCACTTCCGGGTGCAGTATAAAGTGGCTAACTGATGTTATAGCGGATCCGGAGTTGGGAAGCAGAGGACAGAGCTTGCGAGGGGAGGAGTGGAGGTGGCAGAAGGAAAAGAAGTAAAAAGGACAGAGTTTAGTGTGCTGATTTATGCATTGTATTGTGTAAATAAGGAAGAGTATAATAAACGTGTGTGTTTTGGACATCATGTGTCCTTGGTGTGTTTGTAGCTGGGCTGATCTTCTACAACAGCAATAGCAAACCACTGCTCAAGAAAACTAATATTGATGTCTCTGTCTTTCACAACTTTCAACCTATTTCTAACCTGCCTTTATAAAGTAAAATTCTAGAAAAAGCATTTTTTAATCAGTTAAAAAATTAATACATTTCAGTCAGGTTTTAGACCAAATCACAGTACAGAAACTGCATTGGTTAAAGTAGTTCATGACCTGTGAGTTAATGCTGACACAGGCAATATACTGTAACGATCTGGGAATGAAAGTGCCACTGGGCAGAGTGTTTAATTATAAATAGTTAAAAAGGGGGGCGGGCAGAAACAACTGCCACTCTTATTAAAACAGCCTCTGAGGTGCTTGTATGTGGGTTGGGTTTTTCTGTTCTTGTTTTTGGTCCTGTCTACGTTGTTGTTTTTTTCGGTTTGTTAAAAAGATAGGAAGGAAAGTGGATAAAAACAATTCATTACCACCACTTGCCTGCGAGATTTATTTACCCGTCTTGGAAGGGATATTACACTGGTGTCAGAAGTGGGATGAGGCATCCCATTGAGACGTCTGTTGCAAGATACAGAGGACGTGAAAATGGCGGACGAAGAATTTCCCCCTCCACCCTGGTGGTTACTGCAGTGCAAAGAAGAACCCGAGGTCAAACATGAAGAACCGAGAGGCGCGAGGGAAAGGCATGATTTACCAAGGTTGAAACCGGGACGCTACGATGGGACGGGCAGCTGGGAAGCCTTTTGGAACAGGTTTGAAGTTGTTGCGGAGGCGAATAAGTGGGGAGTCAAGGATAGAGCAGTGCAGTTGGTGGTGGCGTTGGAAGGGGAGGCTTTGAAAATCCTTGAGGATGTTCCGCGGGAGGATTTAACAGACTTAGGGCTGCTTTTGAAGGCCATTGAGCGTCGTTTCGGGAGGACAGAAACCATATTGGGACTGCAAAGGCAACTGCACGAACGAACTCGGAGGTCTGGAGAACGTCTAGGAACATTTGCCGCGGAAGTGCAGGGACTGGTGGGGCGAGCCTATGCACATTTCCCCCGCAGGGTCCAGGACGAATTGGCACGTGACGCATTTCTCCGTGGACTTGAACCTAAAGCGTTGCGCCACCACGCTCAACTTGCCCGACCAGCAACTCTAGAAGCGGCCCTCGAGCGGGCTGTAGAGTTTGAATTGGTATGTGAGGGGGAATCGACTTGTACAGAGGGTCGGGAGAGGGAGCGGGTAAGGATGTGCCGCCAGCCACCGCGCGACTATGTGTTGTGTCTGGGAGAGGAGCCCTCAGGAGGAACTCCTCCGGTGGGACTAAACCTTATGAGAACATCAGCTACGGCCTCTACACCACCTACTTGCTGGCGCTGTGGCCAACCCGGGCATCTTCGTCGATTTTGTCCTTTCCGTCCAGCAACTATTCTGGGCTCCAGAGAAATGTCGGGAAACGGCCAGGGTTCGGAGTAAGCGGGACATTTCCGGACCCTTTAGTAGTCCCGCTGCAACCGACAACAAATGCGGGCTGGGACGAGTCGGTGATCCCGGTGGGACAGCTGGGCTATGGAGATTACTGTCATTTGCCTATTCGAATTTGGGACACTGATGTGAAGGCTTTGATAGATACCGGGGCTACGTCTACTGTAGTGCGATGTGATCTGCTACCTAAAAACTGTTCCCTACAAGCCATTCCCGGCCAATTTGTTACTGCCACGGGGGAGCATACTGTGATGGAGGGCCGGACCACCGCTCTTCTAAGAATAGGAGGACATGTTTGGACATTCCCTGTTTGGGTAGCAAAAATTAGAGACGCTTGCATCTTGGGTGTAGACTTTTTGACTAAAACCCAGGCACAGATTGACTTTGGCCACGGGACTCTATTAATACCTGGCAGTGCACCCTGTAAATTGATGGGCTGTCAGTTTCAGTCGGGACCACCTTCCCACTCTGTCAATCAACTGGGAGCCTCCCCCACCCCTGTGAGCAATAACGGTGGGCAATGGAACGATATCCTGGAAGACCTTTGGGAAAGAAGCTGCCAGGGATTAAAGGAACCTCAGCGACAACAACTTAAGGATGTATTGGAGGAATTTGGAGACTGTTTCGCCACCTCTTCTAAGGACATCGGGCGAACTCACCTCGTCCACCATCACATCGACACGGGAGATGCGCACCCGATCAAACAACATCCGCGGCGCATTCCCCTGGCACGACAGATCGAGGCAGATCGGTTGGTACTTGAAATGTTGAATTCTAGCATTATTGAACCATCAGATTCTCCTTGGTGCTCCCCTGTTGTTTTGGTTAAAAAGAAATCAGGAGAATGGCGTTTCTGTGTTGACTACCGCCGGTTGAATGCAGTTACGCGAAAAGATTCGTATCCGCTTCCTAGAATCGACGAGGCCCTTGATCTGGTGTCTGGATCGCGTTGGTTCTCCACGCTAGATTTGAGAAGTGGCTACTGGCAGGTGGAGTTAGCCCCGGAAGCCAAGGAAAAAACTGCATTTTCAACCGGGGGTGGGTTTTGGCAGTTTCGAGTGCTCCCTTTCGGATTGTGCAATGCGCCAGCAACTTTTGAACGGCTAATGGACCGTGTCCTCTCGGGCATCCCTCGTTCCAGATGCCTGGTATATTTGGACGATGTGATGGCACATGGACCCACGTTTGAAACTGCTTTGCACTCCCTTAGAACCATACTAGCGAAATTGCGAGAAGCAGGACTTAAGCTACACCCTGATAAGTGCCAATTGCTGCGCCGAGAAGTCACCTACTTGGGACACCGAGTAAGTGAAAGGGGGGTGGCCACAGAAGACAGCAAGACTCGAGCGATCCGTGACTGGCCGACTCCAGTTAATGTAGGGCAAATCCGGGGGTTCCTCGGATTGGCATCCTACTATCGGCGTTTTGTTCCTGGGTTCGCTACGGTGGCTGCTCCCCTTCACCGGCTAACAAAGAAGGGTCAGAATTTCCACTGGGGAGCAGAGGAACAGTCCGCTTTCCAAGCCCTGAAAGATACCTTATGCCAGGCTCCCATCTTAGCCCCACCTGACCCTGCCCTGCCTTTTGTTTTAGACACGGATGCCAGCAATGTAGGTCTAGGTGCCGTCTTGTCACAACCATACTCCCAGGGAGAACGAGTAGTTGCTTATTTCAGCCGAGCCCTAAGCAAAGAAGAAAGAAACTACTGTGTCACGCGGAGAGAGCTCCTGGCAGTAGTGGAAGCAATCCGGCATTTTCGACACTATTTACAAGGGACTGCATTTACACTGCGCAGCGATCATGCATCCTTACAATGGCTAATGTCTTTTAGGGAGCCAGAGGGGCAAGTGGCAAGGTGGCTGGAATGGCTACAGTCGTTTCAGTTTGAAATCCAACATCGCCGGGGGGGTCAACATCACAACGCAGATGCGCTATCCCGCAGGCCATGTGCTCAGACAAACTGTGACTACTGCCGCCGTCAGGAGGACCGAGAGCGAACAGGGGAGGTGAGACACAGTTGCTCAGTGTTAGCGCTGTCTAAGAAACAATGCGATTGGGGGTTTTGGCAGAACCAGGATCCAGAGATAAAGAAAGTTAGAGCCTGGGTGACAGACAATCACCGACCTAGTTGGGAGAAGGTAGCCCCAGAGGATATGACTGTTAAGGGTCTCTGGGCCCAGTGGGACAATTTGACCATTCGGGATGGGGTGCTGATGAGAAGATGGCGAGCCCCTGCCACTGGAGAGATCACTTGGCAGGTGATAGTGCCAAAGGGGAAACAGGATGATGTTCTGAAGTCGGTGCATGGGGGTGTGGGGTCTGGCCACTTTGGGGTTAGTAAGACGCTGAAGCGGCTCCGACAGATGTTTTACTGGGGGCGGTGCCGACGAGATGTTGAAGATCACTGCCGCCGTTGCGATGTGTGCACCGCGCGAAAAGGGCCCACTGAACAATCAGTTGCCCCCCTTCAACAATATCAAGTCGGTCTGCCTATGGAGCGGGTTGGAATAGACATATTGGGGCCTTTTCCCCGTTCGCGTCAGGGAAATAGGTACATCCTTGTTGGGGTAGACTATTTCTCCAAATGGCCGGAGGCGTACCCTATTCCTAGCCAGGATACGGAAACCGTGGCAACTGCCCTAGTTGAAGGCATGTTTAGTAGGTTTGGCATGCCGCTAGAACTCCATTCAGACCAGGGGCGTAATTTTGAAAGTAAAGTTTTTCATCATGTGTGCGATCTGCTACACATTCGGAAAACGCGCACCACCCCGCTTCACCCCCAGAGCGACGGTTTGGCCGAGAGATTCATCCGTACTTTATCGGCTCAGTTAGCAATGGTGGTAAACAAGGACCAACGCGACTGGGATCAGCAACTACCTTTGGTTCTCCTGGCATACCGGACAGCGGTCCAGGAGTCTACGCAGTGCACCCCTGCCATGTTGATGCTGGGCCGGGAATTGAGAACCCCAGCCTCTCTCGAGTATGGTTTGCCACCAGAAAGGGAAGAACATCAGTCTGGACAAGACTATGCCCGCTGTCTTCAGGACCGAATCGACAGGGCTCACGCGTTCGCACGGGACCATCTGCACAAGGCTGGCCTTAACCAAAAGCGGCATTATGACATCAGAGCCAGAGAACACCCGTACTCCTCCGGTGACCGAGTGTGGGTGTATAGTCCCCGACGGAAGAAAGGTCTCTCCCCCAAACTTGACAGTGCATGGGTGGGCCCTTGCCAAGTGCTCGAGCGCGTGGGCGAAGTAGTGTACTGGGTGCAGATGTCACCAAGAGGACGTCGGGTGTTTCTGCATCAGGATCGGTTGGCGCCTTACAGGGGAAGGGTTCGTGCTGATGAAAGGATCGTAGCACCAGCTGATCGGGATGTAAACCAAGAACAGCCCGATTCAGCGCTGGAGACGGTGGGAACAGAAATGCCTTCTACAGATGACATTACACGTCCTGAGCGGCCCAGACGAGTCATCCGATTACCAGCTCGTTACCAACA
>JANRMT010062806.1:33185487-33196575 GCA_026402145.1 Polypterus bichir lapradei | reverse complement strand
AGAGAGAGAGAGAGAGAGAGAGATGACAACAACACTCATATCAATGACAAAACAATTACATTAACAATCATGTTACGTTATTTTTAAAATATTTCCTTTTCTTTTTCATAACTTCTTTAACACACTACTTCTCCGCTGCGAAGCGCGGGTATTCTGCTAGTGTAACATAACACCGACAAAAGGATTCATGACACTGTTAAAAGGATCAGCCCCCATGTGTGCAATAATAATAATGAAACAAAATAATAAAAAATAATTTACAAAAAAAAAGATAAAAAATCTATACAATATACATACTGGCCTGCCTCAAAAACAGGCCTCATCCCAGGCAGCCAAGCCCCAAAACTCAAGAAGCAGGCCTGCTGAGGCTCAAAATGGGACACTGGATTTAAAAGTACAAAAATACTTTTAAATGTCATAAATGTGCAAAATTGCCCATAAAATATATGGCTTTATGTACAAATCTAATGAAGTATGTTTAAAACATAAAAAGTTTTTTATTTTATTATGTTTTTAGTATTTTATATCCATTAACAAAAAATGGTGAATATACATAAGCCAGGAACAAACCCTGGCTGTAACTTAACCAAACTGAGATCAAACTGAGACAGACACATGGACAATACACAAAAGAAGGCTCTTTCTCCTGACAAGCTAATGAAAAAAAATGTGGGTTCTGAATATTTCAAGACAAAGAATCAACTCCATCTTTTGGCATAACAGGAAGTGGACAAAAATCAAGTACCATTTTACTTTTGGTGCTGAGGCGAATACTGCTTGCAGTCTTATAGCAAGGATAAAGCCAGCAGATGTATTGGCATGTTGATTTGTGGTTGCTGGCACTGAAATTTAAGTTGAAAAATTCTTCTTTTATTTTTGATCAGAAATTTAACTTGTGTGACTATAAACTCCCAGGAGCTGGTGCTGAGCTATGCAGCAGCTTCAGCTTTTATTTGGCGCACACACATAGTATAGATGAGTGGTGGAAAAGCATCATCACTAAGCAAATCCAAATATGTGAGGTACAGGGAAATATATTAACCAGACAAAAATGTATCCATTTAAGAACTAATTGATCAGAAATCTTACATACATTTTTAAAAGCACGCCCAATTCTTTAGACAAGAATGAAGAAGGGAAATATAATCAATAAGTGTGTGTCCCCTTTATAAGAGAAAAATCATCACAGTGATCATAAAGTGGATGAAGTAAAAGGGTGATAGGTTGAGTATTTAGTCATGTTAAAAGGGAGTACGGGGACACTGGCACACTGTAACACAAAGGCAGTAGAGACAAACTGAGCTGGCCAGCTCAACAGATATACAGTAGGGGAAAGAAGTATTTGATCCCTTGCTGAACTTGTAAGTTTGCTCACTTACAAAGAAATGAACAGTCTCTAATTTTTATGGTAGTTTCATTTGAATGGAGAGGGACAGAATATAAACCAAAAATCCAGAAAAAACACATTACATAAAAATTATAAATTGACTTGCATGTCATTGAGTGAAATAAGTATTTGATCCCTTACAACCCAGCCAGAATTCTGGCTCTCACAGACTGGTGATTACAATCAATCAATCAATCAATTACAGATACTCCTGATTTCAACTCGTTATATGTATAAAGCACACCTTTCCACAGAATCAATTTCTTCCATTCCAACCTCTGAATGTTATGCCAATAATAATCTTAGAAAAGGCAATGTTGAAAACAAACAACATATGAAAGAGATAAAGCCATATTTGTATTAAATTATAATGCTATAAATACCACCCGTTGTGTGGAGTATGGCGTTGAGAAAACTAAAAATATGCTCTCAACTGTTTTTTCAAATTATAAAGAGCTATTCTTACTTGGTTTCCTCAAGGTAAAAGTAAAACATTACTTTTCAGTACTGAGATAACAAAACTATTAAACACAATGGAACAATCCCTCCTTGAGCCAAACCCTCATGATGAATACAAAAATGATTTTTTGCTTTACACTTGGAAATTAAATTGCTGAATGTCTGCCAGCTGGACTCTGTCCTGCTCTGTGGCAAGTAGATTGCCAAAAATGAGGCGTGTCTATGAAATTTAAACAGCAGTAACAGAAAAGAAAGCATCCTTACATTTTCCACAAGTAAAATGACTTGTGTTTGAACGATCTGTTAAATTATCTTTCCACTGTCACAATTTGTTTCTAAGATTTTGACTAATGACTTGACTAAGGGATCAATCAGTAGGCCATCTTAACAGCTCTATTCAACCACAGTTTCTGTTGAACACATCTGCTTATCCATTAGCAAACTCAATTAATACAATTCAAGGTTATGGGGAGCAAGATTCTTTGAAAAAATGTAGGCAATTGAGCTAAACTAATCCATTCAATGTCCAAAGAAGCATACAGTTGAAGTCAATTAAAAGACACCTTCAATGGTTAGAACTATTGCATAAAACAAGGGTTATACCAACAGTAAATATGATTTTGGAATTACCAAGAAATGCCTGATAATACTGACATGAATGGTATCATAACTAATATCTCCATTATCATTGCATACCTTGATGATAAAATTAGTTCCTTGCACATTTTCATAGTTTAGTCCAAAAAAGCAGCCTAAACAGGCAACAGAAATGTCAGAAATTGGGGCAAATCTTTTTAAAGGTTGAAACACTGACATCAATCAACTCCTGCAAACTCCCTCTGAATGAGCAATACTGTAACTGACAGTGTGCTCAGAGAAACTGAGGAAGAAAGACACTGCTTCACAGATTTAGAGGTCAAAACTTCTGCTAGCTGATGGAGACCTCCTTTAGCCAAGAAGTAAAACTGGTAGATCAGATTTTAGCATCCTCGTTTACATCTCATCTCTGCCGTTTTAGGGTTCACGACTAGAAAAAAGCTGAAATGTCGCTTTCAGTGAAAATCATAGTAATGATTTTATTGCTTGAAGTTGTCTGTTGGTGTTTACCCATGGATGAAACAGTGCAGTAAAGTAAAGGAATGTCATGCCTGTGCACCTGGGAACCATCTTCCTGGCTCTGGCAAGGTAAGCAGGTCCACTCCGGGCTGAAAACGGTCACTGGTGCTAATGTTATAATCTATTTCCCCTTTAATATTGAAGGGCCCCCTAAGGAGGCTGCCTAGCTCTGCCCCTGAGCCTCAGAAAAGACTATGCACTTTCTGCACCGATCAGAAAAATTGGATGACCAATGAAGTTGGTGTCAGATTTTGACAAGCAAAAAAGGAGGACAGGAGGAGTTTAAATTAAGAGCAACAGCTTACATTTTCAATTAAAAAATAAGAGATAAAGAAGAATTCAAAATTGCTTCTTTGTACACATTAGGCTCGTTAAATTAACAGTAAAATGTATCTATTTTATTTGTAAACTTGTTAAGCAGGTTAGACCTTGTATCTTCTTGATAAACACCTTATGAATATTTGACAGATTTGCGGCTTTTTTAAATGATTATTATTTGTTTGTATATGTCATACAGTGAAGGTTTTGGTAAGAAACAAGTACAGGTATAGCCTAATTAAAATGGCAATCCTTACTTACAAATATACCTCAAGAATTAGTAATGTCTAACTGATACTATGGAAAAAAAATTCTGCATACATATAGTACATGTATATTTTAACAGCAAAAAAGCTGTAGTGCAATTAAAGATTAAAAAAAATGAGAATACCATGTGCATGTACATTTACATTTAAGCAATGTTTAACTGCCAACGGCAATTAATGGAATCAATATGTTACAATATATATATTTTTGTTACACAAATGGTGAAAACTACTTTTTTTTAAAATTAAGCTTTGTTTCATAAAAGTAGATTACAGAAAAAAATATATAATATGACAACTTTCAATTATGAGAAACATTTTCTTTAATGACATATGTATTATAGCCAAATATTTATACTAATAAAAGGCAAAGCCCTCACTGACTGACTGACTGACTGACTCACTGACTCACTCATCACTAATTCTCCAGCTTCCCGTGTAGGTAGAAGGCTGAAATTTGGCAGGCTCATTCCTTACAGCTTACTTACAAAGGTTAAGCAGGTTTAATTTCGAAATTCTACGTGTAACGGTCATAACTGGAATCTACTTACGTACATATATAAGGCCATAGCCTGCAGCTCGGTCGCCGTGTGAGGCGGAGTTGCGTCCCCCATTATCACGCCTCCCACGCAATTAAGTGCCTGCCCATATAAGGCCGTCCGTCAGCAGCAATCCAATAGACACGCTGCCGCTAAATATTCGTGGGTGAAGGACTGTGCTTATGCAAACGAAGATGAGATGGTCAGGGATAGACTAGTGTTTTGCACAAACTCAGCGAAAGTGCGAGAGATATTTTAAGTGCCAGATCTTAGCTAACATTAAATAAAGTCATGGACATCGCAAGATCGCACGAGATAGCACAAGCACAGCTGAGAACCTTCGATGCATGTACTCCGAGCGGCTCACGTGAACTGACTGTGAATGCAGTATGCAGAGAACAAGCAAGAGCTCCAAAGACTGCTGAACAAAAAAACGCATTACACAATTGAGAAGGCAGCAAAAGAATAAGCAGCGAGTGATGCATACAAGCATATTCATAAGTGCAGCTACTGCGGAAACAAAGCACGGTGTAAACCTTAAGTTTAAATTAAGTTCATAGAAACGCTGCCGCTGGCATTTGTCATGCCTACGACAAATACGATATTCGCGAGATACAAGTTTAATGAGAGGATGCTGGGTATAAATGAGACTTTTGATCACTTTGTAACGGAGTTAAAATTGCTGGTGAAGGACTGTGCTTATGCAAACGAAGATGAGATGGTCAGGGATGGAATAGTGTTTGGCACAAACTCAGCAAAAGTGCGAGAGAAACTTTTTACGTTCATAGATACGCTGCCGCTAAATATTCGCAGGCAAATCCACAACTTAATACCGGGAATGCCTGTTGTACATCTTAGATTCACGAGTACCGATTTGGGTAGTGATCACTTCGATGAATGAAACCTGTTATCTTCACAATGGTTGACAACGAAGATGAGATGGTCAGGGATAGACTAGACAAACACGGAATGTAACTTGAGCACAACACATCCTCCAAATACGAACCTGATTGAAACAAAGAATGCTAATCAAATCCTTGATGACAGCAACACTCATAACAGCCACAAAACAATTACACTGACAATCATGTTACGTTATTTTTAAAATGTTTCCTTTTCTTTTTCATAACTTCTTTAACACACTACTTCTCTGCTGCGAAGCGCGGGTATTTTGCTAGTATAGGATATAAGGCTTATCTGCATCTGGTTATGCAGGAGCTTGGTGTAAAAAGTATTTTAAAGAGATAATGGAAAAAAAAAAAAAGTCATAATAAGTATGAATGGAAATCATCCAATCCAGTAATATGAGATCAGTGATCGGTATCAGCCCGATAAAAACCTGTTCAGAGCATCCCTAAATGCAGGTCCCTATAACAATTTCTTGCTGATCTAACAGCAAATAATCTAACAGCAAATAAACAGAAAATAATCTAACAGCAAAGGCTAATATTTTGAACTGGAATACAAGATAGGTATAGCAACAGGACTGATTCAAACTATGCAGAAAACAATGGGACTCATGACTTTGCGGTTGATTAAGCAGATTTGTAATGTGAATGAAGCATGAAAAAACAAATCATAGACAATTTTTGAGTCCTGAATAAGCTTCAGTCACAATGAATCTTCTTTGTTGGAAAATTAAAATACAGTAAATGAGCACTTTTGAAAGAAAGTTGGCTTTTAAGAACATCTGTACACTAAATTAAATTAAGATTAACCTCCCCAAGCCTCATTGTTGATGGCAGCAGGCTTTCCTCAGCAGTATTACAGAAAACATGCATTCAAACCTCCATCTCTAATGGGATACAGTTTCATATTACAATGTTTAACACAGTGTTTCATGCTTAAAGAAAGAAGCAGTTACACTATGGGCCCTGAGGTGTTCACGCTACCCATGTTTCCATTCCCTTGAGTAGACAGACTGGGAGTTTCAAGGAAAAACTTAGTCAACTGCTGTTAATGACCCATGAAGCACAAAAGAGATTTGTACAGAAGGGAATACTACGTCCGAGCCTCAGTTTTCAACAAGAATTGAGACTAAACAAGAAAACTGGAGTTCCGGATTACAGGGCTCTGAACCTGGCCATGGAACGTCTGCATTTAATGGAGATTATTTCAAAATGCTCCAAGACTTTAAATGATTCCTCTTGAGGCTTTAAGGCTGAAATTAAAACAACCTTAGAAAAAAACAAGAGTTTCAGAGGGAGTCGCCAAATAATCAAAGAAATACCCTGACAAATAGATCACTTTGAGTGACAGCATCATAAGTGGATATTAAATCACTGAGACTAGCTGCAAAAATGTCGCTTCATCCCAGTGGTTCACCACAAGGGCAAAACTAAGATTTAAGACTGTAATGAAAGTAAAGTACATTGTGTACCTTAGGCTCTGTTGGTATGCTGTTTCTGCAATGAGAAAAAAAAAATCTGTTTCAACATTGCTAGTACAAAACCAAAATCTTGAGTTTTAAAATGGGTTTAAATGGGCACAAAGTGCTACAGCAGTTAGCATATCTGCTTAACAGCTCCAAAGAGCTAGGTTCAAATCTTTCTATTGAATCACTGTCTAAAATCTGCATATTCTCATTATTCTTCTCTCGTTATAGATAAGTGTGTTTTGCACTTACAGTTTTGATTTAGCTCAATGATCCATTTTTAAAACCTCATTAATACAATGTTATAATTACCCAAAGGGTGGGATGACAGCCTATCCTGGTAACTGTAGGAGGTAACATTAAAATCCCTGGCCAGACACTGTCTTCACATGTATGCATTAGTTTACTCCTACAGTGTATTTTAGACTGGTTGGCTATTCTCAAATATATAAATGAGTGTAGGCATACATGTGACGCAGTTTGTGTGAGGAACTTTCAGATTTGGGTACGACTGCCAAACCTAATGTGATGTGGGAGACCTTTCCATGACAAGACCATGAAGGTTGCTGAGGTTTGTGTTGGTGTTACCGGTATTCCCAGAAGCAAGTGTTTCATCTCACAGAGCACCCTGGATATCATCGAGAGGAGTCACGGTGCATGGCTCAATGGCAACTCTGGTCTGTACCGGGAACTGAGAAGGACGGCTATGAAGGCTCGGGGGCAGATAAAGAGGTGTTTGTAAGAGGAATCTATGAGCAAGTGTCACACCATCTGTGGTCTAGCGACCCACGTCCTGCTTACAGAGGAGTCAAAGCATTACGCACATCTGAATCTGTTCCTTGGACAGTCACAGTCAGGGCAGCTGATGGAATGGTCCTTACGGATGACACTGCAGTTGTGACCCACTGGGCTGGCTACTTTGAGCAGTTGTTCAAAGCTGATCCTCCAGCTAGGACGTTGGATATCTCTGGGTCCACAGTTCTTGAGGCTGATCCTCCAATTAGCTGTGAACCACCCAATCTCACTGAGATTGCACAGGTGTGAACCATCTGAGGGGTGAAAGGCTGCAAGGATCTGTGGTATCCGCAGTGAATTTCTCCAGGCTGGTGGAAAGGCTGTCCTCCTGGCATTGCAAGCAATCTTTGCTTCCATTTGGGAGTTTGGCATCATCCCAACTGACTGAAAAATGGGACTTGTCGTCCCCATCTGGAAAGGGAAGGGTGATCGCCTGGATTGCAGCAACTACAGGGGGATAACACTGCTCTCGGTGCAGGTAAGGTCCTTGCTAGGGTCGTCCTCAATAGGATCCGTGATCACTTGCTCACCTACCAGCGACAGGAACAGTCTGTTTTTACGCCTAAGAAGCCTACCTTTGGCTGCATCCTGGCATTGAGGGTTCCCATAGAGCGCAAACATGAATATCGGCAGAGTTTCTCTGCAGCCTTTGTCGATTTTCGCAAAGCATTTGACTCAGTTGATCAAGCTGCCCTGTGGGACATCCTGAGGGTTCGCGGGATCCCCTCGAGGTTGCTGGATATCATGGCTGGCCTGTACAATGGTACTGTGAGTGCTGTGCAGAGTGAAGGCAGAACCTCTGCGTCTTTCCCAGTTGATTCTGGGGTTCGTCAGGGGTGTGTTCTTGCTGCTACTCTGTTCAATGCTTGTATGGACTGGGTGTTGGGCAAGGTTGTGGGGTCCAGCAGCTGTGGGGCATCTGTTGGTGAAGAAAGATTCACGGATCTTGACTTTGCTGATGATGCTGTGATCTTCGCGGAGTCAATGGAAGCTCTGATCGGGGTGCTCGAGAGACTGAGTGAGGAGTCTGAGTGTCTGGGCTTGCGAGAGTCCTGGATAAAAACCAAGATCCAGGCCTTTAATGACCTGTTGGGCACAACCATCAGCAGTGTGTCTGTTTGCGGAGAGAGTGCTGACCTTGTTGAGATGTTTACTTACCTTGGCAGTGACATTCATGTCTCTGGTGACTCTTCCTGTGAAGTCAGTAGATGGATTGGGAGAGCATGGGGGGTCATGAGGTCACTGGAAAGGGGTGTGTGGTGCTCCCAATATCTAAGCAAAAGGACGAAGGTCCAAGTCTTTAGAGTCCTGGTGCTTCCTGTCTTACTATATGGTTGTGAGACATGAACGCTACCCAGTGACCTGAGACAAAGACTGGACTCCTTTGGTACTGTGTCTCTCCGGAAAATCCTTGGGTACCGTTGGTTTGACTTTGTGTCGAATCAGCAGTTGCTCATGGAGTCCCAAATGAGGCACATTACCTGCATTGTGAAGGAGCGTCAGTCACGGTACTACGGTCATGTGGTGCATTTCCCCGAGGGTGATCCGGCTCGTAAGATCCTCATTGTTGGGGACCCAAGTGGCTGGACCAGGCCATGGGGTCGCCCATGTAACACCTGGCTACGGCAGATAGAGGGTAATTTCCGGAGGGTAGGACTGGATCATGTGTCTGTCTGGGGGGGGGGTTGCCAACTGGGATCCCAAGCTGTTTCGACGTGTAGTGGGTGCGGCAACGCACTGTACCAGTGCATGCATGCTTCCCAACTTGACTTGACTTGATACATGTGACCCTCTTCAGCCAGAGCTGACACTTCCAGGAAAAGCTACAGTTTTCAACAACGCTGCAATAAAATAAGTGGCACATTCAAGATTCAAGAGTATTTATTGTCATTTCATCCATATACAGTAGTACAGCATACAGTGAAACAAAACAAAGTTCCTCCAGCACTCCTTCTGGTGCTACACAGAACACAGGACAATGAAGACTCCACGATACATAACATAAAGACACATACTATATAACAAGGTGCATATATAACAAGGTGCATGTGTGTCAAATGTGCAAACATGTGCAACATTGCAGAGTACAACACATATATCAGATACCAGATCAGTCCATGAGTGTTCAGGAATCTGACTTCTTGGGGGAAAAAACTGTTACACATTCTGGTGGTATGGGCGTGAATGCAAAGCAAGCCATTTAACGATATAATATGAATTACTCTTTAATATCTCAGATTAGAATATATTTTTTTTTAATTAAAATGCCTGAATGTAACGTGTCAGATGTCCTGTGAACATCTACTCTCCAAATTGAGAAATCAGTATATTGCACTGGAAGAAGGTCACTGCAGAATCTGCGGAGCAACTAGGAACATGCACTGGCAGTGCGGCGGTGCTCAAATGACTGTCATTTGTTTGTTGATAGTATAGGGGACCAAGGCAGACCAGTCATTCAAGGTGGGCTTGAGGAGGCTATGGTCTCCCTGTCAAACTGATAGGCTCATCCATCAAAGATGTTTTTTAAATAAGCAAAAATTATATTTGAAAATAATTCTGTGTATTTTTATTGATTGACAGACACCTTTCTAGCCACTGTGATTACACTTCTTGCCCAGATAGGTTATTTGGCGCTGGTGGTAACTCAGTGTAACAAGCTTGTGTGTATGAACAAAGTCATCTATACTAATAAAAGGCAAAGACCTCACTGACTCACTGACTGACTGACTGACTCATCACTAATTCTCCAACTTCCCGTGTAGGTAGAAGGCTGAAATTTGGCAGGCTCATTCCTTACAGCTTCCTTACAAAAGTTGGGCAGGTTTCATTTCGAAATTCTACGCGTAATGGTCATAACTGGAAGTTGTTTTTCTCCATTTACTGTAATGGAGTTCAGCTGGAGGGGCGGAGTTTCGTATGACATCATCACGCCTCTCACGTAATCACGCATTACGTAGAAAGCCAGGAAGAGCTACAAAACGCGCTTTAGAAAACATGCATTATATAATTAAGAAGGCAGCGAAACAATTAGAAGCGAGCGAGTGACATATAAAACCATATTCAGCGGCTCACGTGAACTGACGCAGTGCGCAGACAAAAAGTAACAGTTCCAAAGAGTGCTGAACAAAAACCGAATTACACTGCTACGCTCAAAAAGATAAACCACACGCAGTGGCGTGATAGTAAAGCATTCGCCTGTAGCGCCCACGTCCGAGGTTCGATTCCCGAGAGGGGATGCACTAAGTATGTACGCGCGC
Organism: Polypterus bichir lapradei; assembly: GCA_026402145.1. Lineage (NCBI taxonomy): Eukaryota > Metazoa > Chordata > Cladistia > Polypteriformes > Polypteridae > Polypterus > Polypterus bichir. The sequence goes on along the minus strand of JANRMT010062806.1, from coordinate 33,186,064 downwards.
TTCTCGATTTATTTTAACCTCGCATCCCCTTAGTTTGAGACGTATGAAAACGCATGCGGTTAACGCAGAAAGACAGATCACCTATTCACCTATTGAAGCTTCATGAATAATGGATACTTTATTCGCGATCAATGATTGTTTTGGTAAAGCCATACTCAGTGTATTCATTAGATGAACGGTAAAAAAGTAAGAGCGAGGGGACGGTAACTTACTGAAGCACACAAGCAAAACCACAATAGCACGCGGGCTCGATGTACTGACTTGCGCGATCACATTCCAAAAAATATTTCTTTTCAAGTTCTATTTAGTCCATATGAGTCAAACTCAAGGCCCACGGGCCACATCCGGCCCGGCGTGTAATTATATCCGGCCCGCGAGATCATTTTATATACTGTATTATTGTTATTAATGGCCCGGGTATATGAAGCGCTGGTAACACAATAAACTACAGATCCCATAATGCAGCGCTTCAGCTGCCTTGCCGAACACTTACCGCGTTGCTGCAAGTTATTGCGAAGCTAGCCCACACGATGCCGAAGAGAAAAGTTGATTCTGAAAATAGAGCCTTTAAAAACCG
>JANRMT010062806.1:33170986-33183213 GCA_026402145.1 Polypterus bichir lapradei | reverse complement strand
CATTCCCATTTTATTAAGGTGTATCCATATAAATGGCCCACCCTGTAGAAAAATTGAATAAGCTAGAAACATTGGCAAGATACTGTAATGCTACTGTAGCAAGCTTTTTGATGGGTATATACAGTATTTTCAAAATCTCAGAAGAATCAACAGTCTTTCAAATACAGAAAAATGAGAAACATGACAGCAGGTTGTGGTCAAAAGTGTACAAAACTCAGTTGTTAAACACAATGACAAAGGAATTTGTTAGACTGCTGTTTTGCATTTTGGAGAATGCACATTTTTATTTGTCTACTAAAGATACATTTACATTTTTTAGTGCAAATGCAATATGTGTGCAATACTTTTGTAGCCTATCCATATAAATCAATATACAAGTTCCTAGTCTTGTTTGGGTATTTACATCATGTTCAGTCATGTGATTCAAATCATTGGCAAAGTAAAGACCATTGATGATGTAAATAATTCAATTCCATCAGTACAAGCCTAGTGCAAAATTGCAGCTGTGTGGGCTACAATCTGGGAGGCACTTAGCACCCTGTAGAGGTGCATGTTTTCCTAAAACATGCTTGCTAATTTATTTGGCTTATCGTGGACTAATACTCTATCCAGGGTTTGTGTCTGACTTTACTCCCAATGCTGCCAGAATAGACACAAGTCCCACCATGGCTATGAATTTCTTCTAGATTTATAGTAACCTGGGGTCTCATGTTTAAACGGTGCATACACATACACACAAAATGTTGCGTTAGAACATTCCCACGTTCAAATCGTGATTTTTAAAACCTAAACTTGGCGTAAAGCCATGCACCTTTCCACGGTAGCTCATACCCTGTCGTACGCAAGTTCTCCGCTCGGTTTTGCAAACTGTCAGCACCCAGAGTCAAAGCAGTGCTACTGTTCCTGTGTGGTTTATCTTTCTTTTTCAGATCCACATCCCTGACGCGGCTTTATAAATACACAGAAATTAACCGCATATAGTTTATTAGTTTAAGGCATCTGATTGTAATTAACCTGTAACAATATAATGGTCCACAGAATGGCCAAACTATTCCAAATACCATAGCTGCTATAGCATTTTTACTCTCACTGCTCCTTCTTTTTCTTCTTACAGCTGCTCCCGTTAGTGTTTTCCATATTACTCTCACTGCACCACTCGGAGTATTTATATCCCTATATCTGAGTGGGAAATCAAAGATCTACAGAAGCTGAGAAAGAGAATTATCAGTATACAGTATCAAGCACACGCTGCCTCAGCCAGGCTGTCTTTTGAACTGCTTTCACATGGCAAACGTTTCAAAGCCTTTCTTGTATGGACCTCGTGGTTCAGAAACAGTTTCATCCCAAGAACTATAAACGCACTCAATCAGTCCATCAATTGCTCCTTGTGGAACTGTTGATACTTATAAGTAGAATTACCTCACTGTAAACTTGCACTACAGTTATAATATTGCACAACATGAGCCACTTTATAAAACGTGTATTTACATATGATGACGATATCATTTTTAAGATGAAATGCAGCAAAATATGTTTATATTATACAGATAAAACTTTAACTTCATTTAAATAATCTACATTGTTAATAATTAAACATGTGAGGACACGGTGCCGCAGAGCTAGCTAGGAACTTGCGCTCCATTCATGGATTGTTCCTGCCTCAAGCTGTATTCTTCCTGGGACTGGCGCAACACTGGAAGGATAGATGGATAGAAGAATTAAACACGTACTACGAAGATATTTCAATATTCTTGAAAAGTTTTGAAGAATCGGCGTTCTAAGCTTACAGATAGCTTAACATCTATTACAGAGCTGATTGTGTAGCGATTGGGTATTTGGGGAAAGAAAAGTAAGGACTGCAATTGGGGGTTAGTACATTTCAAAGAGACAGTACTGCTACAATAAAGTATTTCATCAAAGGTCGCGCAGTAAGCATCTTGCATGAGACATGAACAATCACTGCGCCACCGTGTTCCCATGTTTAATAACATGCTTTAACTCCTATCATCATGAAAATTATATCACATATACATCTCAGTATTTTAATTATTCAGAGAGCTGTAATATCACAAATGTAATGGATCTTGTGTCCTGTCGGAGGAAGAGAAAGCCGGTTTAAGAAGCACGTAGTGATTCACACACACAGAGCACACAGAAGATCAAATACAAAACAAAGCATTTAACATGCTACTTCATTTACGGTGGGATTTGAGAAACTAATAAATGAAACAATTTTAAGATGAAGTTTATGATATTCTACTTTAATGACGAAATAAACTACATGATTAAAGTGGAAATTTTGAGATTAAAGTTGACATTTCATGCTTTCCCCCCCCCACTGTGTCCCCATTTTTTTTTCTCTGTACCCTAATAAGCTTTTATATGACACTCAGACGGTGGGCTACGACTCCCCTTTTCACGGCGACTTTGATATCTGACAACTTTTTATTTCGGGCACTGTGCGACTTGGTGGACTTGAGCTTTCAAGTTTCTCTGACACTCTGTCACTCAGTCAACTTCCTTTTGTTGTTTACATCACTGTTTAAACCAACAAATAGTACGTTTTTCCTTTGCCTCCACTTGGTATTCGCTGAAATTCTTATATTTTCCCCCGTGCTTTTCCCATTGTCTTTTCACAGAACGCTGAGCTTAAGGGCTATTTATATTGATTTGAATATTCAAAGAGGTGTAATTCTGGGAGGAGTTGGGGCGGGACAGCGTCACGTGCACGAGCGTTACTTTTCATGCTGACCGGGATTTATGTAGCGGAAGAATGTGGAAGTTGGCGAACGCACAGATTTATGCATCTGAATTTTTCTGTGCGTAAGCACATCTCAGCTTTTGTGCATACGTCATGTTATAGTGCGAATTCTAAGCACGGCGTTATGCATGAGGCCCCTGGTGTTTTTTCTTCATGCAAATCTTACTGCTACATTTTTGTCTAACTTCAGTATTTCATACATATTTAATATCATTCCATAAGCTGATGCATTTGATATTGGTAGCATGAAAGTCACATCTGAGGCATAGTAATAATAATAATGGCATATTGGCAGTTATTGGTTGTGTATTAACAGAGTATGAGTGAGATGATAATCTGAGATGTTCATGTGTGATCTTACAATAGTATCTTTCAGATCGTGGGATAATTGATGTGATTAGATTTGTTTACATATAGTATGTACAATAAGCCAATCTGTGAAAATGAACCTCCATCTTAATATAAATATAAAGTCATTTTCACAGCTGTTTAATTTGAGTGTATAAATGTAGCTGACTGGAGCATTATGGATGATTCATACAAGATATGTTCTTCTTGAATAGCAGGGCTGAATTTACTTTTGAGCCTGCTATGCTGTAGTTAACCCAGATCCGCACCCCCATCTGTAACCACTAAATACTGTCAGTACATTGTAACCTGACATTAAATGGATTTTGCTTAGGTGACTATGATAGATTGAAACACAGGTGGATCATTGCTGTCTTCAAAGAAATGTAGTATAAGCCAAAGAGCACAGAAGAAACTGCTTCTGCGAAAGTTGGTTACAGATGTTAAGATGAGCCAAAGCTAATAGTGTTCTCCAGAACCTTTCTGAGCTCACTTATTATAGGCGAATTTATGATTTTTGCTAAACACAGGCTCCCATTTTTCCTGACCCTAGGTAGAGTATTCTCAATGTCTTCTAAAATTAACTTTCTTAAAAATGAGATCTTGATGAATGAACAGCAGAATGCCACCAGTTTACCCACAGCGTGCTCCTTTACTTGTAAAAATGGTGCATAGCTTTCTAAATGGGAAGTCCTCAATTTTCAAGACATGCTTCCCCTACTCAAGTTTACAGGGAGGCAGAGCTCAGGTCAGCACTAGTCATAGGTTGAGTCAAACCTTGCACCCCTGCAAGTGCCATGCCACCCTTTAAGTAAGCTAGCAGGACTTTTGAATTGCTATATCTTGCAGGAATTCATTTCCAAAAAGAGCAGTTTAACTGGCAATTCATTATGACTTCACACATAATAAGCACAGTACTAAAACATAAATTGCATGCCATCAGTTTAAGACCCTTAAGGCCGTATGATACGACATTGCAAGCAGTTTATACCTCCTGAATGCTAGTTGATGGTGTTTGTAGCATGCAAGTAAAGTGAATGATCCATTAAAAAGCAGGCAGATTTTGCCCTCCAGGATCACCGTTTCTCTCCTCTAGTTCCACATTTTCTTCCATAGGCGAATGTATTTGCTCCTTTTTCCACTTTATCTTATATTCACTGACTTTCAAAGCAGAAGTCTACTGGAAATGTGTTTCAGAAAATACATAGTTACCATAGTTGCCAAGTATAGCTATATGGGTTTGTGTAGGGTTTGCTTCTATATGATGCATAGTCACATTTTTGAGGAGGTGCACATCAGAATATGCTGTAGCTACACGGGCTACAGCATAGGCTCAATGCAGAAGTATAAATCAGCCTTTAGCCTTCTATATATTAACTTTATTATACAATGCTTTGAAACTTCTAGATTGTTGGCCGAAAAGGTACAACGCACACTCTGTGTTATGGATAGGTGGACATCCCATATCATTCCTCCTCGCCTCTTTGGGCAGATTTCCTGTTGGCAACACATTTAACGGTGCCAGGCTCCAGACACTCCAGTCCCTGAAATATTACTGTTTTTTTTTCTTTTACTTGCAACTAAGTCTCTTCATAAAACTTGCAGTGCTTCCCAACCTTCAGCTCTTTTCTCCCATCTGCTTTACAATTTTTCTAACTTACTATTCTATTCTTCAAGACCAGTAGCATTTGTACATACTCGTCTGTGTAAGACTTCATATTACCCTTTATAGATTTTCTCTGTTTGGCAGAGGGTCCTTCTTTCAACATTTCTTCTTTCCAGGAAATCTATTTGCACTAATATTTTATATTTGCCTAAGAACGATAACATCCAAAACATGTTTTAAAATTGTTCACTACATTTAACTGCTCTCTAAAAGTGTTTTGCCATGGGTCTGTCCATTGATCCCTGTTATTAGTTCTTCCAGATGACTCTACCCAGATACTTGATTTCCATATGTTTTTGAGTCTCCCCCCAGTCTCTGCTTTCTTATTGTCTCTTGCTAATTTTTTCTCAACTATTATTCACACTAATGTCTCTTTTCTTTCCCAATCTTCTATCCAGCAAGGGCTGTCATCATTATGCAAAATAGCTTCAAAGACATCCCTAGCTTATCTCTGGAACTCTTTTTTTTTTTTTTTTTTTAATATCTTGACAAGCTTTTGTTTTTCCCCAATCATATTCTTCTAGAAATCTTGGCAGCAGTTATGAATTGGTCATCTGGTTCACATATTGCCGTGGTGCAGCGTCTGTGGAACCAGATGGCCTGGGGTGGTTGCTTTTCTCTCCTCCTATCAGCATAAATTTTATCCAAGCAGGGCCTGATGTCTCAGCTGCATTCCCACCTAGGTTTTGGTCAGGCAATTTTTTTTTCCAACAGGGCACATTTTGTGGGGTGGTATTATTTACTATTATTACTGTCATCATTATTGACTTTTTATTTTATGAGAAAACCTGCTCATTGTTGTTATTAAAATTCCAATAAACATTTGATCATAAAATGCACCACTACTATAGAGTAATTAGCTGTATATGTTTCATTCTGTAAGTCAGTTGTGTACAGTAAAGGTCTTTTCTATTAATCTTTAAACTTGGTTTAAGCATTTTTTTTAATTGTATGTATTTTTGCACCTCAGAAATGACAAATTAGGCTCCAGTCATATCCTATATGTAGCCATATTTTTTTTTTGTCATAGATTGCAAGCAAGAAGGAACAGTGTGCCATCACCAAAAAGGAATTAAGAGAAGCCAAAAAAGAAGCAGAAGCCACGAAAGATAAAAAATTACAAATGTAAGCACTCATGGAAAGAGAACAGCCAGCATTGACAGAGTACATCAATATGACACCGGCTGACAGTGTTTTAATATACCATAAATTGGCTGTTCTCCTACATGCCTAACTGTTGTATTGTCTTAGTCATTAATATGTTTCAGATAGAATCTTAAAGGCTTTGCCAAGCAACTCTTGATGGGATATATCCAGCTATGCACTGTGTGTGTGAGTGGGTGGGTGGCTGTGTGTATATTGTAAAACTGGAGACAAAAACGAGATTTGAGGCACCTTAGAGGTGAACCCCATATAACTGGTAGAAAAAGGCAAAAATAATTTTACAAATTTTATTTGTCTTTTAAACACATGTGTGTAATACGTTACGCCTGCCAAACCCCTCCGGCCTGTTGGGTCGGGCAATCTGAACTGAGAGGTCATATACCCGACAGCATCTATGTTGGTGTGGAGGGAGCTCTGGTGATATTGGACATAGAATTTGTATGGTTAGAAGTCCAAAAAGCACCTCATGACTCGCAGATTTGACTCTTTGTGGCGGGTCATCCACTAAAATGCTGCATGATCCATCACAAGAGTGAATTCACGGTCGAGTAGGTAGTACCACAGCTGTTGAATGGCCTATTTGATCACCAACGCTTCCTGTTCCACCGCCATATACCTGGTCTTCTCGGTCCAGCTGTTTCTGGCTCAGGTGCATTATAAGCTGTTCTTCACTATTGACACTTTGGCTCAACATAACACCAAGACTTGTGTCCAGAGCATCTGCCTGGATGATAGAACGGGGAGAAAAGTCAGGAGTCATTAGTTTGGGTGTTGGCATGAGGGCCTGCTTAAAGTCACGCAGCGTATGTATTTTCATTCCATGTCACTTTATTGAGAGCCAGCTTCTTTTGTTAAATTAATCAAGGGTGTTCCCCTTTCAGTGAAACGGGACACAAACCGTCGGTAGTATCCCGCTAACCCCAAGAAAGCTAGTGTTTAGATCCGATGGTGTATGTGCCTAAAAAAAGAAGTCTGATTGCATTCTCATACCATTGCTCATGTACTGAAGTGTCAGCATGGCACTGCCAGATCTAAACACTAGCTTGGAGAGTCGCCCCAAGGCATGGGATAAGCGGGTACTTGGACGATCTACCAAAACCATTGCATCTTTAGCAAATTTAAGGGAATCATCATTCCACTCTTCCTGTTTAAAGGAATCTGGTAATTGCCGAAACTGAAAATGTATTTCTGAAAGCGGATCGGGAGTGACCTCCCTGGGTGGGGCATCTGTCTGTGGTGCTGAGGTGACGTCACTCGTGTTGGCGTCAGTACTCGATGGCAAGACATCATAATTCCTTTGAGCCGGGATAATACACAGTGTGGAGACAACTTTGGACAAGGACTCTCTGTCCACAGCAAAGCCCATCTCTACCACAGGTGAGTGTAGTATTTTTCCAGATTTACTGTTGGACCAGGCCCACTCAATTACAAAAGGAAAAGGGGATTCTGCATTACAGGAACCATGAGAGACCCCCCTGGAATGTAATTATACATAGGTCGGATCTGTTCCAGTGGGTTTTCCCCATAGAGCCATACTGTTGTGGAAGTACACACTGCTGAGCAACAATGGAGATGTTACTCCCTGAATCAATAAGTGCTGTTACCTTATAACCATTCATCACCATCATTCCAGTACAAGGAGAAGTGAGAGGGTTGACAATACCTTCCTTTCTGGAACCAACAAAAGTCCATAGGATTGTCTAGCCACGGAGAGCTGGGAATAGTATGCCTCGCCTCTCTGCACTTAAAATAGTATATGCGAGTATATGTGGCCAGGTGGTAGACTCCATGTCACATTGGCTGGGCTTGTACTTTTGGCCACGCTGTCCAAGGTTTCCAGTTATCGGCTGTTCTGAACACTCTGCATATTCTTTCACACTTGCCTGCGGAACTCTCCGGCGAGGGACACAGGCTACAGTTTCTGCATTTTGCTTGGACATGTTCAACCAGCACCCAAGCTTACCACAAAACTTGCAAGCGTGTTTGTCCTCCAGACCAAACTGCCACTTTCAGCATTGTTTGGCCTGCAGGTCCACAGTCACACTATAGCATGCCAGGATCTCTCCTTTCAACCAGATGTAGTCCCCGGCCACCCGCTCATTGAGGTCATAATAAGCCTTCTGAGCCTCACCTGTCAGAAAAGGGGCCAGTATGTGGGCCTAATCCTTGCATTCTCAGTGATGTCTAACTGCTATTTGTTCAAATAAGAGCAAGTAGGTCTCAATGTCATCTTTAGGACAAAAGGGTAGCGATACCTGGGATGGGCCCGATGCTGTCTCCTCATGGAGTTCCATTCAGTGGGCTAGAAGATTTTCTGACTTGGCAAGTTGGGTCCCTTGGTTCCCCACCTGGATCCCAAGCACCTGGAATTCTTCTGTCAGGGCCGCTAGAAGCATCATTAGGTCCACTGGCTCTGTCATTCTATCAGTAAATCCTGCCCTCTATAGCACTGTAAAAGTGGAGATGAAAACAAGAAAAAGTTTGGGGCATCTAGGAGGTGAACCCTGTATAAATGGTGGGAAGAGGCGAATATACAGTGGGTACGGAAAGTATTCAGACCCCCTTCAATTTTTCACTCTTTGTTATATTGCAGCCATTTGCTAAAATCATTTAAATTAATTTTTTCCCTCATTAATGTACACACAGCACCCCATATTGACAAACAAAAAAAAGAATTTTTGAAATTGTTGCAGATTTATTAAAAAAGAAAAACTGAAATATCACATGGTCCTAAGTATTCAGACCCTTTGCTCTGTATTTAGTAGAAGCACCCTTTTGAGCTAATACAGCCATGAGTCTTCTTGGGAAAGATGCAACAAGTTTTTTACACCTGGATTTGGGGATCCTCTGCCATTCCTCCTTGCAGATCCTCTCCAGTTCTGTCAGGTTGGATGGTAAACGTTAGAATTAAGGCCAAAAAGTTCTATCTTGGTCTCATCAGACACCTGAAGGACTCTGAGATGGTGAGAAATAAGATTCTCTGTCTGATGAGACCAAGATAGAACTTTTTGGCCTTAATTCTAAGTGGTATGTGTGGAGACAACCAGGCACTGCTCATCACTTGTCCAATACAGTCCCCACAGTGAAGCATGGCGGTGGCAGCATCATGCTTTGGGGGTGTTTTTCAGCTGCAGGGACAGGACGACTGGTTGCAATCGAGGGAAAGATGAATGCGGCCAAGTACAGGGATATCCTGGACAAAAACCTTCTCCAGAGTGCTAAGGACCTCAGACTGGGCCGAAGGTTTACCTTCCAACAAGACAATGACCCTAAGCACACGGCTAAAATAACGAAGGAGTGGCTTCACAACAACTCTGTGACTGTTCTTGAATGGCCCAGCCAGAGCCCTGACTTAAACCCAATTGAGCATCACTGGAGAGACCTAAAAATGGCTGTCCACCAACGTTTACCATCCAACCTGACAGAACTGGAGAGGATCTGCAAGGAGAAATGGCAGAGGATCCCCAAATCCAGGTGTGAAAAACGTGTTGCATCTTTCCCAAGAAGACTCATGGCTGTATTAGCTCAAAAGGGTGCTTCTACTAAATACTGAGCAAAGGGTCTGAATACTTAGGACCATGTGATATTTCAGGTTTTTTTTTATAAATCTGCAACAATTTCAAAAATTCTTTTCTTTTGTCTGTCAATATAGGGTGCTGTGTGTACATTAATGAGGGAAAAAAATAATTTAAATGATTTTAGCAAATGGCTGCAATATAACAAAGAGTGAAAAATTGAAGGGGGTCTGAATACTTTCCATACCCACTGTAATTAAGTAAAATACAAGGTCTTATGCAGACTTTAGTCAAATCACAACTGAATCAAAGATGGTAGCACCACCCCTTAAGAATATGCTAGACCGGAAAGGGAAGGGTCAAGGGACCATGGCCTGGTAGTGACATAATTGGGATTTCCCGTTGTCTGATCTGCGGGAGAGGAAGGTAGAGAAGCATTAGGCAACACCACCAACCATCAACTTGGGGAGGAATTACAATCAGATAAGCCTTTAAGTTGTCTCCCAACCACATGTGTGTGACAGAGATATGGATAGAGAGATAGGTAAATAGCCATATAGTAATGGAAATGTCTTGTATATTCTGGTTTGTGGTTTTTTTAAAAAGGTTTTAAGTATTGTCACATGATATGACTGTTCTCAGAAATTGAAAAATGCAGGCCACACAGTGGCATGGATTTAATGACTGTTGTAGTTTGCATGTACTCCCTTTGTGTCTCACCTCCCCATGATGTGCAGGTCATGTTTATTGGGGGATCTAAATTGCCCATGTGTAGGTGAGGATGTGTGCCCTTCAGTGATCCAATGTGTCATCAAGTGCTGCTGGGACAGGCATGACGCACTATAGCCTTGTTGTTGAAAAATAGGTGCATTGATTATTTATAACTTTTAAATGAACAAGTTAATTTGTTTGTTTTTTTTTTGTTGTTGTTGTTTATTTAGGATTGTGGAAAAGAAACGCAAAGCTTATAAAAGGTGTAAAGAAGGAGTTATGAAATTAATGGTCCAGGCAACTGACCGTCAAGAAAACAAGCAGATAGCCCTGGGCACCTCCAAACTCAACTATCTTGATCCAAGAATCAGTGTTGCTTGGTATGTCATTTTGTCACTTTTTTATTTTTTAGAGCATTTAAGCCTGTATTTTCGGACATGAAATTTATTTTAATTCAAGTGATACATATGCTAAAACAGAATATGTTTCAATATCTACTATAAAGGAAAAGCATGTTAATATATATGAGAGGAATTGTGCTTTTTGCATTTTTGTCCCAATTATATTGTCCATATGTTTGGAGCCCATACTGTACATCATTATTGAAAAATGTATGTAGTCCTAACTGATCAAAAATGTTAACATAGCCCTTCTCATGCCTGAGGGTCGCCCCTTAATGGCTAAGGTAAGGTAACTCAGTAAGATTCTTTAATTTGTGCTATTAAACTTAAAAGCATTTAGACAGGAGAAAGCCATCTGATCTACAGTGGCTTGCAAAAGTATTCGGTCCCCTTGAACCATTTTGTCACATTACAGCCACAAACATGAATCAATTTTATTGGAATTCCACGTGAAAGACCAATACAAAGTGGTGTACACGTGAGAAGTGGAACGAAAATCATACATGATTCCAAACATTTTTTACAAATAAATAACTGAAAAGTGGGGTGTGCGTAATTATTCAGCCCCCTGAGTCAATACTTTGTAGAACCACCTTTTGCTGCAATTACAGCTGCCAGTCTTTTAGGGTATGTCTCTACCAGCTTTGCACATCTAGAGACTGAAATCCTTGCCCATTCTTCTTTGCAAAACAGCTCCAGCTCAGTCAGATTAGATGGACAGCGTTTGTGAACAGCAGTTTTCAGAACTTGCCACAGATTCTCGATTGGATTTAGATCTGAACTTTGACTGGGCCATTCTAACACATGGATATGTTTTGTTTTAAACCATTCCATTGTTGCCCTGGCTTTATGTTTAGGGTCGTTGTCCTGCTGGAAGGTGAACCTCCGCCCCAGTCTCAAGTCTTTTGCAGACTCCAAGAGGTTTTCTTCCAAGATTGCCCTGTATTTGGCTCCATCCATCTTCCCATCAACTCTGACCAGCTTCCCTGTCCCTGCTGAAGAGAAGCACCCCCAGAGCATGACGCTGCCACCACCATATTTGACAGTGGGGATGGTGTGTTCAGAGTGATGTGCAGTGTTAGTTTTCCGCCACACTTAGCGTTTTGCATTTTGGCCAAAAAGTTCCATTTTGGTCTCATCTGACCAGAGCACCTTCTTCCACATGTTTGCTGTGTCCCCCACATGGCTTGTGGCAAACTGCAAATGGGACTTCTTATGGTTTTCTGTTAACAATGGCTTTCTTCTTGCCACTCTTCCATAAAGGCCAACTTTGTGCAGTGCACGACTAATAGTTGTCCTATGGACAGATTCCCCCACCTGAGCTTTAGATCTCTGCAGCTCGTCCAGAGTCACCATGGGCCTCTTGGCTGCATTTCTGATAAGCGCACTCCTTGTTCGGCCTGTGAGTTTAGGTGGACAGCCTTGTCTTGGTAGGTTTACAGTTGTGCCATACTCCTTCCATTTCTGAATGATCGCTTGAACAGTGCTCCGTGGGATGTTCAAGGCTTTGGAAATCTTTTTGTAGCCTAAGCCTGCTTTAAATTTCTCAATAACTTTATCCCTAACCTGTCTGGTGTGTTCTTTGGACTTCATGGTGTTGTTGCTCCCAATATTCTCTTAGACAACCTCTGAGGCCGTCACAGAGCAGCTGTATTTGTACT
>JANRMT010062806.1:33141712-33170886 GCA_026402145.1 Polypterus bichir lapradei | reverse complement strand
AGTGAGTGAGTGAGTGAGTGAGTGAGTGAGTGAGGGCTTTGCCGTTTATTAGTATAGATTAATTCTAGGAGGGGATCCTCCTTGGGACCACACGTTTGTATTATGATAAAACATACACTGATTAGGGACTAGATTCTATATGATAGACAAACACGCTACTGAAAATGCATATTATAGACAAAAAGATCAGGGATTAGGCATCTGAAATCCCCTACTCCCGATGTCACTGGTCCAATGCCATCTTCTCCCACCCTGGTGTTACTTTATACAAGGGAGGATAAAAGATCTCCATTACTGAGTCTCAATTCTGCTTTTAAGGGTTAGGAATCAGTATAAGCCACAAATCAGTGATAGATTTGAGTTCTTGTTTCTGAGTAATCAGAGGTGTGCCATCTAATAGTTGTAATATTAGTCCTGTATGCACAGAGTAATGAAATTCTAACTTCCACTTTGGACCACGTTACATCTCAATAGCACCATTGGAAACAGGAATTTACTAAAGTACAGAATTTCATTTAGTATTTTATAGTGCATTTGATATCTATCTATCTATCTATCTATCTATCTATCTATCTATCTATCTATCTATCTATCTATCTATCTATCTATCTATCTATCTATCTATTAAATAATGCCTTTCCTGTCTGTCTGTCTATGGCTCTCCTATCTATCTACAGTATCTATTGTGACTTAATACAGTGTGTCACGTGCAAGCACATGGGGGACAGCAGAAAGGCTCTAGTGACTGTAATTATAGTGCCTCACCAGGGGATGGCGCTGAGTTTTAATGCCTCTCTCTTTTCCCCTCTGCAGACCAGATGATTGACAGCTATGGATCACTGAAGTCACTTCCGGTGTCCACACACCAAGATCCACCATTTCCTGTCCAGAGGGCTGAAAACCGGAAGGTCTGCCATTTTCATTAGTTCCATATTGAACTTAAGTTTGAAATGACCTTTTTCTCATTTGTTTATTTTTTTTTGCAACAATAATATGCAGGGTGCTGTGTTGGATCCCAAATCTTTTTTCATTTGTTGTGTCATTCTCTTACATGTGCCTTTCATGACTATCTAATTATTGGTAATATAATATCTGTCTGTTACATGGTGTGTTTATCATCCATCTATTTTATAGTTTATTTTGTAGTTTTTCATAGTTTTCTCTTTTAAAGTCCTTTCATTAGTAATGAGCAAAACCCATGGAGTTTTTTTTTTCCTGTAAGTTCAATGAATTGTTCAGGAACTTTGCCGGACTTGGTGAAATGCATTGAATTCAGTGGGGAAACAGGAATCAAACTAGTTTTGAGTGGTTTATAATGGTGTCCCTGAGGGCTAGGGAAGCATCTGCCAACTTTGCTTGTCCAATTATTGTGGTCACAAATGTGGTTTGAGCTGTTGTGCTAACCACTGTGCCACTGTGCCTCAAGCAATAAAAGATGCAGATGGAATGATAACCACAAACAAAATGCAAGAAATGACATCTAAGTAGTAATAATTAAAAAAAATATCATTGCACTCACACAGCACCAATCTTGAGGACACTCATTAGACATTCCGTGAAGTGGTGGTACAGGACTGACTTGTTCCATTGTTTGAAGTCGTGGGTTTATGCAGCTGGAAGGCCTTTTTGTTTCTGATCTATCTGTGCAGATGCTTTGAATTTTTTTTTCAATCATAAGATAGAAATGCAGTGTAAACAGTAAAAAATCTTTTCTTATTATTATTTCAAAGGGTCTCATTTGTTTTCTGATTCGTGGAGAGGGAGGGGGCCCTATTAAGGTTTGTTTTGACTTGTCATTGAGCCATCAGGCTAATGGCACAAGCATTCATATGAAATTAGCCACATTGGATTAGCCAGCTGGTTTTACTGACATCCCAAAAACGCAAAGCAGATTGGGCAGTGAAGTAAAATGTGAGGTGAAGTTCACTTACAGAAGGTATGCGTGAAAGTTCTGTGATGTCAGGCTGGTCTTGTAGGTATTGCAGTGTGCTGGGAAAAAATGTTTGTCTAAACTGGCTGCGCAGAGAATTCCCAGGAAAATATTCTGTGAATAAAGTTACCGGAAAACACAACATATTCACTGCAAAAAATGCTTTGCCGATTTTTTCTACAGCATTACCTTTTGTATACTATCTATTAGTTGTTGGTGCGGTTGTATTGTCCCAAATGATTATGCCCTACATATGAAGTTTTCCTCTTCATTTATTTGAACATGATGGGCAAGACTATAATTTGAGACACCACACTCAAGAGGTTGAACTTCCAGTGACGTGCGGTGAGGTTCTTGGCTGGTGAGGCACAGACTCCTTCAGAGATCAGATTTACAAATATATGAACCCAAAAAAGTAGCTTATTCACTATTCAGTTGGCAGCATGTACATTGACTACTGGTTATGTTTCATATCTCATCAGCATTCTTTACACACACATAGGTAAGGTACATATTTGCCTAAAAAAGAATGTTACATTTATACGAGGGATATCCAGAAAAAAAGGTTACAAGTGCCCTGGAGGGTGCAGGGAATTTTTTTTTTCCGAAGGTTGGCATACCTGCGTGTAGGGGGGTCCTAACAGTCAAAATAAGCCCGGGACCGCATCAGTCAGTTGTGAAATGTCATCACAGCAAGCGAGTTCGTCAACTTCTGCTGAGGCCATTTGCTCCACCTACCGCCGATGCGAGATTCGTTCGGTCATCAAGTTCCTCACTTTGCATCGCGAATCCACGGCTGAGATCCATCGTCAGCTTGTGGAAGAATTGTGAAAGAATTCTTGGGTGGGAAACGTTTTTCCAACGATGAGGAGGTGAAGGAGACAGTGGAGAAGTGGCTTTCGGAAGTGGAGCGGAGCGTATTCGACGAGGGTATAAAAAAGTTGGTGCCCAGGCTGAAGAAGTGCATCGAAGTTGACGGCGATTATGTTGAGAAATAAACGCATATTTTGGAAAATACCCTGTAAATTTGGTTGAAATATATTCATTTTTCGATTTTTAACAGCTGTTGTCACCTTTTGTTCTGGATATCCCTCCTAGCAGCAAGAGAGTGAAGAGAGCGCATTTGCTCTGCACCCTCCATATGTTCTAAATTTGCCATTGCATTTCCACAATTCATACTCATTCAATACAAATTAAAGTAGAAAGTGGTGTACAAAAAAAATGGATTTCAATTTTAAAAAGCTTTTAATTCTGATGCTTTAATTAATTTTAATACAGACTGTTCAACAAAAGGATAACAAGAAAAACAAAAGCATATTTTATTTAAGGTCAAAATTTTGTTTTTAAATATTGGATTTTTTTTTTAGTCTGATCCCAGTTTTTTATAAAATTGAAAACCATTTGTGGTTTTTTCTTCATTTGTAAATGAAGTCCATATGCCTATCCTTCTCCACAAAAATCTCCATCACTTTCTTGTAAAAGTCCTCCTTATTTTCCTTTAGTTTTAAAAGTCTTAATCTTCCATTTTGGCAGTCAGTTGGACCAAAAAATAAAAATAAACAGACCGCTGCAGTGTACTTGACTTTCTGATATCTCTTAACTTATTGGCACCTCTGAGTAGAAGAACAGCAGCAACAAGCACCTGTTGGGCTCACATGCACCACCTTCAGTGCGGCACGGTACTGTTTGCCTCACTTTGTGCCTTTTCACTGTAGTTTTATGTCCAATCATCAAGACTAAATATATCACACATATTCATTAAAGATATTAGCCAGATTGTGGAAAGTCAGGGTGTATAATAAACGTGTCTTCAACATTATATTGGCGACATACAGAGAGACAGCAACAGGCACGCTCCAACTGCATGCATCAACCCAGTGTGTGAGGGACAGCGCAGTCTGAGGTGAGGTGAGGCTCGTCTCGTCGCTGCCGCACCACGCATTTCTCCCCTGTATTTGAACAGGAAATGTGCCATTTCAGCGATTATGACTACAAAAATGATCAAAATTATTGGACTCATACATGAAAACAAATTTATAGCACAGACCAGTGGACAAATTTATTTTATGTTATCATTATTAGATTTTATCATGATGATTCACCTGCCTCCCCAGACTGTACACGCCTGAAGCAGATGGAGCCTATGAAAGCAACTGAAAGAGTGCTTTTTGGTAGTGTGCGACAGCTGAGTTCAGAGGTGTGACCAGAACATCATGTGTGGGTGGGCATTTGGCTTGTCTGTGGGGGCAAAAAAATATACATCCATCCATCCCCATTTTTGTAGGGTGGGGGTCAAATAATAATAACAACATAGTTTTATATATAAAAATTGCAGCATAATTCATAACCTATTGTTCAATAAAATTAACAGAGGCAATGGAACTTGTATTATTATTCTTTGTGAACAAATATAGAACTACATCTACAAGGTAAATATCAATAAAGCCAAATGTATACAACATATGAGAGCAAGAACAGAACCGTGGCTCATTGTAGTCATTAGGGAGGCTATAGTGTTTAACCTGGATATTATATACAGGACAAGTCTGCGGTTACTCTTGGCAAATTCTGAAATAAATTCATTCATGTCGATTTTCTGTGATGTTTTTCTCATGTGCCAGAATGACTAAATTTCTCTTCCTTGAATGCAGCATTGTTCGGCAGAGTGGAGTGAGAATGCGGTTCAAAGTAGAGAAAGAGCTTTCACATGCGGCTGAAGACACACCAATGATGAGTGCTGTGACATATAGCGAATGCAACATAGGGAAGGCCTCTTTGTACTGCTGAATGCATTTGCATGCTTCAGAGAGATTAGCATCAGCTGGCAGTTTATTGATCAACATTGCTTTTGCCACAGCAATTTCATTTTGCAAGCTCATGCTGTTTTTGCTCTGTGCCTGCAAGTGCCTGAAGTGGTTTCAGGAGAGAATGATCAAGAAATAATTCTGATTTTGGCAGAAGAAGCGATGTGGACCTCAATAATTCAACATTTCTCTGAGAAGATCTTGTCTCCCATTTCCACAATAGCTCTATCAAGAATGCTGAACATAGCCCTTTTAAAAGTCTGATTAGGAGCAATTTGTTCATCAGAGTCACCATGCCTGAGCGTAGACACGACAATACTATCATCAAGCTATGAATTAGCCCTACTTTCACAATGAGAGAAATGCTCCTACCAGAATGAGTCGCATCTCAGCTCCGTCAGTGTGGCCAATGACACTGTCACCACCTCCCCAGCAGTGCACAAATCCACTGCATGTGCCTGTAGAATTGCATTGGCTGGTTTCAGCACACCAAGCACATGAAGGAGGAATTTTCCTGTATTGAAGAAATTCTGCTTTTTTAATTGGGTCAAAAGACCACATGCCTCTATGCAAATGTCAAAAGGGGCAGTGCCAGCCTCTGCTACCTCTGAGAGAAGCCCCCTTATAGCTTCCTCATTGTTGACAATGGACTTTGTGACATCATAATGACTGGTCCATCGTATTTCTAGAAGTCTTTTCAGTGTGGGTGTATTGTGTGTGTGTGAAACATAATGTCTGTGACAAAATGTGTTTAGTGAATTTGACCAGTCAAAGAACTTCTTACCAGAGGTTCTGATTCCATTGCATGTATCACTGCTAAATGGAGCTGCTGGTTGTAGCTACATATGGAATGTACTTGTAACAAAGCCTGTACACCACCCCTTGCCCCAGACATGACAGAAGCACCATCAAAACACTGACACACTAAATTGTCTGGGCTGTAACCTAGCTCAGAGAGATGTGACAGAATTTGGTTACAAATATACTCAGCATCAAGCTGATTCAGTTCAATTAAGCCAATCAGGTGTTCTTCAGGGATGGAGTTCTGGACAAATCTAATCACTACAGACAAATTCTCAATGTCACAGCGATCCCTGGTACCATCACTTTTAATGCAAATTCCAGGAGAGTCAGCTTTTTCATATTTGGTACTGATATCTTTTACCACCATTTTGGCAAGAGTCTCAATTATTTCATTTTGAATTATATTGGATGTGTATTTTGCATTGTCTGGGATGCATTTTACAATTTCTGCAAGTTTGGCATCTTTTTTGATTGTGTAATCAAAGAACTTAAGGAAAAGTCCCTCCTCCCCACCTTCATGATTGTGACCACGCAGGGCCAGTTCATTGACTGCAAGGAACTGAACGGCCTCCCCAATGCTTTTCACATAATATCTATTCTTTTCTATCTGGGTTGGACCCAGTAGTTGAACTATGCTTTCACCCGTCTCTGCCCGGCGCCGATACTCTTGCCAAGCAGACATGGCTCTGACGTGCAGGATAGTAGACACGTATTTGTGGAAGCCGCCACCGTCTTTTTCTAGAGCTTTTTTCCAATTAGTGTAGCCGTGTTTGGTGAATATGTCCTCGCGGTCCAAATTGGAAACACTAAATTTGTGGCAGGCAAAGCAAAAGCTGGCATCACGGACAACAGAATATTCAAGCCATGGTCGAGACTGATACCAGCTTCCACTAAAACATCTGAGTGACTTTCCGAATGCGCGCTTGGGATAATTAATTAAAATGGGCTGGGATGGGCTGTCCATATTTAAGTCAGGCAGACCGGACTGTATATTTTGTTGAAGGCAGAGGTTTGGATTACCCGACACGGACGCAGAGCTGGAGGATTGTGTAGGCTTATTTACATCTTTTGGAGTTTCAGTTCCTGACGTGGGTGCGCTGTGCTCCGTGTTGGTAGCAGCGGTGCTGGGCTCAACAGTGGAGCCAGCAGCTTGCGGAGGGACAGAGGTTGAAGATGTCTGCTTTTTAATAAGCCACCTATGCACAGCCTTTGGTGTTACCAACCAGAAAATAAAAGAAGAATGGAACGTTTACATTGTTTTAATTAAAGAATGCGGTCAACAGGTTCAAAACGTGCTGCAAAATGTGCAGCGAAGTAAACTGTGAGACGGTGCCTGTCTAATTGGAAAGCAACTCAGTTTTGAAAGTCAAATGTTATTCTTCTTCAGAGTTTTCATTGAACAGACAGAGCATTTCGCAGGGTGGGCACGGCTTGTCTCTGGGGGGGCAGTGCCCACCCCTGCCCCCACGTGGTCACGCCTCCGGCTGAGTTACTTGGCCCTTGCAAGACAAAGAGTACAGCATTGTCTCCAATTTCATTTTGACCAGTGAGGTGGAGACCTCCAAATATTTGTTCCTTTGGTATTGACAAATTAAAACAGAGGATGGATGACCAAGAGAAATGGATGTGATGAAGGGCAGTGAACCCTGGATGACGAGAAGTCAACATGTTGAGGCAGTAATACTAATAATAACAATAATAATAATTCTTTACATTTATATAGCACTTTTTTCACTACTCAAAGTGAGAAAATTGCCTTTTTTTTGGAATTTGTCTCCAATTCCGTTTACTATTTTTTATTCTGTTTATCTACCTGGCACCTACAGGAACTGACAAATGTGCTTGTTATTTAAATGGAATTAAACAAATTTACTTTATATGTTGTCACACATGTGCACCAATGGGTTGCCTTCCTAGCTCGCCTAAGGTATGTGGCACCACCACAGGGTAACAGTGGGCACAGTCACTAACAGTCTCGTCTCCTTTTTCCCTCACAGCCTTGAGAAAACACACCTTGAGGGGAATGAAACAAGACAGCACAACCCTTTCTGGTCTTCTCGGTATAAACAGTAGACGCTCCCAGAAGGTGGTGTCTCATTTTGGACCTGACTGCTGTACAGAACACAAAAGAGAGAGAAAAATGTGTCCATTAAAGAGTACTGCTTCACGGGAACTGTCCCAAACAGACCACTATCAAGCGTGTGTTTTCCATTTTGTTGGCATTAAATTGGGTTTTGCCTGGTTGACACTAAAAGCATTTAGCTTTTGCCCTGCCTCATCATTCTCCCTGCTGTAATGCATACTTATTTCAATGCTTATTTCTTCTTAATTAATGTGACTTTGCAATTATGTATTACTTATACATTTCTATTTGTGCTTTAGTAAAGCACATTTTGTTTATTTTATTTATAAGTTGTGAGGGCAAGCCTGGAGTGCTTTACTAAGTGTTAAGCCGTAAGCCATGGCCAGAACTCTGAATGTGAGCTTTCAGATACAGAAAGGATGAAATGTCTAGAAGGAGTAAATTTTTATTGACCAAAGTAAAAGAGGGTTGTCAAGGTGCATGTTCTATACGTGCACATTATACGAGTTCCCATGAGCTATGGCTATAGTGAAATAGTGCAGGGGTATGTCTTTGCATGTTTTTTGGGATGCTATTTTATGTTTTTTAGCTATATTTACAGAGGGGCACACTGGTAAGTATTGTCACCTTGTCACCTAACATTTCCAGAGAGCAGTTTTTTTCCTGACATGAATTTTATGTGGAGTTTGCCCATTCTCCCTATTACTCCTCAGATTCTCTGTGTTCATGAACAGTGTAGAAAATGTTTGGAGAGAGAAATGGCTATCAACTGTATAGTACAAACAAGCCAAAAACAAATGTGTGAGAAATTCTGTTTGTGTTCTCTCAGTTCAGTTTATACTTTAGTACATGTCTGCTCGGCCTTATGAACTATACATAGCATTTTTGGCTCTGATCTATGATCTTTCTGCCAGTGCCCTTAGTTCATATGCATTCACATTTATTTATTTTCCAGGTACACGTCCAAATAAAACTTGAGAATCACATATACAGTCATGGCCGAAATTATCGGCACCCCTGGAATTTTCCCAGAAAATGCACCATTTCTCCCAGAAAATTGTTGCAATTACAAATGTTTTGGTATTCACATGTTTATTTTCTTTATGTGCATTGGAACAACACAAAAAAAACAGAGGAAAAAAGCCAAATCTTACACAATTTCACGCAAAACTCAAAAACTGGGCTGGACAAAATTATTGGCACCCTCAACTTAATATTTGGTTACACACCCTTTGGAAAAAAAATAACTGAAATCAAGTGCTTCCTATAACCATGGGACTCAACTGGAATTTCCGACCACTCTTCTTTTGCAAACTGCTCAAGGTCTCTCAGATTTGAAGGGCACCTTCTCCCAACAGCAATTTTGAGATCTCTCCATAAGTGTTCAATCGGATTTAGATCCGGACTCATTGCTGGCCACTTCTCCAGCGCTTTGTCTTCAACCATTTCTGGGTGCTTTTAGAGGTATGTTTAGGGTCATTGTCCTGCTGGAACACCCATGACCTCTGACACAGACCCAGCTTTCTGACACTGAGCCCTACATTGCGCCCCAATATCTTTTGGTAGTCTTCAGATTTCATGATGCCTTACACACAGTCATGGCATCTAGTGCCAGAGGCAGCAAAACATCCCCAAAACATCTTACAACCTCCACCATGTTTGACTGTAGGTACTGTGTTCTTTTCTTCGTAGGCCTCATTCCGTTTTCTGTAAACAGTAGAATGATGAGCTTTACCAAAAAGCTCTACCTTGGTCTCATTTGTCCACAAGACGTTCGCCCAGAAGGATTTTGGCTTCCTCAAGTACATTTTGGCAAACTCCAGTCTGGCTTTTTTATGTTTCTGTGTCAGCAGTGGGGTCCTCGTGGCTCTCCAGCCATAGTGTTTCATTTCGTTCAGATGTCGACGGATAGTTCAAGCTGACACTGTTGCACCCAGAGTCTGCAGAACAGCTTGAATATGTTTTGAAGTTGATTGGGGCTGTTTATCCACCATTTGGACTATCCTTTGTTGCAGTCTTTTATCAATTTTTCTTTTCCATCCACGTCCAGGGAGATTAGCTACAGTGCCATGTGTTGGGAACTTCTTGATTATGTTGCGCACAGTGGACAAAGGAACATGAAGATCTCTGGAGATGGACTTGTAGCCTTGAGATTGTTGATATTTTTCCACATATTTTGTTCTCAAGTCCTCAGACAATTCTCTGCAATTCTTTCTGTTCTCCATGCTTAGTGTGGCACACTCAGACACACAACAGAAAGGTTGAGTCAATGTTTGTCCATTTTAACTGGCTTCAGGTGTGATTGCTATATTGCCAGTAGCTGTTTCTTGCCACAGGTGAGTTCAAATGAGCATCATATGCTTGAAATAAAACAATTTACCCACAATTTTGAAAAGGTGCCAATAATTTTGTCCGGCCCATTTTTGGAGTTCTGTGTGACATGATGTCAGATTTGGCTTTTTTGTGTTGTTCCAATGCACATAAAGGAAATAAACATGTGTATACCAAAACATTTGGAATTGCAACAATTTCCTGGGAGAAATGGTGCATTTTCTGGGAAAAGTCCAGTGGCCTCATGCATAATGCCGTGCGTAGAATTCACACTATAACATGACGTAAGCACAAAAGCCGAAATGTGCTTATGCACAGAAAATTCCAGATGCAGGAATCTGAGCGTACTCCAACTTCCGTGTTCTTCCGCTACGTAAATCCTGGTCAGTGTGAAAACTAACGCACGTGCACGTGCCTTCTGTCCCGCCCCGTCTCCTCCCAGAATTACGCCTCTTTGAATATGCAAATCAATATAAATAGACCTTAAGCTCCGTTTTCTGTGAAAAGGCAATGGGAAAAGCAAAAGGAAAAACAGAAGAATTTCAGTGAATACCAAGTGGAGGCAAAGAAAAACGTAGTATTTGTTGGTTTATACAGTAGAATAAACCAGAAAAGGAAGTTGATCGAGTGACATAGCATGTCAGGAGAAACAAACTCAAGTTCACAATGTCGCACAGTGCCTGACATAAAAAAGAAGTTGTCAGATATCAAAGTCCCCATGAAAAGGCGAGAGGTGGCCCACCGTCTGAGTGTCATATGGAAGCTTATTAGGGTACAGTGTGACAAAAAGGCACAGAGTAGGAAAAAAGCACAAAATGTTAACTTCAATCTCGAAATATCCACTTTAATCACGTAGTTTATTTTGTCATTAAAGTAGAACATCATAAACTTCATTTTAAATTCATTTAATTTACTAGTTTCTCAAATCCCATCGTAACTAAAGTAGCACGTTAAATGCTTTGTTTTGTATTTGATCTTCTATGTGCTCTATGTGTGTGAATCACTATGTGTTTCTTAAACAGGCTCTCTCTTTCTCCGACAGGACACAGAATCCATTACATTCATGATATTACAGCTCTCTGAATAACTAAAATACGGAAATGTATACGTGATATCACTTTCATGATGATTGGAATGAAAGCATGTTATTAAGAACACGATGGCGCAGTGATTGTTCACGTCTCATACAAGATGTTGCTGCACCATGCGCGACCTTCAATGAAATACTTTATTGTAGCAGTACTGTCTCTTTCAAACGTACTAACCTCCAATTCCTGTGCTTACTTTTCTTTCCCCAAATACCCAATCGCCACACAATAAGCTCTGTAATAGACATTAAGCCATCTGTAAGCTTACAACGACGATTCTTCAAAACTTTTAAGGAACATTGAAATATCCTCATAGTATGTGTTTAATTATTCTATCCATCTATCCTTCCAGTGTCGCGCCAGTCTCAGCAAATATACAGCGCAAGGCAGGAACAATACGTGAACTTGCTAGCGCTGCGGCACCGTGTCCTCACATGTTTAATTATTAACAATACAGATTATTTAAATGAAGTTAAAGTTTTATCTGTATAATAAACATATTTTGCTGCATTTCATCTTAAAAATGATATCGTCATCATATGTAAATATGCGCTTTATAAAGTGACTCAGGTTGTGTCATATTATAACTGTAGTGCAAGTTTACAGTGAGGTGATTGTACTTATAAGTACAGACAGTTCTACAAGGAGCAATTGATTGAGTGCGTTTATAGTTCTTGGGATGAAACTGTTTCTGAACTGCAAGGTCCATACAGGAAAGTCTCTGAAGCGTTTTGCCATGGCTGAGGCAGCGTGTGCTTGATGCTGTATCCTGATAATTCTCTTTCCGATCAGCTGCTGCTGTGATTCCCCACTCAGATACAGTGATATTAATACTCCGAGTGGTGCAGTGAGAGTAATATGGAAAAAGATGATCCGCTGTGGCAACCCTTAAAGGGAGCAGCTGAAAGAAGAAAAAGAAGAAGGTGCAATGAGAGTAACAACGCTAAAGCAGTTATGGTATTTGGAATATATGGCTATTCCCTGGATCATTATATTGTTACAAGTTAGTTACAATCAGATGCATTACACTAATAAACAATATGCAGTTAGTTTCAGTGTATTTATAAAGCCGCGTCAGGAAAATAAAGAGTAACCACACAGGAACAGTAGCACTGCTTTGACGTTGGGTGCCACCAGTCTGCAAAACCGAGCGGAGAACTTGCGTACGACAAGGTATGAGGTACCGTGGAAAAGTGTGTGGCTTTACGCCAAGTGTAGGTTTTATACAGTTTTGAACAGGGAAAAGTTCTTACGCAACATTTCTGTGCGTTATCCCTTCTGATGTTTGATGCGTCAGAGTCAGATCTTGGCCCACTCATTTTCCTGTACAATGGCTGATATTTTCCTGCTACCTAGTGTACTGCAGAATGTCCATAATAGACCTGAGAAGTTGACTGACCAAAGTCATTTGGAATCTGGTATTTTCTGCTTTGAAATTTAAAAGATTCACATGTGTATTAAAAATTATATGCACACACAGAGTATGTTCATATTCATCGCATGTGGTGCTTTTGTGTTTTGTTGTTGCATTTAGTTTTACACTTTACCGATATTGCTCTTGTGAAGCAAATGAGATGGAGTCTGTGAGGAAATATTCTCAAAAGTGAAGTAGGCAGGTCTATTCTCAAACCTGCCTACTCCACTTCAGCCAGATCAAGATACTCGCGTCTGCACCTCTTGAAGCAACTGATATACTCCTCAGCAGTGGTCTGAAGTTAATTTTTCACATTAGTCTGCAGCAATCATTCATTCTTGTGTGCACAGTAAGAATATCCCAATTTCTTAAAGCTGAAAATCCCAAGTACACGTACGTCTCTGTCTATTCAGAGCTACATCCATGTTGACACCTGCTTGGAATAAGGCATTACTTTTGAAAGGCAGTGAATTGCATGTGCAAACTGATGAAACCAAAATCCACTCTTGATGTTTACATATGAAATCTTTTAATTGTAAAACATTTATAGACATTATTTTTTGTTTATTATATACTTGTTGCCCCACAACCCTGCTCAGAAGTAAGCAGGCTTAGAAAATGGCATGGTGTAGGTATATAATGGTTATTTACTGGCGCTGTATTTTTCTTTGGGTAGACTTTCCCCAGACTCCAGTCTATCAGTATTACAAATATACAGAAAACATCAAAAACACAGCAGTACATTTTTAGTAAGAACCACACTTTTGGATTTTTTTAAACAAGAAAAAAAAACAATATGGAAAGGGAACAATCCTCAGATTATGTCATTATACATCCACTTTGTAAACTGATGAACACACTGGTACTGCTCTCATGATGAACCTTCATTCCAGGCATTTACTTGGCCTGATTAATCCATTTTGACAATCGCCAGGCAATGGCAGGGCACACTACTGCAAACATGCACATTTTTCCCAAACTTCAATAGTTTAGCACCTGAAGGATGCGGGTAAACTCCCCATAGTCAGAATCAGACCCATTTTTAGACTTTGAAGACTCTGTGATGGAATTCAGATTAGCAATTTTCTCATACAGTGTGCATCTATAAAACATGTGAGGTCTATGGTAAATAAACACAAGGCTGGCTCGAATTAAACTTTAAGAGCTACATGATGACAACGTCAATAGTATTAGAGTCAGATTTGTTGATGAATATAGTAGCTGTTCAAAATTTTGTACAATTTAAATTCAGTCATTTGTAATCAGAGCAGTAAGTCATCAGATTAGAATCTGTTTTGTTGATACTGACACTTTACAATTATTGAGAAAGTCGGTACAGTAATTATAACACACATAATACTGGCGCGCACCCCTGAACATAAACATAAAATGGAAATCTGTCCATGAATATGTCCACACAGAGCTCTAACACATTTTAAGAATTAAATATAAAAAGGAAATTTAGCACCATTGTTTATTCATAATCTGAAAAATCTTTACAGCAAATTAAAGGTTACTATTTTTTATTCTATTCAACCACCTGGCAATTACAGGAACTAACGTATAGGGACTTGCATGTTTTTTATGGTGTTAAATGAATTTACTCAATGTTGTCACACATGGTTACCTTCCTAGCTCACCTACAACATGTGGTACTACCCCAGGATGAAAGGGGGTGCTGTCCCTAACAGTCTTGTTTCCTTTTTCCCTCACAGTCCTTGAGGGCAACAAAAAAAACACCCTTTGAGGGTAATGAAGCCAAGACAAGCCCACCTCTTCTGGTCTGCTAGGTATTAAAGGGACCCAACTGCCATGGAGAGCACAAGCGAGAGAGAGGAGGAGATAAAATGCATCCCTTAAAGAGCACTGTTTCAAGGGAATTGTCCCAAACAGAGAGCACCATTGAGTGTGTGTTTTATTTACAGTTTTCCTTTTTGTTGGCATTAAATTGGATTTTCACACAGGTATCCATCAGAGAATTCAGGAAGGTCTAAGTAGGGAGTATTGGAAAAAGGGGAATCAACTCAAGTCCCAAGAATATACAATGATCAATCAATTTTAATGTTAGTTTGTATAAAGATATGAGGGGAAATAAAAAGATAATCATTTGACCAACCAGATAAATATGTGGTATTTTATCATTGTCAATAATAGTAATATTATTATTATTAATATAGCCATACAGTTTTTGGCCTTACTTTTTACAGGCAGCTAAAGTCTGCCCAGGTAGAAGTGAATGCAAGCCAGGAGCCAAGCCTGGAAGGGACTAGTGATGGGGGACTCGTGAACAATTTGTTCTTTTTTCAACAACTCTTTTCAGTGAATCATATAAATCAATTTGTGAGCATGAACGAATCAGTTCAGTGGATCTCAATGGGACTATAGCTAAAACGCAAGTGTGTCCTGCGTGACATTGTCATCGTCTTCTGTTTCACTGCGGCTGGTAGAAGTCAATAGCGCATGTGCAAGAATCACCTGACTCACTGAACGAACCAAGAATTAGTCCAATGATTCTCGTTCATTTGATTCATGAACAATTCACTACCCAAGAATCAGTCCAACGATTCTCACATATATGAAACTGATGTAGGAATTATTAAATTATATATTTTGAGTGTGATCAGAGGGGATTTCGAGGGGATTAAATCTTCCCAAGGGAACTACAGCATAAGCTATCCCTAAAAATGAAATAAATAAATCAAAAGAACTGGTTAACTTAAATGAGTAGTGTGAAAGAATCGATTGAGTAAATTGAATTGAAATGCCTATCACTAGAAGAGGCCCCACTCAAGCACACTGTGCAGTTGTAAGCATGCCCCTCAACGGCAGGGTCAATTTAGACTCATCCATTTAGCTAGGAATCAAATCAAAATGGCCAAAGATGTCAAGCCGCAGTGTTGATGATGTATGTCATACCTACCCATTGATAGGGAGATAAACCTTACACTGTTTGCACTAGTTTTCACTTTTTCTCATGGTGAAGTTTATTCAGGATTGGAAAAATTGCTGCTCCACTCTAAGAGTGATAATATATAATGTGTGCAAGAGCGATATTTTGAATTTTCAATTTTTACTTTGACTTCTGGTAGCTGCTCTGTGATGGACAGGCTTGTGCCTACGGCTGCTCTGGCTGTCTGTAACAATAAAACACTAATTAAGCAAATTCTTCAAATGGACAGTGGGGTTACCTGCTAAGGAAACTGGAACAGTTCTATAAAAATAGCTACTGATTATGTTTATTGTAACAAATATTTGCTTTCAGTGCCCATAATCCATAATATGCATATAGGGTGGTCCAGATCTAATTATGCAATTTTCATTACGCTATAACTGATTAAGTTTATTACATAGAAAATCACCCGAAAAATCCCGGACCATCGAGAAGTGTGTGAACTGACGACATGAAGAATCGTCTTCGTGCCGAACTGGAATTGTCCCCGCATAAATCAACGTCATCCAGAGGATCTGGATCTGCATAATTAGAACTGGACCACCCTGTACATTTGAATAAATAATGTTGTTGGTACTGTTAATAATAAAAAAAAAACAGAAAACAGAAAGGGTGACAATGTAACAAAGAAGGCCTTTCCTTCCAGTTTTACTTTTGAGCTAACATTTACGACTTTAACTTGTATCATCAGAAGTTTGAAATTGGTACCAATGATTTGCAGTCCTATCAAGTCAACTTACTGGCACAATATTGGTGACTTGAGTTTTCTGCAAGCTGACCTGCCAGTAGGCGTCTTGGATTTGAATCTTGATATCATCCATACTTTACATGAGCACCTTGTCCATAGAAAAACACCTGGAGCAGAATGGCGATGTCAATACAAATCTGCATGATGCCACATAGCCAGAACTGGGCTGGTGTCTCCTTGATAATAAAATAGGCCGTTTTATAGATGTCTCCTGACATCCACAGCAACACCATCTTAATGCTGAAAAACAAAATAAAAAGCAGTATTTGACAATTTTGCTGTTCATATGTCTTTTAAGCCGTGTCAGAAAAATAACCATGCAGAATCCCACCTAGAAACTGTTTTATCAGCATATAAGACTTGCATACAAGAGAAGACTTGTTAGGTTTTGAACACTGTGCAAACCATAAGTGGGAAAATGAAAAGTACCAACAGTCCTGTTATCAATTAGCTATGACACTTTGTCAATTATTTTTTAACTCTATTGTAAAAAAAAAATCTTGTGATGATACGAGACTTTTTTCCTGCGACGAGACGTGATCTTTGGAAGAGAGACAGAGAGACACTTTCATGTCCCGCAAGACGGACAAGTCACATCATACTTACAACCTTTGGAAGCAAGTCCCATGATACACATGCAGAGCAGGTTAGAGAGACAATGGAATTAGGAAAATTTGAAAGTCTCAAAAAAATGAGAGTAAAGATCGCATTAGCGCAAACAAATGGAAAATATTACTCAGTGAAATAACGGAACTGAGAAAAGAGATTGCGCAGTGTTTGAGGATGTCTGGGGGACAAGAGAGACAAGGCAGTGAGACAAAAGGACAGCTGCTGTACAGGCTTTTAAATGTTTGAAGCGCTGCACGAAATGCAGATCATGTGGCACGGCAGCAGCAGCAAGCCAACAGCTGATAGTAAAAACAACAGTTATTTGTTTCCCATTGTATCACCGTTTAAGAGGTGTTTCAAAGGAGTGACTACGTCTCCTTGGGGTGCGTTCAGCCCACCTCTTCACAACAGCGCATAGCGCTGGCAGTGGGGGAAAGGGGTTGGCGAGCAAAGCGAGTATCTATATAAAATCAGGAAACGTGTATCTGTCCAGTAGCTAACTAAAAAGGATCTAACTGCAGCGTGCATTCTCACTCTCAGTCACTCTCAGTGGGCCTACTGATGTCACTCACAGTCATGTTCTTCAGTGTCATAAAGCAGTCAGTTGAGTAAAGAAGATCAACACAACAGAGCTAGAGATAAAGAAAAAATTAGAAGGTTAAGACTAAGGTGAGTTTGTTGTAATTGGCGTAACTTTTATCTGTCGGAATACATTTTATAATGCATTTAATAATAAAACATGTTGCGGTCTGCACAAACTGATTTAATTAAGTTAAAAATCACTAGAAAACCACAATCCCCAAAGAAAAAACAATAGAGACAAAGGGAGAACATGCATACTCCATAAAGACAATGATAGGCACTCTTCAATTATACTTTCCAATCGCAAGCAAATGCAATTCTAAAGGACTACCGGGGTGTCGAACTCCGGGCCTGGAGGGCTGCAGTGATTGCAGGTTTTCATTCTAACTCTTTTCCTAATCAGTGACCAGTTTTCACTGCTAATTAAATTATTCTTCCCTTTATTTTAAAAGCCCTGTTTTAAGGATTCAGTCCTCTGAATTAATTCTTTTCTTCATTAAATGACAGCCAAACAGAAATGAGATATCAAACAAGCCAACAGATGACCTGCTAAACTGGGGCTTCAAACTCCAACCAGTTTCACTCCAATCATTTTCTTAATGAGAAGCCGATTCTTGCTGTTAATTAAATTCATTATTTAATTCCATGGCTTGTTGCTGCTCTCATTCTGCCATAGCAGACATTTCTAAAACTGATTGGTTTTCTGTTTTTCAAAGAACACCATCAAAATGTTTTGGTGAGCAGAGAGATCAACCTTACTTTATTTTCAAATATTGTGTGATGGGCACAGATGAGCTGGTCATGTGGTGGCTTGTTTTGTGTCTCATTATTGTTTGGCTAAGGGGCCTGAGTCAAGTTAATTAAAATTAAGGCAAAAGAAGTTAATTAACAGCAAAAACTGGTCACTAAATAAGAAGATGGTTAGAATGAAAACCTGCAGTCACTGCGGCCCTCCAGGACTGGAGTTTGACACCAGTGGTATGCCTTGGACACCCTGTTTCTATTTATTTGCTTCATGAAATCAGCACGTTGACAGCTTCCAAATGGTAACTGGCATGCAGTCGTGTGTCTCTTTTTGAGCTTTACTTGTGTTTTCTGGTTTAAAAAACAAAAACAAATCTGCCCTGATTCTACTCACCAGACAATGGAAGTTTGATCATTTTGCATTCCTTACATGCTGCTTCTGTGTGTCTGTTGTAAAAAAATGACTCTATTTAAAGATGTAGATTACTAAAATAAGCTGCTCCATCACAATGAAAGACTGGATGGATGCACAGATCGATACAGAAATCATTACAGGGGCATCCATTGATGTGCCGCAGAACTGCAAACTGCCGGCAAGAGGGTTCATTACACTGTATCAATAATCAAACACCTGAGAGGAAAACAACTGACAACTGACAAACATGCTTGTTAAAATGTTTAAAAAGCTTAACAATCACTTTTAAGTGATGAGCTTGAAAGTGACACCTTAAATGGCCATATTAACAAATTAGGCTGAAGGAAAGCACATAAGAGGGTTAAAAACACTACATAAACAGACAGGGGTCCACATACAGAGTGTCTAATGAGGTCTCCTTGTCTAAAAATCCAACACAATTTGGTCAGAAGGATCTTGGAATATCCGAGATGTCAGTTTTAATTTAAAACTGAAAGAGGTAAGTTGCTGATTAAAATGAGATGGAATTCATCATGTTGAAGAGAAGGTGGCCTTACAATTTTAAATAATTGATAGGAGTATTATTTATCATGTTAATTTTAAACATTGTAACATCAATCATTTTATATGGTTTTCTTGAAAGCTTGACTTTGAATACCCAAATATATTTTTCACTCACAGAATGACAAAGCAGTGCTGGCATCTCTGGGTTCATTTTGTCAAAATGCATTAACTGTTAATGCAGGTCCTGTAATGGGACAGGCCTCGGGGCTAGAAAAGAGAACTTTGTCATGCCTGCATTTTGTCTTTGTGCTTCCTTATTACACTCCTCTCTGATGCATGGTCACACGCAGAAAGATCAGCAGTGGCTAATGGAAACATGGCAGTGTGCCTACTTCTTAAATGACCAGATCATGAAGAAATATGAGGTACTGCTCATAATGGCGCTTTATTAGGAGTGAACAAAGGAGCAGCTCTTATATGCTAAGGTGTAAAGTCCCTTGAACAATGTTGGGTTTATACAACAACAACAACAACATTTTTTTATATATTACATTTTCATACAAATGATGTAGTTCAAAGTGCTTTACAAGATGAAGAAAGAAAAAAGAAAAATATAAAAATAAGGTTAGGCAATACTAAGTAACAAAAAATAAGGTAAGGTCCGATGGCCAGGGAGGACAGAAAAAACAAAAAAATTAGTGTAATCAGTTAGCTTACATGTACAGTATTGTCAAGTGTACAGAGTGCAAGAAATTCTTATTTGTGTGTTTGACTAACATGCAATATACACTTGCCTCCATCACAGCAAATCTTGCTCTCTTTGGTAAAATATAATGACACAGAATGCAATGAAATATTGGAAGTATTTGTGCTATTTAGATGATGAACAGACTCACTATAGCATAATTTGATCAGGATTTCTTAAGAGTGTCAAACTACATTACATCACTGAAGAAGATTGCATCACATCATTATATCATATTATGTGTTGTATATTGGTACTTGTGCAGAAGACCACTTAGTAAGGGCAGTGAGACTGAGAGAGAGCCCTCGTTCTATAATACAATATGCTCACCGCTACAGTAGGAGTGAAGAGACCTGCTTGCTCAGCTAAGCAAGAATAATTCCCTTTAGTGAAGATGAATAGAAGTATTTGCTTCTGACTCAGAGGTCCTGGGTTTGTGGCCAGTGTCTCAGTGTGAGGACATGAAATGGAGGAGTCTGTGACCCCTATTGATTCTACAGTGGTGGCAGGGTTCCTCTCAATTCATCTAAATGTAAAAAAATTGGAAGAATCCCACCCCACCTCTTTTAAGTCAGTGGGTAACATGTTTTATATTATTTGAAATTGGAAAAAAGTCAAATTCTCACTTAGAGGATCTGTTCAAAACTTTTTTTTTAAATATGGCAGGATCTAATCAATAACATTTTAGAATAATCATCTATATCAGGGGAAAAAGGATACTCTTCCCTCCTTGCTGATTTGAAAGATTTGTTCTGGTTGTTGGCTTTCCTCTCTTTCTTTTGGGTACAGGATGAATTTTGGTTTGTTAAGTTTTACTTGCCTGTATGAATTGTTATTTGTTTCCAATTAAAATCAACAAAAGAATATGCAAAATGTAAAAAAGGAAAAATAACTTTTCTCTCTGTCATGAAGATATTAAGATGACATACCACAGATGGCAGAAGTACTGTTAAGGGTATCACAATGGTCTGATGTAAATCATTACAGACCAAACACCACCATCATATTGTTTGGCTGATTTCTATGAGTGGTTGAAAGACAAGTGAATTTAAATATTTAGCTAGGCAAGAGCAAAAGAGGGACAGATATCGTAAGTTCGGTAAGTTAAACTTTATGCAAAAAAAGTCTGCACACATAACATTCTGGTGTAGCCCTACCAGAATTCACATTAATACAATATTAATTGTCCAACATTTTTGAAGCAGATTATCCATTTGTCCTTGTCCATTTTGCAAATGGTTTTACTTTTTTGTTTCTTAGGTTTTGTTTTGTGCTCATTCTTATTTGCTCTGTTTTAGTCTCGTATTTTGCCTTTTTTTTGGTTGATTTTCACTTACTAGGAGCTACTTTATTTTAGACAGTGTCCTCTGAAAACAAAGGGAATGATAATATACTGTATATAGTTGAGAGAGGGAGACTTACAGAATGTTACAAGCTGCAGTGCACTGTGGTTGTGGTATCATGTCAATCCATTCACTACTACAAAAAATTACAGGGACCCAAAATGCCATTCATTTTGTAGATATCATAGTTCGCCTAAAGAGACCTTGTGCAGTCCTTAAAAATGTAGACAATAAAGCAGAAGGACGCCTGCTGACCTCTATTCATGTGTTTATGTGTGCCAATGGTGTGATACAACCACCTAGACAGAGTGACACAGAGGTGAGTGACCATTCAAGAGCTACACATACACAGCAACTAATCAAAGTGTTTAAAAGCTTTAAAGGAAAATGCATCCTAATCCACATACTTTTACGTCAAAGCCAGCTAAAAAGGATGATTCTGTTAGAAACATCTGGTAGGCATCAAACAGGAAAATACACAGTGTAGATGACAGCTTATACATCTGATTAATTCCACACTTAGTCCTAGGCAGCTGATAACATATCCAGCATTAATTTGCCATTAACAAATCAAAATGTTAACCTGACAGTGAAATTAAGCTTGTTTCTAGTGTGAAAAATGCAACTTTTTTCATATAAAAGTTATTTTAAGCCATTCAATATATTTTTAGTTTCTCAGTAGAGTATGCAAATAGATGAGTTAAAACCATTAGCGATAGACATTGAAATGGGTAATCATGGTGCCCTATGCATTACATTTATAATTTTAACTATCAAATTTTAAAAATCAAATTTGTCACATTCTAAATGAATACGTTCAACTACAAGTGTCACTGTAGTTATCTGAGGGTTTCATATGATGCTCAAGCAATTTACTTCTTTTTTTTTAAAATGCTTGTTACCAGTAAAAAATTTTCAGGGGGAAAGATTACGATGGCGAATATATAAATTAATGGCCTCCTGTATTGTATTTGAGTTGAAGGCTTTGAGTACAGTAACTTAAACTTAACACTTTAAAGCTGCTAGGGAATTTCCGCACTGTTGGGTTTAATGTGGTTTTGCCTCCATAAAGCATTCCATTTTTTCGCTTGAGTGTTTTTCAAATGAAAGACAGAGGTATGTTCTGGTTCACCAAACAAGGATTTGATAAAATGATTTTTTTATGATGGGAATTAATGGATTCATCAATGAAATGGAAAATATGCCATCCCTGTGAACAACAGACAAGGAAGAAAATAGTAAGCATGCAACTAAAATTAACTAAACCACTGAGATGTTTAATACTGAAGCAAGAGGCAAACTGTCGTCTGGTATGGTAGATCAGAGGTAATAATGCACAAAAAATTGCTTTGGTGCAGAATAACATGTAACAATCGAATTGTGAACTCACACTTATCTTTATCAACAGAAAGCAGCAGAGAATTTCAACTCCTGGATGACCAAGCAGATAATAAATTTGTGGATGAAAGTAACATAATTTGTATGTCAAAAATTCTCCAAATGCTATCCATATGCCACATGACACATTTATTTGAACTTTTATGCAGTCAATCAGAGTTCTAACAGCTGCCATTTTATTTCTCTTTGTCTTAGTTTTGGGTATAACCTTTTAATTGCAAATTTTAGAAATCCTTTCTTTATCTCCCTTGTGCATTTCGTATCTCTTCCTGGAGTTGGTCTCATAACTTGCATCTTAATTGCTAAACTAAATGAAACAGCTTCAGCTAAGAAGTAAACTAAAAACTGTTAACAGTGGTTATACAATTTATAGGAGTGCAAAGGGCATTTTGAAAAAGACAATTCTTCTGTGAATTGTTCATATACAATTTTTTTTTTTTTTTTTTTATAATGCTCTTCTCTGAAGTGAAATGTTGTAAACAGAAGAAACTACAGATGGAACATATTCTGTATAAGCATTATGTAACATTACAACATTCTACGTATATAACAATTGCACAATCTAATATTCATTGGTCTAGACGACAAAGGCTGTTTATAGAAAGGTGATAGATTGATAAATTAAGTAGGTTTCCAGATGGTCTAAATGAGAAATAATCAGCATGAAATGTTATTAACATCAGTTGTCAAAATTAAAGAAGGAACTTTTTCTGTTTTCAAATTATTTAGAATACTTTGAAAAAAACTTGGAACTTTTTTTTTATAGTTTTTAAATTATTTTTATGCATATTTAATTATGAATTTTTACATATGTTTGTGCATGTATATACATATATACAGTACAGGCCAAAAGTTTGGACACACCTCCTCATTCAATGTGTTTTCTTTATTTTCATGACTGAAGGCATCAAAACTATGAATGAACACATGTGGAGTTATGTACTTAACAAAAAAAGGTGAAATAACTGAAAACATGTTTTATATTCTAGTTTCTTCAAAATAGCCACCCTTTGCTCTGATTACTGCTTTGCACTCTCTTGGCATTCTCTCGATGAGCTTCAACAGGTAGTCACCTGAAATGGTTTTCACTTCACAGGTGTGCCTTATCAGGGTTATTTAGTGGAATTTCTTGCTTTATCAATGGGGTTGGGACCAGCAGTTGTGTTGTGCAGAAGTCAGGTTAGTTGGACGATCATTTATTTTTCAACAGGACAATGACCCCAAACACACCTCCAGGCTGTGTAAGGGCTATTTGACCAAGAAGGAGAGTGATGGAGTGCTGTAAATGGTCATGAAAATAAAGAGCACATATTGAATGAGGAGGTGTGTCCAAACTTTTGGCCTGTACTGTATATGTGAAAAATTGCAAAATTCAAGCAGATTTTGTCAAGTGTGGATTTACATTCTTGCTTATTCAAGGTGAGCTCTTATCCATTTTATGTTTTGAGCTCAGAATGAAAATTTAACAGACATTTAGAAACAAGCGGTCCCAGTATCAATTGAACTCTCTAGTCAGACATGAGCCCCATTCAACCAGCTGCCACTGCAGTAAGTAAAATCCTGTACAATGGTATTTGTTCACCAACATGAAATGGTGGCACAAGATGTTACACGTCCATTGATTGAACGAGTCTTGCATTGTGAAAAATTTGCACTCCAGTTAGATTAATCAACTAAAGTGGGTCTGCTCAGTCACTACTTGTGTTTGTGAAATGCTGGTTTGGTGAATTTTGATTCACACAGTTGTTAAA
Source organism: Polypterus bichir lapradei (assembly GCA_026402145.1). NCBI lineage: Eukaryota > Metazoa > Chordata > Cladistia > Polypteriformes > Polypteridae > Polypterus > Polypterus bichir. The sequence goes on along the minus strand of JANRMT010062806.1, from coordinate 33,146,643 downwards.
ATATATGACACATAATGGGCCAATTGCCATTATGAGCTACAAGTTACAAGTGCGGGGTGGAACTTTGAAAACTGCTGTCCTTATTTGAAAAGTTCAGATGAGATTCTAGAATTATTTACTTGTCCTCTATGGGGAGCTGTTATGTTCTTCCTCCTTTGAGTGTCTTGAAAATGTGTGGGTACATGTAGCTTGCAATATGGAATGTGTTTTGTTTTGTTAAGGTTTAGGCCTACAATTTCTTTCTTTAATATTTAATAATTTTAAATAATTTATTTCATATTATTGGTGTCGTTTGGGGGTTTTGGAATATGGAGAATTCATAGTTATGGTTTATTTTGTGCTAAAGTCAAACATTTGATGCGTTAAAAATATTTTTAACATCTTAACCACACCATTTTATTTCTTGTGGGTGCTGCAATTTTGAATTTTGTTTGTGTATGGTTGCTCACTACATTGCTGTACAAAACAGCTGGAGGTCACAACCTGTGATGTCACTGAATAGAGAGTATAAAGTGTAGGGGTCATGCACTTCCTGATTATCTGTGATTGGATAGAAACCTAATAAGAAAGAGTGTCTGTATTGAATTTGTGCAACAGTGTTTGTTTAATGCTTTGGCAGATAGTAAAGATTCATATTTTTTTTCCTGGGCCAGCTGGATGCCTAGGTGTCTTTTCAAATACCTAGAAATAATTTCTGTATCTTATGAAGAGTTAATTTGATTGAGTTCAAATTAAAGATACTCATACTGGTAAGGAGTATAATGCTTGAGCACAGATTTAAACATACAGTATGTTCTCCTTTTATTCTCCATCTGTGCCCAATAAATGACTAATGTATAATGAGAATAACCAAGAAACATTATAAATTGAAGGACCAGAATAAAAAATGTCAGACTAGGGCAAGAGCTCAACCATACATTTTTGGTGATAATATTGTCCTTTTAAAACTTGAACAACTGTACTTGAATGTTGTTTTGACTTGAGCTCATTCCCTATAATTACTTTTTATTCTTCGATTTCTTTTGAATAACTAGCTGTAACAGATCCAGGTGCCTCGTGATTTCTCTCCATATCCAAAATAAAATAATCAAAAGAAACTTAAATATCAGAAATGGTGTAATAAAATACACAAGGTCGAAGGAGTCTATATTGATGCAAAGTGGTAAAACAACAGAAGAGAAATAAAATCTGTTGCACTTCTGGGCCTGTCTTTAAAAGTATTTGAACACCTGCACACATTATTTCCAAAGTAGCCCACCAGCGTTCTCTCTTCTCATTACCCAACCTTTTTCTTATGCCAGTGAGCTCCTACCCCTAATTAATTGCCCCTCTGGCCTAAAGAGGCTTTAAATCCTATCTTGGCATCACTCTAAATTACTTCCTGGATGGAAGCCAGCTCCTCTTTGGATACAAGAATGCTAATTAATCTACTTTTAGGAGCTCCCAGTTTTCCAATTCCTCTCAACTCTCAGTAGCCCTAGAGAAATCTAAACAGCTCACTAGCTGCAGATTCATTTAAAAGGAGTAACATGGTCTCACTGGAGGTTAGGAAAAGGATGAATGTAGAGTATTGGTATTTCTAAGGCAATCCCATGGGGCATGACCTCATCCCTTGCATGCAGGGCTTAATTTTAGTGCTTTGGTCATGAGCAGACCAGATCATCAAGGAATATGATTTAGGTCTGAAATAATTAGAGTTACCCTACAATGGGCTGAAACACCAGCCAGGGATTATTCCTTCTTTGGATGCACCCACTGCTTTCTGGGATAGCCTCCAGCTTCCTCAGAGGAACACACTCCTGTCACACTATTCCTAAATTAGTGTTGGATGAAGCACCTGCAAATTGGACTGCTCAGCTTTAAAAGGCTCTTAACAAATTGATTTTAAACACATTAAAAACAAAAGAGAAATTAGATATGAGTTCATGCATTTGCCTTCCACTTGAGGCAGTGTTTAGAAATGTAGAGAAAAAACAAAACTTTTGATTTTATTTGTCAGGATATCTAGGATTTAACATTTATAACCTGAGAACAGTGTGTTTGAGAAAACAGTCTTGTGCAACCTCTAGATGGATGGATTGATTTCTTGGTCTCTTAAAATGGCTTCCTCTTAAGATGCCTATGTTTTAAAGGAGTTCCTAAATACTTTTAATGCAGTGTTCCTCAACAACTATGTTGCGACCCACTTTTGGGCCGACAGTCATGCTCGATTTTCAGGTGGGAGACCACCGCCCCAACCACTCTGGTAAACGCTGTCGATTTGTCCCCCTTGGTGGGTTGCGAAGACACAGTATATGGGGAAAAAGTGGGTCGCAACACCAAAAAGACTGATAAACACTGCTTTAGGGTATCTTAACATAGGCTGAAAAAAATAGAAAGTAGTTTCAATATTTTGAAAAAATACATTTCAGATGTCTTATTATGAATTTGGGATGCATTTAGTAGAATACATCTTAAATATACTTTACACAGGCAGAGAAACCTTAAAATTACTTTGATCTATTTTCAGGATATCTAAAATACAGTTTGAGATATCCAAAAATCTATTTTATGATAATCTAATAAAATTTTTAAGATGTTGTAGCAGAATGGAGGAATGTGGCTGAATACAATTACCTGCAGAGCAGAAATAGGTTTTAATTTTTACAACTTCAAGCACATGCTTGAGCAACTAATAAATAGCATGATAACCTTGAGCCTTTTTTGCACCACTCAGAGAAAGAAAAGACATATATGGGGGTGTGAAAACTTATCGATCCCTTTTTTCCCTTCTACATTCTCTAGTTACAAAAAGAACTGCAGTTTCCCTAGCTGCCTGAAACCCTCCAACCAGGGTTCCATTCATTTGTAGATCTTCCGAGATGTCCTTTTAAACATATTAGATATTGTGAAAGGATTTAGACAACACAGGAAAAGGTTTGGAGGCAGCTGCCCGTATACTTGAAGTATGACTGCCAAAGATGAAGGTTTGGTTCATATTACACAGGTCTTAACAGATCTCAGTCCAAAAAATGAACCAACAGACAGGCAAACATGGTGATTTTACAGTCAAGCAGGGGAAGTGACGTCTTTGGGGCTGGAACTGGAAGTGATGTCTTCTGGGTCGGAACTGAAAGTGATGTCATTGGGTTCAGATTAAATTTTCTGTGGTTGTTCTGCCGATATAAAAAAGAAAGAATCAATGCACTCTGCCATCCCCTGGTCTGGCATATAATTACCTTCATTTGAGCCCTTTAGCTGCCTCCCTTGCGCACGTGTGTGACAATACCTTCAAATATACTTGAGATATGTTAAATGGGCAGGAAGATTATTATATGATCATTACAAATGATATTCAAATGTCTAAAGATTTCAGCTGCTGTTTCACAGAATGTAATTTGGCCCATTGTAAGGTAGTAGTGATAAATGTGACATTAAAACTTCATTTGGAAAAATTGGAGTTGCTCAGATAAGGGAATGTTTAAAAAGATCATATAGTATACCTGAAGCAATTAAGTTGTGATTCTTTTTGATGTTTGATGTTTTTAATGCCAAAAACAAGAAATCGACAGCAGAAACAAGAAAAGCAGTTTATAGCATTCCATGCAGTTCTTGCCCCGCGGTATACATAGAACAAACGTCAAAAAGAATTGCAACACGTATAAAGGAGCATTAAAATGCCGTCAGAAGGAAGGACTCGTGATCACTGATCTATACGCATACTAAATCAACAGGACATATATTTAACTGGGACAATGTACAAATAAGATTTAAGGCCAGAACTAAAAGTATCAGACGAAAATGCCATTAACAGACATTTGGACATAAATCCAGCATATGCAAACTTAAGAAGAACATATTCATAATAAATAAAACTTTATGACCAATACTCCTCCAAACCCCCACCTCATTAAATATATATATAATCTCTATATATAATCTTCATTTGGATCTTGATCTTTGTTTGTCCGCGAATGAATTAGAAGAAGAAGCACTAGATGGCAGTAGAGAGACAGCTAAAACATAGGCATTGCATTAAGAATCTCCTCCAGGCTTATACTACTGAAGACTGTAGTACTCCAGTCACACCTCAAAACACAGACATTCAAACTAAACAAATTGCTGTGCTTTAAATTAACTAAAGAGATCTTCATTTAGATCTTGATCTTTGTTTGTCCGCGAATTCCACACATGCATAGCCCACCTTCCAGTTTAGTACGTTGTTGTTACTCATGGATGTCAACAATGTGCCGGAATAACGAAAGGGGTGGTGGACAGTGTTATGCTGGTTAGCTCCTGAGGCCTGGTTAGAGAATGAGATTGCCGAAGATAAAGGTACGTGCCTACGTAACATATGAATGAAAGAAAGACAGTGGGTAAATTGAATGACAACGTAACAGCACGTTACGGAAATTATTATTGTTACGTTGTAGCCTGGCGAGTGCTGCGCGTCTCACAGTTGTACCGTGGCTTGCTCACATGTCAGTGAAGTGATCCCTATTTATGCTTTAAAGAGCCTGGATACCTATGTGTCCCCCTTTTATAACCATTGCTCCGTGTATATTGCCTTACTCTTTGGATTGCCACAAAGCAACCTGCGAGATTGGAAAAAGGTTGAGAAGACATCGTGAGAGGAAACGATAGCGTCGTAAAAACGAGACGAACTGTGAACGGACAGAAGCAGAAATGCTCCTACACCACCACATAATTACTATTCGGACAGTGATTCCGAGTAGGCCTTTCCTATTGAATCAATGTCTAAGGGTTTTCTTTTGTAATTTTGTTTCCCTTATAAAAAATCATAATGCTGTGCGATGAAGGGCCCAGTTCACGACTGGCAGCCGCGTTTAAACAGGGAGCCCTTCACAGACAACTTTAACACGCGCAACATAGTTGGGCGCACATGGCTAGTTTAAATAGATTTCGAGATAATAAGTAAGCAGGTCTTATGA
>JANRMT010062806.1:33119249-33132385 GCA_026402145.1 Polypterus bichir lapradei | reverse complement strand
GGAAAAGTCCAGTCAAGCCTTTCTGTCGTTAATATTTGGAAAAACTTTCCGTTCCATCTGATACATTTGTTTTGCAAAAAAGGTTGCACTCTTGGTTTGTTGTGTCTATAAGCAAACCGATGAAAGCTTTTGTTACTACTGTCTTTGATTTGTACCTTTACTTATATCTTACTATCTCTCTTCACCTCGCCTTGTCCAAGGCCATAACAGTATTTGGATATAAATTTGAAAACCTCTGAACACGGAAAAAAAATGCAAAAGAAATCATAAGTTTCAAAGGGATGAGACAGGGGAAAATACAGAATTTTTTTTTTTTGTGGCTGATTATGGGGAGAGATGGAAGTCTTAATAGTTAATGAAATAATGAGGGTACTGCTCCAACTTCGCTGTGAAATAGTTTGTCAGTCAAATGTCCAAATACTTTTGAGCCCCTGGAAAAACTGGGGACTATAAGAAATTGCTGTCATTTCTAAACAGTTTATGCTATTTTTGGCAAAACTCTTCAATTTAAACTGAAAATCTTCACTTATCTCACATAATCACTTAGTTTCAGATCCATTGGGGAGGCATACAGAGCTAAAATGATGAAAATTGTGCCTCTGTCCATATATATATGGACCTGACTGTAGGAGGAGATAAATGAATTAAAACCTTAAGTAAGCAGCTTTCAGTATAAAATGTACATTTTTTTATTTTTAATTTCAAACTATTTTGTGAAAAGAAATGGGTAAATAAAAGCTCAAAGTAGCTACAATCTTATAAATAAAGGTTCTAAAATGGCACTTTACTGGGTTGTATGGTTATTCATAGAACCATTGCTTAATAAAGAACTGTTTCACAATATAAAAGGTTCTTTATGTATAAAATCAATTTGTAAAAGATAGTAATGTCCAGATAAATAAGAAATATTAAATGTATAGTGGGCTGACTAGCAGGATGCAACAGATCACGAACATGTGAACTTAGCCTGAGTGATTATATAATATAATATATTATGATTATATTATATATAAGTCCTTTTAAAGTCAGAAACCTGGTGACATTGTATAAATCTGCTATTATCTATTCCTTTTGTAATGAATATAGGATCTTTCTGGAACCTTCATGTGGATGGTTCTTTAAGGAACCAAAAATGCTTCTCCTAAGGCATCGCTCTGAAGACCCACTGTGGCATCTTTATTAAGAGTGTAAACCAACATTCTCCAGTAATTTGAACAGAGGTTTGCTTTCTTTTTGAATTCTCTTTTAAAATTTCCTAACGTAATGCATAAAAGTACCAGTCTCTATTAAATGTGAAAAACATTTAGAGGGTGAACACTTTTCTTATACAACGGTATGCTTGAGTGTGTGTTTTAAGTGCTGTGTGCAAAGTATGGGAAGCACTGAATGGACATTGTACAGAAATGTACCAGCCTAACCTTTTCACATAATTTAGTGAAATGTCAAGAGTGACAAAGCCATAAGTTATTATGCAAATATGACATTTCTGTATGAATTATTATGGCAACTTGAAATTAACCAGGTGAACTGAAAATGTCCAGTGAAATTAATGATAACCTTGCATTCTGCATATATGAAACATCTGATAAATGTGATATTCATTTTCTGCATCTAGGGCATACTGTCTTGCAGTAGCGTTGTGGAATTTATAAAAGTCAACTTATGATTTTTTATACAGTTTGTACTTATTAACTTGTGTTGTAGATTGTATATTACTCAGTAAGTATTACTGCAGTATATATCTTAATAAAATCAATAATAGTTGATGCTTCTATTTATTTTCCCACGGTTTACAAATGGTGCCAAAATCGATTCACCTAGTGAAAGAAATTGTCTCATTAGGCTTCCCAAATCCAGTAAAACTAATCTTCGGATTCTTTGCATGACAGGTAGCTGCTGGAGGAAATGGTTTTTATTAGTGTTACTGGCATTTGATTAGAAGAATCAATACTAATTAATTTTTGACTGATTCACCTTTTCGAAGAGTTCTGACATCCTTGTTTGCTGATATGAGTAGAGGTACAAAGTGATACCTAACCAAAATATTTAAGCCTCTTTAGTAAAATTAAAAACAGAAAAGTAGAAAAAAAAAGACTACTAGATGAGTAACTTGACGTCAAGCTTCATTGCATTAGTAGGCCAATGATATAATTGAATGTAAATTGATATATCCATGCCTCATATTTGAGTTTGTATATATTTTCCCAGTGTCTATATGGATTTCCCTTCTCTACACTGAAAATGGTTGTTGCCAACTTAAAACTGGTCTTCTGTGGTTTTATGTTCTACAATGAACATACAATGTTCCTGTATTCTGCTTTCACAACCATGAATTATACAGTACTAGCCATTTCCTGTGGCTCTGCCCGCATAGTAGTGAAACAGGAATGACTTTAAAAATCAATAAACAAACAGGTATCGCTAGCTAAGTGGAGGCAAGGTCTGCTCCAAAGCGTGGCCAGAGGGAGAGCGATTTGAACGGAGGCTGATGCATGAGTGAAGAGTGACCCGCTCGGCTCCACACTCCTGACATCACGCTTCCCCCTACCCTCAGCCCACAGCCTCTGTCTCAGATTAGTGCAAATTAATCACTCATGCAAGTGAACAATGATTCTTAGCGCGATAAGAGAAGTTACAAAATCAACTGGGATGTTCGAGCAAATTATAGAAAAAAACCTGATCTAAAGTAGTTCTCTTGTTAAACAGACAGAGAGACAGACAGACATTGGATTATGTATAGAGAGAGGTTAGAAATGGATAGTCTTTAGAAGAATGGTTGGAAACCCTTTGTTACTGGCACAAACTTTTGGGCCTGAGGAATGTGTCAGCATGTTTCTTGCTTCCATTCCCCTCAGTAGACTCTAAGTAGCAATTCTTAATTATATTTTCTGTAGAAACTTAGTGACTAGGAAGTGGAAAACAGTTCTGTCCAACAGACGAAAATAATCATTTGTCAACTACTCACACAAAGTATGTAATCTACAGGAGCACAATAGAATGCACAGCAATGTAAACATAGCCGCTTAACTTAAATATCTTAATAAACGCATCCATTACAAATCAAGTTACATATCATTACAAATTAATTATTCCATTAGGAACAGCCTTTTTCCATATTCAGACTGGTTTGTCTTCTACTTATGCCAGCAGAGGTAGCATAGCACAGTAACAAAAATATTCATCAATGTACAGTATTTTTGACCAACTGATTTGTATTTGAGTTAAGAGCTGGATGGTTCGCGCACAGATCATCCATGGCTAGGATGTGGTGAGCAATTCAGCATTTCACTGATCTGGAGTTTTGTTTTAACTGCCACTGAATGACCACATTCTGATTTTCCTATGCATATTTTTCAACCTGATACACATCAATAAAAACATGCTCTTGCACTATTTTTAAAATGTATTATGAATGTTGCAGGATTCTGAGATCTAATCATGTATAGCATTACACAAAAGAAATCAATAAGGGGAAAGGAGGGCATTTTAAAAGATAAGTGACGGCAGGAGCACTTATGGGCAGGAAAAATAAATACAAGTTCATCAAAAGGATGGAGTGTGTTAGAGAATTACAGGTTCAGTACACAAAGAGATAATTAAATTGTTATTAAGATAGAAAATCAATGAGGCAAGCAGAAAAATGTTCTGCAGGATGTGTAAAGCAAATTTAAGGTATATCTGAGTCTTAAGCAATTTCAGAAAATTTAATCTGAATCGAAAAGAAAAGTGTGATGAAATTGTCAAGCCAGCTATATCCCATTTAATTGCCAGGTTTTTTAAACAAATGGGGTCAACAATAGGAAAAAGGGGCTTTATTTCATTAGTAAGAAAAGGAAATTAATTTGAGCAATGAGGGAAAATCTATTTTGTTTCTCTGAGGGCCTCCTAGTAGTTCCTGACCAAACAGAAACCAGAGGAGCATGAGAATATCACAGAGGCTCTTGAAAATACAACAGTTAATGTCCTGTAGTGCCAAAAATTATTGATCAAGTGCAAAACAATATACTCAATAAAAGTTAAATGCCATGAAAAAAACTGTTGCAAAATCAAAAGGTACCGAGGTACAGTAGAACATCATCAGCATACAGTGAAACATCTTGGGGTATATCTTTAATCAATATAGGACTAATATTATTTGAGCTATGGAGAGGTACTACCAGAGGCTCTAATGAGAGACTAAAGTAGTGAGTCTTCAGCCTAGATTTGAAAGCTTAGACTGAAGGGCATTTCTTATATAAACAGAAAGATACTTTCACAGCTTTGCGGCCTTGTAGCTAAAAGCTTGACCTCCCACTGGTAACTCTATTATTCCTTGGAGTCTTTAATAAGCTATTTTGAAATCTTAATGCCATTCTGGTTTGTACTGTAAGTAATGTATGTTCAGCTAGGTATAGTACTACATTACTACAATCGTCTGTTGGCATTAAATGGTTGAAAGGCTTCTGTGAGGGACAAAAAATTGGGTTCGTGGACAACTGGGATCTCTTCTGGGAGAGGCCACGTTTATTCAGGCGAGATGGTCTGCATTCTAATTGATTTGGTGCCTGGGTCCTCTCTGAAAACATCTACAAGGTAATTTGTCTCTTCTGACTATGTAACTTTAATCCAAATTATTTCCATAATGCCTTGCTAGGATATAACTCTGCAAGCAAGCTCTTCCTGAAATGTGCACTGTATTAGCACTATAATAAACAACCTCAGTCTAAGTAAAAAACGTGGACAGTGCAGCATAACTACAAAAAATTTAATTACCATTTCACCTCTAGATGTGGACTGTATTAAAACTGTAACAACAGATTATAGATTAACATGACTAGCTTAATTACCAATGGCTGCTGGCATTCTGAGCAGCCGTAACACTCCACCAATTCAGCACTGTTCTTCTGAGACCTTAAATATGGCCTTATTAAATGTCAGAGCTTTAACCAACAAGACATTTTACATCAACAATTTTATTAGTGATAGGAAAATCGACTTTCTTACATTAAGTGAAATGTATCTTACCTCTGATGGTGCGGCTGTTGTAACTGAATTTGCAGCTCCAAAATACAACTTTACTCATGCGGTTTGCCAAGGCAAGAAAGACAGTGGTTTAGCAAATATTTACTCAAGCCAGTTAAAGTGTAAAGATGTTGGGTTTGGTATGTTTTCATCTTTTGAGTAAATTTAAGGAGTTTCTCAGTCTGTAATATTGTCCATTGTCACACACGTGCAAGTAAGATGAAGCTGTATGGACCAAGTGAGGGTAATTCCACGCCAGGCCAAAGGGTGGTGGGGTGCTCTAAATCTTCTTCTGTTATCCCTGCAGACCAAACAGGGGAAAACCTGTCTGATTCATCCTTGAAAAGGTCACTTCCGGTTCCGGCACCCAGAAGCACATCACTTCCGGTTCCTTACATCACTTCCAGTCTTGCCATTTAAAGCCACCATCTTTACAACAGTGATTCAGTTCTTGTTTGGACTCCATCAAATGCACATCAGTGTTGATTTTCAAACCCATTGCAGCCAGGGATATTATACGGGTGGCTGCCTCAAACCTTTTTAAGTGTGTCGAGTCTGATCATTTCACACCATGTATAACTAACTGTTGGTGACTTTAATTTTCATGTCGATAAACCGTGTGACCCGAAAGCAAAAGAATTCATGAACTTCCTGCATTCTTTTGATCTGAGCCTTCACATTAGCAAGTCCACACATAATGTGGCTCACACGCTGGATTTAGTGATTACGAACGGATTAAAAGTTGATGTGACGCAGATTGTGGTTATCAGTTTATCTGACCATTTTTTCATATTTTTAAATGTAGAAATACTGATAGCTACAACTAAAGAGAAGTGTACTCTTAAAAAACGCTATTTTGATGCATCTGCAGCTTCAAAGTTTGCTAACATTCTAAACAACCAGTCCGTTTGTAGTGCCTACTAAAATATTGGTAATAGTGTAAATAGTAAAGTGGAAAAATTTTATGCTAAATTGAGAGCTGCCGCTGACATAGTCACTCCTCAAAAGAAACCCTCCAGCACTATTATACCATGGAAGGGCCAAAGACTGTCTGATTTAAAGAAGATATACCAGAGAGCTGAATGTAAATTGAGAAAAACTGAATTGATAGTTCTCTATGAAATATTAAAGGCTAAAATAATGGAATATAACAACACAGTCCATCTGGGGAGGTGGTGATACTATTCTAAAATTATAAATAATAATGCTGGTAATCCAAGAGTTTTATTCTCTACTATTTGCTAAACCCAGGTCACTCAATGGAATACTTCCAAAAAACTACCAGTGAAACTTGTGAGGCTTTTGCTATATTTTTAAACACAAAATGAATGATATTGTAAATAATATAGTACATCCCCCCAAAGCTGATCTTATTAAATCCCAGAATTATTTTTTAAGCAAATTAAATTTGTTCACCAGGATAGATTTACCTGATCTATGTAGAATAATTTCTCAACTGAAACCCTCCACTTGCATCCTTGACCCAATACAAACAAGCTTTTTCAAAGAAGTGTCCGATGTGCTAATTGACAGTGTGCTTGACATAATAAACTCATCATTAGATACGGGGGTCTTCATAGACTCTCTTAAGACTGGTGTTGTTAAACCCTTGCTTAAGAAAAATAATCTTGACTCTTCTGTTTTTGACAATTTCAGACCTATTTCTAACATGCCTTTCTTCTAGAAAAGGCAGTTATTAATCTGCTAAATGATCACTTGAATAAAATTCCTATTCTTGGCAAGTTTCAGTCAGGATTTAGAGCAAATCACAGTACAGAAACTGCACTGGTTAAAGTAGTAAATGACTTGCGGGTTAATGCAGATAGTTTATCAGTTCTCATCCTCTTAGGGTCTGAGTGTAGCATTTGATACCATTAATCACAAAGATCTTATAAATTGCCTTAGTCAGTCGGTGGGTCTCTCTGGCAGTGTCTTAAATTTGTTTGAGTCTTACTTAACAGGTAGAATTTCTTTGTTATTTGTGGTAATTATATGTAGAAGACACAGAATATTCCATATGGTGTTCCACAAGGATCTATCCTGGGACCACTTTTCTTTTTCATCTACATGGTTCCATTGGGTCAGGTTATCTCAAGGGATAATGTGAGCTAACACAGCTATACTGATGATATGCAGCTGTATTTATCAATAAACCCTAATGACCCCAACTCTCTTAGTTCACTAACTCAATGTCTTATTTGTGTTTCTGAATGAATGAGTAGTGATTTTCTCAAACTAAATAAGGAGAAAACAGAAATCTTACTTACTGGAAAAAATGGATATAGTGAGGGTATTAGAAATAAACATGATCCATTAGGGTTAAAAGTCAAGATGGAGGTAAAGAATTTAGGGGAGATTATTGACTCTGACCTGGCGGCACAGTGGTGTAGTGGGTAGCGCTGCTGCCTTGCAGTTAAGAGACCCGGGCTCGTTCCCAGGTCCTCCCTGCGTGGAGTTTGCATGTTCTCCCCATGTGTGCGTGGGTTTCCTCCAGGTGCTCTGGTTTCCTCCCACAGTCCAAAGACATGCAGGTTAGGTGCATTGGTGTTCCTAAATTGTCCCTAGTGTGTGTGTGTGTGTGTGTGTGTGCACCCTGCGGTAGGCTGGTGCCCTGCCCGGGGTTTGTTTCCTGCCTTGCACCCTGTGTTGGCCGGGATTGGCTCCAGCGGACCCCTGTGACCCTATAGTTAGGATATAGCGGGTTGGATAATGGATAGATGGATTGACTCTGACCTAAAGTTTAAATCACATATTACTGTAGATTACCAGGACAGCAGTTTTTCACTTAAGGAATTAAACAAAAGTTAGATACCTTATAACTTTGCAGTATGATGAAAAGTGAGTTCACTCTTTTAGTCGACTAGATTACCTGTAACACACTCCTCTCAGGACTACCCAAGAAAGACATCAATTGGTTACAACTAGTGCAGAATGCAGTTGTCAGAATCTTAACTAGGAAAAGAAAATCCGAGCACATCTCTCCAATTTTGATGTCATTACATTGGTTACCCGGTCCATTCAGAACTGACTTCAGAATACTGCTAGTGGTTTGCAAAGCCTTAAATAATCTCGCTTCACCCTATATTTTGGAATGCCTGTCACCTTAGATTTTCAATAGAGGGTCTACTTATAATTCCAAGAGCTAAACTTAAAAGAAATTTTGAGGCAGCTTTCTGCTGTTATGCACCTAAAATTTGGAATAGCTTACCTATAGAAATTCACCAGGCTAATACGGTGGAGCACTTTAAACAACTGCTAAAAACCCATTATTTTTACATGGCTTTTTCATAGCTACATTTTAGTATATCCCTGTTGAATTATACAGTATGTGAGGAAGCTTGTATCGTATTCATTATGATTCCTGATTGCTTCCTTATACCTGCTGCTAACATAATATTGTAATATTAAACATACTTGCCCTTAATTTAAAAGTAATCAGATATTGAGTATCAACACCAAAGTAACTTAGTGAGTAGGTTGACACAAGAGGTTGTTCTTCAAAAACCTTTATAAATTGTAAAAATTATTCTAAAACATGTTTTTTTAATGTTTAAACTATAAATAGTGAAAAACTTGTGAATTACAAGAAACATATCATTTATTGCTTTCTTATTTTCTTATTACATAGTTCTTCAAGAGTGAAGTAAAACATAAGATTCCCTTCAAACACTACCAGTAATATTTACTTTAAAAGTAACTTGGCGAATCAATCATATAAGTTCTCCACATTTCAAATGAACAAGGAACTAGTTTGAGTAGCTTCTCTTGTTGATTACTAAAAGCAGAAAATGCAAAGGGTGATTTCTTCTGTCAATTTCGCAGAACCAATTTTGTAACATTTTTAAAACAGACTTTAATGGGAACTAAGAGTTACATGTTACGTGGAACAATTACTATGGAATCACCAAAGTCTGGTTACTCATGGTATGCACATCAGATATCAACAAATATTGGTGCAGCACAATTAAAAAAACAAAAAAAAAAATAGCATTTTGTTTTATTTTTTTTTTCCTGTCATTTCTAAATTGTATTTCCTTCTGCAACTGACAGGTTTATTGAATCTGTGATTTACTCTCACATATCTACCATCAGTTAAGAATGTTTTTCTTAGAAAACATAATACTTATTTTCACATGTATGCAGTCTATACCCAGCTATAGCTTACTTTTAGGCCAAATGACATTTCTCTGATAGAGTGCTTAATTAACGTTAGTGAATTAAAAGAGCGGATGGATGATAACTACTAGTCTCAACAGGAAAAAAAAAATCACAGAAACGTTATTTATTGAGGGGAATGGTGCAGACCACAATAATAAAATATTCTGTCACATTTTAATTCTTATGATCAAAATATTAATTTTACTGAATCAGCACACAACCTTTGTGTTAGTTTTGTAATGTGTGTTTTAAAATATATTCTGGTATCAAACATATCTAAAACCTTTTATTTTTGAGCCGAAAAATATGGGAAAATTAAGATGGTTTTTATGAAGGATACTGAGAAATTCTTTCAAGTGTTATTCTCATGCTGTTCAAACCATTCTATATACAGCTTTCAGTTAATTCAAAGTGTTACAGCAAGAATCATTATAAGAACTAGAAAGTATGATCACATAACATTTATTTTTAAGTCTTTACATTGGTTTACAGTTAAGCTTAGGGCTAATTTCAAAGTACGCCTCCTTACATATAAAGCTCTAAGCCTGCTTACCTACAACAACAACAGCATTATTTATATAGCACATTTTCATACAAATGGTGTAGCTCAGAGTGCTTTACAAAATGAAGAAAAGTTTATATGAAATAAAAATAAGATTAGGGAATAAAAAAAACACAGATGGTTTGGAGAAAAAAAAACAAAATCTTCAGGAGTCCCAAGGCCATGAGACCGCCGAGCCTCCACTGTGCATTCTACCTAACAAATTATCCAGATCAGTTGTGGAACATGACCCGGACACAGACAGGCAGACACGTTTAAGTCACCCCACACACATTTAGTATAGTGCTCCATATCTATACTAATAAAAGGCAAAGCCCTCACTGACTGTCTAACTCACTCACTGACTCACTCACTCACTCACTCATCACTAATTCCCCAAGTTCCCGTGTAGGTAGAAGGCTGAAATTTGGCAGGCTCATTCCTTACGGCTTACTTACAAAAGTTGGGCAGGTTTCATTTCGAAATTCTACGCGTAATGGTCATAACTGGAAGCTATTTTTCTGCATATACTGTAATGGAGTTGAGCTGGAAAGCCGTGGAGGCGGAGTTTCGTGTGACATCATCACGCCTCCCACGTAATCACGTGAACTGACTGTCAACGCAGTGTATAGAAAACCAGGAAGACCTCCAAAAAGCGCTGAAGAAAACATGCATTATATAATAGAGAAGGCAGCGAAACAATAAGAAGCGAGCGAGTGACATATACTACCATATTCATGAGTGCTGCTACTTCGGAAAGAAAGCAAGGTGTAAACCTAAACTTTAAATTAAGTTCATAGACAGGCTGCCGCTGGCGTTTCTCATGCCCACGGGTAATGCGGGATACAAGTTTAATGAGAGGACGCAGGATATAAACGAGAGTTTTGATCACTTTGTAACTAAGTTAAAATTGCAGGTGAAGGGGTGTGCTTATGCAAATTCTGAGAGACTGTGTTTGTGGGGGATTGACAGTTAAGGCGGGTGGGGGAGTCACTTCATCATCTCCCCTCCCATTTACCTCATTTCGCTCTGAGCTGAGCTCCGAGGCTAACGCCGTCTTCCAAAGCAACTTCGTCACATTGCCACCAAATACACACAGAAAAATCCACAAGTTAATACACACGCTGTCTCTAGAGTTTCTCCACACTGAATCCTCCAGGCACTACTTACAAAAGGTTACATTGACAATCGTGTTACGTTATTTTTAAAATCTTTCCTTTTCTTAGCACAAGCACAGCTGAGAAGCTTCGATGCATGTGCTCCATAACGCGTTAAAAAATAATGCTTTTAATCACACTTTGCATTACAAGCAAAGGGGAACTTTTGTCAATGCATGATTTCCTGGTACACTGATTACATTGATCAGCGCATCCCGATTCATTTTACCCTCGCACCACCTTGGTTTGAGAAGAAGTATGAAAAAATATGAGGTTAACACAGAAAAACAGATCACCAATTCAAGCTTTATGAATAATCGATTCGCCATCAGTAATTGTTTTGGTAAAGCCATACTCAGTGTAATCCTCCTTCCATTTTATAATTTTTCCGCCACTAGCCATGATTAAATGAATGGTAAAAAAGTAAGAGCGAAGCGAGGGTGACTTATTTAGGCAGGCATATATATGACAGCAACACTCATGACAATGTCAACAATGTTACGTTATTATTAAAATGTTTCCTTTTCTTTTTCATTACTTCTTTAACACACTACTTCTCCGCTGCGAGGCGCGGGTATTTTGCTATATATATATATATATATATATGAATGACCTCCAAAGAGCGCTGAGACTTTTGATATCGTGAACGTGTCTGCAAAAACTGGGGTCTCCTGCCCAGCAAAAGTCGAGCAGCCGGCGCGCGTGCATAGCTGTGCCGGCCTTTGAGACGCTGACTGCACTTCTGCCTTAAGTCAAAGTGAGCACTTTTAATTTTTTTCATCCTCCCCCTGAGCTATAGCCCAGACAAGTGCAAACACGGGACCCCTTTTCTACACCGCGGCAAAATAATATTTAGGCGCTTCGCACTTTATTTTGCACGTATACGATTATGAGGTCGTCAGCTCGGATTATGAAGACACGCACAGGAGTGGAGGACTGACAGTGCCATCACAGCCAATTAATAGCTGGGACGTCTCACCAGTCTACACAAGACCCACCGCGACTGTCCCCAAAAGGCGCTCATATTGTCAGCGAAAATATCTCTCTACACTATATAAAAGAAAAAGGCAACTTTCCTTTCTTTACACCTTTTTTCCTTTTATCCCAAACCAAAGCCTTTCTCTCTTAACACTGCAGAGGACACAAAACTAATTTTCTTTAATTGCTGGTAATGCCGGTAAGGCACATTACCAGAGGCAGAAATTTGAACGTTCACATAGAAAATGTAATTTCTATACCACAGCCGTCGTGTAGCGCCTTTCAAAAGGGATCTACTACCGAGAGATGATCCATATACATTTTAGCTGCTGTTAGTACTACTTACCTGTTGTGTTACACAGTCTTTAAAATGTAGTTTACCCACAACCACTCCAGTAGTGCTCAATGTACCTGTACTTCTTAAAACGTTAATGTTTTACTGTTTAATAACTTATAGACTATATTTTATTATTTTTCCCAAAGCTATACACACACATATAGACACATACATATATATACACATATATATACCTGTGTGTATGTTTGTATGTATGTGTATATATATATATATACACACACACACACACACCTATCTACATTATATATATATATATACACACACACATACATAATACATACATACATACATACACACACACACACATATATAATTTGTGTGTGTGTATGTATGTGTGTGTATATATGATGTAGATAGGTATGTATATATATATGATGTGTATATGTAGATATGTATATAGATATGAAGATATGTATGTGTATATATATATATATATATATATATATATATATATATATATATAGACTCAAACCCATTATGACAGCAGCAATCCAAGCTGTGAGAAAACAGTAAAAAGGAGGCGTGTCAGACGTCGTGGTACATTTTCTGATGCAGCTAGACGAAAACAACTTCGTGATGCTGCCGCCAAATACACAAAACAATTACTTTGACAATCATGTTACATTATTTTTAAAATGTTTCCTTTTCTTTTTCATAACTTCTTTAACACACGACATCGCTGCGAAGCGCGGGTATTTTGCTATATATATATATATATATCACAGCGACACTCATAACAGTGACAAAACAATTACATTGACAATCATGTTACGTTATTTTCAAAATGTTTCCTTTTGTTTCTCTTTCCTTCTTTAACACACTACTTCTCCGCTGCCAAGCGTGGGTATTTTGCTATATACAGTAATCCCTCCTCGATCGCGGGGGTTGCGTTCCAGACGCCCCCGCGATAGGTGAAAATGCGCGAAGTAGAAACCATATGTTT
>JANRMT010062806.1:33089549-33115109 GCA_026402145.1 Polypterus bichir lapradei | reverse complement strand
GCCGTCTTCGAAAGCAACTTCGTCACACTGCTACCAAATAGTCACAGAAAAATCCACAAGTTAATACACACGCTGTCTCTAGAGTTTCTCCACACTGAATTCTCCAGGCACTACTTACAAAAGGTTACATTGACAATCGCACAGCTGAGAAGCTTCGATGCATGTGCTCCATAACGCGTTAAAAATATAAAGTCACTGTCGGAATAAATAAAGTCAAAACTTGTTTCTGAATATATAAAGTCAAAACTTTAATATATAAAGTCAGCGCTGGAATATATAAAGTCAAAACTTGAATATATAAAGTCAAAACCTGAATATATAAAGTCAAAACCTGAGTATATAAAGACGGCGTTGGAATAGTTTGGAATATATAATGTAAGCGTTGGAATATATAAAGTCAAAACTTAAATATATAAAGTCAGCGTTGGAATATATAAACTCAGCGCTGGAATATATAAAGTCAAATCTTGAATATATAAAGTCAGCGTCGGAATATATTGTCACGCTTGGGTCACAGATTTGCACAGAGACACAGGAGGTCGTAGAAACAAGAAGGGTTTTTATTCAAACACTGCAAACACATGAGCTTAAACGTGCTCCATGACAAGTCAGAGATGACAGTTCCGCTAGGAGCAGAGAGAGAGAGCGATAAAAGCAAGCAAACAATCAATTTTCAACTGACAGGCGCTGCACAAGGCTTTTAAGTTAGCGGAGTATCGCGCGAGGTTTGCATTACGCGTTATAGCGCAAGTGAGAAAGTAAGGAGCAATGTGAGGGTAGTCTGTGTTTCAGGGGTTGTGGTTTTCCCAGAGGCGTCTGTATCTTCTTGGGGTGCGATCAGCCCTCCAGCTCACACCCTCCCCCTCAGCTTTATTCACATTTCCGTGAATCAAGCAACTCTCTGTACCAGGTTCATTTAGTCTTGATAATACGTCTGCGTTGACGTGTTCAGAACCTGGTCGATGTTTTACTGTGAAACGGTAAGGTTGTAAGCCCAGAAACCATCTCATGAGGCGAGAGTTTGTATCTTTCTGTCGGTTTGACCATTGAAGTGGAGCATGATCAGTTACCAAAGTGAAGTTTCGTCCCCACACGTAATTGCGAAGCCCTCCAGCTCACAATATAAAGTAAGCGCTGGAATATATAAAGTCAAAACTTCAATATATAAAGTCATCGTCGGAATATACAAAGTCAGTGCTGCAATATCCATCCATTTCCCAACCCGTTGAATCCGACCACAGGGTCACAGGGGTCTGCTGGAGCCAATCCCAGCCAACACTGGGTGCAAGGCAGGAACCAATCCTGGGCAGGGCAAATGCATCATTTTCAAAACATTAACTGAACAGTGTTTTTTTAATTTATTTTTCTGAATACGTTTTTGTTAACTTACTTCAGTTCAGAGTCGTTTCAATCAATATATTTTGACTTTGAGTTTATATATTCAGGAATGAGTTTATATACTCCGATGTTGACTTTATATAATCAGGAATGACTTTATAAATTCCGACGCTGACTTTATATATTCAGGTTTTCACTTTATATATTCCAGCGCTGACTTTATATATTCTGACGCTGACTTTATATATTCAAGTTTTGAATTTATATATTCCAGTGATGACTTTATATATTCAAGTTTTGACTTTATATATTCCGACAGTGACTTTATATATTCGGGAATGACTTTATATATTCAAGTTTTGTCTTTATATATTCTGACGCCGACTTTATATATTCAGAAAATCAATGTATTTGCCTGTTTCGCACCCCATAGTATATGTGTTTGTGTATATATGTACACATGTATGTATATATATATATATATATATATATATATATATATATATATATATGCCAGCAGCACTCATGACAATGACAAAACAATTACGTTGTCAATCATGTTACGTTATTATTAAAATGTTTCCTTTTCTTTTTACTTCTCTGCTGCCAAGCGTGGGTATTTTGCTATATATATAGATATAGATATAGATATATATAAATATGACAACAACACTCATATCAATGACAAAACGATTACATTAACAATCATGTTACGTTATTTTTAAAATTTTTCCTTTTCTTTTTCATACCTTCTTTAACACAGTTCTTCTCCGCTGCGAAGCGCAGGTATTCTGCTAGTTTACAATAAAGTGCCACAGTCCCCAAAAGTCTCCAAAGTCCTGGACAACACACACAATGCCTTCACTTCTTCAGGCCGCCTCTTGATCTCCTCCCAGACCTCGTGCTGCTTCTATCCGACTCAAGTCATTGTCTGAAGGGAGGTGGCCCCTTTTATATGCACCCGGATGTGCTCCAGGTGCTTCCCGGCAATCTTCCACCGACACTCCCCAGTGTGGCGGAAGTGCCAGCTGCGTATCCGGAAGCACTCCGGGTGTCCCTGCACATCTTCCCCCCAGCACTTCTGGGTGTGGTGGAAGTGCTGAGGTCCAGGGCTCCCAAGGCATCGGGGCGCCCCCTGGCGGTGACCATGGGCCCCTACAGGATTGAGCTTCAAAGCTCTGCACCCGTGGTCCCCATAGCAACCAGGGTGGTCGCTCCCACGTGGTCTGAGGTGGGTGTACGCCCTCTTCCAGTCCTCCAAGGCATCCCGGCCGGGTCGCCCCCCAGGCCACTGCCTGGACACCCTCTCCTGGTGTCCCTCCGTGCCACACACTGGCAGCGCTCCCCCCTCCGACCAGCACCCCGCGACATGGGTGGTTTTATGAGCTGTATAAGCTCTTCCATAGAATGGAAATCTCCCCAGTCCAGCTGGGCAAAGTTTTTGGGAAGGCCCTGTAGAAAAATAAAGCAGGCGACCTGCTGCACTGTTTAGCAGGTAGTCAATTCAAATGACCTTAGCCATAAGGCCACCTGCTTCCAGAGGGTCATAGCCTGCTCCTGGATCGATCTTTGCAGATCGAACTCCCATTTCTTTATTCTTCTTGCCTGTTGGACTGGGGATAGCCCATATTTTACTGGGACCTTAGTTCCAATGGGCAGCTCAACTCTCTCCTCCGAGAGAGCATAATAAGCCCTTTACGTTTCATCCCCAGAAACCAGACTACATCTACGTGTCACTTTCACACTCTCCACTTGGTAAGTTACCACCCTGGGTGTGTATTTTGGGAGCGGAACCTGTACTGAGTCCTTCCTGACCCCCAAACACACTCCTCCCCCAGAAACTTGGCCCTGGTACTTTTCTATCTGGTTTCTTATTAGTTTGTGTCCCAGGTACTTCTGGGACTGTATCATGCTGGCTACGCCACTGTGACAATAAAGAGTCCAAGACATTATAAAGATTTGGGGCAGCAACCCGTATATTGTTTTTCCCAGCTGCAAAAGTCGAAATAAGTAGCATAATGAGCATAGAACAGAGTCCAAAACAGAGGGCAAAGACAAAGATGGAGGCTTTAAAGGCCCGTATAGGAACTGACATCATCAAAAGGACCTTAATCAGAGGAAAAGTCTGTAGGGAACTGAGAAAGACAGTCAGCGCACTCCACTGCCGTCTGTTCGGATGTTTTATTACAATTACTCAGGCCCTATGGCTGTCTCCTACTCGCATGTGTGTGACATATGTCTAATACAAAAATGGATACATTTCAAAAAATTTTAAAATGTAAACATACTTGAAAGGAATCAAATACAAAACCAAAGATGAATTCCAGAATCGAAAAAGTAAAATCGGAACAGGAAAAGCTAAAATGTGCAAGCAGAAAAATCCAAAATGAAGGAAGCAGAGTGTTGTGGATTCTCCCTAACCCCCTCTACACTCATAGTATAATGCCCTGAATCCCCTGCCTCCTTTTTCTAATGACCAGTGCCTCCACACCATCTCCACTACATCAACAACTCCTACCACATTAACTGGATTGACCAGTGACAAGTCCACCTGTGACCATCAGTATGGTCTGTTTATAACTAAAGAAAATGATACAACTGAGGAGGCTCCATACAGGAAAAAGGAAGGAGATGGAGTCAGTCCTGAAGTCCTTAGGCCTGTGCTGACCAACTTTGTGGTATCGTCTATCACCTGTTCAGTCTGTCCCTAAGGCTCCAGAAAGTGCTGCTGCTATGGAAAACATCCTGCATTATTCCTGTTCCAAGGAATGCAGGCACCACTTCACCTAATGATTACAGAAGTGAGGCACTTAAGTCTCACATGATGAAGAACTTTGTGAGACTGGTCCTGCACTATATGAGTGCAGTTACGAACAATGCTGCACATTCTCTCTCTGACACATTAACACTGATTACTTTCAGCCAACAAATTATTCATCAGACATGTACCAAGAAACGCTACTGGGGCCCTTTATACCAACAGCAATGTTCCTGCATAAAGACTCACTGTGACTGAGATGGTCAAGTCAGAAGTTTTTGTTTCATTTTAATTTTCTTCCTTAGTCTTTCTGTTGTGTAGTCAGACTATATTGTGTGTATATCTAAGGCTGATCGTCTGGTTTTAGAAGTAATTTACATAAATCACGCCATTTTTCGAAAGGAGAGAGAGAACAGTAATTGGAGGAAAAAGACAGGAAAACTACCCAAACGGATCAGCATCTGCCTTGGCCATTATAATAAGACTACTCAAGCTCTGAGCTATTGTGTTTTTCACTGTATATATTTTTATTCACACTTTTTGGGCGTTATTGTGTGTTGGAGAGAAAAAAGTCATTCCTGTTTTCATCTTTGTGTCTTTCTTTTTTAAACGTATGCTTTTTTCAGGCTTTGCTGAAATTGCATTGTAACTGTCTTTTTTAATTATACTGTATATATTAATTTGACTGTTTAAAGTTTATTATATGTAAAGGGGATGCATGGCGGGGCTACTTCAGGGGGATAATATTGGCCTATCCTTATAATAGCCGCCTTAGAGTTATAGGGAGCAACTGGCCCGTTTCAACATATTGAGTCTGATTTGTTACAACATAATATATTAATACAAAATAATTAATAAACACCCTATAAACAAAAATAATGAAATTACATATATTAAAAATCAAAAGCATAAATAACAACATACAACAACAACATATGGAAAACAACAAAAACCATTAAAGAAATAAAGTATAAATTTTAAGGCAGGTTAACCCAAAAAACAGAGATTACAAAAGTAGATAAAAATAAAGTAAAAGCAAGCACAAAGAGCAAAACTAAAAGTTTAATGACACTGTATCAAAGCAGTGACAGAATATTCTTTAAACAGTCCAGAGACAGAACTAAAACACCTGGGGCCTCATGCATAATGCTGTGCGTAGAACTCACACTATAACATGACGTAAGCACAAAAGCCGAAATGTGCTTACACACAGAAAAGTCCAGATGCAGGAATCTGTGCGTTTGCCAACTTCCGCTCCATAAATCCCGGTCAGCTTGAAAAGTAACGCTCGTGCACGCACCTGCTGTCCCGCCTCAACTCCTCCCAGAATTACGCCTTTGAATATGTAAAATATATGAATATGTTGAATATATAAATCAATATAAATAGCCCTTAAGCTCAGTGTTCTGTGAAAAGACAATGGGAAAAGCAAGAGGGAAAATATAAGAATTTCAGCAAATACCAAGTGGAGGCAAAGAAAAACATACTATATGTTGGTTTAAACAGTGATATAAACAACAAAAAGAAGTTGATCAAGTGACGTAGCGTGTCGAAGAAACTGGAAAGCTCAAGTTCACAAAGTCGCACAGTGCCCAAAATAAAAAAGAAGTCAGATATCAAAGTCGCCGTGAAAAGGCGAGTCGTAGCCCACCGTCTGAGTGTCATATGAAAGGTTATTAGGGTACAGAGAAAAAAAAAGGCACACAGTGGGGAAAAAGCACGAAATGACAAATTCAATCTCTAAATTTCCACTTAAATCATGTAGTTTATTTTGTCATTAAAGTAGAACATCATAAACTTCATCTTAAAATTGTTTAATTAACTAGTTTCTCAAATCACATCATAAGTAAAGTAGCCCGTTAAATGCTTTGTTTTGTATGTGTTCTTCTATGTGCTCTATGTGTGTGAATCACTACGTGCTTCTTAAACCGGCTTTCTCTACCTCTGACAGGTCACGGAATCCATTACATTCGTGATATTACAGCTCTCTGAATCATTAAAATACTGAGATGTATATGTGATATGATTTTCATGATGATAGGAGTTAAATTACATTATTAAACATGGGAACAGGGTGGCACAGTGATTGTGCACGACCTTCAATGAAATAATTTATTGCAGCAGTACTTAGGGGCGGCCCTAGGCTCGTGGTGGCACTGGGCAGAGAAAGAATCGGTGGCCCCTTCGTCCGCCAGTGTCAATATGGTATCTTATACACGGCGGATGGTCACATCCATTGCGGACACTGCATAGCTGTCTCGTGCTCATGACACAAGCGTTTAACTTTTGCCGAAATTTGCCGCTGCGTTTTTAGCTGTGTCGTTATTTTCTCTTTCTGTTTTATATTCAATATATATTAGCGTGGCGGCCCCTGAAATTTGGTGGCCCTGTGCAGGTGCACAGTTTACACATGCCTAAGGCCACCCCTGCAGTACTGTCTTTTTCAAACATACTAACCTCCAATTTTCCTTCTCTAAATACCCAATCGCCACACAATCAGCTCTGTAATAGACGTTAAGCCATTTGTAAGCTTATAATGCCGATTCTTCAAAACTTTTAAGGAACATTGAAATATTTTCGTAGTACATGTTTAATTATTCTATCCTTCATATTAGTCCCAGTGAAGCATACAGTGCAAGGCAGGAACAATCGTGAGCGGAGTGCCAGATCCTTGCTAGCGTAGCAACACCGTGTCCTTTAATTATTAACAATGTAGATTATTTAAATAAAGTTAATGTTTTATCTGTATATTATAATAAACATATTTTGCTGCATTTCATCTTAAACATGATATCGTCATCATATGTAAATATGCACTTTATAAAGTGGCTCAGGATATGCAATATTATAACTGTATCACAAGTTTACAGTGAGGTGATTGTACATATAAGTACAAACAGTTCTATAAGGAACAGTTGATGGAGTGATAGAGTGTGTTTAGAGCTCTTGGGATGAAACTCTTTCTGAACCGCGAGGTCCGCACAGTAAAGATTTTGAAGCGTTTGCCGTGTGAGAAGCAGTTCAAATAGGAAGCATGGCTGAGGCAGCGTGTGCTTGATGCTGTATACCAATAATTCTCTTTCCGATCAGCTGCTCCGAGTGGTGCAGTGAGAGTAATATGGAAAAAGATGATCCACTGTGGCAACCCCTAACGGGAGCAGCTGAAAGAACAAGAAGGTGCAGTGAGAGTAACAACACTAAAGCAGCTATGGTATTTAGAATAGTTTGACCATTCTGTGGACCATTATATTGTTACAGGTTAATTACAATTAGATGCATTAAACTAATAAACAATATGCGGTTAATTTCAGTGTATTTATAAAGCTGCGTCAGGGATGTGGATCTGAAAAAGAAAGATAAACCACACAGGAACAGTAGCATTGCATTGATGCTGGGTGCCGCCAGTCTGCAAAACCGAGCGGAGAACTTGCGTACGACAGGGTATGAGGTACCGTGGAAATGTGCGTGGCTTTATGCCAAGTTTAGGTTTCATACATTGCAATTTGGACATGGAAATGCTCGTACGCAACATTTCTGTGCGTACGCACCATTTATACATGAGGCTCCTGCAATCTAAGTATTACTGACGTCATTAAAGGCACCATTAAGTGGTTGTGTTTTTCTCGCAGGTGCCAAAATTTTGTGTCTTTGTTCTTTCTTTCTTTTTTTTTTGTTTGCTTTTTTTTCGAATTTTCCACTGCTCCCTTCTCCGTTCCTTTATTGAATTGTTGGGAATTATGCCCTGTCTCTTTCCACACTAATTAGCAATTATTGCTTTCAGGTGTCACCTGAAAAGCCCTACCATCTTATTGCCTTATCTCTTTCCTGAATGAAAAAGTAAGCTTTTTTTTAGGTGGCAGTGCTGGAATGTTAATGGTTCAAGATTGTTGAGAAGAAATGAGATATATGATGGTTTGGGAGGAAGAGAATGTCTTGTGGTTGAATTAAGATCAGGAAAAAGTAAAAAGAAAAGTAATATGGGAATTCTTGCAAGTGATGGAGATAAAGTACAATATACAGTAAACCCCCGGAATTTGCGGGGGTTACGTTCCTAGAGCACCCGCGAATTGTGAAAAACCACGAATTTTGGATGTGGTTAAAAAAATGACTATTTTTATAGTTTAAACCCTAAATATGCCCCCAAAAAAATTTCACTTAATTTGAAACTAAGCTTAATACATTACCTAAAAAAAGAATGTAAAGGTAAACCCGTATACTGTACAGTACCGTACTGCTATGTCTCCCACAGATGCTAGAATGTAAAATACTGATGTTACCGCTATATGTACTGTAATTCATGCAAGCGCATTTTCATTGCCATAAGCCTTAGAAGGTGCGGGGCATTTCGGCGGCATCTTGGGGCTTTAAGAACAAAACGGAAAACACAAGAACAGTCAGCTGGAGATGCGTCACAGAGCAACAGTCAATCAGCAGCAAAGAGAAATGAATAATGATGTAGCGGTCCAGTGCCGCTAAGATTCATACCACCGAGAAGACGGCAATTTATTTTTATGGTGGAGATTCCAGGGACGCACCCAGCCTTGGCCAGACCCGCACGCTCTCCCAAAAAGAGACAAAAACAAGGCAAACCGGTAATCAAACAGCAAATAAAGAATGTAATGACAACAAATGAAATAGATGAAAACAACGATGCCACCCCATTCCCCTTACGGTGATTATACATTAAATACAACAAAGCACAAACAAAACACACACAGTAAAGTCCATGAAAAACGGCAACGGATGAAATGTAATGATAAAAATAGATAGTCCAGAGATCCACACGTTGAATGGGGATGTAAAAACAGTCCTACCGGTTGTTCCTGAAATGGTGAAGACGGGTGGACGGGTTCAGGAGCGCTGTTTTCTTCTCAGGATGGCCTTGAATCCACTTACAGTCCTCATGTACACAGGCAGATGGAAGACAATCAAGACCCCGACCATGAAACAGTCCAGGACAAAATGAATAAGTACAGGTAACCCAAATGAAGGCAGACAGGAACCTGAAACACAATTTACAAAAACATTTTTTTTTTTTTTTTGGTCAACGGTCCCCTTTTTAAAAGCCACGCTGGCATCCTTTGACTCCAACAGCCCCTGCACCCTCAGCAGAAGACTAATCAGAGCCACTGCAGGGACTGCTGGGAGTTGCAGTTTCAATTTCTATTGGCTACTTTCACCATCCCAAACCACATTTTCCTCTATGGTTGCTTCCTGTTCTTTCTACAGTACAGTATTGCCACAAAAAAAGCCATAAATTGCGGAGGATATTTGCGGTTTCCACTAACAATTATTAGTTAGGTTCTAAGAAAAAATCTGCGAACGACTGAGGCCGCAAACTTTGAACTGCGACTTCGTGGGGGTCTACTGTATTATTAAAAAGTGAAGAGAAGAATTAAGGTATTGTTTAAGTTAAGTTTGAAGATAAACAAACCATCTCTATTAATATGACCGTTTACATTTCCTGGGGAATTTATTGAGGATATTGTCAGTACAAGAACTTTAAGAAATCTGAATGTGTTATTATTTTGTAAGGATAATAAACATCAAGAGAGAGCAATGTGTGTGAAGGCTTTTCTTGCTAACAAAGGAATTCAAAATGCTTAATATCAAATGGTCAGGGTTGTAAAAAGTTTACATTACCAAATCTACCTGAAGGTATAAAAAAAAATCAAGAAACCTTGTTGCTACCACATTTAAATATTTAAATAGATTTGAAGGATAGCTTGTGGGTGGTGGGGGGGTCTCATAAAGGACTATTTAGATATATAGTATGTCAACTTGTGTGTTTAAAAAATGTCAATGATTTGATCTAAGCTTAGTTTCTAAGAGTCTGGCCAGTGGCAAATTATGAGAGAGTCCACCTTTAGGAATTACTACTACCCAATATTTGTTAGCATAAGTTAAATATATATATATAGAGAGAGAGAGAGAAAGACAGAGGGGCAGAAACTATAAAAATGTAGAATTTTTGGAAATGCAGAGTGGCAAATGTTTAAAGCATTATGTGAAGATCGAACGCAAGTTTTGGACATGGAGAGTGATGTTGATACCTCAGTTATTTATGTCATATTGGCTGAATGTGCAATGTATTAGAATAGATCATCTGCTTAAAAATGTATTGAGAGAAAATTGGGAATATCAAACAGAAAGTATTCAAAGTCAGCGATGGATGGTTCCTAAAAATGCTGAGAAGATAGGCTTAATAGATATTCAGTGCATTTACATGCACACATAGAATTGGGTTAAGGTGACTAACCCTGAAACACATGTTGCTTTTAACATGTTACCCAATTGCTCTCATGAATGTGTTGGTGAGTTTAGCATTGTATGTTCAACTCATCAACATAAATTTAGCAATTTCTGAAATATTGAGACAGATAATTTCAGCCAGGAGAAGGAGTAATGCAATTGCCTGAACGTTTGCCTCTGCAAATATATGCACAGGCTGACAGAGTGCAATGGATGTGTGCAGACTACAAAATGCTTAACAGTAACCCAGTTAAGGATTTACATGGTCACATAATCATATTATTCATGGCAAAATCTGCTTCTCTTAACCAGGTTTCTCAGTCGGCCAATAACCGAATTTCTCTAATAAGAATAAGGATTTATATGACATTTTAGAAACCAAGTTTCTGTGAAAAATTATTGAGGCGCATATAAATGCGCCTGTTGTGATGTGAGATTTTGCATATAACTTGATAAATGTTTTGTATGTCTTTATTTATAATTTAGGCAAACCAATGTAATTTAGTTTTACTTTGGTGAGAAGTATTCGTGTTTGCCCCCCCACCCTTTACAACTGTCTCTTTGTAATTTTATGACAGGATTTGGGGGGATGTGTCTTAAACCAGTTTGATGAGTATTTCTCTGCTAAAGTCTTTCAATCCCCCTGCAAGGAAGCCAGGATGTTTAACATATGGTTTGGGGGCAGGAGATAAGATGTTCTATTTCACACATTGGTCTGAGATATGGCTGTCTGGATTGGCTGGAGGGGTTGGACAGAAAACCTATAAATTTGCTTGCTCAACCACATTCTCTCTCTCTAACCAACATACGATGAAGAAGCATCTCTCTTGCTAACCTGTGATGATGTAGAAGTATCTTTCTCTTGCTAACAACTGAAGAAGACAATCACACCATGAACTGAAAACAACACAATGAAGAGCACAGCTTCAGCCATTTTGAACAGACATGTGGCTAAAAGCTGAGCACCAATGATGCCTTAACTAGAGACATTAAGTAACTACAAGTCTGTGTGCCACCTGAATTACTCATCACCATTTAATCAGGTTGTATGGTTGCCAATATTCAAATGTACTTTGCATTTTATTATTTATGAATATTATCAGTAATACATTATTTTATGTGTAACTTAACTCCTGCTTGTCTTTTTACTACATCTAATTGCCTGAGGTTATAGATATAGAAGGGAAGGTGGGGATAAGGCATATACAATAATACCTTATAAACAGTGGTAAGTCTGTGAGATTAGACATTCTAAGGCTACATATTAATAATACAATAGGGGAAAGTAGAGCAATATACAGTATATATTACTCTACCAAGATAAAACAGTGCCTATTGTTAGAAGTTCCACAGTGGCCTTGTATAATAACATGGAAAATGTTTTCCTTTTCACACTTACCCTAAACCTTACATTCTTCGTTAAGTGGGAGCATATGCCACAAACTGCAGTGTTATTTAATGCTTCCACAGGTGAGTTTATGTGTCTCCCTATCAGACTTGAGGATCGTCAGTCATAGCGTGCCCACTAAGCAGATGGGGCTTCAGCCACTGAGGTACACTTTTACTCATGCAGTGCTGTTTTCACCCAAGACTACGCAATGCATAGATTTTATTGGAGACATCACTAAGCACCTCTATTGACGTGGGGCCTAAAGTATAAAATCATGCTTAGATTCTATACAAAATTTTTGCTTGTGCCCAAAAGGCAAAAACAGTATACACACCAAAAAATCTGACTTATAAAACAATATGTATGCCACATGCCATGCCAAAGTTCATTTGTAGATCTCTAATCAAACTATGTCTGCATGTATGCGCTTTTATCCACTGCCTGCCAATCCACTGCCTGTCACTAACCATGCATGGCTTCAGAAACATCTATTTTGAATCTTTTTAATATAATCATAATATAAACTTGCTATTGTTCCTGAGTGCTTACCACAAAAAAATGGAAGAATAGAGGTAAAACAGGCATAAAATTAAACTTAAATGAATGTGAACTTCAAGTATTACCTTCTTTTTGCTTCCTTGGTAGTAACAAATAATAGAAAAAGCCAAGTGTGGGAGTAGCTAAGTAGAGAGAGCCATAGCAATGTGCCATAATGCAGTGCCCAGACCACTATGAGTGCACAGTGTGAACTGGCATAGGCTGATTGCACAAAACTGTGGGATTTTATGAACATTCTTATCAAACTTGTAAAAAAAAAAATTCCAAATACATGTCAATATTGCAATTGATACAAGTATCTTTACATTTGACATGCAATATCTAAATGTCTTTAAATTGCCATTATATTGATGTTCTGAGAGACATAATCTGGTCATGTATGCATTCATCTCCTCCTAAATTAAGTGGCAGTCCATGCTTCTGCATGGTTGTGTGGTTCTGCAAAAGCCATCATAATGTGGCAAACTTTTGTGGGAATGTACAGCACTGTGTTCCCCAATGAGATCAAACACCACCATCTACCTTAAAACCAATGATCCATTTTGTTATTAATATTATTGTAAGAGCCAATCTTAGAAAGTTAATGTTTAATGTAAAATTCATATAAGTGTTTGCTTAACTTCTATAGAAAATCAGTTTCTTATAGTTGCCTAGAATATGGTATAGCCTTTTACCCCTTGTAATTTAACATGAGATAGAACTTTCTTGGCTATATCTGTAGAACAGAGTATTAATTAACCCAGGGATGAAACAGTCCTACATCTAGCATGGACTCTTAGATATGATTGTAAATAGAATAGAAGATGGCATACAGTTTTCTGAGAATGTCTAACATGTCTAATGTGTGTAAATTGCTTAACGTGCCTCAAGCACGACTGTATGACTAAACTTAAAGAGTGTAACAAGATATAAGCCTTAAACAGAACTTTTCTTTTTTCTATATTTTTGGGTGAACTGTTTTTGCCTTGAAATTTTACGAAAACTTTTAAAATGAAGATTTTAGGTTTGTGGAATTACTTGAACACGCATCACACTGGTGGTTGAAGAAAACTAAGAGCTGCAGAACTTTGCTAAATCTGTAAAAATGCAGCTACAATTATTATTCTTTATTTAGTAGATGCCTTAATCCAAGGCAACCTACAAAGAAACTTAGAATATATAGTATAACTTATAAATTTATCGGTTGTATCACCAATCATGTGCGGGAGTACCTTTTATTATATCTCCTACCTTGTGGTGTACCCACTGTCACATGAAAGAAAGGTTATACAAGTTATCTGCAATGTACTAAATTTAATTGTTATCCTATCAGTTAGTCTTATTTACCACAGAAGCCAAATATCATAGATAGCATGACCATGATGTCTGCTTTCCATGCTATTTTGTAAAATAAATGAATTGTAGGTTGTGCCAGGCCACCTTGAAAAAATTAACACATTTGAGCATCACGTATTAGTTGTGTAATAACTGAATGAAAGTGCTTTCTGTTCACAAAAGCTAATTTATTCTGTGATGGTGCCTTTATCACAACATATGTGTTGTTAATTGCACTAATTAGATTAGGAAAATCAGCAGTCACTGCCTTTTAATTGTGGCTTGTTCACCCTGAACATAAATAAATTGCATGCATCTGGGTGGCATTTTAGTCATACCATAAGATGGAATGACATGGCTCAGGGATGACTGAGTGATTCCTGACTGCTCAGACAGTGATCACGTAATTTATGCGTTATGGTCTCTATAATATATGCTCCCATTCAGCACACAACCCCAAGAGAATGGTTCTAGGATATCTAAATCATTTTATAAGCAAGTCATTATCACGAACCAAAAAAGTATCCCTGACAGCCTGCTATTGGTGGTATCCTCAAAAAGCTAATGTTGCCATTGCCAGTTATGTCCTACAGCACACTGCACTCCCTTTTTATAGATAAAATAGATAGGCTACATATTAGGACGGTTACAATTATCCATATGCATTAGATGTTATTACCTACACCGAAGTCAGCTGAACTAAGTGAACATGTCATTTAACTGATACAATTAGTTCAATAACAGCATAATGTATCACCTGGTGTTGCTAAAATGCCAACATCAAAAAGTCTTTGCAAAACTAATAGATGATTGACAGTTGCAGTAATGTTAAGCCAATTTTGATGCCAAGTTCGTGTTTGATAAATCCTGATTTTTGTATAAGAAATGTATACACGAGTCCCCTGGAATTAATTAATGGACTCCTAGTTTAGAAGTGCAGATAAACTGTTCATTTATTCAATATAACATACTGTAAGTATCTAATTCAATAAGCAGAAACATAGACAAATGAACTATGCTATATACAACCTGGCAGTTGCAATTTTAAAATGATCTTCATTCCAGGTGGTGCATTTCTATACCCACAGTTAAAGAAGGAAGCCCTATAAGTCGGTTATTTTTCTGTGTTTTTTTTTTTTA
Source organism: Polypterus bichir lapradei (assembly GCA_026402145.1). Taxonomy (NCBI): domain Eukaryota; kingdom Metazoa; phylum Chordata; class Cladistia; order Polypteriformes; family Polypteridae; genus Polypterus; species Polypterus bichir. Next base: position 33,100,359 of record JANRMT010062806.1, on the reverse strand, counting down.
TCTTTTATCTATTAGGTATACCCATCCAGTGAGTGCTGAGTAATGCCTCCTTATTATCCTTATTCTAAGTAAGATTTTTAAAAGACTCAGTAAAATGGTTAATATACAAACACACTGTTGAAACGATATTAAACCTTTTGTCAGACAGAAAATCAATTAATTCCTAAAACTTAACTAAATCAAAGAAGAATGCTAAAACAAGCACAAACTGTTAAACCTTAACCACTGTCTCACACCCATGCCACACCCATCAAGGGTTGGAGCTGCTTTGTAAAGCCTCTTCCTTCCCTTTGCAGAAACAGAAACCAACATCTTGAGGACATGTGACATCCTGAACCTGCTAATTCTGCTTCAATGACTTCATAACTGGCACCACTTTCTCCAGTCTAGTCACAGACTCACATTTAAGAGGACATCATTCTGATACTTTCTGACACATCTCGGTTTATTATTTTGGCTATGAATTATATGGGGAATATCTCTGGTTCTGCAACCCTTTATACTTTCTCTTTGTTTTTTTTAGCTAATAAATAAAAACTCATGCTTCAACTTCTTAATTGGAGAAGAATAGAATAGAAACTGGCATTACTTCCCAGGCCATTCTTTTTGATCTTTGCTTTGAATTTTAGAGCATGGGTTTCTGTGATGGTGTGGGTCAGCGGCACATTACTGGTTCCATCTGGGAGCTTTTTCAACCCACCACTACCTGTACTGTAACTGAGGGATGAGCCAGCAGATAAGGACACACCACAGAGCAAGTGGAAAGAGCTTAAGTGCTCCAGTGCTTTTATTAACAGCAATCAAAAACAGTGTTCAAATTAGTGCAGTGCAAAATGTTCTTCATCAAATAAATAATCCATAAAATAAAAAGGTGCTGGTGAAGGTTAAAATTCCAAAAAATAACTCAATTAAAATGAGGTTAAAATGAACACAGTGCAGGAATCTATCCTTAAAAACCATGAGCCCTGGTCAGTCAGGTCAGGTTGGGGAGCATGCACTGGTACAGTGTCAGTGCCATCCCTTAAAACAGCCATCTCCTCAGCTTATTTTGACAAGATCTTGCAGCCAAAGAGACAGCTGTCTGAGAGGCACTGCCATTGTTCTACAGGTCTGGGTCCCTGCTGCTCTATGGCTCCATCAGGGCACCCCAATCCAGACCCAAGGCTCAGGTCCCCAAAGTCCATGGCACCCACAATGGGGCTCCCAGTCCGAGCCCCTATTGCCTTCCTGGACTTCTGAAGGTGAACCACCTGCACCACCTGGTCACTCTAGCTCCTTGAGTCGCTCAGCTGGAGCAATACTCCACAATAGCCCCTGAGCAGTCACCTGCCACTCCCTTGAGAGGCTCTGCTCACAGATGTCAGCCTCCTTGTTCACTTTCTCTGTTGCTTACACTTGCACTGGCTCTCTCTCCCATCTTCTTGTCTGCTTCTCTTTCCTTCTTTTAACCTCCACTCTGTTGTCTCCCTCTGTACATTCTTTTTCCCTTTTTATATGCTGGGGAGACTTGTATGTGCAATCGCCTATTTGCCACCCCAGAATGACCATTGGACTGCTCGCATGTGCCAGCCAGGCAATGCACTGTCAGCCAGCCGCTTCACACCATCCCGGAGGCGAGCAGCTGTCTCTTCTGATCACTTGCACCTGTTTCACTCCCATTATTTATGTATTTAAAAAAATGGGCCCCTGCTTCTTAAGCTGTGGACCTGCTTCCACAGTTTCCATAACAATTATTTTAGTTTGATAAACAAAGGTCATTATCTTTTCTCCTTCTGGACAGTCTGCCTTACATTTGTTATGATTATACTCTGTTTTTAATTTTTGTTAGGGAGAACAGCAGAAGTCAAGGAGCTCGGCTATCCACGCCTAAGAAGACAGCGCGATCAGACTTTACCCAGGGACGTCTGCTATTTGTGGGTGGCCACCCAAAAGATAATAAGAAGCGAGGCGAATCCCAGAGAAGAGGCCAGGTTTTTTTTTATATGAACCTGTGGTTCTCTGGGTGCTCCTGTTGGTGAGTCGGATTTGTTTGTTTTAATTCTTCAGGAAAGCAAGAAGGCAGCCATCCTTTGACTGAGGTCCGCTTTTTTTTTTCCTACATCCTGCAATGAGAACTGGACAACCAGATTAATCGCCATTTCACATAGACTATGTTTAAACATACATCCATCCATCCATTATCCAACCCGCTATATCCTAACTACAGGATCACGGCGGTCTGCTGGAACCAATGCCAGCCAACACAGGGTGCAAGGCAGGAAACAAACCCCGGGCAGGGCGCGCACACACACCCACACACCAAGCACACACTAGGGACAATTTAGAATCGCCAATGTACCTAACCTACATGTCTTTGGACTGTGGGAGGAAAACCGGAGTACCCAGAGGAAACTCCAAAATCCAGATATCTTCATTTTAAAACTTTTAGTAAAGTTCAAAGCAAAACAGTTCACACAAAAACAGAACAAAACTGATACTACAAAGAAAAGTTTTTTTTTAAAAGAAAGTTCTATTTGAGGCCTACTTGTTTCATTTCACTCTTAGTTTAGTCGTGCAGTCAATGTTCTATTTGCAAACTAACAGTCCATGCTTCTAGAAGTTATATTATTTCCATATTGGCTTAAATAACACTCTATTTTCACAGGTACAGCTTGTTCTATTTCAAGTTAACTTATAGGGGGTAAAAGACTATACCATAATCTAACTATGAGAAACTAATATTCCATTGAAATTAAGCAGACATTTAAGTGAATTTAACTTAACATTAACTTTCTAAGACAGGCTCTTATAATGTTTATATAGTTCTTTTACTTATAGTATTACGTTAATCTATTTGATTTGTACAAATGTGTATGAGACTCTTTCATTTGTTACTTTTCAACTAGAGTCATACCTGAGTAGTTTGATGACAAAATGGGAAACTGTAAGAAGTCTTTTAAATCCCTAATTTAATCACCAAACTGAGAGACCTGCTTCTGAGCACAGGCAGACTCTAGCTGGTTTAAGTGGGCGGCCATACTTCATCATCCATTACTCTCAACACAGGTGCTCCACAGGGCTGTGTTCTGATCCCTCTGCTGTTCTCCCTCTACACATATAATTCCATGGCTGTGCATAACTCTTAACATCATTTTCAAGTTTGCTGATGGCACAGCTGCGGTACACCTGATATCTAGCAACAATGAGCAGACTTACCTGAATGAGGTGCAAATCTGACACACTGGTGTTAGGGCAATAGTCTACTCTGGAATGTCAGTAAGACAAAGGATCTGATTGTGAACTTTGGGAGAAAACAGTAGAGCACTACCACTCCCTCGATATTAACAGCACTCAGGTAGAGAGGTCCATACAAGCATTGAACAGAGTATGAGCAAGAACACACCCCAGATGAACCCAGGTGTGTTCTTGCTCCTACTCTGTTCAATGCTTGTATGGACTGGGTGTTGAGCAAGGTTGTGGGGTCCAGCGGCTGAGGGGCATCTGTTAGTGAAGAAAGATTCACAGATCTTGACTTTGCTGACGATGCTGTGATCTTCGCGGAGCCAAGGAGGCTCTGATCGGAGCGCTCGAGAGACTGAGTAAGGAGTCTGAGAGTCTGGGCTTGCGAGTGCCCTGGATAAAAACCAAGATCCAGGCCTTTAATGACCTCTTTTGCACACCCATCAGCAGTGTGTCTGTTTGCAGACAGAGTGTTGACCTTGTTGAGAGGTTTACTTACCTTGGCAGTGACATTCATGTCTCTGGTGACTCTTCCTGTGAAGTCAGTAGACGGATTGGGAAAGCATGGGGGGTCATGAGGTCGCTGGAAAGGGGTGTGTGGCACTCCAGATATCTATGCAAAAGTACGAAGGTCCAAGTGCTTCCTGTCTTACTATATGGTTGTGAGACGTGGACGCCATCCAGTGACCTGAGACAAAGACTGGACTCCTTTGGTACTGTGTCTCTCTGGAAAATCCTTGGGTACCGTTGGTTTGACTTTGTGTCAAATGAGCGGTTGCTCATGGAGTTCCGAATGAGGCACATTACCTGTATTGTGAGGGAGCATCAGTTACAGTACTACGGCCATGTGGCACGTTTCCCCAAGGGTGATCTGGCTCGTAAGATCCTCATTGTTGGGGACCCAAGTGGCTGGACCAGGCCCAGGGGTTGCCCACGTAACACCTGGCTGCGGCAGACAGAGGGTCATTTCCAGAGGGTAGGACTGGACCGCGTGTCTGCCTGGGGGGTTGCCAACCAGGATCCTGAGCTGTTTCGACATGTAGTGGGTGCGGCAACGCACTGTACCAGTGCATGCTCCCCAATTTCAACTTGACTTGGTAGAGAGGGAGGACAGTTTTAGATACCTAGGTTTTAGTGGCTTTTCTCCATTCCAATCAAACTTTGCCCTGTTTACACCTGGCAGCAACATGTGTTTTTGATGATTTGATCACAAAGAGATAAAGAATGTTGTGTTTAAGTGCATCATTGTGTGATTATATCTGATCTCTCTGTATTGGCACCCCTTTGTGAGCCATCTTTCCTTTTGATTTAACTCATGCTCTGTGCCAAACCCAGTAAGCCCACCTCTAATGTGCACGCACTGACCCTAACTTTGCTATATTGAAGTTCTTAAAAAAAGAATGTCTAAAGTTTCCAGAACAACCACTTGTGATACATTACTTAGTTAATAATATAATATGGAATTACATAACTATCAACTGGTATTAAACAGTAAACTATCACAAGCGGTGGCATAGTGGTGCAGTGGGTAGCGCTGCTGCCTCGCAGTTAGGAGACCCGGGTTTGCTTCCCGGGTCCTCCCTGCGTGGAGTTTGCATGTTCTCCCCGTGTCTGCGTGGGTTTCCTCCGGGTACTCCGGTTTCCTCCCACAGTCCAAAGACATGCAAGTTAGATGCATTGCTGATTCTAAATTGTGCTTGGTGTGCAGGATGCTGGCGCCCTGCTCGGGGTTTGTTTCCTGCCTTGTGCCCTGTGTTGCCTAGGATTGGCTCCAGCAGACCCCCGTGACCCTGTACTTAGGATATAGTGGGTTGGATAATGGATGGATGAACTATCTCAAGCTGGTTAAAACCATTACACATCACGCTGTAAGTCATGCTGTAAAATATTTATGATGTATATTTATGTTTTCATAGAGTATTTATTTATAGTGCTAATACCATCTATCGTTAAATTTTTCTATGGTTTTGCCTTGTAATGGGTCATTAAATGTCTTGAAAGGCACAATTAAATAAGATGTATTTTTAATGTATAATTAATAATTTACATTGAATTAATTCTGAATGACTGATCAAAGTGCTATGAAGCCATCTGTGATGTTGAAAAATATGCGGGTACTTCAACTGTTGACGAGACCCACTGCGTCAGATCTCCTAGGATGAAGCTTAAAAAAGAATAAGGAACTACTTATGTACATTTATGTTAGTTATAATGCCCAGTGATGACTGGGCAGGCATTTTGCCTTGGAACCCTTGCAGATTTTGCTTTTTAAATTGCAGCATCTCACCCTTGGAGTTTTTTTTCTGTCCTCCCTTGCCTTCTCACCCTAGCATCAGACTTATCTCTGCTGACTTGAAAATTAATCTGTATATAAGGACTGTTCTTTTTCTGTTACTTATATATATATATTATAAGATATGGCCGGCCATTCATCCCGGCCAATACCCCCAGGCCGCCAGATGGAGCCCTCCTTGCAGCATAGAGGTGCCCCGAATGCCAGCAGGGAATCATGGACAGTGGAGTCATAATACACAGCCCTGCTGGATACCATGGAGGCTGCCAGGAGTTGCTGCAGGGAGGCCCAGGGATTTATATTTTCCGTACAGCCCGGAAGTATTTCCAAGTCACGGAAACAGAAGAAATGATATACTTCCGGGCTGAAGAAAAAGAGAAGTTTTTACCTGACCCAGAAGTGCTGGATAATCACATGGACTGAGGGACAAACACTTCCGGGTCAAGGACTATAAAGGACTCTGGGAAATCCCAGAGGGACGAGCTGAGTTGGGAGGCAGGGTGGCTAAGCGTCTGGGAGTGGAGGATTGTGACCATTGGTTATTGTTATTAGAGAATTGTGGAGAGGAGCGTGCTTTGTGCACTTATTTATAATAATAAATATTATTATTGGACTTTTACCTGGTGTTTGACGAGTGGTCTGAGGGTTCAAGGGAGCGAGAGAGTCCCAATCTGTCACAATTGGCGTAGTCGGCAGGATTCTCTGGCCGTCGGTTTGGCAGAGGACCTGAATTTAAAAAAACTTTCTATGGACAGAATACCCCGAGAAGACAGCGTCAAGACACGCAGAAAAATCGGCACTAACCCTATTTTCAAGTCCGTCATGGGGAAGAAGAAGGCAAAGCAGGGCAACAACACAAGGGGAGGTCTAGCGCTCGGCATTACCTGCGCTCAAGACGAGCCATGGAGCAGCTACGTGTATCGGGAGAAGCATCCCGACGAGGACGACTTCAAGGAGGTATGTGCCGGGGAAGGGTTTGGAAATCTTTTTAAAATAACACATGTTGTCCCATGCACATACCTCCCAGATGTCCATCCGGAGGCTCTGTGGGAGGCAGAAGAAAAACCCGAAGGCTATGGCGCGCTCTCGTTCAGGCAAATGAGTAACACGAAGGACTTCCGCATGTCGGGTGCCAGTGACGGACACGTGACCCACCCCGGAGGATTATGGAAAGGAGAAGGTCCGTGTCCAGCTGTTTGTGGCTTCACCCAAGAAAAGACGGACTTGGTTTTTCTGAAGGGGAAAGGGGAGGCGAGCAAAGCATCGCTATCCCTACAAAAAGGTAAGGAGGTGCGGGAAATGACTGATTGGTCCGTTGATAAATTGAGACAGACGGATCGCAGTCAGCCAAAAGCGGCACCACGGACCTCCGAAAGGACCTCCAAATCCCAGGCTCCCTTGCGGAACCCGTCAGAGCACGTACCAGGAACGGGCGTGCTTATTGGCTCCTAGCCGGAGGGTAAGGCTAGTGATGGCTCGAGCCTGCCTCCGGCTGAATTAAGTAACTTTTTGGACGTGCACGAGCTGGAGAAGTTGCTTCAGCCCGTGCACAATTTCTTACAGGTTGTGGAGACGATAAAGAAGATTGTTGGGGATCTGGGAGCAGCGGCCGAAGCACCTTTAAGAAAGGTGGATGAATTCCTACGGCGATTTGGTTGGGAGTCTCCCATCATGATTGATTTGGCGGTACAGGTGAGTTTTACTGGTACTGTATATAATGAAATAGGGACGCAGAGTGACACGGGCCCGCGTTTAATCCATAGCGGGTGCCAAGTGGATGCGTGCCCTACAAGAGAGGCCAAAACGTTTACAGAGTGGCCGAGGGAAGGACCGGTCGAGTCAGAGCAGCTGGATGGTGCTGTCTCTCGAAGCGATTTGGTCCTAAAGACCCCGACCCGTGTTATTAATAAATCAAAGGGCGTGCAGACAGTAAAAGGGCTCTCTTTCACAAATAGAGAGACCCAAACTGTGGACAAGCCCCAGATTAAACAGGAGATCCCAAGAATAAAGAGGGGGTCTCCTGACAAAGTTGAGCAGCGAGCTGAGAGCTCAGGGGCGGCCGTGGAACCCTCCTCAGTGGACAAAGGGGCGGAGCGGAAGTTTCCAGACTCGCAGAGGGATACACACTGGAGGAAGGTGGCTGTGCTACAAATGCCGCCGACCGGGACATGGATGGCGAAGTTGTCCTGGGAGGACGTGGAATACAAATCCTTTTTTATATAATATTCCCCCAAGGTTCTCGGAAATTATCTGGACTTCGCCAGGGCCCGATCAACAACTCCTCCTGGTGGAAGACATCCCTCGCGGGGCTTGCCGCTCCAAATCATAATTCCTCGCTTTGTACTGTGAGATATGGCCGGCCATTCATCCCGGCCAATACCCCCAGGCCGCCAGATGGAGCCCTCCTTGCAGCATAGAGGTGCCCCGAATGCCAGCAGGGAATCATGGACAGTAGAGTCATAATACACAGCCCTGCTGGATACCATGGGGGCCGCCAGGAGTCGCTGCAGGGAGGCCCAGGAATTTATATTTTCCGTACAGCCCAACTCCCAGATGCGTTGCCACTCTTCCACCCAGCTCAGCTCAACGCTCTGGTGTCTCTTTCAGTCTTTTATAGTCCTTGCCCCGGAAGTGTTTTGCCCTCTCTGTCCACGTGACTAGGAACACTTTCAGGTCAGATAAAAACCTTCTTCTTTACCCCGGAAGCACGTCATTCCCCTTGTCCATGTGTGCTTCCAGGGCGTAGGGAAAATAGTCACTGTTCCTCCCTGCAGCACCTTCTATTGGCCCCCATGGTATCCAGCAGAGCTGTAAAGGAAAACTCCAATGTTCATAATTCCCTGCTGGCGTTTGGGGCACCTCCATGCTGCAGGGAGGGCTCCACCTGGCGGTGTGGGGGTATTGGCCGGGATGAACGACCGGTCATCCTTCACAGTACTTTCCCCCCAGCGAAGAATTGTGATTCTGAGCGGCCTGCCCCGAGAGGGAAGTCTTCCTCCAGGAGGATATTCCAGTCGGACCTTCATTATTCCGTGTACAATAGTCCCTGGAGAACCTAGGGGGAACATCACAATAATGAGACACTTCATCCCCCCTTCTCCAAGGACAGTTTCGGTAGATATGGCCTGTCCTTCGGCAATAATAACACTGCCTCTGTTCCCTCTGCGGAACTGAAAATAGCTGGGAACTGCTGACTCCGCCCCTTTCTCCGCTGTGGAGAATTCCAACGCCGCCTTTATGCTCTCAACTCCCCTTACTGCTTTGTTAGGAGACCCCAGTTTCTCTTTTGGGATCTCCTTCTTAATCTGGGGTTTGTTCACAGTTTGGGTCTCTGTATGAGAGAAAGAGAGTCCCTTTCCTGTCTGCACCCCTTTTGATTTTTTAATTACACGGGTCGGGTTCTTTAGGACCGAATCGTTTCCAGAGACAGCACCATCCAGCTGCTCTGGCTCGATTGGCCCTTCCCCCGGCCACTCGGTTATCGTTTCGGCCTCTCTTGTTGGGTTCCTAGAGGATTGGCACCCGCTACTAATTAATTGTGGGCCCGGTTCACTCTGCGACCCTCTATTGTATAAGGTACGGGTCTCGCTTACCTGTACCGCTGCTTTTTTTAATATTGGAAGCTCCTGACCAAATCGCTGCAGGTACTCCTCTACCTTCTTTATTGGCACTTCGGCCGTTGCACCCAGGTCTCTGACGATTTTCTGGATCGCCGTCAGCATCTGCAAAATGCCTCGTACGGGCTCGATCAGTTTCTCGAGTTCCTGTACATTGAAAGAGTTAATTAATTTGTCCGGAGGCAGGCTTAAACACTCACTTGCCTTACCTTCCCGCCGGGAGCCAATGAGCATGTTTCTTCCAGACACGTGCTCTGATGGGTCTTGTGAAGGCTTCCGGGAATTGGAGTTCTTTATGGGGGAGGACCGGGTCACCTCCTTCGGCGGACTGTGGTCTGTCTTTATTAAATTTTTAACCGACCGATCAGCCATTTCCCGGCTCTCCTTACCTTCTTGTAGGGTGAGCGGTGCTTCGCTCACCTCCCCCTTCCCCTTCAGAATGTCCGAGTCCATCTTCTTGCGGGCAAAGGTAGAAACAACGGGACGCGGACCTTCTCCTTCCCACAATGCACCGGGTTGGATCGCGTGTCCCTCGCCGTCACCCGTCATGCGGAAGTCTTTTGTCTTCCCCACCAGCTTGACTGAGTGCGTACCGCCGTCTTCGGAAGAGTTGTCTACCTCCCGCAGATCCTCCGGATGACGTTCTCCAAGGTATGTGCACGGTACTAAATAAGATGTTTTAAAAATATGTTCGTTAAATTCGCCAGCACATACCTCGTGTTTTTCTCCTCCTCTGGAGGCTTCTCCCGTGCTGCGCAGCCACTCTGTACTCCCTCCCAGGTGTCGGCCATGGTGAGTAGATCTCCTCCGCTGATGCCGCTACTTGGCTTCAGTTTCTTCTTTCCCATGACGGGGTTGAAGAACAGGGTTTCCAGCGATGTTGCTGCGTGTTCTGACGCTGTCATCTTGGGGTTCTCTGCCCACAGAAATTTTTTGAACAGGTCCTCTGCCAAAAGGACAGCCAGAGTATCCTGCCGACTACGCCACTGTGACAGATAAGGGGCAGTATCGCTCCCTTGAACCCCTGTCCACGACTCCAGACACCAGATAAAAGTCCAAATGATGACTTTATTTAATTGCCACAGTGCACAAAGCACCCTCTCCTCCACTATACTCATAAATAAATCACAATAACAATAATACAATCCTCCAACTCCCAGATGCGTTGCCACCCTTCCACCCAGCTCAGCTCAATGCTCTGGTGTCTCTTTCGGTCTTTTATAGTCCTTGCCCCGGAAGTGTTTTGCCCTCTCTGTCCACGTGACTAGGAACACTTCCAGGTCAGATAAAAACCTTCTTCTTTACCCCGGAAGCACGTCATTCCCTTTGTCCATGTGTGCTTCCAGGGCGTAGGGAAAATAGTCACTGTTCCTCCCTGCAGCGCCTTCTATTGGCCCCCATGGTATCCAGCAGGGCTGTAAAGGAAAACTCCAACGTCCATAATTCCCTGCTGGCGTTTGGGGCACCTCCATGCTGCAGGGAGGGCTCCACCTGGCGGCGTGGGGGTATTGGCCGGGATGAACGTACAGTACAGGCCAAAAGTTTGGACACACCTCCTCATTCAATGTGTTTTCTTTATTTTCATGACTGAAGGCATCAAAACTATGAATGAACACATGTGGAGTTATGTACTTAACAAAAAAAGATGAAATAACTGAAAACATGTTTTATATTCTAGTTT
>JANRMT010062806.1:32978481-33074549 GCA_026402145.1 Polypterus bichir lapradei | reverse complement strand
TATCTATCTATCTATCTATCTATCTATCTATCTATCTATCTATCTATTGTTGACTCTGATTTTTCTCCTTCAGCTTTAATATATTTTATTCTGTTTCACATCCATTTAATTCTATTATATACTGCTTTAAGAATCATTAGCTCTGCAGTCTCACATTTACTTATATGGGACTAAATTATAGTCACCATTTAACCAAACATGTTTTGGCATAAACTGGTGTACTCAGAGAAAAAACCCATGCATTCATGTTTTTTGTTTATTATTATTATTATTATTATTATTATTATTATTATTATTATTATTATAACAATGTTTTATTTTCTTAGCACAGATACATCTTTAGACAGATGTATCAAACAGCTATAGTATAGCTTTGAGTTAGAAGCCAAGGGCAAAAATCACAAGGCTGTAAAAAGAGAACATCATGTCAATTTAATACTTAAGTGCACAGTAACATCATAAAATGATTTTAAATCAAATGTATCTATCATAACTGATAATAATAAACTGCATTCATCATTCTTTAAAATAAAGATATCAATGTAGCTAATACTGAAGCACCGCTGGGGCCCTGAGTTATTATTCTAAGGTCTGATATGTTTTGTTGTTGACTAAATGATTTTCACAAGGTGGATGATAATATTCCTTGAATAAGCAATTTAAATGCATTGAACAGTTTTTTATTTCAATTTATAGTAAAACTAAAAAAGTAAAATCTGGAATTCTAACATGACCTATGTTTTATACACTAATTGTTAATGGAAGGGCTGTGTGATTACTGTAGAACTCATTTCAAATGAAGTCTGCAACCCTGTTACCTCTTATTTCATTCTGGTTCATGAGGAACACAATAAAACCAAGCTGACCTTCTGTTCAGTGATCAATGTATTTTTTGGGATTTGGCAGATTGCATGAAAAGCAAGTTAATGAAAAAAGCTTGGGAAAAGGTTCATTTTAAATCAGTCTTTGAAAGCTAACTGCTATAGGGCACTATACATTTTAAACTTTTATATATATAGTAGTTTGCAAAAACAAAATTTCAGAGAAATGTTTTTTATACAAAACATTCCAAATGCTTTTAACTTTAAACATACAACTATTGATCTTTATAAATGAATACAAGGAATATTTTAAAGAGGGTATGTATAAATTGTGTAAGATTACCATACATGAGGTGAGATGACAAGTCTCTTTCAGTGATCTGTTTATTGCTGTCAAACCAATTCTAGCCATTGATTTGTAAGTTTCTGTTTATTGTCATTTGACCAAATATATTTTGAAAACCCCTAAAAATAATTTAGTTCTAATGCTGTGAATAATGCTATATAAAAATCAAAATCCAGTAAAATGATATGAATAGTGGTAGAAAAAGATAATAAAAATTGTATGGACAGTAACTCTGACTGATCCCTCTACCCAAACCCACACAACCACTCATAGTCAGACTCTCTACCTGAACTAACTGAAATTAATAAAGATGTATGAAAATAAAGAACTATTCCTGCAGCTGGACATGCCGATCCAGTCAACTTTCAACCCTTTACCATTATCCATGAGATTCTGAGATAACTTGTCCATCGCTAACAGCATGCAGTCTGTCATCCCCAAGTTTATGCTGTAATGACTCACTCAAAAAAAAACGTGAATAGGTTTCGCACACTGCCCAGTCCCAATAGGAATCTGAGTATACTGTATGCCCTGACTAAGTCAGTATCATACTATATCCAACTAAAAAAAAAAAAAAAAAAATATTAACAGAATAAAAGTAGAAAATAAGGAATATAATAAATTAGACAAATGATACAAAATAAAACATATGTAGCAGTGCTACTTATGCAGACTGTAGTTTCCAGCAACCCTGGGAGTACTATGCCATTTGGTGGCTTTGGATTTGTACAGAGGTTGCTGGAAAGAAACATGATTACGCGCTACCTATAAAAAGGAGCTGAAAGACACTGGAAAGATCGCGTGATCGTCTGTGTCTATATGTTTCAATGCTTCTCCTTCTATTGGATTACGATTACATTCACCTTGAATTACAGTTTTTTCTGGATTTATGTTGCTGTCCTGTACCTGCTTGTTTATGTGGTTTCATCTTGGTTGGATATGTTTTCATCTGGGGAGTGCTCCCAATCACTTCAAATCTTCCACCAACAACTACTGGAACCCGGCAGGAGAAAACTTTACATTTCAATCAGAAGGCTGTTCCCAGGGGTTTTCATTCCACTCGCCATCATCATTTGCATTTATTGAACAGGACTGAGTTTGTATTTTTGTTATGAGTGTTTATTCTTGATCGTTTTGGATAAGGTGTTTTCTAGTGTTTTATTAAAATTTATGTTAATTTGTTATTGCCATATTGTAAGTAATGATGAAGGACGGCTGTTGGGTAGCTGAATACATGCTGTTGGAGCATAAAGCTCATTTCTCATGTTATAATAGTGACAGTTTTTCAGCAATAACCAGTGACAGCAGTATAGATTCAAGTTCTAGTGATAGCAAATCATGCAAAGGTAAACTATGATGCCACTTCTCAATGTGTGTGTTATAATAAGAGCTTTGGGCAACTTTCAAAGTTACCTTTCACTGATCTCCAGGGCGCATGGCAGATTTATCAGGTACACCAGGAATCATTTCGTACAGATTTAATTCGTTCATAAGTTATTGTGCCCAACCAGAGGTGGGTAGTAACAAGTTACATTTGCTCCGTTAAATTTACTTGAGTAACTTTTTAAAAAAATTGTACTTCTACGAGTAGTTTTACTGCACCATACTTTTTACTTTTACTTGAGTACATTTGTGAAGAAAAAACGCTACTCTTGCTCCGTTATATTGGGCAACACTCGACTCGTTACTTTTTTCCATTTACACATTTATATACGCTATATTTTAGTCGGAGATAAGTCGCCAGTGGATCTACTGAATGACTGTTTCACCAATCAGACGTAGCACCAATAATCACATGACTCCGTTTCACCAAACAGACGTAGCAACAATAATCACATCACTCCGTTTCACTAATCAGAAGTAGCCATGCAGTCACATGACCACACACAAACTTGCTGTCTCTGTAGAAAGAGATGAGGGTGAGAAGGGGTAGGCAAGCTCTTCTTATTTCCCCAAATAGGGAATAGCAGTATTGGATATTTAAATCTGCATCTGAAATTTTCTTTCTGATTAAATCTTTACTGAAATGCAAGAGCAAACATTTTAAAGAGAAACATAAACCATTTTAACAAGTTAAGATAACTCTTTGCTTATAATAGGAGTATAATCAGAACACTGCTGTTTATTTTTGTAAATTAAATTCGAATGATTTACTAACAAAAATTTTTAAAAGCATAATAACTTTATTATAGCAAGGTGAAATAAATCTGGCAAAACACCAGAAGGCAGACTCATCACTATTTTTAGTGAATTCAAGTTGATAAATACATTCACTGAACTATACACAAAGTTTAGTTCTATAATATAATTATTTATTAGGGCTGCTGTTCAATTTTGTTTTAAAACAAACCTGTAAAATTTTTAATCAAAATCAACATCATATTAATCAACGTTTTATGCATTTCCTTCATGTCTTATATTTTTCTATAAAGCAGAATAACTCAGTGATTACTTTCTATTACAAAACAGTTTTAATAACCACTTGCTTAGGCATATTAAATTATTCCTGTTAGTTTGCTGAGGGTTTGCTTAACAAAAACAATTGAATGAACAGTGAAACACTAATCAGTCAACAGCTCAAAGTATTTTTTTTATTTTCAGCTACATCACAATGCAAACCTTCTAGCACTTTGATTGGTTCTGTCGAAAATGTTCTCTCTATAATAATATTGGATGAAAAATAAGACATTATCGGTTTCCTGACTATTAGATTCAGCCAACTGCTTAAGTAGACTGCTACCTTGTTCATGAGTGAGGGCAAGTTTATATTTCTGCAGCCTCTGCTGAAACTCCAACTACGTGGAGTTGACTCCAATTAGAACCAATAGAGTCTAGCTGCAGACGTCCAGAGCACCACCCAATTACGCCATGGTTAAGACCAAGGTTATGGGAAGGTAATCTGAGTCAAATAATGAAGACTGTCTATGTAAGACTGGGAACGGGAGATTGACAGGTCAGCAGTCGTGAACATTTTATCAGTCAATAAGGGTGAAGACAGAGCTGAGGTAAAGCTCTTGACCTACTGGTTGATCTACATCCCTGTTCTTACCTATGGGTCATGGGTTGTGTCCAAAAGAACTAGATCATGAATACAAACAGCAGAAATGAGCTTCCTTCTCAGGGTGTCTGAACTCAGCTTTAAAGATAAGGTGAAGAGTGCAGACATTCGGGAGGAGCTCAAAATAGAGCCACTGCTCCTCTGCATCGAAAGCACTCAGTTCAGGTGGTTCGGGCATCTAATTAGGGAATGTGTGTTGTGTATGTCCTAACCAGGAGGAGAACTTGTGATAGACCCAGGATATGCTCCAAAGATTATATCTCTCAGCCGGGCATCTTTGTTTAGACTGCTGTCTCCATATCCCAGACTCAGATAAGCAACAGAAAAAGGATGAATGAATAGTCAGTTCAAGAGATGCTCATTTTATTTATTAACTGCTTTTGTTTTTTTTTTCACTCAAAAGAATGAGAGCTCAGCACTTAAATCAGACATTGGACAATGGTTTTTATCCATATCTTTTTACTTTCTTGTATAGGAAAAGTATTGTAATCGTCCAAAAATTTGATGTCGAAATTTTAATGAATCTCGACATTTTAGGCCTCCCTGACTTTCTCGTATACAAAGCATAGGGAAAGTATTGGAATCCTTCATAAATTCAATTACGAGATTTTGATGAATCTCACCGTTTTAGACCTCCGTACGTCAGAAAATACCATTTTTAAAATGATGTCTGTGGTCTGTGTGCCAGACTGTGTGTGTGTGCGTGCGTGCGTGCGCATGTGTATGTGTGTGTATGTAAACACGATAACTTGAGTACACTTTCACTTTGGTCAACCAAATTATGCATACAAATATTAGGTACAAAACGTAGATTTCTGTCAACTTTTCGGCTATTTCCGCTAACCAGAAGTCGTACTTTACCTTTTATTCATGCAGCTGTAGAATCCGATTTATTCAACTTTGCTTTTATAATAATTGTTCAATATATTATTAATTTGATTTAATTTGTTGTTGATGGTACTGTGACAGGTGTCTGGTCACACTTACAGGTAATCTAACTTACACCATTAACATATCCGACTACACCACCTAGTTTTATTTAGACTGGGAACTCTTGAACTTTACTGATAATAGCACACAGGTTTCTTTAAATTGGGGGGTGAGTAAACACACAATGAATGACACAACAGTAATTTCAGGAAAAGCAACAGTAACGTCTATTACACAAGACAATAATAAGTACATTAAAAAGATAAATGAACATAAAAAAATCTAATAATATCAGGAACGAAATTCCTTTTTTAAAAAGGAAAGCACACAGTCCACACTCTAAAAGTCCACTAAAAACAAGGATTGGAGGATACAACCTTTAGTGGTGCAGAGTCCAGTTTGCGCACTGTTACCCCAACAACTAATCGTTCAACTGTCCACGGATGCACTCTGTTCACCAGACACTCGTTTCCTAAGAGAAGTTTTATCAAAATTGTGGAAACCCTGTCAGTGTCTCTTCGTCATTCCTTTTTTTCCTCTCTGGGTTTCTTGTGTTGCTGTGATCTAGGCACGCCTCATTTCTCATCTGCCAGCTTTGCTCTGTCCTTTCATGCGGCTTCCCTCTCTTGCTGGACCCACAACTGGTGTTTCCTTGTGGAGCTGTCCCTTCCTCCCTGGAAGTAAGTGTTGCCGTCCTTGTGCCTCACGTTCTGCCAGCCACGTACCCTCGTCTGCCTGAGAGCCCCTGTGCTCTGTCCGAGTGTCTTGGCAGCATTCTTAGTGGACTGTCCCTACTCTGCCGTCTCCTGCCCAGAAGTTTAAATCTCCTTCAGTCCCTGCCGTTGTCAGTCCTGGACAATCGGTGTAAACAATGGCACATCTAAATTTCCTGGGTTTAACACTTAATGAAAACACAAGTTAACAAAATGTATTGTTACCAACCATGAATGAGTACAGATCTGCTGATTAGAAGCCAATATTGTCAGACATGTAATTTCCAAGTCAGGTAAATACAAACATCCTCCAAGGAAAGAGCAGTTCTGTTGTCACAACCTTGTATTGTTTGTATACTCAACCAGCCAAAACTTCAAAGTGGTGATTCCTTTGCAAGACAGCAAATACCTACATCCTGCAGACAGCCATGACAACAATCAGTACGGGATTACCCAGTAAATCAAAAAATGTCCCCCTCTGACAGTTCTTTAATGAACATAATATAAAAATATAACCATTGTCTTTCGGTTTACTCCCAAATATTCATTCCCATATCTGAGTATTTTTTAATTTAGTGTCCTGTCCTCCAGTTGGCTACTGATTGGAACAGTTTCTGACAAGAGACAGAAATCCCACCCTCAAAATGTGATGCTGTCAATCACTAATTTCCCACTCTAATTCCTGGAATGAAGAAATCCCACACACATTAAATGTATATAAACCCAGGCAGTGACAAATGGCACACACTTAAGGCAGATAGTAGTACAATATATTTACAGTATATAGGAGTGCTACACCGCTACAACTACTGATAAACTCAGATTCGTTTGGTGCGGCTTCATTAGCAATCTGTGAAGTGTGGTGAGATTAATTGGATTTGTGTTAAAAAAGTAACTGTAGAAATTTTTAATGTGTTAATTGCACAAGTTAACAGCGATTCAACAGCAGACTTACAATTTACATATCTTTTTGTAAATTTTGTAGTGACTCATTAGAATGAGTGCTGAAGCAACTTCAGTTCTGTTTTGTCAGCTTTGTCTGCTCTACTGCTGCATTGTACTATGTGGATTTATAACTGTAGTTGTCATCCTCCTACCCAGTGATCCTTTCACATTAGCCGGTCTATTGCCCTCCTGACTCAAACTCTTCCTGGCTCAAGACAAATACTGTGCACCCTCACTATCTCTTTTTAATTCTCTGTTGATGTCACTAGAAAGAGTAGGAATTTCTACCATAAGCAGAGGGGAGGAGAGCATCCGCCTAGGTTAAATTCCAGCTCTTCCCACCCTCACCCATGGCATCTTCCAAGTGCCTAGCATCACAATATGCAACAAAGACAGTTTAAGTGGCTTGCTCCAGCTCACAAAATGAGTCATAGTTAGTAAGCAGTCTAAATACTTGACATTGGTTAAAATTAACTTAAACTTAAGGAAGTAACAAACTCATGTCCACCTGTCTTAGTGATAGCAATAGGTAAACTCAAATAGAAATTGAGAGATCTGATGAAAATAGTGATCACCAGAAGCTTGATTTATCTTAACTGATCTTATCTTAACCTGAGACTACCTGGAGACAAATGGCACAATAAGAGTAATCATTCTAGTGCAAGCCTTCATAGTCCCAAACTATATGACTTTGAAAGAACACACACAAGGGCTGTATTTGTAAGCCTATTGAATTTATAATTTTGAGAAAGAGATGACTGGTAGGAAGTTCCATTTTTAAAATTACAGTGTATAGGTAAGTGAATTGTGTTACTTAGGTACATGTAAAGCTAGGAAAATGGGGCAATACCCACAAATAGATTCATGGGTCCTTATTTATAGGATATAGCAATTATACTGTATGCATAATTTTACAAATTAAGCACATTTGCATGAAAGTACAGAAAAGTAGAAAATGTTCATACCAAAAGAGAAAACTAATTTTTGGTGAATGAAATTCTTGGGGCAGCACGGTGGCGCAGTGGGTAGCGCTGCTGCCTTGCAGTTAGGAGACCCGAGTTCGCTTCCCAGGTCCTCCCTGTGTGGAGTTTGCATGTTATCTCCTTGTATCTGCATGGGTTTCCTCCGTATACTCCAATTTCCTCCCAAAGACATGCAGGTTAGCTGCATTGGTGATTCTGAATTGTCCCTAGTGTGTGTGCCCTGCGGTGGGCTTGCACCCTGTGTTGGCTGGGATTGGCTCCGGCAGACCCCTGTAGTTAGGATATAGTATGATGGATGATATTCTTTTTAATTTAAAACATTTCTGAAGGCCCTATACTGTATGCTGAAATCTTTTGGTTTATGTCCTTTGAAGCAGATACAATTAGTTTATTTAGTCAAAGCTTCTCTTAAATCCTGTTTGAACTGACAGCATAGCAAGAAAATAAATAAGACAAACTAAACAGTTTCTGCTGAAATATATAATTGTTCATTATTTACACCGTATAATGAATTTTCTAAAAACACCCATTGATGAATAAGCCAGTGCCTTTTTATTTAAAACCTAATCCCAGACATAGGAACATAAATAGTCTAAGCACAAGTTTCCCACATAATAAGAATGCTTTCTAAAAATATAGTTCTCATTAAAAATCCTAATACATATACTTTAAATATCAGAAGACAAAGGTGTCTTAAAAAGAAAAAGTGATGTAATGTAACGTAATATGCAACGTGCATACTAATATAAAACAATATCCACTACAGAAGGCAACTATTTACATCAGTTGTTTCAGGAATGTAGTGTAAAGTACCAGAGATAAAAATCCATAAGAGTAATTGAAACTGGTGAAAGGCTGTATGTAGATAAAAGAGGGACAATTCTTCTGATGATAGGAGTTTGGTCAATGTCACTTCCACAAACACACAAGACAGAAGCAAACTGAAACTAGGCGAATGTTTCAGGCATGGATCAAGACTGTACCGCAATACAGGCCTGCTGCCCACAGGATAAAGTTATGGAAAATAATGCTTCTAATAGGAGCACAACATTGTCTTGTTCTGTTCCAAAGTTAAAAATCAGCAGCAAAGTTAGCCTTCCTTCACATTTGAAGGATTCTATTATTTCATCCATGTGGCTACAAATATGCTAAAATTCTTCAACATATTAACATAATCATAGGTCCACAGTGGGCTGATAAACTCCATTCATTGTAAGTGCAGTTACAGTTTTCTATCAGATTATCTAGTTTTTTTCAGGTATAATTTTCTACACGCCTTTTTTGCACCTTCTGTAAAAGCAGGTTTACCAGATAAGATTTTATTTTTGTCCAGGGAGCCAAACAGCAAATGTATTACATGTGAACATTCTGTTATTGGGGAGCATGGTGGTGGAACAGTGCTGCTGGGTGTGGGGAGGAGTGGAGCTTTATAAGTTTAAGCCTCTGATCTATTGTACCAAGCCCCTAATTGTTTTGTCCTCCCCCCACTCCTTGATGTTATAAGGGCATATCAACATGCTTGAAACCCAATGGGTGGACTCACTCACGCCCCCACCCTTCATTTATATGTAGACATACATAATGGAGGCTAAGAATCCTAATTTAATCACAATGTAGAAACAGCCCTGCACTGGAAGTCTCATTAGCTGACGTTTTCAGTGTGGCCATATAAAAGTTGGTGTCATACACAACAGTTTGTTTATGACATTCTAAATCTATAACATTAATTCTTTGTATTTTTGAAGTTCTGGTTAGTAATTCTGGGCTCTGAGTTCTGACTATGATTTAAGTTTTGTTATTTGGTTTTGGTTGTTAGATTTCAGACTTCCCAGTTACAACTTCTTTATTGGCCATGTTTTATCTCCTGGTCCCTTACTTTAAACATACTGCCACTTTTAATTACAGATAGTACGTATATAATGATTTTAGGTAGTAGCGCACCACTCATTTACCAGTAATTCTCCAGTGAGACATACTGCATAAAGAATCCAAATTCTATCTACAAACTACACAAGAATTAGTCTGAGGTATCTGCCACCCCACTGCTAATGCTTGTAAATAAAATATGATTTCTATCCTGTAGCTGTAATCTATATTTTTAATGCAAACTTCAACTCATCTCAGCAACAATAATATTTAAAATGATTGCATCACTTTACATGTAAGGTGATCTTTTATCATTAATAGCACTTAATTGCCTAGCACTATTCTTTCTATCAAACTATAGCAAGCGCAAATAAAATTTAACAGCAATTAAAAGCCTGGAATAAAGTAGTAGGCTATTACCTTCCTCTGTCATTGTTCTTGTTAACATATACACTACCACATGTAAATTACTCACAAGATGACAGACTCTATCCATGAATGTATTCAATAATACTGTATGTGTAAGGTAGCTTAATAAAAAATACCCTATTGGTACTTAAAAATCAGTAAGCTGTGCCTAGCCTTCTGCAATTCTAAGAAATGATTTTTCAGCCTGTGTTAGAATGATCTACAGTATATGCTGATGACATGATTCTATTTTTTAGATAGGAGATAGTATAAGATTTATGATGGTAACTGACCTTGGGCTTTGTGAGATCAGTGATATTGTTAAGAAGACAGCATCAATCTTTTGACAATAAATTATTTTGCAATTAAAATAAGCAGTGCAGCAAAGATGAATGACATGACAAATGGATAGATCATCATAACAAAATATAATTACTAAGAAATAAGAATATTGAAAAATAAAAATATATATTTTGAATTACACATGACAAGATCAGTATTTAAAAAGTGCATGCTGTGCATGTCAAATTGCAAGATTTCCAAGTTGTCCATTTCAATTTTCTTTGAAACTCTTAATTTTCTCCCACTATCTAAAATATCATTCTGCTGTATTTGTATCTGAGAATCTAGGTAAAACAATAATACTAGTAAGTTATTTAGAGTACTGCACAGACCACAGAACACAAAACTACCAATCAGGTGAAAATGCTAAAATGAACATTAAAATACAAATAGAAAACACATATAGTACTAAAAAGAATTTAGCTTATTGAAATCCTCTATTATACTTCTAACCATAGAGGATAGGATATCCAAGTATCTCTTATTAATTTTATGCTACGAGAAGAAATTAATTTAAAAATAAACTTTTAGATTAGGTTGGAGAAACAAACGGCCAACATTTTGGAGAATACTGGGATCAGAGTCCTAATGGCACCTCTACTCTTCCATCGTGATATCATGGTATGCACTGTATGTGTAATCAGTCACCCAGTCTAAGGCTGAAATAGCTAACAGGGAACCGTAATAAGAAGGAAAATACAATTAATGGAAATAGGAGATTTAAGTATAATTAGTGGAACACGCACACCCCAAATCTTCACATAAAAGGCTGTTGAAAGGGTTGTAGATCACCATCATAATGATAAATTTTGAAGAGGTAGGCACCATGTCATGTAAGAGTATCCATATAGCATGTAATGGATGGCAAAGAAAAGGAGTTGTTGATACTTTGTATTTGTTTGTGTGGTCATCAAATGTAAGGGAACATAAAGAGCACTCAGAGATGTTGTAAGTTGAAAGGCAAAATCAAAGTGTTTTATCTATACATATAAAGGAGAGTTGGGATCTGAGAGACTGTGTTTGTGTGTTTGTGGAGGGATGGAGAGTTAAGGCGGGTGGGGGAGTCACCTGATCATCTCCCCTCCCATTTACCTCATTTCATTCACTTCATTTCGCTCCGAGCTGAGCTCTGCAGCTGACACGGTCTTACCGTTCTTTTTCCTTAGTGTTCAGTCCTCTCTCCTTTAGTGATTTATATAAAGGAGAGTTGGGATCCGAGAGACTGTGTTTGTGTGTTTGTTAAGGGATGGAGAGTTAAGGCGGGTGGGGGAGTCACGTGATCATCTCCCCTCCCATTCACCTCATTTCATTCACTTCATTTCGCTCCGAGCTGAGCTCTGTAGCTGATGCGGCCTTGCCGTTCTTTTTCCTTAGTGTTTAGTCCTCTCTCCTTTACTGATTTACTGTTTACTAGATGCAGTACTTACTGAATAGTATTTTTTCCTTTAGTGTTTCTACTTAGTGTTTCTTAGTGTTTAGTAGACGCGGTGTGCCAGTGTTCCCAGCGGTGTTGCGGTTTACTGTTACTTTCTACTTCGTTTTTGTACTTTAGTATTTAGTAGACTTTTACTTTATCTCATTTACTGTTGTTTTTTACTGTTGTTCCCGGCGGTGTTGCCCTTTTTTACTTTAACTCATTTAGTATTTGGTAGACTCTTATTTTATCTCATTTACTGTTGTTCCCGGTGGTGTTGCCGTTTTTCCTGTTTCTATTTTTTATGTAGCATGTTCACGAATTAGTCTTAGAGAAAATTTATATATTTTGGCTCCAGGAGGACAAACCAAAAATGTTGTATATAAAGAAGCTCTATAAGTCGCATGTAGATACATAATTATTCCAACTACAGCGACTGCAGCGAAGTGCATGAGGTCTGCTAGTTGAAAATAAAGAACAGAACATGGAAAACACAAAGACAAAGAAATGCAAGAATATGATAAAACATTAAAGGAAAAGCTTGAGGTAATGTGTGTTAATTGGTGTTTTTCATGTAATGTTTTATATATTGTAAAGCTGATTTACAGTTGCTGCGGTGGGCTGGCGCCCGGCCCAGGGTTTGTTTCCTGCCTTGCGCCCTGTGTTGGCTGGGATTGGCTCCAGCAGACACCCGTGACCCTGTAGTTAGGATATAGCGGGTATGATAATGGATGGATGGATGGATGGATTTACAGTTGATTCATTGGAAGTGAAAACTGGTCAAAAGGTTAGCATGAATGCCAAAAATTAGCACTGAATTGTAGTACAGTGGGTTTAAATAAATGTCTAACAACCAAAAAAAAAGGTTAGTAATTACATTTACTCACTATATAGTGCTGTCTTACACTGATCTGTTTCTATCACGTCTTTAAAGAAGCATCTTCATGAGGTACTAAAGTAATCAGAGTCCACTCTGTCCTGTGTTGTAATTCCTCTGAAAATGATAGTGTCTTTCCATACTGTATTTTTGATTCTGAACATATAGAAGGCAATAAATTTCCACTTTGGCAACATTGTCTTTTTTTCCCTCTGAAAAATTGCAAACCCACATTGAGGACACAGATGAAGTGTCTCAAGTAGTGCTCATCTAACAAACATTGATGTGGGGCAGTTAAGACTAATGTTCATAATTTGGTGTGAGTGGCAAGTGATGGACACGTGAGACATGTGAGTGTATTTGTTGGGTTTATAGTCTATATCAGGGGTTCAGTCTGTTAATGGACCATATTATCATCACATTTCTCTATGGTTCTACAGTCAGGCCTACATCTTGCTTGGTATGTCCAGCTGCAAAATTTTGTCTTATGGTCTGTTGTATGGATGGCAGTAAATCAAGACCTGCGCTTGATTTGCCCACACACAGTGTTACCATTTGTTGGTTTTCATTATGGCAGTGGGTGGAGTGGTGGCTCTGAGGCTGGGGATCTGCTCCAGCAATCAGAAGGTTGCCAGTTCGAGTCCCGTTAAAGCCATTTGGGCCCTTGATCAAGGCCCTTAACCAGCAAGCACTATTCTTTCTATCAATTGCTTCATCCTGGGTATGAAATTAATCTGAATCCTGCCCTGCAAGCAGGTCCTCCAACTTGCAAGGAAAACTTGGGAGCTGGTGGCAGGATTGGCACTCAAGGCACTGTAAAGAACCTCACGCTGTTCCAGTGTGGTGCTGAGGTGTCACCTGTTACTCGGGTCCCAATCCGGATGGTTTCTCATGTGGTGGGTGCAGCAACACGGTGTAAAATCAGCAAATGCTCCCAACCTCTCTCTCTCTTCATGGCATTGTTTTGTTTGCACTTTTCTTTTGTAATGAAGCAAATGTACTTGTGCAAATTTTGTAATGTGGCAAATGTACTTGACGATCAGTAGATGTGCATATCCTGTAACATCAGACGTGTCAGGTTGGCCATACATATTATGAGTAGGACAACAGTGCACGTGACTATGGGTATCCTGTGCTGTAAGGCACGCTGCTGCATCTGTGCCAGCAACGAGAGGCTCTTGAAACCCAATTTTGCAAGAAATTATTGGCCACATTGGCCAAATGTCAAGGCGTAAGTTCTCGATTGAGACCAAGATCAAGATTCAAAGGCCAGGGGTGACTGTATTTTGTGTGACTGACAAAAAAAAGTCTGACAATTGTATATATAGATTGATGCAATTAGGTCCATAAGTATTTGGAAAGTGATACAATTTTGGCTCTGTGCACCACCACAATGGATTTAAAATGAAGCAATCAAGATGTGATGGAAGTGTAGGCTAGCAGTTTTAATGTAAGGCGTTTAATAAAAACATTGTATGAGCCATTTAGAAAAGACAGCCATTTTTATACACGATCTCCCCATTTTCAGGAGCTCAAAAGTATTTAGAGAAATTAACATAATCATGAATATAAAGATAATTTTTAATACTTGGTTGAAAATTGTTTGTAGTCAATGACTGCCTGAAATCTGGAACCCATGGTCTTCTCCATGTGCTGGGTTTACACCCTACTGATGCTTTGCCAGGCCTTTAACTGAAGCTGCTTTTAGGTGCTACTTGTTTGTTGGACTTTCTACATTAACTTTTCTCTTCAGCAAGTGACATGCATGTCCAATTGTGTTGAGGTCAGCTGATTAACTTGGTCATTGAAGAATATTCCACTTCCTTGCCTTGAAAAGCACTTGGTACGCTGTCACAGTATGTTTTGGCTAATTGTCTATCTGTACTGTGAGGCATTGTCCTATCAGCTTTGCAGCATTTGTCTGAATCTGAGAAGAGAGCATAACCCTGTACACCTCAGAAATCATCCTACAAATTTGTCAGCAGTCATATCATCAATAAACATCAGTGACTACTTCTATTGGCCGTCAAACATGCCCATGCCATGTAGGTAGTGTGGTGTAGTGATTACGGCTTTGAACTTGAAACCCCGAGGTTCTGGTTTCAGTTCCCAATTCTGAAAATTTGTGATCAGGAGCAAGTCACTTGACCTATCTGTCCTCCAATTGGAAAACCAAAAGACATGTAACCAATTGTATCATAAATGTTGTACGTTGTCTTGGATAAAGACATCAGCCAAATATGTAAATGTAAAACTGCCTCCACCGTGCTTCACAGATAATGTGGTAGGCTACAGATCATGAGCCATGTATAAAAATGGCTGTCATTCTTAAATGGCCCATACAATATTTCTGTTAAACCCTTTGAATTTTTGCTTTATACTCTAATCATGTAATTATTTCTTCATGACATATCCATTGTGATGGTGTATACTGCCAAAAGATTAAAATTGTGTTACTGTACAAATATTTATGGACATAACTGTATATTAGGCATAAAATATGCAAAACATATCATGACATGGTGCCATAGTGGTTAGTCCTGCTGCATTGTGTAGAGAGAAATTTCTCTGTTGCAATCCTGGCTAACAAACTGTCTGTGTGGATTTTGCAGGCTTTCTCTGAGTCTGTAAAAGTGCTCTTTAGCTTCTCCTTCATTCCAAAGACATACAGGTAAGGCTTATCAATAAGTCTCAACTGATATAGTGAAATTGTAAATGTGTGAATGTAGTCTGTAATAGACAACCACCTCTACCAAGGATTGGTTTGCTGGAACATGCTTCAGCTCTCAGAAACATTATATATAGAATAGTCTGCTTTAGAAAATTAAAGAATGAAATAATGCGTGCTTAGCCTGTTTTTGAAAGGGTTGAGAGTGATTTATACTAAATCTCATCTTCTTGTAATCTCTCCACATCGGGACACACTGATCTAAATGCTTTAATATATATTGAAAAAACCCATAATGCAGGGATCAGAACAGGAGGAGCACAGAAAATAACAGAAGCAAAAAACAGGTCTTAATTACATGTATTTTTTGCCATCCTCCTTATGTACATCCTAAATCACTTCAGAACACTCTCCCTTCTCAACTGACCTTTTCACTCATTTAGTGCAGCGTGTGGCTGATCCTTTCACTGTGAGTGAGCTGTTCTCAGGATGATTTTCTTTCTCTCTCATTCTTACTCTAGTGTCTCTAAAGTAAAACCCCTCCCCACCAGCATTTTTCCCAGCATCTTCTGTCATTTAGTAAGTGCCTACGGATATACAGTGGCACTCCCAGTGTGTGTTTCTCTCTCTCATTTAGAAGTTTTCAATAAGACTGTACACTGTTCTTTGCCAACACAGTGATAAATCTTTGCCAGCCTGACACCCTTTCACAGTACACATTAGACAGCAGTAATACATTAGACTGCCAAAAATAAGCAGTTTGTTTAATTGACTGGATTTCTTTAACAATGTTAATGTATTGTACGCTGTACAAATTTTAAGGGGTCTGGATTAACTTTGACACTTTTGCTGATGGTGCTTAACTGTATTTATCAATTAAATTGAATAATACATCTTCTATGACATAATTAATTGACTGCTTTAGCGAGGTGAAGCAGTAGATTAGTGAAAATTATTTATCATTAATTTAGATAATTTGGTGGAACAAAACATGGTATACATTATTGTCTAGGATTCAATAAACACAGCGAGAGGGAATCAATACATTCCTGAAATATTTTTGGAAAACATTTTTGAAATTTAATTCATTAGTAAAAACATTTCCTTTTGTTTTATCTGCTCATCATGGCTCTTCACTTACCACTGCTGCTTATCTGGGTCTTTACCCATATTGAGGCACACACTGTCTGCTCACTCACTGTTACTCTCCCATGGCAGCCTTTCTTACACAGAGTTCTTGATACTGTTGACCATAGTATATTGAATGAATCTGAGAATGTGTTTAGGAGGACTGTCACTTTTCCAAGGTGGTTTTATTTGTGCTTGTGAAATTGTATGCAATGTATGCCTTAATCCAAAGACAGTACCCTCATTTCTATGTGGAATTAGATATGGTGATCCTCAAGGCTGGGTGCTGGCTGAATATGTCCCCCATTACATATGTCATTAGCCTGTGTTTTGGGTGATATTTTTTGATCAGATAACATTTGTTCATATTAAAAACCAGGTGCAACTGAACTTGTGATTGGATCAAACCGGCCATATTTGGAGGTAGTTTAGAAACAGATTGCAACCACATAGCAGCCACATTTAACAGATATGTAAATGCATATGTGTTTTACAGTATATCCACGTTCAGAAAATACACAAGTAGGAGATTATCTGAATTTTGGCATGGAAGGTGATCTTGAATCTTCATTGTGGACTCTGGTGATGCACTTTAATGCCAGATGTAATGTCTTCTTTTTTCGGCTGCTCCCGTTAGGGGTTACCACAGCAGATCATCCTTCTTCTTCTTTTTCTTCTTCTTTGGCCAGCAGTAACCCAATTTCCACCAGCACCCTGTTGGCGGTCGTTGTTAACCCGGGGCTCTACCGATCAGGTATGGAAATTTGTATTGTTGTCCGCATATTGATTTGGCATATTTTACACCGGATGCCCTTCCTGACATAACCTTCCCCATTTATCCGAGCTTGGGTCCGGCACGAAAAAACACACTGGTTTATGCATCCCCTGTGGCTGGGTTAATGCCAGGTGTAATGTATTCAAGCTAAATTATATCTCAGTACAATTCCGATCATTCTCACCAATCCTGTTCAACATGTACATTGAGAGAATAATTATAAAAGTACTGACAAACAATGAGTTGTGTGGGGAAAGTTGGAGAAGGATGGATTACATCTGTAAGATTTGCAGACGATAAACCAATAACATTAAGCAATGAAGGACTACAGAAACTGACCGAATAACTAGATTACATATGCAAGATGTTTGGATTAAACATCAATATAAAGAAAACAAAAGTGAAGTGTATATCAAAGTAAAGAAGAGCAAAAACAAGTAATAATAAAAATTGAAGAACACATCTTGGAAGAAGTGGACAGCTTTACATGTAAATATTTGGGAAGTATGTGATCAAGAGAAGGCTGAAATGGAAAAGAAATAAAAATATGTATAGCAGTGCGAAAAGCAGCCTTCAATGCAAAATGAAAAATTGATAAGAAATAGAATGGATAGAACATGAAAAGAATCCTTGAACCAGTAATCTGGAGCATTGTATGGAGCAGAGAAATGGACAATGAGGAAAGGGGATATAAACAGAATGTCTAAGAAAACAAAGGGAACAAGATAAAGGTTTGGGGGGTCCACTCTTTATATTGTCTGGATTGCTGTAAGGCAAAATTGCTATGGTTAGCAAAAGAGTAGTCATTTTGGACTAAGTCATATATCAGATTGAAGAACCGGAAGATTGTCGGTTTATATGGCCGATTGGGAGGAAGAGGTGGGTCATTAATGGGAAGTGACGTCATGAAACTAAACTAATGAAAAAGCGCCGGAAAGGATTAATGAAGAAAGGGGCATTCTTGAAACAGTGAGAAGAAGGCAAGAAAACTGGGTGGGACATATACTAAGAGGAGATGGATAGTTGAAAATAATGCTGGAGCACTAAAGGGTTTTATTACCCAAAGCAGTTGAACATTCAAAACAGTGCCCCATAAATACATAGGGTCTTAAGAATAACAAAAAGCTAAGCCTTCTGGCCATTTTATTTAACCTCTAGCCTCTTCTCCTTACCTAGCAACTTAGCAATGGCTTCGTCCCAACTCTTAGAACCTCAGTATGCTGACTGTTAGTGCCAGCTGTCAAGAACCTACATTGAGCTCCAAGTGTAGGAAGTAGAGGCTTCAGTAGAGCCCCAAAATCTGCAATGATCTTCATAACAGTTTCAGGGATGTCCCATTGGTCTCAATATTCTTTCATTCATTGTCAAATCCGCTTGTTCCTTAACAGAGTCGCAGAGATCTGCTGGAGCCTATTCTAGCTAGCAAATGCACAAGGCAGGAACAAACCCTGGACAAGGTGCCAGTACACTGCAGGGTGAACACACACACACACCAGGGCCAGTTTAGCATCGTAAGTTCACCTAACCTGAATGTCTATGGACTGAGGGAGGAAACTAGAGCACCCAGAGGAAACCCATGCAGACAGGGGAGAACATACAAACCCCACAGAGGGAGAACCCATGATGTAAACCTTCGTCTCTTTACTTTGAGGCAGCAGCACTACCACTTTGCCACCATGCTTCCCTGGTCTCAATATTAATATATTTTTTACATTGGCGGTCCTGTCTTCACACACTGATTTATAGTTCTAACTATTGTTTTAATCAACTGTAGCTATTTTTTTCTCTTCATCATGTCACTGTCATTTTTATCAAATATTTCCCCTTCATCTTGGGTACATTTTGCTGCACATTTTCTTATGAGCGTATTTGTAAGCTCAGGCTGCACTATCCAGTACCTTATTATTTGCTGACTACAGCCCTGAGAGAATATAACATGTTTCCATCTAGGACACACTTCATTCTTCTGTGATGGTGTCTCTGCCCATCTGAAGTACCTACTACATTCACAAAGAATGCTGGTGTGTGGAGGTGTCCATGTTATTGCCTTGGTATGGCATCTTCTGTTGGCATGGCAAGTATTTATGCATTGCTAGGGCTTTGTATGACCTAGTCCTATTCTTGTGACACCTTAAAGTGCCTATAATCTCAGCCCTGACTAGCCTCCTCACCCAGTATTCCTATATATGTAGATTTCTCTAAATAATAATTGTGCTTAACGTTGTGTGCTTTTGTTGCATAGCAATTTGATATTTCAGTTTAAAATCTTTGTAATAGTATAAAGAGTAACTGGTGGTATACAGTAAGCACTGTATAAGAACAAACTGAATTGGATTAAGTTCTCTTAAAGGCAGAACTATAATCATCAAAGCGGATTCACCTGTCCTCCTTTTCAAGGTGAGACCAGTTTAAAGTAGAGTGGACATGGAGAGGCTGGAATAGTGCAGTTGACTTGAGTTGTGTCTGTTTTTTCCAAGCACTTTTTACTTTTAGATAGACTTAAGATAACAATGCCTCACATTCTTCTTTCTTTTTGTTATTTGCTTTGAATTAATCTTTTCATAAATCATGTGTAAAATATGGATCAAGGCAGTGTGTTTAATGCAGCCAGCAGTGATGAATTAGAGTTGGATTTAGTTGCAGAGAAAGTGTACTTGCCTAGATTAGTTTTCTAAATGAAGCGTGACAGCACTCCTTCAAAAGAAGTGGTTACTTGGACATGAGTGCATCACTTTTCAAGGTTAAGGATGTCACTTTTGGTGTTCAGCTGTGGTATGGAACCTACAAAGATACAAAACTAGTTGGGTTCCTTGCTATCCGACATACTCTAAACCTCTGGATAAAGTTGGTTATGTGAGTAGCAGAACTCACTTTATTCCTTGGGGGAGAGTTGCACAGCGGCCGGAACTGATGAACGCTTAAAGAAATGGTTAACTGCTTAGGTATTTGTGGGACAGGCCTGACTTGGAGTAAGAACACTGGGAGTATTAAACACCTCACTGGTGTGCAAACATTGTTATTTTGATTTAATATTTAGCTTTCAAGTACAACTTTCTCTAAGCTTTGGATATGTCCATTTATTTATTTCTTTTTTGAAAATACTGTCCATTTTGTTCATATTTAGACCAAAATGCTGCATGATCAGAACACCTGCAAGTTATAGCTGCTTGGCAAATTTAATGCCCTGGTAGTAAGAAAGATCTGTGCATTTAGATAACCTTTCAAACTGTAGCTGATGGCCATTCATTGCGTCCTTTGAATTCCTTACTTCTTTACTGGGTTCACACGGTCTTGTTTTTTAACTCCCATTTTTCACTGTACATTATTTTTCTTAATCAGCATTTTTGAGTTTTATTTGCATCTGCCAATGACAGTTATTATATTTTGAATTCTACCGACAATTTGACCTTGTGCTCACATTTATGATATTGATTGGCTTAGATTCAAAACCATAGGATCAACCATAAAATATGTTGTCATCTGCTTTATTAGCTGCTGAGTGTTTTTGGCTCACAAATAACTCTGCTTTCAAAAACAACTGTGATATTTGTAAGGGAAGGTTGCAGGCAATGCAGGGCTGTCTATGCATCCAGAGACCAGGTCTATATTTAAGGACTCTACTTCTCTATTAATTATACCTATCTCATGTATATGTGCATTTTTATTACTGTTTAATCAGTATTATTGTCTAAGTTTAATATGTTTCCTCTTTGATTGTATCTAATTCTTTGACATCTTGTAAAGAACTTTGAGCTGCATCCTTTGTATGAAAATATGCTATAAAAATAAGTGTTCTTGTTGCCTATTATATGACAAAATGACTAAGTCTGCTCGAAGCTGTTCATAGTTGCAGAATTTCGAGCAGCAATTCACAGCTGTTATTGCATCTCCTCACACACCTTTTAAAGTTTTAAGTGTCTATATGGATTAACAGAAGTAATAACATGCTCATTAGAGCTTAGTGCTGCAGTCCCTGAATTCAATGTTTCCTTTAATTTCTCAAATTAATTTAGTCTATAGGAAAATTTTCTCAAGATAGTTTACTTTCTTTGTTCTTTTTTATTTAAACAATAAAATACAAAAAGTCTGAATTTGCTTAAGTCGCCGTAATTCCGAGTGCTCATAAGAAATGTAACGATTTACTTCATGAGGTAGAAGTACATAACAAACAAGAATAGCTATGTCAGATATTTGAAATATTAAAATGTGTGCTTCACTTTAAACATTTAAACTTTAAATAGTCTCAACTGTGATAGAAATTTGTAATTTTGTCACCCTCTGATAGAGGTCTATAGATAGTGAGATTCCTAGTAATGGATCAAAAGCCAAAAATAACATTATGCTCTAAACCACTAACCTTGAAATAGTTGAAATAGTTTAAAACGTCACCCCACATGCCCTGATCGGTTGTCTCCCCTGGTTGTTCTATCACACTGACCTCCTAGCCAGGTATTGTTCCTTGAGCCAACTCTGCTGGAACTCCAGTGTACCCAGTTCCAAACTGGCATCTTTTTCCAACTTCCTGGCTAAGGCATAGAATACCCTGTCTTTCGTCTTGTGCTTCCAACAGGCTGGCCTCCCGTCCAGGTAAGAAACCTTGCCTCATCATGGCTGGGACTTCCCCACATGAGTGTCGTACTTTACAAGTTTCATATATGTCACCCTTCCCCCTTTCTCCTTTTAACTAGAATATTCAGCTCTGTCTTATTTTGTGTTTTCTCTGAAATTTTGCATTTTAAAAGAAGCCTTGACTCAACACTCATATAATTTCCAACATTTCATGTACATGCTTTTCCATGTACATTGAATATTTCAATATGTATGCCTAAATGCATGCTAAATATTTGTGTAAATTACGGTATGTAAATAGAGCCAAAGGATTACATTTACATCTGCATATGCTATTAAAGATTAATTGATTTTTTTTTTTTTTGCAGTATGCTGTATTATAGGGGTGCCCACAGTTTTTCGGCTTACGAGCTACTTTTAAAATGACCAGGTCGAAATGATCTACCTACATTAAAAATGATTATATATATATATATATATATATATATATATAGTGATGTATGGCCGGCCGCTCATCCTGGCCAATCTCCCCACGCCGCCAGGTGGAGCCCTCCCTGCAGTATGGAGGTGCCCCGAAGACCAGCAGGGCATCATTGACATTGGAGTCTTTATACACAGCCCTGCTGGATACCATGGGGGCCGCTAGGAGACGCTGCAGGGAGGAACAACGAATATTTGCCTTCGGAACGAAGACCACAAGCCATTTAAAAAATAAGTCTAGAGGGGTGCAGACAGGAAAGGGTCTCTCCCAAAAATAAAACGGGGGTCTCCTGACAAAGAAAGAAAAGATATTGAGACTTCAGAGGCGGCGGGGGTCTCCTCCTCAGCAAGAAAAGGGGCGGACCTAACTTTTCCTAATTGTTTTCAGTCTCGCAGGGGGAGAATAACAGGAGGACGGAGGCAGTGCTACGGATGCCGAAGGTCGGGCCACATTTGGTGAAACTGTCCTTGGAGAGCAGGGGACCAGGTGTCGTTTTGGACTAATATTCCCCCTAGATTCTCCAGGGAACGAGAAAAAAGGATCAGCCAAGGTTCGACCGGAAAATCCTCTTGGAGAAAGACTTCCCTGGCGGGGCTAGCCGCTCTGAATTATAATTCTTCGCTGAGGGAGAAGTACTGTGATGTATGGCTGGCCGCTCATCCTGGCCAATACCCCCACGCTGCCAGGTGGTGCCCTCCCTGCACTATGGAGGTGCCCCGAAGACTAGCAGGGCATCATGGACATTGGAGTCTTTATACACAGCCCTGCTGGATACCATGGGGGCCACTAGGAGACGCTGCAGGGAGGAACAACGAATATTTGCCTTACACCGGGGTGTAAGAAAAGGACTTTTGATCTGACCCGGAAGTGATAGGAGATCACATGGACTGGGGATTGGAAACACTTCCGAGTCAGGGAATATAAAAGGACTCTGGGAACTCTCAGACGACGAGCTGAGCTGGAAGGAATGGTGGCAACGATTCTGGGAGTGGAGGATTGGTTTATTGTAGTATTGGTTATTGTGATTTATGAATATAGTGGAGAGGAAGGTGCTTTGTACACTGTTGTGTATTAATAAAGTCAATACTTGGACTTTTATCTTGTGTCTAACGTATTGGTCAAGGGTTCAAGGGTGCGATAGCGGACCCAATCTGTCACTATATATATATATATTGTAAGAGCCATTTTCCTAGTTCTATAAAATGTATGAATATTTACTAGATGATAATGCATAAAATATGGGAGGTTCCTATAACCTCCGTGAATAGAATTGAGTTGGTATTTTCCTGTCATTTTCTAACAGTTTTGAGCAAACAAAGTTCTCCAGTTAGTGTCTAGCCTTGCCTTGTGTAAGGTATAGAGGCATACGGTTTTTTAACCGTGTCCTTGTTTGTGCTCATGTTCGTGCTTGCGCACGTGAACGTGCCTCGGTGCATGTCTATGTGCCAACGGCCTACAGGCCTTTTGAGTGTGAAGTAACTCTTAAAATAAAAGATTTAAGTGTTGAACCGTATGTTTAAGGCATACAGAAGAAGAAATTAAGAACCTTTTAAGTACAGAAATAACCAAAGCTTCTTAAGAAAAACTAAGTCTATAGAAGATACATTTTTTTTTCTTTTTTTGCCTTTATTCTGTGTGTAACTATTTTTCTTTTTATTCTTGTGTGGATTATTTGCTTTTAACTTTCACTAAATATTTTAAAACGAACTTTTGGACTGTGAGATTTCTTTGACACGCGTCTTACCCGTGCCTGACTTCGCCTTATGCATCGGCGGCTACATATATATATATATATATATATACTGAGTATACTTTATACATAAAATATATGTTGTCGTACCTTGCATAACTGAATAACCTTTATGGCACAATAACACTTCAATACATTTATGGTCACTACAGTATTTGGATTTAATAATCGTCATGTGGGAAACGGCTGACTCGCAAAAATAAGTAGAGCCGAATAATGCAGTCAAGGAGCTTTTGAATTCAGCCGAGTGAAACATGACTGCTGTCCGATTAACTGCGATTTTAGTTCCCTTTCCTTTCTCTTTCTCAGATCGTTTTTGGAAGGACGTCAGTTTCGTAGTTTTTATGAATAGTTCGAAAATGCCTTTCCACATTTTCCTTCTTTGGAATAGCAATGATAGATTGACAGATCAGACAAACGCACTTCGATTGTGACATTGTGAGAAAAAAAATCCTCTTCCAATTCCACATCCAGCCCATACCCTCCCCAAATAATTTTTTTTAATCCCTTCTTTAGTCGATATAAACTGGAAGGCTAACTAGATCACAGCCGGAGTCGTTTGATTGTGCATGTGGGATGACCAGTGTGTTAGAAGAGAAGAGATCTCAGACTGGCCGCCCTGTATGTCAATCAAGTGGCAAATGACTAACATTAAAAAAAAATTTTTTTTTGAATGCAACGCGATCTACCTGCACGACCTTTGCGATCTACCAGTCGATCGAGATCGACACATTGGGCACCCCTGCTGTATTATCTTTTAATTTGCTATTTTTGTTTTGCTATTATTTCTGCCCTACAATGCACATGTGTTCATCTTTTTAGTTATGAACAATCACTCCAGTCAATTTACTTGCTCTACGCAACCATTAAGACAGACCCTAGAGTAATAAAAACCTCCAGAAAACCATGTCAACTAGGTGGACTACTTATGAAAGGTCATATAGCTATATCTGGATCACAATAAATAGAAGAAGAATTACAAAAGTATTGCCGACAACCCAGTTTAGACAAAGCTTTTGGAAAGCTGACACTTTACCTATGTTTTTTAAAGACTTATCCACGCAGTCCCACAGTTATTGTGGTAAAAGAAGTAAGCCCATTATAAGGTTTAAAGTGTCATTAAAAGCACCTACGCCTTATCTGAAGGTACTTTTATTAAAATGTTTTTTGTAATAATGTAATGACATTAATCCTCCAAGAGTATTTTAACATGATAAAAAGAAATTTGTGTTCCTGCCAAGCTAAAGTTGTTCTTTCTTTGACACTTTGCTTTGAAATAAAATATTGGATCATAAAAATGGTCTACCTTTTTTATATATTATAATTATAATTATATATTTGGCAGTTTCTTTTGTGACTTAAAAGATCAGGATACATTTCAATTGTTTTTGCAGTTTTTTTTCAGTTGAAGCAAAGAAAAATGAAGTGACTTGTTCTTGACAACATAGAGAGTTGGAGGCCAGGACTCTGGTTCATGTTTCACTGACCTTGCTACTACACCATATTACCTTCTAGCTTAAAACTATGAATCACATACATATTATATGATTTATGAAACTTATGAATGGGACTAAATATTACATTTTAATGATTTATCTTTACCCTTTATACTGTGGCTACTGTTATGCAACCTATTATTGTACATCAGGACAAAATATTATTACAACATTTGTAATTAAATATTGTAAAACAACCTTTCTCTGCGGTGGGCTAGCGCCCTGCCCAGGGTTTGTTTCCTGCCTTGTGCCCTGTGTTGGCTGGAATTGGCTCCAGCAGACCCCCATGACCCTGTAGTTGGGATATAGCGGGTTGGATAATGGATGGATGGAAAACAACCTTTCTTATTTATGCTATTTTAACCGCACAGAAATAATGGTAGTGTATAATTCTGATTAACTCTTGAATATAAATTTCATGTTAACAAGAAAAGTTAATGTTTTGAATCGCTGTATGAATCATTTTGTTTCTGAATGCATTATTTGGCAAAATTATACCATTAAGACTGTACGGGATATTGTAAAAAAATGAAAGATAGTTATTAGTAAACTTAACACATTCAGCATGGAATTCCTATATGGAATACATTCTAAGTGTATTATAGCTATACTGTAATCCAAACTACTTGACTATATTTTTGTTTTCAGAAAATTATAGCTTTTACAGAAATCAGTCCTTAGCACTGTATTCCATAGCCACCTCAACCAAACAGTCAAATCATAAATTCATAAACTGTTACAAGTAGAGTAGGATTCCTTTCTATGTTAAATATTAACAGTTCATGAAACATCATTGAATGTATTCAAATGAAATACTATAAAATAAGTACACAATAGATTTCTTTTTACAGCAGCTAATCACAAAGTCAGTTATTTTAAATATCATCTCTTACTTTCGTCACAGTCGTATCTGTCCCAGCTGCAGGGGTGCAAATCTAGAATAAGCCCAGGACTGGCTGTAGCCCATCACAAGGTATTCTTAAACACAGTTCTACACTGGCTCACAATTGGGCAAATGTTCTTCTTTTTCACTTCTTCATCATCTTCACCCACTTCTATGTGGGGTCGATATGCTTGATCAACCTTCTCCAAACAGCTCAGTTCTGCACCTTCTCACCAGTCAAGTCCTTAACCTAAAAGCCTTGAGAATGTGCCAGGTAACCAGGGTTCCCCATTCAGCACATGAAAGAGAAGACAACACAGAGTAGGCTAACCCACTTGTTCTTAACATGCTTTCCTGCCACAACCTTCTATTGGGCTTTGATCTAAAGAGATCAATTGGTGATTTTCAGTTGAAGGAAGGTAAGTTGATGTGTTTTTAAGCAATTCACTGGCATACATTTGATACAGTTATGAATTGTCCATTGAGCAGTGCTAGTTTTGGGTTGTGGATGTTTCTTTGGCATTTCAGACTGGCTCTGCAGTAATCTACGTCAAGGCCAAACCTCTTTTAAAAGTTTTTTGATCCACCAAGACCATTTTGATTTCTAGGGTTAAGAATCAGTGATACAACTAATTACAACCTTTGTAGGCTTCAGTAACCATTCAGATCATTTAACCCCAAGCAGATTATTTTTGAGCATATGTGACATTATTAATTGACATCTCCAAAGTGACCCAGTATTAGTGAGTATCTAGGTTATTATAGTTAACGAAAACTAAAATCAAAACTGAAATTATTATTTAAAAAACATTTTTGTAAACTGAAATAAAATAATTAACAAAACCAAAATGAAAAACTAAAACTAAATGAAACTATTAAAGTAGCTAGAAAGACTAACTGGAATAAAATAATAATTTACTAAACATAATTTTAGTTTTCATTTTTGAATGAATATTCTTGCTGTTAGTTTATAACCATTATAACATTTAACTCTAAAACTGAAAGTCATCCACCATGAGCTGTCCGCACATATTCATCCAGTGAATGGCAGGTGTACACACAGCATTTGCGCTGACAGAGCGAGCTCAATACGGCAGTGTAAAGCCTGTGAAATAGAAAGCGATGTTCGTGCCATCTTTCTTTGCACTTGTTGTATATCAAGATGTAATTCAAACACCTGAAATCAGAATGTGCTGGTCAACGAAACCTTTACCGTATGGACAGAAAAATCAAGAGTAACATTTCAGTTTATTTCCCAGGTGCCTGCTTTTTGTTGACAGTAATTCACCTGCCACTTCGCACACAAAGTATCGAGACAGAATAATCATGAAAAAATTCGACCTTGACATTTTGATGAATCTTGATGTTTTAGACCTCCCCAAGTATGAAAATACAGTTTTTTGGAATTATGGCTGCATGTGTGTGTAAACACAATATCTCAAAAACTCAACTAGATAGATGGATGAAATTTGGCATGTAGTTGTTACACCACAATTGTAGATCTGTATTAACTTTTGGGCCAAATCCATTAACAGAAGTGCTACTTTACCTGAACACATGCTCCATTTTTTTATTCATACAGCTGCATAGTCTGATTTATTCAACTTTACTTTCATAATAATTGTTCAATATATTATTAATTTGATTTGATTTGTTGTTGATGGTTCTTTAATGTACATAATATAATCATTGTCTTGCGGTTTACTCCTCAAATATCCATCCCCATATCTGAGTACACGAGAAAGTCGAGGGGAGACCACTCCTGATTTTTGAAAATAAAGCGCCGTTCATCGAGAGATTGACAATGTCATCATACAAGATCAGCATATTGTTACTGACCAATCACTTTTGCTTTAAAAATGTCTTTTAACAACAAAGAGATACACACCTTGTAAAATTCCTGAGTTAGCAATGTCTCCACTGAACTACAGCTAGGTAGGTGAAGAGAGTCCGCCAAGTAATGAAAAGCTAAACATACTAATTTGTTTTTGTATTTATTCTATATTTATTAATTTATTTTTTTTAGTTCATATTCACAGCTCAAAATACCTGATAATAATCCAGTAGCAGAATTATGTTTTAAAATATCTGTCCCCATTTTTTAAATGTTTCTTTCTCTCTCAAAACAGATAGTTAAAATATCATATTCTTTTTGTTCTTAACATCAGCCATATCATACATATTGCATACCAGGGATTTTTCCTGCCTTGCATCCAAACCTGCTGGGGTAGGCTCCAGATTCCTGTGATCCTGCTGTGGATAAACAGGCTTAGATAATGTATATATTGTTCTTAACCTCAGATGCTGTCTCTGTCATTTTTTGCCGGTCCATACTCTTATTACCTGCTCTTGCTCTGCTCATTATGGGTTTACTGTTCTTATGGTGGGCTATTCAAGTCTCACTGCCCCTAACCTTCAAACTACATGCTTGTTTTTCTTTGTTTCCCTCAATACAGCTAGGTGGGGTCTGCACACTGATTCAAGCCTAAGAGCCTTGTTCTTCCTTAGCCCCCCGTGATTTTCATGGTCTTTTCTTAAAATTCTGAATGCAAAATTCTGTCTATAAATTGTTTGTGCCTGAGATGGAATCAGAGATCAATATGGCTGGTAGGAAATAACAAAGCCCAGTGTCTTAGATTTTTGAATGCAATATTGACGGCATTCATTATAAGTACATTGTTGTTGGAGCAGAATATGTTGTGTGCTGTAGACATTTAGAGTAAAAAACCCTCACACCTTAAAATTCACCTAGTTTTCGTTACAAATTGGCCCATTCTGGGTAATAAAAGGAAAAGAAAAAAGTGCCAACAGTCAAATCACATAGAAAATATTTTAAAAATTATAAAATTGTGTAAAATTGTTCATATTCAGTACCTTGTTTTGACTATGCTTGTTTTTATCATACTAAAACAAAACCAAATAGTAAAGTGTGTTGTGTAGTGTAGTAAGCTTCCACTAACATTAAACTCGTATCCAAACCCGTTAAGTGTACATTTCTGTCTCATTGTGACACAAAAACTAAACTCCATAGTATCTCTTTAACCTTACTATAATTACTAAAACTAAAACTGAAACTACTATATACAAAAATAAAATAGAAATGTCTTTGTAAAATAAAAGCTAAATTAAAACTAAAAATACATGATGAAGGAAAACTAAAACTAAACTGAATTTCCAAGTAATGTCAGAAAAATATAGAAATAAAAACTAATATAAAAAGGCGAAACTATAATAACCTTGGTGAGCATACATGCATGACGTATTCTGCTCTGTAATATACTGGCAACCTAGCCAGTGCTGGTATCTTCAGATAGTGTGCCTCTGTGACCCCATGTTCAGAAAATGATTAGATTAATATCTCAGACCTGGTATATTTCATGTTTTTGAATATAAAATGACCTATTTGGGTAGCTAATTTATTTATTTACTTTTTACTGATTCACAGGACAGCGAGAACTGCATAATCCATGGTATAAATGATCTAATAATGTTTTCTTTTTTGAAATATTGTTTCCAAGAAATGTTATTTTTAAAAATTGAACTTTAATAATAAGTGAGCATTGTCTGAATACAAACAGAAACAAAACAAAGCAATACTACAGGGTACATTTTTGAAATTATTTTGACCCAATGTTATAATAAACCAGTACTGCATAATTGATAGAATGATATTTGAAGGAAAACAAATAGGTGGCCTTGTCAATATAAAAATCTTGCAGCAATAATCCAAGATACATTAAGAAGGAAATTCATACAAGTCATGGTCATACTGAAATGATTTGTAAACTTTGCCTTAAGAAAATGCCTCTGGACTGTAGGGGGAAAAACAGCCTTTGAGAAGAATCACAGTAGCCCTGAGACAACATACATACACAAAGCAGAAAAGACTTGCAGACTGGAAATGCTCAAGTGCTGAATTGCTGCACAGCAAACTCGCCACTAGGCCCAGACCTCCACATTCCACATTCTATAAACGTTTCAACCTTGGTTTTATAGTAACTCTTTGGAAACTGTATATGGTTCCAGCATGAATGTAAAGACATTTAACAGTAAGAGTATTTTTTTGCCTTGAGAGAAATGTTTAGTTTTTGGCATTTATTAGTCTTTGGTGAACTGTAGATTAGTGCCTGTGTATAGTATACTTAAAATGACTTTAATGTCCAGTGGCACAACTGAGTCTGTTTATGAATTAACATCTTCTTAGAGGTTGTGACCACCATGTGGTATGCCAGCTCCCCAACACCCAAAACAGGCATATACCAGGCACAAATCCAGCAACACACATTTATTTGGAGTGTGGGAAATGCTTTCTTTTGTTTCCTCACTACTGCACCTTGTGCAGAACAGTATTAAGCACAATAAACACAATTTTCTTTATCTTGTTCCTTCTTTCTTCTTCTACCTCCACTCCTCCTCTGGTTCCTCGAGTGAAGTGAGGTGTCTTATTTTATGCTGCATCTGGGAGTACTCCACATGTCTCATTTGGAATGTCTGGAATCACTCCAAGGTATGGTGAAAGCCTAAATTAGGACTCTGCGGCTCCGTCTGGCGGCTGTCACAGAACCCACCAGGACTGTACCAGACTCCAACTCCCATGGAGCCTTGTGGGGATCTGAGGTGCCACTGCAACCCAGGGGGACTGCCATCTAGTGCTCCAGTGGAGGTAGTGCCCTGTGTACATCTGCTCTCCTGGGGCCTCATGTATAACGCCATGCGTAGAATTCGCACTATAACATGGCGTAAGCACAAAAGCTGAAATGTGCTTACGCACAGAAAAATCCAGATGCAGGAATCAGTGCGTACTCCAACTTCCACGTTCTTCCGCTACATAAATCCTGGTTAACGTGAAAAGTAACGCTCGTGCATGCGCTTCATGTAATGCCCCAACTCCTCCCAGAATTACGCCTCTTTGAATATGCAAATCAATATAAATCGCCCTTAAGCTCAGCCTTCTGTGAAAAGACAATGTGAAAAGCACGGGGGAAAATATAAGAATTTCAGCGAATACCAAGTGGAGGCAAAGGAAAAACATACTATTTGTTTAATTAAACCGTGGTATAATCAACAAAAGGAAGTTGATCAAGTGACATAGCATGTTGGAGAAACTTGAAAGCTCACGTTCACAAAGTCGAAAAGTGCTGGAAATAAAAAAGAAATCACATATCAAAGTCGCCGTGAAAAGGCGAGTTGTAGCCCACCATCTGAGTGTCATATGAAAGCTTATTAGGGTACAGAGA
Source organism: Polypterus bichir lapradei (assembly GCA_026402145.1). Taxonomy (NCBI): domain Eukaryota; kingdom Metazoa; phylum Chordata; class Cladistia; order Polypteriformes; family Polypteridae; genus Polypterus; species Polypterus bichir. The sequence goes on along the minus strand of JANRMT010062806.1, from coordinate 33,042,859 downwards.
AAAAAAAGGCACACAGTGGGGAAAAAGCACGAAATGTCAACTTCAATCTTGAAATTTCCACTTTAATCACGTAGTTTATTTTGTCATTAAAGTAGAACATCATAAACTTCATCTTAAAATCGTTTAGTTAACCAGTTTCTCAAATCACATCGTAATTAAAGTATAGCACGTTAAATGCTTTGTTTTGTATGTGATCTTCTATGTGCTCTATGTGTGTGAATCACTACTTGCTTCTTAAACCGGCTCTCTTCCTCCGACAGGACACAGAATCCATTACATTCATGATATTACAGCTCTCTGAATAACTAAAATACTGAGATGTATACGTAATATCATTTTCATGATGATAGGAGTTAAAACGTGTTATTAAACATGGGTTTCACGGCACAGTGATTGTGTGCGACCTTCAATGAAATTATTTATTGCAGCAGTACTCAGGGCTGGATCTAGGCAGAGAAAGAATCGGTGGCCCCTTCGCCCACCAATGTCAATATGGTATCTTATGCACGGTGGATGGCACTGCATAGCCGCCTCGTGCTCATGACACAAGCGTTTAACTTTTGTCGAAATTTGCCTCTGTGTTTTTACCTGTGTCGTTATTTTCTCTTTTTGTTTTACATTCAATATATATTGGCGTGGTCGCCCCTGCAGTCCTTGCTTTTCTTTCTCCAAGTAACCGATCGCCACACAATCAGCTCTGTTATAGACGTTAAGCCATCTGTAAGCTTAGAGCACCGATTCTTCAAAACGTTTAAGGAACATTGAAATATCTTCGTAGTATATGTTTAATTATTCTATCCTTCACGCCAGTCCCAGTGAAGAATATAGATTATTTAAGTGAAGTTAAAGTTTTATCTGTATAATATAATAAACATATTTTGCTGCATTTCATCTTAAAAATTATATCGTCATCATATGTAAATATGCGCTTTATAAAGTGGCGCCGGTTGTGTAATATTATAACTGTAGTGCAAGTTTACAGTGAGGTAATTGTACTTATAAGTACAAACAGTTCTACAAGGAGCACTTGATTGAGTGCGTTTAAAGTTCTTGGGATGAAACTGTTTCTGAACCACGAGGTCTGTACAGGAAAGGCTTTGAAACGTTTTGCCGTGGCAGAGGTAGCGTGTGCTTGAAGCTATATACCGATAATTCTCTTTCCAATCAGCTGCTGCTGTGATTCACACTCAGATACAGTGATATAAATACTCCGAGTGGTGCAGTGAGAGTAATATGGAAAAAGATGATCCGCTGTGGCAACTCCTAACGGGAGAAGCTGAAAGAAGAAGAAGGTGCAGTTAGAGTAGCAACGCTAAAGCAGTTATGATATTTGGAATACTATGGCTATTCCCTGGACCATTATATTGTTACAAGTTAATTACAATCAGATGCATTACGCTAATAAACAATATGCAGTTAGTTTCAGTGTATTTATAAAGCTGCGTCAGGAAAATAAGGAGTAACCACACAGGAACAGTAGCACTGCTTTGACGCTGGGTGCCGCCAGTCTGCAAAACCGAGCGGAGAACTTGCGTACAACAAGGTATGAGGTACCGTGGAAAAGTGCGTGGCTTTACGCCAAGTGTAGATTTTATACATCGCGATTTGAACGTGGAAAAGTTCTTACGCAACATTTCTGTGCGCACACACCGTTTATACATGAGGCCCCTGGTTCTTCTACTATGACGACCTGCTGGCAGGATAAGGGCACTAGCCATCATAAAGTATATAAGCAGCTTAATTTTAAAAATATTGCAGATTTTCTCATAGATTTATAATTGATAAGTCATGATGGTTATGTTGTCATGATGAGGCACTATGTAAATGTCTTTGTTCCCCAATTAATGCCAAGAAGGACAAGTTATACAAAACTATTGTGTTTATTAGATAAAATAAGCACTAGGCATGGATAAATGCAGACAGAAATCTAAAATAATAGAACAAAAGAGAAAACCTACTGCATCCCTGGCCTTCCTTAATGTTGTTTTACCCATTATGAAATGGGTGGGCTTGGTCACCATCACAATCCTGCTAATCTCTCTAACACTTGGCTTCATGTCCTTCTACCAGTTGAGTGTGTGTCCTTCTTCTCCTCTTGATTCCACATTAAGTAAGTCTGTAGGCTGAAAGTGGCTTTCAATCTTTTCACAGTATTACTTCCATCTAAATCCAGCAGTTACGTTTGGAGTCTGGACAACCATACTGCTCCAACATGGATAACAGACTAGAGTTCTCTTTAGAAGACCCTGGTATCCCTGCATCCCTGAGCCATCAGCAATCTTCAGCAATCTCCAGGATAATCTTCCAGTTTCCCCACCACCTCAATGAGTGACTTAGTTTCTACCTGTTATGACTGGAGCACAAGACAAAAAGGGAAAGGCTGTGAGTCATGTGAAATCTAAACAATTTATCTAAATAACTTTATTGAGGAATTAAACAGAAAGGCTAGTAATTAAATAATTAGCTCTATAAAGGATTAATCAAGCAAAGGAGGAATGATAATTCAAATCTCTTCAACACAAAGAACCCTAAAGACTTTTTTAACAATAGTTATAATAATCAAACACAAAGGTTGGACACTTTTACTTTTGCCACAATTAAAGCAATAACAGTTCTGATAAAGAATATGCCACTCTAAATGGATAAAACACCAAAACAAAAAGGCTCAAACAAAAGAAAATTCCCAGTAGCAAAACTACAATTAAATAACCTTAACCTTTAACTTAATTTCTTACAAAATGAAAGCAAACTTCATAGAAGGAAAGCCAAAGAGAAAGTCTGGCACCTAATTCTCTAGCTGTTACACTGGGGCTTGAAAAATCTTAAATAGAGGGCCAGATGACTATCTTGTTAGCAGCTCACCTGCATTAAGAGGAGGTTGTACCAGCATAAGCTCAACATGAAAAGAACAAAAGAAGCAAAGTAAAAAAGGACAGTCAAGAAAAAAGGAAGATTTCTTGAAAAAGATTAACAAAAATGAAGATAAATAATGAAAAAAAATATTATATACATTATTACCAGTTACTGGGTTTCCTGTCCTCTAGTGTCCTGGATTAATACACAATCCTACCTCAAATCCATGCAATCCTACCACTTCTAGCTCTCTTCTGTTGACTCCACTTCCAGGTCCTCTTCTAATGACGTCAGTTCTGGTCCCAGTTTGATGACGTCAATTCCAGTCCTAGTTTGATGACTTCACTTCCGGTCCCATATCGATGACTCCACTTCTGGCTTTTCTGGATGACATCAATACTGTCTCAATACCAACATCATTTCCTCACAACTCATTTCAATTCAATTCAATTCAATTCTTTATTGTCATGTGTACACATACAAGTACCAAGTACAATGAAAAGCTTGCTTGCATGTGCCCCAGCAGACAGTGAACATAGACAAAAATAAATAAATAAATAAAATAAATGAATATAAATAAGTAAATAAATAAAATCAGAATCCTAGGAATAAATAGAAACAGTGGCAGAAGTATATATGCAGGTAGCAGTGAAGGAACCTACAGCTCCTGACCTGCTCAACAGCCTTACCTCCGATGTAGATGGGCTGTGCTCTGTTGCCTGTTTGCAGAAATCTACAATCATCTCCTTAGTTTTGCTAATGTTGAGGGTGAGGTTGTTGTCCTGACACCATTCTGCCAGCAGTCTGACCTCCTCCCTGTAGGCTGTCTCATCGTCCTTGCTGATCAAACCTATTACAGTGGTATCATCAGCAAACTTGAGGATGGTGTTAAAGCTATACTTAGCTACAGAGTCATGGATGTAGAGAGAGAGTAAAGCAGGGGGCTGCCCTGTGGGGTGCCAGTGTTGATGGTGATGATGGAGGAGGTTTTTCCACCAATACGCACTTGCTGAGGTCTGCTGGTGAGGAAGTCCACTACCCAGTTGCACAGTGAAGAGTTAAGCCCTAGATCCAGGAGTTTAGCGATGAGCTGGGATGGAGTGACGGTGTTAAATGCAGAGCTGTAGTCCACAAATAGCAGCCTGGCATAACAGTTCTTGTTCTCCAGAAGAGACAAGGTGGTGTGAAGTGTTATGGAGATGGCATACTCAGTGGACCTGTTGCAATGGTAGGAAAACTGGAGGAGGTCCAGACTGTCAGGGATGATGTCCTTGATGTGTTCTAGCACCAGCTTCTCAAAGCACTTCATGGCTATGGGAGTAAGTGCTACTGGGCGGTAATCATTAGAGCAGTCTACTTTATTTTTCTTTGGGACAGAGATGATGGCTGTGTCCTTTAAGCAGGTGGGGACAGATGAAACTCTCAGAGATGTGTTAAAAATATCCATAAAGACAGCAGCTAGCTGGTCGCAACATGTTTTTAAAATGCAACCTGAGACTCTGTCTGGGCTGGGTGCTTTGCGGATGCTGATTTGGGAAAAAGTCTTCCTCACATCATCCTTGGAGAGCCTCATGCTCCTGCCATTTATAAATAAAATACCCATGAACCATGTTCTCGATGTCAAATAACTGTTTTTACAATTTTTGACCAGAGTAGCAGTCTTTTAAAACTTCTCAGATCACAGAGATTACACAGGGAATTCCCCCAACACTTGATCTGTTTTGTTCCTGTGTAATTTTATGGAGGCTTGACAGGCCCTGTCTCTGCCCTGTTCTATCATTTCTTACCTGAAACCTTCTCATCAACCAGGCCACCCATTCAATGGTCTTTCTGAAATCTTAGAAACAAGTTTTGTTTCTGTTTTTCCCATTTCTGATTGGACAGGCAGGCCTATAATCTGGCTGATTCAGAGTATATTAAGTGACTTCTCTCCACATTCATTATTTTCTGCTCTCAGTGCCAGTCATGAAACTCTGCCTGCATTTTCGTAGTACACTGTTCATTGTGTTCAATCTAATAGCTGTTTTGACCTAAAAACAATGGCTCATGTTGCAACTGGGCAGCCGCTATGGCAGGGATTCCTTTTTATGGGATACAAATTGAGATTCGATTCTGGAAGTCTGTAACAAAGGTAAATTCCCTACCACACATTTTTTGACACTCCACACACCAGATGCAATGCCTTCCTATCAATTCTGGCATAATTGTTCTGAGTGTGATACAAATGCTATGGAGCCCTCACTGCCATTTTCTATAACATGAGACATCACTGCTCTAGCATCACAAGCCAGCTTCAATAGAATTGATGAAAGTATGTGAGAATTGTGTCAGATGTGACCGATTTCTTTGTCCCTTGAAAGCAATACTTACATTCCCTGGTCCATTTCTACTTTTTACCACCATGTGGTAGCTCATTGAGACAATTAGTATCATTGTCAGGTTTAGCAAAAACCTGATATAAAAGGTCACAAACCCCAAAAAGATCTTAACTGCAAAACATTTTGTAGTTGTGGGGCATTCAACATAGCCTTAATCTTGCCCTGACATTTGTCTCTCTTCATTCTTAGTCTATACTCGTCCATACTTTTCAGGATTTTTTTGAGATTTTCTAAATGTTCTTCATCTGTATCCCCAGTGAAGACATAGTCATCCAGGTAGCACTGGGCTCCTGGCCACTTTTAAAAGACCTAATTCATTTCCCTTTGATAACTAACCAGGGAAGAACATTACTCCATACACCGCACACTTAATAATAAAGTCCTTTAATTATATAAACAGTCAGAAAAAACTTTAGAGCCCTTTTTCATTTTCATCTTGAGGTAGGCATGAGCTAAATTTAACTTTGAAAAACATTGCCCACCTGACAGACTAGCAACAATATGCTCAATTTTCAGCAGAGGATACTGTTCAGGCTACAGCACAGGGTTAATGGAGTGCTTGAAACCCCACAAAATCTGATTATTCCATTTTTCTTCACTATATTTACCTATGAACTTGAGTCTTTAGAAAGTATGTCCTTTGCCTGCAGCAAAATCTGTTTAGCAACCAGGGGTTGGATGGCATGTGGTACCTGACTTGTCTTGTAAAACCTTGAAATTACACCATCCTAAGTACAATTTTGCCTTTTTTGTGACAAAACTCTCTTGAATACGGGGCAACATTTTCTGCATCTCCCATATGCGTACGAGCAGGGCATCATGGGAATAGTATCAGATCTAATTACAAACCGGATTCCAAAAAAGTTGGGACACTATACAAATCGTGAATAAAAACTGAATGCAATGATGTGGAGGTGCCATCTTCTAATATTTTATTCAGAATAGAACATAAATCACGGAACAAAAGTTTAAACTGAGAAAATGTATCATTTTAAGGGAAAAATATGTTGATTCAGAATTTCATGGTGTCAACAAATCCCAAAAAAGTTGGGACAAGGCCATTTTCACCACTGTGTGGCATCTCCCCTTCTTCTTACAACACTCAACAGACGTCTGGGGACCGAGGAGACCAGTTTCTCAAGTTTAGAAATAGGAATGCCCTCCCATTCTTGTCTAATACAGGCCTCCAACTGTTCAATCGTCTTGGGCCTTCTTTGTCGCACCTTCCTCTTTATGATGCGCCAAATGTTCTCTATAGGTGAAAGATCTGGACTGCAGACTGGCCATTTCAGTACCCGGATCCTTCTCCTACGCAGCCATGATGTTGTGATTGATGCAGAATGTGGTCTGGCATTATCTTGTTGAAAAATGCAGGGTCTTCCCTGAAAGAGATGACGTCTGGATGGGAGCATATGTTGTTCTAGAACCTGAATATATTTTTCTGCATTGATGGTGCCTTTCCAGACATGCAAGCTGCCCATGCCACACGCACTCATGCAACCCCATACCATCAGAGATGCAGGCTTCTGAACTGAGCATTGATAACAACTTGGGTTGTCCTTGTCCTCTTTGGTCCGGATGACATGGCGTCCCAGATTTCCAAAAAGAACTTCAAATCGTGACTCATCTGACCGCAGAACAGTCTTCCATTTTGCCACACTCCATTTTAAATGATCCCTGGCCCAGTGACAACGCCTGAGCTTGTGGATCTTGCTTAGAAATGGCTTCTTCTTTGCACTGTAGAGTTTCAGCTGGCAACGGCGGATGGCACGGTGGATTGTGTTCACTGACAATGGTTTCTGGAAGTATTCCTGAGCCCATTCTGTGATTTCCTTTACAGTAGCATTCCTGTTTGTGGTGCAGTGTCGTTTAAGGGCCCGGAGATCACGGGCATCCAGTATGGTTTTACGTCCTTGACCCTTACGCACAGAGATTGTTCCAGATTCTCTGAATCTTCGGATGATATTATGCACAGTTGATGATGATAGATGCAAAGTCTTTGCAATTTTTCGTTGGGTAACACCTTTCTGATATTGCTCCACTATCTTTCTGCGCAACATTGTGGGAATTGGTGATCCTCTACCCATCTTGGCTTCTGAGAGACACTGCCACTCTGAGAAGCTCTTTTTATACCCCAATCATGTTGCCAATTGACCTAATTAGTGTTTATTGGTCTTCCAGCTCTTCGTTATTCTCAAATTTACTTTTTCCAGCCTCTTATTGCTACTTGTCCCAACTTTTTTGGGATTTGTTGACACCGTGAAATTTTGAATCAACATATTTTTCCTTTAAAATGATACATTTACTTGGATTAAATGTTTGATCTGTCATCTACGTTCTATTACAAATAAAATATTGACATTTGCCATCTCCACATCATTGCATTCAGTTTTTATTCACAATTTGTTTAGTGTCCCAACTTTTTTGGAATCCGGTTTGTACTTTTCTGTGATCTGTTGTAAAACAGGCATATCATTGAGGTCTTTTATCTCTCTTCAACAGGACTCTTGACCAATGAATGAGTGAGCGAAGTGGATCTTTATTTCAATTTTGTATAACAGTATTTTAGCAAAAAACCAAGTGTTTGCACATTTCATGCACACAGATAACTGGTTAACTGTCATGTGTATTATGCGACATGAGTAAAGTGAGATTTTTTTCATTTTCCCATGGACATATTTACATTGTTTAATATTGTACAACATTGGTCACCATCGGGTTCTATTATATCATAAATTTTTTTCTTTCCATTTTGCATTAAAACATGAGCTTAACATTTTTTTTGTCCTTCACAACAAACTACAACGGGGTAAGTAATATATAAAAAACATCATTTTTAAGTGGAGTATTCATTTAAAAAAGAGAGTTTATTCCTTATTATTTAGACCAAAGACAATCAATTTGTGTGCTGCAATTGCTGCCTGTTAAATATGACAGTTCTGATATGTCATTTGAAACATGTTCTGGGACATTTTTCAATGAGGAAATGCCTTAATATGCAAAATGTGATGTAAAGACGCAGTATGATGACATCAGATTCATGACAAACAAAAGAATGGAAATAATTAATAAAATAATATTTAGTTAAATTAAACATGGAATAAATTGCAAAATTGAACGGAAATACATTTAACCTTTCACAGAGAAATTTGTCAATGGCGATTAACCTATTAAAGGTTTTGTTGACTATTGTTATAGAAGATAAAGGATGGCTGGCATCTTGGCTGGAATGGATAGTTCTCTACCTGGCTGGGACACCTTGATAATGGGCTGGTGGAGGCAGACTTCCACCCAGAGCCATGTGCTGCCCAATTCTGACAGGTGGCAGCAGCTTTCTGCTGCGTATCCCATATGCATACCAGCAGGGCATCATGGGAATTGCAGTTCCAATGAGCAGCTCTGCTGGGTCTCGTGGGAACCGCTAGAAAGAGCTGGGGGGAGGAGGTTTCGACCCTTTAGGGAGATTCTGCCTAACCCAAAACTGCTTCCTGGATGAAATATGGCAGTGCCAGAAGTACTCCCTGGTCTGCTATAAAGGAAGACACTCCTCCTCACTCAGTAAGTCAGAGTCAGGTGGATGAGGACAAAAGTCACTGAGGAGAATTGCAGTAGAGGGAAAAGACATAGAGGAAGTCTTTTGCTTCTAACTGCACTTGTGCAACCTTTGAAGAGGCCAGTGAAAGGTGTTTATGCTCAGTGAATCACTTGTTTGAACCCAGGACGTGTAGTTGTGGCCGTGTTTGGGGTGCTACAATGCTTCCTGCTTGTCACACCTATGAGAATAAAAATGACATACATGGATTCAAAATAGAGAAATACATGCATTTGTGATTAAATAAAAATGTAGACATCAGATTAAAAATTCTTTTAGACTCACATGTTTAAACTAATATATATTAAATATTGCAACAGAGCCATTATGTAAGAAAAATCAACAAACACCCTTTTGTTGGCTTGGAAAAATTGTTCATAGAATTTATGTTAGCTGTGAGCAAGTTCCATATTTCTGCACTCACTTGAAATAAATTCAGAAATACAAGCAGAGACAAATAGGGAAATAGATGCCAACATGACGCAAAACAAGGCATGTGGCTACTAGAAAAAATTATGAAATGTTGGTGGTATGCAGAAAAGCACAATGATTTACTTAAAACTGTCGACTCTTTTGCTTTTAAATCCTGTGGCTATTGCAGATCTTCAGAACTTGGCTAAAATCCTGAAGGACTTAAATCGTTCAGACAAAGCAGCATGGAAAGAAAGACCAGGAAGAGGTATTCTGAACTATTATGGGAATAATTTATGGTGAGCGAGATTGTTTGGGAAAAAAGAGTCTTCATAGATAACTAAAGGACACATCTATAAAATGGCTCCCATAAAAAGCATTGTAAATCCATAAAATTCTTCACTTTTGATTCTTCAACCATGGAAGCATTTTAATAAGAATTATCAGAATGTTTATGCAAACATGTTTTTGCCAAACCTTTATGTGCTAAAATGAAAGTCCATGTTAGATGGCATGGGTAACACAGCAGGGAGGACACCTGTATTGATACCAGAGAAAGAAGGAGGAAGAAGGGGCATCAGGCAAAATAAACAATTGGAAAATGCAACCATCCAGTTCTTAAAGAGTGTAATGGTATAAAGGGTAGTTGAAACTGTGAAGCAGACTGAATGACCCTGTCATATAAGTTTATTTGATTTGTATTTCATACATGACACCAAAAACCAAAATTCAGAACCCAAGTGTTCCTGCCATGGCTGAATTCCTTTAACTAACCTATTTTAATCATATGTTGAATATATCACAGAGGAATGCTGGACTGAAAGAAATAAAGGAAAGAATAAAACTGACTGAACTATGAATAATTTCAACATGACTTTGCTTAAATAGGAAAATATTAGAAATATTTCAAAAGACTCAGGATGAAGAGGTACCATTCAGTTGCTGGTGTTCAGCCCACTCTTGAATCAGCAAAGAATACAAAATGGTTTAACATTATACACAACTGAAGGTAAACTATAAACATGTAGAAATTATTAAAGATAAGACTTGCTGAACTCAAGGTCCACATACATGAGAAGATCAATAATAAAGTAGGAATATATCTTAGTAAACTTGGACAGGACAATAAAATCAAGGAATTGTGTGACACACGTGTGATTGGGAAAGAACCTAACATCTCTCTTCTTTTTTCATCTGCATATCTGATGATTGACAGTAAGATGAGTCATGACACCATTTCTGGTTTCTGTTCACCTGGACCAGCCTCTTCCTTTCCACTAGCCTCTTAACCGGCATGACTGACAAACATTAACCTTTTTTTAATTTTTTTTTATCAATTGTACAGAGTCTACCTACAGGTGTCCCAAATCTTTATGCTCTCTCTGTCTTCTTTGTTACAATTGGCAACACATTATGGATTGTTAGAGAAAAGTTTTGTCAGGAGCAACAGCAAGCTGGGGCATCAGGAAGATTACCTTGCTTACCGTTGTCTTTAAAGTGAACAAACCATCCAGTTATCAGACGTTGCCAGTCTGTTCAAATTCCAGGTGTGGCCATTATCTGTGTGGCGTTTGCATGCTTTCTCCGTGTCCACGTGGATCTTCCTATAGGCACCTTGATTTTCCACACACATTCCAAGGATTTGTGTATTAGGTGACAAGCCTTTAATGAGTTTGGGTGTGTGTGCGTGTCAGTGGGTTCTGGAGTAATCTTGCACTCTTGGCTGGATTAAAGTAGCTTTAAGACTTTATGTTGTGTTCTGCTATTTTACAGTAACCAAAACTCCACAAGTCACAGAGAGTTTTATTAGCAATGCAGTTTTGCAGAAAACGTTTATGTAAATTACCTTATTTGACTAGCAAACACTAAGACAAATGATAAATCATCATATACATTTAATGGATGATAATTTGGAATAAAGAGAATACAAATGAGATTTCTTGCTGCTGCAGCCTGAACTATGAGGGCCATTATTAAACTTGGCAGTATCACTGATACATGTAACTCTTCCGAGTTTTGTATTGATGGCTCTGTTCATTTTCAAATTATTGTGCAAAAGTAATTCTCATTAGCATACCTACCTACACAGAAATACAAATGGACTTCTTTAAAGAACTCTGCGCTCCATGATTCATATTATTGAACTTGTCCACTAGATTGATGTACACAAGTTGAACAATTTATTTTTGACAGCTCTTCTTATTAAAACGTCATGGTTATAACTATACTTAATGACATTCATCCAAAATATAAAATTATGACTGGAACTCTTGTGGGAATAGCATTCATCTGTAGTTGCATTACAGAATAGATCTTTTTTTTGTTGCTTTTTAAATGACACAATAATCTTTCCATTAAGATAAAAACAACACTATTTAAATTGTAACATGAATATTTAAGAGTGGATGTTAGGAATGACAGACTTTAGCAGTACTGGTAACATATGACAGTAAATGTTTCTTAAAAAAAAAAACTTCAAATTCACTAGAGAGGAAATGTAATATTGTATTAGAAAAACCAAAATGAACCCATTGTATACTTATTTTGATTTGCAATTTGCAGGGTTTGTTTAATCTGTTGCTCTCTTCTGTCTATAGTACGTGCACTTAATAAAAAATAAATAGTAAAGTGCATGGGTTGTCTTTGTAGAAATCTCAGAGGCAATGCATTTTTTGTGTCATAAAGATTTCTACTTTCAGGCTTTCAAATATGTGAAGGATACAGAATACAGTTTTTACTTTTGAGTACCACTTTCATTTGTGAGGAAAACACAGCTTATTATATGATTGGTAAACATTTAATTGTTTAGTTTTGTGGTTAACTAGGTGCCTTCTGTGAATAATTTTAGTAAATGGCTATCATGCACTTCAGGCTTCCTGAACCTACTACTGAATATCATCTCTCCTGTCATCTTGGATTCGGTTGTATTGAGGTCCTTGTCTGAAGAAGACATCTCCACGATTACTGTGTTTATTTTCAAATATCTAACATCTTTTAGTTATACAAGGTTCACCTAGGTGTCCCAACCCTTTATGGCTTGTTATCTCATGGATTTACATTGCCTACATTTGAGTAGACATAGTAGTACCTCACTGTGTGAGGAAATGGATTCATGGGCCAATGAGGCAAACAGCAGGACATGTTTGTGAAACTACACCAAGTCCGGTGGAGTCATGCAGAACTCATTGCTATGGAGGAAATGTTTCATGTGTGAGATACTAGGGAGACGACTACCATCCAAAGCTCTCACAGTAGCAAAGAAATGGTTTGTTGTGTTATATGCAGGTGACTTCCTTGCACCCCTTACTTAGGTTCATTCCCACTGAAAGGTTGTCAGTTTCACTAAAGTAGAGGGTGCTCTGCTTATGTTTGCTTTTTATTTTCTCCTATGCAGATTAAATCAGATCATGGACTACCAAAAAGTGCATCAGGAAAGGGTACTGACACTTCCTGCCTTCCTGCCTTCCTGCCTCTTGTTTATCGGACAGGGCCAATTTAAAATGTCATCTGTTTTAGAACACTGTGGTCTCACTATACCCCGGCCCACTAGATAGCCTAAATATTTGGCCTCGACTAACCCAAAGTAACATTTCTTCAGATTAATACAAAGACCAGCTTTTGCCAGTGACCGCAATACAGCACCAACCTTCTGTATGTATTCTGCCCAGGTGCTGGAATAGATAGATAGATGAAGTAGGCAGCACTATACGAATTATGAGGATGGAGCACTTTGTCCACCAGACGTTGGAATGTCGCAGGTGCCCCATGTAATCCAAATGGGAGAACACGATACTGCCGGTCAGTGCCCGCTAGGGGTACTAAACGCTGTCTCTTCCTTAGCAGAGTCTGTTAAGGGAACCTGCAAGTACCCTTTAGTCATATCTAGAGTAGTTAAGAATTTGCCGTGTCCTAACCGCTCAAGGAGGTCATCCACTCGCAGCATCAGATAAGCATTGAATTGGGAGAACCTCCAACTTCTGTTCACCTTGCTGACCAAGACGATAAGACTGGACCAGGGACTATAACTTTCCTCAATCACACCTAGGTCCAGCATTTGTCTGATCTCCAGCTCCACTTCAGCCTTTTTTGGCTCGGGAATTCTGTATGGCCAGTCTTGGACTATAACCCCAGGTTTTGTCACAATGTCATGCGCAACCAGGATGGTCCATCCTGGATTTTCACTGACTACCTCTGGGATGGACAGGATATTAGAACATTAGAACATTAGAACATTCCAGACGAGAACAGGCCATTCAGCCCAACAAAGCTCGCCAGTCCTATCCACTTGTTTCCTCCAAGAAAACATCAAGTCGAGTTTTGAAAGTCCCTAACGTCTTACTGTCTACCACACTACTTGGTAGCTTATTCCAAGTGTCTATCGTTCTTTGTGTAAAGAAAAACTTCCTAATGTTTGTGCGAAATTTACCCTTAACAAGTTTCCAACTGTGTCCCCGTGTTCTTGATGAACTCATTTTAAAATACAAGTCTCGATCCACTGTACTAATTCCCTTCATAATTTTAAACACTTCAATCATGTCACCTCTTAATCTTCTTTTGCTTAAACTGTAAAGGCTCAGCTCTTTTAATCTTTCCTCATAATTCAACCCCTGTAGTCCTGGAATCAGCCTTGTCGCTCTTCTCTGGACCTTTTCTAGTGCTGCTATGTCCTTTTTGTAGCCTGGAGACCAAAACTGCACACAGTACTCAAGATGAGGCCTAACCAGTGCATTATAAAGGTTGAGCATAACCTCCTTGGACTTGTACTCCACACATCGTGCTATATATCCTAACATTCTATTAGCCTTCTTAATGGCTTCTGAACACTGTCGGGAAGTTGATAGCTTAGAATCCACTATGACTCCTAAATCCTTCTCATAAGGTGTACTCTCGATTTTCCGACCGCCCATTGTGTATTCAAACCCAATATTTTTACTTCCTATGTGTAATACTTTACATTTACTGACATTAAATTTCATCTGCCACAAATCTGCCCAAGCCTGTATGCTATCCAAGTCCTTCTGTAATGATATAACAGATTCCAAATTATCTGCTAATCCACCTATCTTGGTATCATCTGCAAACTTAACCAGCTTGTTACTTGTATTCCTATCTAAATCATTTATATATATTAAAAATAGCAGCGGCCCTAGCACTGACCCCTGTGGAACACCACTCTTAACATCGGCCAGTTCTGATGAGGTTCCTCGCACCATCACCCTCTGCTTCCTGTGTCTGAGCCAATTCTGTACCCATCTAAAAACATCACCCTGAACTCCCACTTCTTTTAACTTGATGCCCAACCTCTCATGTGGCACCTTATCAAATGCTTTCTGAAAGTCCAGATAAATAACATCATATGCTCCACTTTGATCGTATGCTTTTGTTGCAACCTCATAGAATTCCAACATGTTAGTAAAGCACGACCTCCCTCTTCTGAACCCATGCTGACTGGTCAGAATAACTCCTGTCCTTGCCATGTGTTGCTCAATCTTATCCTTAATAATTCCTTCCATTAATTTTCCTGTGATGCATGTTAAGCTTACTGGCCTATAGTTGCTTGGATCTGCCCTGTCACCCTTTTTATATAATGGAATGATATTTGCCATTTTCCAGTCCTTCGGAATCTCTCCAGTGCTCAGTGACTTCCTAAAAATATGTGTCAAGGGTTTATATATGTACTCACTAGCCTCCTTAAGAACACGAGGATAAATATTATCTGGTCCTGGTGATTTGTTTGATTTCAGCTTATTTAATCTGAGCAGCACTTCTCCCTCTTCAATTTCCAAATCCCTCAGTACCTCCTTAGCAGTTGCGTTTACCTCTGGGAGGTTATCCACTCGCTCACTTGTAAACACCTCCGAAAAATGTAAGTTTAGGGCATCTGCTATTTCATTGTCTGTATCTTTTAATTCCCCTTTACTATTCCTGATGAACTTGACCTCCTCCTTGACTGTTCTTTTACTACTAAAATACTGAAAAAATCTCTTAGGGTCTTCTTTCGCCTTATCTGCTATATTCCTCTCCAACTGTCTTTTAGCCTCCCTGATATCCTTCTTAATGGTTGCTCTCATATTTTCATACGCTCTACGATTCACTTTGCAGTCATTAGTCTTATATGCCTTATACAGCAGTTTTTTCCTTTGCAACTTCTTTTTTAAATCTTTATTAATCCATCGTGGAGTTTTTTTTAGTTTCCTATTAATTCCAAATTTAGGTATGTACTGCTTTGAGCTCCTGTCATTGTTGTTGAGTCAAATTATCTCCGAAGTTAAGGTTTAATTTATGAGCGAAGAGAGAGCGGTGCTGTCTGGAGGAGGGCTTGAAATCCCTGCCCTTCCACGGTTTCAGCAAATTACAATGTCCTCCTACACGCAAGTGAGTGACAGAGTTCTATTATGTACTATGTGTTTCAATCACTACGTGCTTCTTAAACGGCCTTTCTCTTCAGCCGATAGGACACAGAATACATTACATTCATGATATTACAGTTCTCTGAACAATTTAAATATTTAGATATATACTTGATATAATTTTCATAATGATAAGAATTAAAGCATGTATTAAACGTGGGTACACGGTGGTGCAGTATTAGTGATGAGCTGGTGCCCTGTCCAGAGATTGTTCCTGCTTCCCGCAAGATGCTTGACTCAGGTTGTGTAATAACTGTAGTGCAAGTTTACAGTGAAGTGATTGTACTTATAAGTACGAACAGTTCTACCAGGAGCACTTGATGCACTGATTGAGTGTGTTTAGAGCTCTTGGGATGAAACTGTTTCTGAAGTGTGAAGTCCCTACAGGAAAAGCTCTGAAGCGTTTGCCGTTCAGTATGGGAGAAGTTCAAAGAGACTGCGTGAATGGGTGAGGCAGCGTGTGCTAAATGCTGTTTCCTGATAATCTTCTTTATGATCAGCTGCTGTAGAGCTGTGATTCCACACTCAGATACAATGGGTTAAATACTCAGTGGTACACTGAGAGTAACAATGCTAAAGCAGCCATAGTATTTGGAATAGTTTGGCTATTCTGTGCACCATTATATGGTTGTGGGTTGATTACAATCAGATGCCTTAAACTAATAAACGATATGTGGTTAATTCCAGTGTATTTGATAAAGCCACGTCAGGGATGTGAATCTAAAAAATAAAGGGAAACCACACTGGAACAGTAGCACTGCCTTGACGCTGGGTGCCATCAATTTGGAAAATCAAGCAGAGAACTTGCGTACGCAAGGGATTGAGCTGGCGTGAAAATGTGTGTGGCTTTACGCCAAGTTTAGTTTTTATACATTGAGGAAACGGGCGTATGCACCGTTTATACATGAGGCCCTTGGTGTTGCAGTAAGTTAGATTTGCTTGCTGAAGGACTTACATGATAATCAGAAAGCTAGTGTCTGAACCAAGTCTGGACCAAAAAAAAGAGAGACAGTTTGTCAAGAATTTATTCTAAAATCTTATTTACTTAATTTGTTCACAGAACATACTGTAAGATGAACATTGGTGGAAAATTTGTCAAAAAAATAAAAAAATACTCCTTAAGACAAAAATGGTCCCAATTGTGGATTACACCTTCATAATAAAAAGTCAAAGATAACATAAAAGATAAAGTCACAAAGATAAAGTTGAATATAACATAAACAACTGATCTTATTGTTCATATGTGGATGGGTTACCAAAATGCTGAAAATTACTAAGCAGTCCTTTTTCCAACCCTCGGTCTATATAAAAACATTGTTGAAACTAACTTTGTTGCTACACTCTCTGAATAATTATTTGGACAATATTGCACTGTAGAAAGTATTATGTTGCTATCATAATGTTGAGAAGAAGGCAATTGACAAATGAAGACAAATATGCTATTACAACACTTAAAGGTGTAAGACTTTCATTTAGAGAAATTGTTATGAAAGGGTGCTTGCCTAGCTGAATCCCACACTCTACTGCCTGCTTTACCCTACAGAGGTCTAAAGGGGGTTTTCTCTTCAAAATTACTTTAAATGTTCCAAAATTATCAAGGTGCCTCTCAAGGTGACTTTTAGCTTGGAGAAACCATAAACAAAATCCATCCATCCATTTTCCAACCCGCTGAATCCAAACACAGGGTCATGGGGGTCTGCTGGAGCCAATCCCAGCCAACACAGGGCACAAGGCAGGAACCAATCCTGGGCAGGGTGCCAACCCACCACAGGACACACACAAACACACTCACACACCAAGCACACACTAGGGCCAATTTAGAAATGCTAATCCACCTAACCTGCATGTCTTTGGACTGTGGGAGGAAACCGGAGCGCCGGGAGGAAACCCACGCAGACACGGGGAGAACATGCAAACTCCACACAGGGAGGAACCCGGGTCTCCTAACTGCGAGGCAACAGCACTACCACTGTGCCACCGTGCCTCCCTAAAAACAAAATATTATTTATAAATGAATATTTTTTTCCAAAATAGAAAAAGTAACAAGAAATTCTAAAAAGAAAAATAATGGAAACCAGAGCAAAATAGCCTAAATAGCCGCTAGATGTCCTCTTGGGGTACCATTCACAAAAGTAGGCAAGGGTCAGTATTCAAATGAGAGGAGAACATTATGAGTTGCAGGTTTCAAGTAAGAACATCATTATAAAACATGTAAAAAGAGAAAAATAGGCTTGCCTGGGCGAGGAGCCACTGCCAGTGGACTACTGAAAACTGGAAAAAGGAATTATGGACCAGTGAATCAAGATTTGAAATGTTTAGTTCATCACACTGTATTGCGTTAGTGAAAGAATGGATCTGCTGTCAAACATGGAGGGTGTAGCATGATGCATCGAGGGAGCTGAGTCATCTTTTGCTGGATTCAGAGTCTTGAACTTGCACAGTATGACTGGCACCGTGAACTAAAAGCCATCTCACAGCATTTTGCTGTGCCATGCAGTATCCTCTTGCCCATACTTAGCTGGTCAGAGGTTCATCCTACAGGAAGATAATGACCGAAATAACCGGACTACCTCTAGACTGTGTCAGGATACCTTAGAAGAAGAGAAACAAGACAGTAGGCTTCAAATCGTGCAATAGCCAGCACAATCATCAGTCTTAAATCCCATCAAGCTGGTTTAGGATGAATTGGACAGAAGGCTTAAAGCAATTCAAACTATAAGTGGAACACAGTTGTGGGAACTTCTGTAACAATATTATGAAGAACTTTCCAAACAATATTTAAATTCTAGAAAGAATACCACAAGTATGTTCTGCTGTTATATCTGCAAAATGTGGCTGCTTTGATGCAAAAATTTAGATTAAATTTTGTTAAACAAAATGATCCTATGATTTCTTTCTTTAAATCTCCAATTGTTTATTTGTTCTACGCTTTAATTTCAAAGTATATTGAGATGTTCAACTGCACAAAAGAATTCAGAACTCAGTTCTAATTATTGTAGTCATGACTACATATGAGCATAGTTGCTTAGTTTAACTTTCTTATTCATAACCAGATTTTCTGTTTCCATGTTAATAAAAAAATAAATGAGCATTTTTATAATTATGAACAGCCTTCAGGACATTATAGATACATCAAAAACGTACTTACATCAAAAACAACAGCTCTTAAGCAAACTACACAACCAAACATAGAGTGGAGTTAAATGCTGTAAGGCACCCTGTCTACGAAGTAAGTCAAATTTCACCTTTTTGCACACCCTTGAAAATATCTAATTTGAGAATTGTATTTTTTATACTTTTGTGATGCTATTTTGGTGATTGGACTGTTGTATCTCTGGATCTTTCTCTGCAGAAATGAAAGATAAATAACTTTTACAGAGGAAAAAAACAACAAAAATTACATGAACACAGAGCCACTGCTTTGGAAAAGTTTGCAAATGGGTATTTATGAGTCCCTGTTTATTTAATGATTACAGGTTACTCAGAGGTGAACTTATGGATGGGGTTACCATGAGACAGAGTTATGTGGTGGCCTCAAACAAACTGGGATTGCATCTTTTCTTGAATTTAGGATGTTCAGGTAAGGATGCCAGTTGTGGTAAATGTTCCATGATGGAGCGATGTTTGAACAGAGAGCTGAATAAAGAGGGAAGATGACCCAGCTGATCGATATAGACACCTACTTTAGATATATTTTACACCAAGAAAGATAGTTTATATCTTTTAAGAGCTTTGGGTTAATCCTTATCACACACTTACTGTACATGCTTATGTGAATGCAATTAAACTCATATTAGGACAAATAGAAATAACATTTACTCCTTGTTTCATGCAATTGAGCTCAACTTTTTTTTTTATTAAAAAAAAAGTTTTCTAGGACAATGCCTTTGAATTGACCTGTATGAGTAATTGTAGCTGCCTGCATGTTTTTTCCCTGTAATGAACTTATGCCCTGTTCAAAGTTAGGCCCTGTCTTGATCCCAGTTTTGCCAGGGTAGACTTTGGTCTCCTGTAACTTCGAATTAAATTTGGTGGGCTAGAAAATAGATAGATCAGTAACTCACCCTAATTTTTTGTTCAAAAAGGTTATAACATCCCAGACAAATTTCCAACTTAAAAATTATTTTAACCTCAAGTTTGGGAAAATAAACATATCTAGGTATATCTAAAAAGACTATATATTATTAAAATTAATTTAGGAACATGCAATTCTGACATTTAAGCGAAGAATAACAAGTCAACATCATCCTTTAAAACCATCATGTTCTTTGATACAAATAAACTACCTCCTAGGCTAGAGTCTACTCTACTCTTAACAGTCCATTCGTATTGCATGATTTCATATTATTTTGCTTGATTTACCAAAACATTTTTTCTGGTAAGTTACAAATGATGAAAAGGGAAAATTTCAAGTCCAACACTGTATTTTAATTTCAGAGGAGAATATACATTACCTTAATTGCAAGAGAAAATATCAACCTTATTTCAACCAGTATTACATACTATATAACACAAAATAGCACAATGTGCTGTATATGAAACGAAAATAGGAAAAAAGAAGTCAGAGAATGGTCTCTGAAATTATTCTTATATTCTCTGCCTGCAATATACAGTATATCAAGATAATAGTTTTTTAGTATTTTAAGACATGCTGTTTTAAATGAATTCCATTGTATTCATATAAAATCTTTTGCAATAAAATGGAACCAAATTGGTACATAAGAATACTGTCTGTTCTCAAAATGTTCCTCAAATGCAGTTAGGTGGGTACAACCTTTAGCCACTGGTTCAATATACTGTTTACAGTTGCCTAAAGCACTCTATTTTAGACGTGGAGCAGGGACTCCAAGAAAACATTTTTTTTCCTTGCATTTCTCAGATTGTTTTAGTTTTTAGGTTTTGGACAATTTAAATTGATTCAAGTAATCTTTGCTTGCACAGAGATTTTAAGGATTTCTCCTTTTTTAAATTTTTCCTCCCATTTGTGTTATAACGCATCATGGCATTGCTTGAAACTTGCAAAATAATTAAGCCCAGTTAAGGGATCCTTAGTTAAGGTTTGCTGTTGTTTACTTCATTGTATCTCCTGCAGTGATTTTGTTGTCCACATCTATGTTGCTGCTATTGAATTGAACTCTGCTGCTAGAAGCAGAGATATCAGCTCTCTCCTGACTATCTGTATGGTCAGTCTCATAGTCTCAACTGCAGTATTTATACAGTAGCTTGTTCAAAGTGCTTGTTCAAATCATCATTTTAGCTTATTTTTTGAAAATGATAGATACAGTTTTCAGCAAACTGGAGTCTTTTGCTTATATCTCTTTTTAATTTTACTTTTCACCGCACCACTGGGTTTTGAATGACCTATTTATTTTTTTTCTCTTTTAAAACACATCCACAATCTCCTAAAAGTGACATCTACCACACCCTGCTCTGATCGTGTCTTGCTCTTTTCAATCAATGAGGATTTTTCTTTTAAAAGCTTTTTATTTTGGTCTGATTGGAAAAGTTTATAATTTTGAGTAGGGGGTCTACTGGATAGAAGACTGCTATGAGTGCCTGTATTGTCGGTGAAAATGTGGACTGTTATTGTTAACTACTGATGAGCGAACCACATGAAGTTCATTTCACTGTGAATTTGGCGAAACCACAGAAAAATGAGCAAATTTCATTAAACCTGCGCAAAATACATTGAAGTCAATGGGGAAGGAGGACCTGAACTAGTTTTGAGTGAACTATAAATGTCTTTTACATGTCCATTTGCTATATACATTTTAGTGGCCAGATATGTGATATGAGCTGTGAGACAACAGTGCTAACAACTGTGCCACAAACAAAAGGCACAGACAGTAAGAATACCATAAACAAAATACAACAAACGAGCACAAACAGCAATAAGTAAATAAAATATAGATCATTGCGCTTACAGTGTTCTACTCTTGGGGCAAACATTAGCTGAACCACAAAGTAGCTGTGTTGGACTGGCTCATTCCATTGTCTGAAGTTCTGGCTCTGGGCGAAGCTAGAACATCTGTTTTGTTTCCCACGTATGTTTGCAGATGATTCCCACTTTCTTCCTCCATCAAGAAGAAAGAAACATTTTCTAAATAAGAATATATCTTTTGTTTTTATTATCTTACAGAGTGTCCTTTGTTTTTTGATGAGGGGAGGGGGAAGGCTCCTTTAAGGCTTGTTTTGAGATGCAGCTGTACACATGGCTAATTTGTATGCATAATTAGCCATGCGGTTCTGTGCTGCCAATGCACAAGGATCAGCATTGTATATCCAGTGGCAGTACTCCTAATAGTCTCCCTATAGTCACCTACTGTACCTCTCAAATGAAAATACTGCAAGGTTTCTATAAATTGTTTTTAGACACATGTAGGATAAAAATCCAGTAGTGTTTCTCAACTGTTGTGGCCTGGGACCCATTTTTACCTTTTTATATTCACTGACAGCCCATGTACAGCAATCAAAGTGCCTTGGGGGAGTTGAAACGACTGCAAGTGGAAGATCGGAGTTTTTTCTTCGTAAAGCAAGTGCAGTTAGAGATGGATGGGAGATGGTTTCAGCACATCTCAGTAGTTGAAATAGCATTTTTTTTTCTTTTGTTCTTATAACTCAGTGACAGCCACGTCAGCAATGATCTCACAATAAGCACGCCTGAAAGTTCTGTGCATGGCTGCAGCAGCTCTGTGATGACATGTTGACCTTGCAAAGCATCATAGGACACTTGGGGAAAAAAGAGTCACCTAAGCTGGTCATAAAATGAATTTCTAGAAAAAAATTCAAGGAACAAAGTCACCAGCAAAACATTTTTACCTCAAAAAAAAAAAAAAACGCTTTACCGAATTTCAGCAATCAATGCTATTGTTAACAAAATAAAATGAGAAGTTATTGTAAGTGCTCTTTGAGGTATTCTTTGTGTGTTGTTGTGTCAGAAAAATAAATTGCTGTTTTTATTGTTATTAAGGTTTTTTTTTTCTGTCACATATGCAAAGCCTTTTTTGCTAGTAGTGTGTACACCCAAGTCATCCTGATGATAGATCAGGCCATGACTACCTGCCTCCTAAATTGATCATTCATCACTCTGCTCATTACTTCTCTTTATAAATGCTCCAGCAGACAACACTTTTCCCTGTTCAACATGTGCACAGCATTATCAAAACAGCTTGTGAGAAGTTAGCCTGATGTGTTCGTGTACACATCAAGCTAGCTTAAATCATAAATTGCCTTGTATAAGTAGACTAAAAGAAGGAGTCAGGATTGCGTTTCAGGATTATATCACTGCACCTCTACTATTGCATCATTTGCTATAAATATTCATTTCCAGTAACTGTTACAACAATATAATCTCTATTTTTAGTTCTGCACAGAGGCTATACAACTCTTAAATTATTAATATTAAATATTAAATAAAATAATTAATATTAAAAATATGAAAACAATTATAAATACGAGAACATGTGGAACAATGTAAACAGGTTATTAATTTGGTTTTTTTACAACATAAATACAACATTTCCTGCAAAGGTTTTAGAGTAGATTGAGTACATGTGGACAGACAAGGAGCACAGTCCTCACTTGTAAATAATCAATTTGTCAATGACAGTTGAAAGTGAGCAAAGGAAGGAAAACAGACAGCTTACTAAATAGCATTTGTTCAAAGTCAGATCTACTCATGATTGGTAAATTTCAATTTGTTACATTTCAATACTGGAAACATACAGTATAGCACTTGTATGCTAACACATTATTCCAACCTGAGAACTCAAGCAGATGCTCTGTGAAAAGTCTTTCAACAATGCAACATGTAAAAAGCTATACAAAGTCTGGGTCATAGTGTTCCTCTTTTTGTTTCATTTTTGCTAGAAGGTGCAAAAATAAAACCTTAATATGTAGTGGTCCGGTGCCGCTAAGATTCACACCGTCAATAAGATGGTGACTTATTTTTTTTTTTGGTGGAGATTCCAGGAATGCACCCTGCCTTGGCCCAACCCATACACACTCACAAGCAGATACTAAAAAAACAACCGGTAATAAAATAGCAATTAAAGAATGTATCAAGCAATAATAAATTAAACAACAAACCCACCCCAGTTCCCCTTACGGCAATGTACAATAAACACAAATTCGACAATAACAAATCACTAACAAAAAACACTCAATATGAAGTCCATGAAAACAGCAACTGATGAAATGAAACAATGGTAGATAGTCCAGAGATCAGCACGCTGTATATGAATGTAAAGGTCAGTCCTACCGGTATTTCGTGATAAGATGATGGTGTATGAATGGGACCAGGAGAGCTCCTTTCTTCTCAAGATGACAACAAATCCTCACAAATCCTGCTTCCTCATGCAGCAGGAAGACACCAGACAGTCCATACACCTAAAACAGGAGACGATCCAGGACAAAACAAGAATCCACAAGCATCAAACAGGAAGGCAAACAGACAGGCAACTCCAAACACAAAACACAAAAGACTTCCTTACTTTTTGTGTCACTGGCCATCTTTTAAATGTTGCACCGGCCTCCTTGTACCAACCAGACCCTGCACCCTAAGCAGAAGACCAATCAGAGCAACTGCAGGGACTGCTGGGAGTTGAAGTTTCAACCCCCAGTAGCACCAATACAACTACTATGAAATGGATTAAAATGGAATATCCACAATATAACGTATTAATATAACCTTTCCCTGCTAAAAATACTGTTTTAAAAAAAAATATCAATACACAAACAAGCAGAAACAACTTCTTATTCAAATCAAAAATAATAAATGAAGTACTGTCGTTGACCGGCACTCGATGACATAGAGACAAATAAAACATAAATAGCCATTGGATAACATAAGGTTGCTGTATGCAATAGTCAGGTTTTTGGCTCAGAGTTCCATCTTGCGGGTTGCTCGTCTCCCAAATGAGACATCTCCTCCCAGGAGTACTCTGTTTTTATAGCTCCTGGACCGGAAGGGTCATGGGTGGAAAAGGAGACAAGGTGGATAGCAATTTGGCCCCCTGGTGTCCCAGGCTGGTAGTGCTTGCCTTTGACTAGCTCAGAAGGTGGCCCCCTGACACGAATACCTGAAAATACACAATAATCATGAAGTAAATGCATGTAATTTTTATAATTTCTGTATCTTGTTCCAGTTAAATCATATACAAACGGAATGTTGCGATATTTCAAACATACTATTTTCAGTACCTACATAGAAAACCTTTTGTGATTGTATATGTTTTGCTGCAGGTGTTTTTTCCACATCAGTGAGGCAATCTGTATTTATAAATGCTAATCTCCAATAAAGGAACATAGCTATTAAGCACCTGTGAAAATCAAAAGTGCTAATAATTCAATTACTGTGTTTACTATACAGGTTTTTTTTCTTCTCGCAGCATTTTTGCATTCACGTTATTTTAATATAGTATTTTAAATGGTTATGTTACAAGTCAAATTTTAATTATTAATATAGCTTGCATAAGAAATATAATCAACTGATAGAGTTATAGTGATTTCTTCTGAGGGTTGTGCAGGTACATGACGAATATGTCCTTGGGAGAGAAAGGGACATCTCTACTGGAGGTGGGGTTGTAAACAGACATTCCAGTGTGAGATTATGGTAGCCATATGACCTGTCAATAAATGGATTGTCTTAAAAAGTATTACGCAGCAATGCCAATACATGATACAGTAATGCAACTTGAGTGTCAGGCGCCACGGCTGATTAACAGTTTTTTTTTGTGTAGTTTTGTTCCTGGTTATTGCTTATTTTCTTTTTTGCATTACTTGCTGTTAACCTACCACAGCTTTCATGGATCCAGGATACCCACCTGTTGTGAGTTACAAAATCTGCACATTTTGGCTTATATTTTCATTATATTTTGTTCAAGACAAGACAACAGATGAATTACATTCAAGACAAATCAAAAATTTTCTATCAGTCCTATTTTCTATTATTGTTTGTTCCAGTGGTATTATTATTCCTGTAACAAATACCATGCTGCTTTTAACTTTCTATGCTTTGTCTTAATGTCTATAGACTGATTGAAGTAATAAGGTGGATTTGCTTGAGCACCTGGTGCAACCTGAGGTTTGCCATTACATCTGTGCTGCCAGGTTTATTAAAGCTGCTGTGAGAGCTCCACTGAATAGTAGGGAACAGTACGCAAAGTAAGGCATTCTTGGTTGATAAATGGCCTATAGTCAAGAGTGCTGAGCCTTTGTATGTTTAAATGTATTCTTGTAGACCAAAAGTAATATTTAGGTCTGAGATACTGTATCATTAAAACATCATATGTTGTTCGTGCCCATAATAAGTAAGTCTCTTGAAATGCTGAGAGAGTGACAGGCTGTGTTATTCCTAAGGCACTTGTGTGGTTTAAAGTGCCAGAGGTTAATCAGCTGTGTGTTTGTCATTCATGGGGCACTGTTGAGGTTCTGTGTGTATGCATATAGCTATGTATGTGTGTGTTAATCTTAAAGTGCAACAGTAGGCCAACCTGATAACGAACTTGACGAGTACACTTATTCTTGAATAAAACAGGTAATGGGTAAGTAGAGGGAAATACTATGATAGTACACCACCAAATCACAATGTCTAAGAGGCATGGCTGCTTAGATTTAAGAGGATAACTATGTGGCGGGTATGTGATATTAATGTAATTTAATCACATTGTAATGGCCAATTCACTCTCCCTAACTGGCAGCTACACCACCAAGACCCATGGCCTGGCAAGATTAGAACATTAGACCTGACAAGCAGTACTTCTTCCAAATAAACTTCCTCCAATCTGCGATTAAAAATAAGCCAGAAAACAAACAGTATGTAAAATAATAAAGTGAGTATATATTGATAAAGAAAGAAATGAAAAAAAACTCCAAACAAACAATATCTTCTCTATACAGTATATATAAAATCTTAAGCCTAAAAGTGCAACGATTTTGTGCAACGATTTTATGTGATGTTTTCATGTCATGTTTTTTGTCACGCTTTAAATCGGGCTTATTTTAAAACCTACATATATATGTTTGATATCATTCTTTTCAGAATTTATCAAACTTTAATGTGATGTTGTTAGATTTTCAGATTCTTATTCTGTTTTTAAATTATAAACTAAAATATCAAAAGTCGTGGTTTTTAATTTTGATTGAGTAAACTTTCTTTCACAAGAGCAAACTATTAAAAGAAAAATGATCTATTCATAACACCAATGTTTGTATTTAGGTGATTTAGTTAGCTGAAGGTCGACTTATGATGACCCATTGCATACTACTTTAGTTTTCACATGATTTTTCCTGTTATTCTTTTTTTTATCTATAAGAATGTCAGTTAAAACCAATGTATCCTTTATTTAGTCTCTTATAAATACTTATCAAGCATAGTGGACCTCAGTTTAACGGGAATACTCTAATCGGTAACAGAGTAAATATTTTATTCTCATTTCATGATTTTTACTCCATTAAATAGTAATTAATCTTTCTTTTACATATTTATAGAATTTTGTGATTTTGACTCCAATATATAATAAACTAGCAAAATACCCGCGCTTCGCAGCAGCGAAGTACTGCATTAAAATTTTTATTAAGAAGAAAATTAAACCTTTTTAAACTGAGGGAAAATATGCCAATAATTATTTGTTAAGGATTTCTTTGTATACCACATTGTGAGTTCGGCCCTCCGGTTGTAATATGACCAAGCTGTGCGCTGAGTTTACTCTTGAGCATGCAACTTACAGTTGGCCATGTGAACAGTAATCTTGTTTCAAATCTCACAGCTTGGATTGCTGCTGTCATAATCGGTGTGAGTTTCATGGTTTGTTTCAATTATGACAGTATTTGCAGGACTTGTGTTGAAGTGACATTCGGCATCTGTCAAGCGTTGTAAGCATACAACCGGTTTCATCGATAACTTCACATCCAGCTTTTGAGAGTTTAAACATTCATAAACATCAAAGTGTCCACTACTGAAATCGTCACCTGTGAATCTAAGATGTTTAAGAGGCATTGGCGGTTGTCGAAAGGTGTAAAATATTTGGCCATTTTGGTACACTTGAAAGCGACAACCGAACAATTCAGCGGCAGCCATCAACTCACATGCAGAACCATAGGTGAAGGGCTTAAGCATTTCACTCTTATAGTCAGTCCACACCTTGATCCTGTCCCAGTCATTCAATACATAAGACACAATGTTCCTCCGGATATCAAGAGTGAGCCTGATATGACCGTGCAATATGTAACAAAGAGAATGGAAAAGGTAGGTGCCATCTCCGGACATGGAAACCACTCGGTAAGTGACAGTTCTTTGATCGATGTTGATCACCTCGATAGACATGGTAATGGGGGTACGGTTGGAATGATAAAGGAAATGGGTACCTGACCAATGTAAAGTAAGTCTAAAATACCTATACAATAACTATAATCGTAATAAATGAACAATAAAACAGCGGAGAAGCCGTGGATTAAATAAAAATGTAGTTATCAGTAGGGAGACGTGAATCCCGTGGCGAAGCAAGGAAGGGAATGTAGAGACCGGAGCGACGGACGGCCTTATATAGGCAGGTAGCCAACAACGTGGGAGGGATGGGGGACCCAACGCCGCCTCACACGGTGACCGAGCTGCAGGCTATGGACGTATATATATGTACGTAAGTAGGATTCAGTTAGTGTTGGGAACCCGTGTACCAAATTTCTTGAAGATGGGCCCATAAGTAACAAAGACTGTTGAAAAGTTCAATATGGCGGCCGACAGTGGCATCATACCACCGAAATAAGTACGTACATTGGTTTCGGTTAGCGCAGGGAAGCCGCCTACCAAATTTCATGAAGATGGGGCCATAAATAA
Organism: Polypterus bichir lapradei; assembly: GCA_026402145.1. Lineage (NCBI taxonomy): Eukaryota > Metazoa > Chordata > Cladistia > Polypteriformes > Polypteridae > Polypterus > Polypterus bichir. Next base: position 33,014,380 of record JANRMT010062806.1, on the reverse strand, counting down.
GAAACTTCAACATGGCGGACGTTGTCGACCATTATGACTGTTACGCGTAGAATTTCAAAATGAAACTTGCTCAACTTTTGTAAGTAAGTTGTAAGGAATGAGCCTGCCAAATTTCAGCCTTCTACCTACACAGGAAGTTGGAGAATTAGTGACATTGGAAAGTTCAATATGGCGGCGGACAGTGGCATCATACCACTGAAATAAGTACGTACATCGGTTTTAGTTAGCGCAGGGAAGCCACCTACCAAATTTCATGAAGATGGGGCCATAAATAAGAAAGTTCAACATGGCAGACGTTGTTGACCGTTATGACCATTATGCGTAGAATTTCGAAATGAAACCTGCTTAACTTTTGTAAGTAAGCTGTAAGGAATGAGCCTGCCAAATTTCAGCCTTCTACCTACACGGGAAGTTGGAGAATTAGTGTCGTTGGAAAGTTCAATATGGCGGCCGACAGTGGTGTCATACCAACGAAATAAGTACGGACATCGGTTTCAGATCTGTACATTTACAGATTTTAATAATATTCTGGCTGCAACTGTGGGTTGGCCGGCATATATAGTATATACATATATATATGCAAAACCAATCCCAACATAACATACAACCCCAGAAGTGTCCGCCGGAAAGTAATAATAAAAAGAAGTGCAGCACAAAACACACCCTTGAACCCCCACTGAACTCAATAAGACACACAGAAACTACAAAACGCACATAAAAGTCCAGAAGATTTAACGGAAAATGGATAATGTTTGTGAACCTGATTCAGCTAGAAAAACAGCCCTACGGAAAGTACACAGATGAAAATGATGGCTTGCTCCTCTCCCCAAACAACAAGAAACCTCAGAACATGGCGTGATCCAGAACCCCAGGGTTTTGCGGTGCAAAGCTCTTGTTGTCGGGTGTTGAAAGTGGCAGGTAGACAAAGGTGTGAATGATCTGAAGCGGTGCTTCTTTCCTGCCTCTGTAGCGGAATGGCTGTCTATTAGAACAAGATTTTTTTTTCTTTCTTTCTGTCCTTCCGTTTAAATAACGACTGATAGGATGCAGGTGATGGAATTGACAGGACCAATTATCGTGCGGTGCCAGAGTTCCACAGAGTTATTCTTCCCCCTATTGTTTCCAGGGTCGCATATTTACATAGACACACACACACCATGTAAACAGGACAACACTACGAAAGGCGGGACTCAGCACAATATACATTTACAAAGACATTAATCATGTAGCACCGCTACAAACATGGTCTTGCAAGAAATTTTGAGACACTATATAAACTATACTGGAAGCATTGCCAGATTGTTAGATCTAATCATTTTCAAAAAGCCAGACTCAGTCATTTTAAAATTCAATCCCCTAGTATTTTGTAGAACCTTTTGTTTGAATCTGAACATATCAAGGTGCCGGTGCTGTGGGACAATATTTTTCCTTTCTTGAGCAGATTTTGTTGTTTAATGCTACACTTTTTCTTTGTTTCTTTAATGTTGCTGCCATTTCAATTTTTCTTTCCAGTATTGTGGTGTTTTTCTTCTCATTTGGCAGTAGGTAGCATTGGCAGATGCCCATGTTGATTATGTTACAGATAGTAGGTATTGCAAGCTCTTGTGACCTTAGTGTAGATTTTCACCCTGCTTACTTTGTTTCAGGCTGGTATTAGGACCTGGGGTATTTTTTGCACCTTAATGTTTCTGTTGTCTCACTGTCACAGCAAAAAAACAGCAGAACAATGATTAATACTTTCATATTTTTTATGTGTGTGGCTTTATCTCTTGGAGGAAATATAAACTGTACCCCACATGATGCTGGATGGCAGGTCTGTGGAAAAAAAATATTATTCCTATGGTCTTAACTCCCCAGCCCATTGGAAACTGAGTGGAATGGGACAGTGTTGCCAAATGACTGCAAGCTGCCCAGAATCTGCTTGAATGACCTAAATCTTTAAGGACTACTGAAGGTTCAGGGGCACAAGGACTGATAGAAAAAGTTATAACATAATGCCAATTTAGTAACAAGGCCTCATCTTCTCTGGAAGTGATCTAGCAGCCATTGAGCCAACTGACCTAACAGCCTCAGGTGTCTTTGCAATTCAAGACACCATTTGTCCTTGATAGGGACAGGAAAACTGCATGTTCCCTGTCATAGGCATTAGGGTACCAGTAATAAAACAGGCTTTCCTCCTGACAAATAACAAAATAACATTGTAACCAACTCATCATGCCTACTCAAACACCTGCTCAACCCACACACCCTGCCAGCCTTAAATAAAAAAAATCCAAGCCTCACAATTACCTTTTCTTTTGGAAAGAAAATCAAATTGCTTCACAACAAAAAGAAATAAAACATTTATGTACCAAGAACATAAATTCAGTGCTGACAGATTAGGTACACTTAGCTAGTATTGATTTTTTTCTCCGGGACAAATTCTTCTAGGCGTGGATTAAACATGGTGCTGGAAATGTTCCTAAGGATTTAGTTCATGGTAATTCAATAGCATCATATGGTTCCTCTTGGGAGCTTTTCTTGGCTATTGGGGAGGAAGGAGAAGATAAGGTTAGCTTCAACACCCCCTCTTATTCTGGGGTGGTATTGCTTGCCTCATCAGAACCAGGAAGATGGATCCCAGATGCACATGTGTGACGTGAGATATACAGTATACTTAATGCAGAATTTAAAATATTTTCAGTACTAAAAGCATTATTAATTTATTCTTTTTGTTTAATCCAGTTGATGTATTCCTGCAGTTATCATGTAGGACAGTAGTTCCCAAACTGGGGGTATACGAAAATCGAGACTAGATGGGGGTACGCGAAAATAATATCGGTAATAATACGCAAAAATAATATTGGTAATGCCGGAAAACTCCAAAAAAAGGACAAATGACAAAATCGAGTCTATGATCAAGAAATTTGATTTTTGGGAATCATGTATCAAAAAAGACCAGTGTGAAGTTTTTGATACACTTCACAGTTTCTTATCTGAGAACGAGCTGAAGTTGTCAAAAGTAGTAAAAAGTAGAATAATAGCTCACTTAAAAGGACTTAAGGTGTCATTCAGACAGTAGTTTCCAAAGCGATATAGTGAAGATAACTGGACTTTAAATCCATTCAACAAATTATTTTTTCAATAAGCCAGAAAACTATCAGTTTCTGAAAAAGAAAAATTGATCGAACTTTCAACTGATTCTTCTTTACAATCTGATTTCAAAAACAGAAATGTCATTGGTTTCTGGACAGCAGTGAAAGAAGAGTACCAAGAACTCGGTGATAAAGCAATAAAATGTTTATTAACTTTCATGAACACAGAGCTTGTCGAAAAACAAGGGTTCTGCGAGGGGGAGCTGCCGAAAGGACATTCCCATCCTAGAGAAATTTCAAATGACTCGGAAATGCTTATTGGTGGCATTATTATTGCATCAGAACTGCTTCCAGGTCCTCTTTGAAACAGAACTGCTCTACCCTTCCCATAGTAGAGTAACACTCACCTGGGGATGTTGAGAGGAAGGAAAGGAAAGAAACAAAAAGAATTGTAATGTGGAAGGAGATGAACAAGAAGCCTGTGTAAGGTATGTTGTCAAATAAAATATTTAATTGAACCCAGGAATTGTGTGGGTGAAGTTGTGTCTGTGGTTTTGGGCTCTGTTTTGTCCCCTACAGACTACAACTGCATTTATAAACTGTTGTGAATGTATAATACTTTTTGTCTTCACTTGGCTTTGCTTGAGGAGAGGAACCACATGGTACTGTGGATAATAAATTATTATTTCTCCAAATTATTATAAATGCAGCCCTGTGAGAATTGTATAACTGTAATAAAACCATATCTGAACTTTTATTGACAATTCTTGACTATACTCAAATGGATGGTTTGCAAGTCCTTTCAGTTGAAAACTTTGTGTAGAAACCAATTAGCCACAGAATTTGAACCAAGAACTCTGGATCTTTTAAATAATTTGCTACATTCATAAGTACATGAAAAAATTCATATGATTAAGGTGGTGAACAAGGTGGTGCAGTGACTGTCCCATTTACAGTTTTCTGAAAGCACCACAGATTTTTGATTAATTTCCAACACAGTAAATAACTAGGGGTTCATGTTGGTTTCATTACAAATCTTAAAACATATGTAAATTAAAAATTTTCTTAAATGTCCTGTAATGAGTGAGTGAAATTGACTGCATGGGTGTGCCCAAATTTCATCCAGGAATCAGTTACTGAGATATGCATGATGTTAGCTGTTGTCAGGACAGACTTTAGCTGAGTGCAACTCTGTCCAGAATAAAGGAGGTTTGGAAAATGCTTCTGCGGTAGGCTGGCGCCCTTCCCAGGGTTTGTTTCCTGCCTTGTGCACTGTGTTGGCTGGGATTGGCTCCAGCAGACCCCCGTGACCCTGTAGTTAGGATATAGCGGGTTGGATAATGGATGGAAAATGGTTGATTAGGTAATGCTGATTCAGACATGCTGATACAGATTAAGTATGGGAATAAAAAGGCTGACAACTATCTGAAATGCAAAGCAGGAGTGCTTACATTCCCTCCAATATCCCCAAACTGTCCTCTTTCACCATCATTGTCAGTGGATGCACTGTTCTGTCATCTAAGGTCATGTAAGTGAACATAGCTCAAAAAACATGATTATTTAACATAAATTTCATAAAATGTCCATGGTTTGCATGTGTATTTAACAGTGACTCATTTTATGGATTTTATCAGTCAGTAGGTGTCCTTCGGCTCTGTTTATTGACCAATGGCATCTAGACAGGCTACGGAAAAATTAAGAAACACATTGCATCTTGGGCATCTTGCTATGTTGATTTATGATGGCAACTAACTCTGATATAATGCAGCAGACTTTGAATGGCAACTCATATACTGAAAAGAATTCATTATTTAAAAATCATTTATGCATTTGTGCTTTGACATTTATCTTAATATTTTAAAGCATACATAACAGCAAAACAAAATAAAGTTATTGCAAAATAATATTATATGAAACAGGCTTTCTTCTTTACAAGGATATGGTGAACTTACAGTGAATTGCATAGCCAGCCAAGAAGTAAGCTAGGTTTCTGAATCAAAAGAACAATAACATGTCTTTATACTGTTTAAAGTAAATGTAGAATGTTTTTAAACTTGTGCTTATTGTTGAGTGGTAACAATACAATTGTGCCTTAACTAAAAAGATACTTCTGTGGTCTAAGGCCATTTTTAGTAAATGTACTGCTAGCTTCTAGTTACATGGAATACACACTTTATTGTGTGTGGTAATATTCCATGGCAATGTGATGTTCTTTTACTCTGTTACAGCTTTATTTCTGTAGAGTGCATAAACAATCCAAGACTATCTTCAATGAAGAACACAATACAATAATTGGCTAACTTTATAGATTCAAATATGGCATCCAGAGTCTTATTATTATTTTAAAAACATAATTCACTTTCAAATCAGTTGGGGAAGGATAATGTATCAACTTATTAAGTTGGCCTTTCAATGGTCTGGCAAGTGCCAGCACAGTTGGAGCTACACCCATGGTCTCATGCACAATAGAGTTAAGCATCACTTGCAGTTCTGGAATCCATCTGCTCCTATGTTGATAATGATTGCCAAAAAATGATGTGGTCATAGTTTTTAAAGTTTTGTTTACACAGTTTGTTCAATTTATTTGTAGCTAGAATGGTGTGGTGATCTTCTGAATAATATTCCAAGCTGTATACCACTCTTTAACTCTTACTTGCAAACTGTGACATTTTGTGTGAAAAAAGGTAAACATCAACTTTTTCAATATATTACTTATTTCTGTTTCTTGATGCAATCAGTATCATCCACTACACAATAGTAATTCACTATCACCAGTGCTGACAGATCTCATTCGGACTACCCCAAGAATTTCCAATGCTTCAGTTACTTTTGGTGGCTGTAAATAGCCTGCTGGTGATCCTTGTACTGCTAGCAAGTTAGGGTTTTCTTCATCCTTCTGGACAGTAGGCCACCAGGGGATATCTAGGATAGGTTGTAGACTTTATATCTTCCCAAAATCACCAGCAAATGTACCATCATGGTAGAAAACCAAAAAGTCTTAGATAAACAGTATTCTGCATAGTACAACTAATTGATAATTTCAGCCTTCAAATTGTCTTTGAGTCCTTCTACATAATGTTCTTTGACAAACTGGCTATGATCTCCATGTTTTTTGATTGATCCATGGCTTTCTAGCACTGTGTACTCCAGTCAAATATATAATACACTTCTAGCAACCTCAAGAACACTAATGGCTTTTGAGTTTTTGCAGTAGCCTTCCATAAATTGCTGGAAGGTGGCTCCTGAAATGTTAAACTTGAACAACATTACTTTGGAAAGGCAGAGGCAGTCTGGAGTAATTATTGCTGTTTTTGGCATACAGTTATTTGCTTTGCACCCCTGCCAAACCACTGTGTAGATCAAGGGGACTAAAGACCGTGTTACCTTGAAGAGATTTTAGTACCTCATGCACTGTGAGAAAAGGTAGGAGTCACATGTGATTTCAGCATTCCTATAACTGTAGTCAAGACAGAAATGAAACATACCATCAGATTTGTAAACAAGTACAACTCTAGCAGCCCTTGATGAAGTTCATAGTTCAGCTATACCCTCTAAGAAAATCTTCTGCATGTGTTCATGAATAAAGGCCTTATTGCAAGGAGCAACCTGATATCTCTGGTGCTTATTGTCCAAATTTTGAGTTGAATAACATTTGTCTATTTGCTTTGTCCTCATGGTTGAACATTTCCTCTTTGCAGGCAGTAATAAATGAGGCAGAGGAATCATCAATTCTTCTGTTTTCTCTTCATGATAAAAATGAAAGCATGTCTGCACTTCTACCAAATTTAAATTGGCCCAGTTCTTTTGCAGGAACTTTTACACATGATAATCAGTCACCTTAAACTCCTCTGTTTTTAAATCCAACATCAATTCTGAAGTTTTAAGGGCATAATAACTTCTTCACAGTGGTATATAGCAAGGTGTGAGTTGTCTGTAATATACACATCTCCCACTCCTATCAGTGCTGAGATCTGCTTACTCACAACTCTCAAAAAAGGTGCAGGCCTAGAAAGAAAGACCTGTACTCCACCACATGTCTGAGCCAAAGTGTAGGCCTCACCATTCTCAAGCAGATGAACCCCCAAACCCAAGGCTTAAGGCCTGTTAATAGTGGGGCAAAGGTTTTAAAGTCAAAAATATTCACCAGGTTAGAGAGGAAAAAAAAAACATTAAAAATCCTGTGGCCCAAGAAAGCAAAACAAAGTTTCTTTTAAGATTTCAGGATTTATTAAGATTGCTGAAATTATACAAAAGATAACATGAGTAGAAATAAGTGAAAAGAGACAAAAATATCGATCTCAATGGCAAAAATGAAAATGAAAAAGTCTAAGACAAAATCTACTGTAGCAATTATACTGTAATTTCCAATTAGATACATGATACAGGTAGTACATTGATTTCCAAGCTATACCAGTATCTTCAGAAGAACATTCACTAAGCAACATTGGGAACAACAGGTTTCAATTAGATGTGCAAATGATGGATGGATGCCAGCCTTAGATAAAATATGTTCTTTCTTGACTTTTATGAAGTATTTCAACTCAGAATTGTATACTGCACATTTCTCTTAGCTTGCCTCTCTCAGCAGATATTGCTGTGCAAAATCATTTTTTAGTACATTCTATAAATCTTCTGAAGAAGCTCAATGGTTCCTTGTTGAATGACACATTGAAAATCTTTCACTTTGCTTGACAATTCTTAAACTTATAAAGTTACTTTTTTTAGCAGCCACTGTATAACAGTTATAATTACAACTATATGCCAGTTGTGGCCAAAGTGAATTAAAGGTGTTACAGTCTTATTTTTGGATCAATAAAGTATCTATCTAACTGAAATTCTCATTGACATTAGGATAATGTTTAAGTCCTTCTTGTTTGACCTTCAGCGGGCATTAAGACAAAATCTTCTCTTTACCGATTCATTCACAAGGATCCCTGATCCAGGAAACAAGCTCTGTGACTTTGTTAGATTTTTATCTCTGTCCACATTCAGTCTCTTCTGCAGTTATACAAGCTATGCAAAAATAATAATGCACAGTGTAGTTTTTAGCAGTTTCGTATGTCTCTGCCAAGCCTGTTGTGATTGTCAATGAGAGATCCAACACCTAGACAAATAATCATCCCTACATTGTCTGCCTATATCCAAATTTAAACATGCTTACAATAGATACACTTCCATACATAACATACCATTTTATTCTCAAACCTGCTTAGTCCAAGTCAGGGTCACCGAAATGGGCTCTATACATAAAGGAAAAGTAAAAATCATTAATAACAATAATAATTAATGACATTATATTCATAACTACTCAAAGCATTTCACATAGACAAGTGGGTACCCTTTCAACCATTACCAAAGTGGAGAATCCCCTGAATGATGCACTTCCAGCCATTTTTATGCCAGCATGCTAACCACACAATAGCTATTAGGTGGTGAAGAAGTGAGAGAGATAGCCAATTAGAGACAGAAGATAACTAAGGGGCCAGAATGGATGACCCTGTGTTGGAGAATTTAGTTTGGACAACAGGGGACAACCCTAAGATGCCCAGAAACCTTTCATGACAACAGAAAGTCAGGACCTCAGTTTTACATATGATCTGATGAACACTGTCTGTTTTTACAGCACTGAGTCCCTTTCCCTGCACTGGGGCATTGGGATCCACACAAAGACCACAGGGTAAGTGCCCCCTGCTGGCGTCGCCAATACCTCCTCCAGCATCAACCCAAGTTTTTCCTAGTTGGTCTCCCATTCAAGTTCTGGCCAGGCCCAAACATGCTTAGCTTTAGGAGGATTACCTTTTCTGAAAAAGCAGATGGTATGGCTGCTTGTTAAACAATAAATCACACAGACTCCCAGTAATTTGCGCTTTATAGTGTGCTGATTTAACTGCTCTATTTTTGCTAAATTTAGACTTTACATGTTGATTAAGAATACATTTATGTCCACATATATAAAAATCGGGCTTGTACTTGAAAAAGCTTTTTACTTAAATTATGTTACTAGGGCTTTTACTGTGATGACTTGTTTATGTTAATCATTGTTAATTACCTTTTACTCTTCATTAAACATAATTTTTTAATGTATATAAATATTTATGCCTTAATAATTTTATTGCATTACACATGTAAATATTTTAAATATTCTTGAAGTGAAGAGAACTATAGAAAAGAAAACTTGATTTAACTGAACTTATTGTCATGTCGGGAATAGTGTACCTAGCCCATTCTTCTAGGTTTTAGTGGCCCACAAGGCCCATTAAGACAAGCAGATTTAACAGGGAGGCAGACATCCAGCTGTAGCAAACCTGCACTTGCATTCCAGAAAGCAGCTGAAATGCAGTTCGTATCAGTCCCTGCCCTGCACTTCATCTAATACCAAAGGTGTAAATCAGAGTGAAACTGACATCTCTGCAGACTCATTCAGAGCAGAAGGTGCCAAAAGGATACCCAAGTCCGAACAAAGGGCTATAATTCAACAAGCGAAAACTGTGATGAACAAAATATTGCACAAATGAGCAGGCACTGATTTTGCAACTGGAGGTGACTTTAATCCAATCACCAGAGGTTACACCTTCCTTCAAAAACTGGCTGCACTCATCTCTCTGTGCGAAAGTTGTCAAAATTCTTCAAACTGACTTCAGTTATATACACTGTATATATTTAACAGAAAATGACTACCTGTACAGTCCTTTAAAGAAAGAAAATGAAACACTAAATGAAAAGCAAATGGTTCACACGGACACGCCACTATCAATTTTTTTTAGCACTTCCATTTTCTCTGATCGACAAAGCACAATGTTTACGTTTTAAGCCACCTCTTTTCTTTGCTGAATCCATAATGGGGCTATACAGCAGCAAATAAATGATAAAATAAGAAGGAATGAGCAGGAATTCCTGTTAGCAGTTGCAAGCAAGACCAAACAACTGATTATCGACTACAGCTCCATCTAACATAAATGGCGCCTCCAGAAAACAGTGGCGCGCTAACATGGTAAATTTGAAAATGCGCTCCAAAATCCATGCCGGATTATTGAAGGCCGGATTTTTGAATGTCATCCTGTAGTGAATTATACCGCATTATATTTATATTATACTATTCATGATACCAGAGAGTAGTGACATGTTGCATGTTGATTAGATGTACAATAATTATAACCTAATACGCGAATATTTCACAAGAAACCATAATGTCCAATTCCATTTTTTTTCTATAATTCTGGACTTTCTTATGAATTGCATTGGCTGGTAATTAAAAATATTAATTGAAGAAATGGCTGCTTAATTGAAATAATTGTTTAATGTTCATTGCAGAATATTAATTTAGCCAAAAAATGTTATAATCCCTTTCTCTGTCAGGATTTCCTCTTTAAATTGAATAAATTATTATTATAAACATGGAGAGAATGCTAATAAGATTTTAGCTCAACAAATCCATAGACCAGGAAGTTCACAAAGCAATAACTGAAATTACCAGTGCAACTGGTGATAAAAACATAAAAATATAATTTACACATTCAAGAAGTACTATAAATCCTTATATTACTGTCTGTTTAAAGAAGGTGAGACACAATCTAAGGGGTTTTATAATACAGTAGAAATACCAAAGCTTAATACTCTAAGTGCTGAAAAACTTCACAAACCGCTGACATCTCAGAGTTACTGGATGCTACAGAATTCAACACAAATTGGGAAAAGCTGATGGCTACTTAGTGTAATTTATTAAAATATTTAACTAAGTTAGATCAATTATGATTAGCAACATTAACAGAAGTGAGAGAAAAATTTTTTACCTCAAACGTTCTGCCAAGCATTGTTTTTCCAAAGAAAACTAACAATGTGCATCAAACAGACCAATTTCCATTTTGGTAACGGTAAAAAAAAAAAAAAAGATTTTTAGTAAAAATCACACACAATATTTTCGGATAATCTACCTTAGCAGGGAGAATCAATTCTGTCAAGATGAACATTTTTCTTAAGCTTCTGTATCTATTTCAGAGCATCCCTATATACATTAACAAATCATTTCTTAAGAAACTAGACTTACAACCTTATTTATCTGGAATTCAAGACATCCATATATTCAATAGGGGACTCCACAAAGAAAGACCTAAAGCAGAAGGTGGAATGTTACTACCTGCACACTATAAAAAACCTGAATTTCAGCACACATTAATGAATTTACACCAGCCTGATCAACAATGTAAATTAACTCTTGCTAAGGTTCTTCTTTATATACCTAGCTTTGCACACCAGTAAATAGTAACTTTTGTTAATATACCAATAATCTAATTGTCCACCACTCACTGAGAATATGAAACCAATGCAGTACACACTTCAAGACAGAGGACCTTTTATCTGGTGCTTCTCTACATGACAATCACCTTTTATACCTTCTCAAACCTACTCAGTATTTAATCTATGGAAAACGCTATGGATTAATACACTTGTGTTATCTATATACAGTTCCCTATTTGCATCATATGAATACCTACATTTCAAATTTAACTTTCCAAAAACACAATTTTTCCACCATTTTCAAATTAGAATTTTTTAGAAGAAACCTACCCACTTTTGCACACGTCCTACCCATTTTTGTTCCAGAGGCATTATTAGTCAATCTTGAAGACTCAGATAGTACAGTATCTCAACAGTATATCAAACCTTTTCAAAGAATCTTCAGCGATTCTTAGGTATGGTGGGAAAAAGACTGCACAATTAAAATCTCAGTGAAAGTCAGTCATACACAGAAAACACTCTAGTTGTATATGAGCCCAGCACTGAATAATTCAACCTAAAATCTTTAAACGATTACACTTATCTTGTTTTAAATTGTCAAAAATATAACCAGGGTAGGATCCAACTTGCTAGTATTGCCATCTAGTACCAGCCTCAGTAAGCCACATGTTTTGTTAACATACCAAATTAACATCACTTTGAACAAAAACCTTTAAATACATATCAGACAACCTTGGTGTCTCAATCACTCTTAACCCACGAACAGCTGTATTTGGTGTACTGTATTCCCAGATGGACTGGACATAGACAAATTGTTTGTAATAGCCTACAACACACTACTACCATGCACACTTATCCTGCAGCATTCATTTAGGGGAAAACAATGTTTTGGCTGTTTGTTTTTTTTTTTGCATCTCTCTTTCTTTTTTCTTTCTCTTTGGTGGGGGTTACATTTTTGTTTTGCTAGGTTTTGTTTTTCTCTGTTTTCTTTTTTTATTTCACTGGTGTTCTTCTCGATTAATTTTGAAGCTATTTGTTGTATAAGTTTTGTAAATTTTATCTACATGATTGTATACTATTTTCTTTCTTTAAAAAAATTAATATAATTTAAAAAAAGAGGAATTTCCTGTGGCGTTGGTATCTCTTCTACCATTTTGCTTTAACAACTAATCCATTTTTTGCAACTGATGTCTAATTTATGGTTTGCAATGAGTTACATTCTATAAGTTCATAGTGTGAATATTCAATAATACAAGGCAAAATACTAAATTGAAAAAGCCATCAATGTGGATTTGTGAATTTCCCCTTGGGATTAATAAAGTATCTATCCATCTATCTATCTATCAACATAGTCTTACTGACGCTCCCTCCACTTTGTGGAAAGAAGCCAACAGTATAATGCCCGTTTCATTGAAATGCAGAGTTCTAGCGTGGAAGGAACAGGGGTCTCATGTATAAACGGTGCATACGGACAAAAATGTTATGTGCGAACGTTTCCACACTCAAATTGCGATGTATAAAACCTAAACTTGGCGTAAAGTCATGCACATTTTCACAGTAGCTCATATCCTGGCATACGCAAGTTCTGTGCTCGGTTTTGCAGACTGGCGGCACCCAGCATCAAAGCAGTGCTATTGTTCCTGTGTGGTTACCCTTTCTTTTTTAGATCCACATCCCTGACACGGCTTTATAAATACACTGAAATGAACTGCATATTGTTTATTAGTTTAAGGTATCTGATTGTGATTAACCTGTAACAATATAATGGTCCACAGAATGGTCAAACTATTTTAAATACCATAATTGCTTTAGCGTTGTTAGTCTCACTGCAAGTTCTTTTTCTTCTTTCAGCTGCTCCCTTTAGGGGTTGCCACATCTTTTTCCATATTACTCTCACTGCACCACTATTATAGTAGTAGTATTTATATCACTGTATCTGAGTGTGAATCACAGCTGTACAGCAGCTGATCGGAAAGAGAATTATCGGTATACAGCATCTAGCACACGCTGCCTCAGCCATGCTGTCTATTGAACTGCTCTCATACAGCAAACAGTTCAGAGCCTTTCCTCACGGTTCACAAACAGTTTCATCCCAAGAACTCTAAACGCACTCAATCAGTCCATCAAATGCTCCTTGTAAAACTGTTTGTACTTATTAGTACAATCACCTCACTGTAAAGTTGCGATACAGTTATAATATTGCACAACCTGAGCCACTTTATAAAGCGCGTATTTATCACACACATAGAGCACATAGAAGATCAAATACAAAACAAAACATTTAACGTGCTACTTTAGTTACGATGGGATTTGAGAAACTAGTAAATTAAACGATTTAAAGATGAAGTTAATGATGTTTTACTTTAATGACAAAATAAATTACGTGATTAAAGTGGAAATTTCGAGATTAAAGTTGACATTTTGTGCTTTTTTGCCACTGTGTGCCTATTTTTTTTCTCTGTACCCTAATAAGCCTTCATATGACACTCAGACGGTGGGCTACGACTCGCCTTTTCATGGCGACTTTGATATCTGACAACTTTTTTATTTCGGGCACTGTGCGACTTTGTGAACTTGAGCTTTCTAGTTTCTCCAAAACTCTGTCACTCGATCAACTTCCTTTTGTTGTTTATACCACTTTTTAAACCAACAAATAGTACATTTTCCCTTGTCTCCACTTGGTATTTGCTGAAATTCTTCTATTTTCCCCCGGGGTTTTGCCATTGCCTTTTCACAGAACGCTGAGCTTAAGGGCTATTTATATTGATTTGCATATTCAAAGAGGCATAATTCTGGGAGGAGCTGGGGTGGGACAGCAGGCACGTGCACGTGCATTTCTTTTCACACTGACCAGGATTTATGTAGCAGAAGAACGTGGAAGTGGGCGAACGCATAGATTTATGCATCTGGATTTTTTTGTGCATAAGCACATTTCGGCTTTTGTGCTTACGCCATGTTATAGTGCGAATTCTACGCACAGCGTTATACATGAGGCCCCTGGTCTGGTATGCCATTATACAGTATTGATATACAAATTAAACAATGAGTAAAGGTTACTTCCACTTTGAAAAAGATTAAAGGAAGTTTCAGATTCCATGATTTGACTGTATTGTCTTCATTTGCTTTTTTGAATATTCAACATCTTAATCTGAATCAGCATTGTGTGGGCTGGAGCCTATTTCAGTGGTAGTGAACACAAGGCAGGAATCAAACCTGGAAGGAGGCACATTAGTCCATTGCAAATTGTATGAGAAGTGTCCATTTATTAAACTTCTAAATTATCGAGGTCTCTCAGTTGTTTTGGTGTCATATATTAGAAATAATTTGAACAAAAAATCTTAACATTTTCTGCGGTGGGTTGGCACCCTGCCCAGGATTGGTTCCTGCCTTGTGCCCTGTGTTGGCTGGGATTTGCTCCCGCAGACCCCCGTGACCCTGTGTTCAGATTCAGCGGGTTGTGCTTAAGCACATTTCCACGTTTGCGCTTACGCCATGTTATAGTGTGAATTCTATGCACGGCGTTATGCATGAGGCCCCAGGTCTGTAGAAAATTGCTTTTTTGTTTGTTGGCCTTGTGCTGTCTGACAAACACCCGGCCTTGTGTTATGCTGCATGTAGAGTCCGAGTGTTCCATCCGTGTTATTGCGGCTTGACTTTTCACCTGAAAGCTGTTTAAAAGGCAATATATTTTTCTTGGTAGCAGACAATTATAAAGCGCTCAGTTTACTTAAATCTATTTGGTGAAATAGCATTACAATGATCTGATGCCAATTGAGACATACCTGTTAATTATGAGTATTCCCTTCAAACCAGTTCCCATAAGGCCCACTGTACACTTAAACACCGTACAGCTGTCCCATTCCATTGTTCAAACAGTTTTGTGAGAGACAAGTCCCCTGCTTTTGAAGCTAGGAGAATGTTTTATCACTCTGGCTATTTTCTTTATTTTATACTTTTATTTCATGCCTTTGGAGCTTTCAGATTTCTGCATGCTGGTCAACCCCTAATGATGTCATGGGTACATGAGCAGGTTACTCAATGTGTAGAATCATATGGCTGAAATGTGGCTACTTTCTCTTAGTTTAAAAGCAGTTCTTGAAAAATTATAAGACTGTCAGCAGTTATTATGTTTTGGAATTGCCAGACTTGTTTGCTGTTCACTTAGCTGAAATTTCAAAGCAGTTATTTGACTTGTGCCTCTACTTTTGCACATTAATTTTTTTGTAATTTTTTCCACCACACTGGTTTTATTTATGTTCATTTAGGAACTAGTTACTTAAATAGCTTCTCATACCCAATCAGGGGGTTAAGCAAGCTTTTTCGAGCTGTATGAAGGGTTTTCATTTTGCTATACTTTTTCTGAGATTTGCACTAAAGGCTATCAGGGCTTTTACTATGTGTCATTTTCTTTTTCTGTCTTCCATTTGCCACTAAACCCCTCAATGACTCACTGGTACATTTTGTATTTATAAGCCATTTTTAAAATGTGTAGCTGGTTGTGACAGATTGAGATCGAAGATGCTATTTTTGGTGTATTAGTGGCACAATTGAGCCTGTAATTACTGTTTAGTTCACAATTATAAAGAGTGAAAAATTAAACAGTTATATTCATTGTATTCATTTATATTCCTGCCTATGTATGTTACTATGAAAAAATAGGAACAAGTTGCTCCTCTGCTGTAAGATGGTAAGTACCCATTATTTAAAGAACTGAAAAATGGGATATATATACTCAACATAAGGCATCCTGTTTTTCCCATTCTGATACGCATCTAAGACTATAAGAACTTATGTAAAATTCATGAGATTATTCAAATTCTGTTAGAGAGTATGAATCATTATTTAAGATGTACAATTAAAGACCACCTTTGTTAATTATTATTGTTTCTTACTTTTTCTTTCACAACAGTCACAGGGAAATCAAATGACTCTGTATGTACATCTAACATTTCTGACATATTGTGCTATAGTGATTTTTAAAGTATTACACTAACAAAATATCTTCAGCTTTGAAAATCTTTTTATTTTTGTAAACATAAAGATTCAAAATGATCTAGTTAAAATACCACAAAGAGGGTGGTGGTGTTTTTAAGGATGGTAAATTCAACCTCCAAGGACAGTATACATTCTTATTGTGTTTTTATGTCTTTTCTCTGAGTATGCTAACCATCACACTTCACATGCAGATTACGTAATAGGGCCCAGTGTGACCAAGTATTAACACGCACAATGCCGGCAGCACAGGCTCTGACTCCCTGCTAAACTGTAATTATCAGAAACAATAATGAATACCCACATTTTGTGCCTGCAGAGACAGTGTGTTGCCCAATAACCTATACTCCAGAATCTCATGGCTGCTGTGTAATATTTTCAAAATTCAACTATAAAACAATGCAGCATGTATTACAAAGCATTGGTTCAATTAAGGACTCCATTCAAAGATGAATAAGAAAATTTAATGTACTGACATGTTCAAGTTCAGTACCAATTTCAAGTCCAAGCTTAATGTCACATGAACAGATTCGAATCATAAACTAAAAAAAGCTCCTTCCCTAATGCAGATACATATAAGACATTTCATTACACATTTCAAAGTATGCATTTACTCTATAGTAAGTGAAGGCTTTAGTGAGAGACTCAGTATTCAAGCAATGCAAAAAAGTAAAGTTATTTCAGAATGAAATCACTGGGATTAAAAATCATATGTCATATCCTTTTTACCTCATCTCATTGTGGCACTCTTGGTGAAGAAAAAAATGCAAAGTACTAATTAGAGAGTACAGCTCAGCATTTAACACTTTTGCACTAGTATGTTGATCACCAAGCTTCAAGATTTGGAATTTAGTGCCACACTCTGCAACTGAATTTTGAACTTGTTAACTGGCAGACCACAGCTAATATGAACTGGCAGTATCATTTCCTCTTTTCTGATCCTGTATAATACTTTCACTAAAGATCAAAGAGTACATAGCCATTTTGGCTTGACATCAAACGCGAACCTGAGTTTGCGAGTAAGCAATCAGACTTGTGGGGGCATTCCAGTTGAAATTTAAGACTAGGAAATCGGAAATTCCAACTTCTCAGTTCAAATGGAATACAGAATTAGTGTGATGTTCTATTGTGTACAATGCTTAATGTTAGGGATGAGCAATACGACAAAATTTTTTATACATTTTTTTTTTCCAAATCACTCAATATCAATAGTTATCATGACACTAGCTGTGCAAGCCTGTGCTGTAAAAAGAAACTATTGAAATCGTCAGAAAAAAAATTGAAATGCAGAGTCGGCAGTTTCATTTTGCGGACGTGTCTCGTCCCCCTTGTCTATCAGCGACTAAGCGAGTTTCTCTCTCGTTTGTCTTTCCTCAGTGGTTTCACTTTTGTAATGGAGTCACTTTCTTTCAGCTTCATGCTGTAGCCTCATCCTTCTTTCTTCTTCCAACTTGTTAACTTGGGGCTGCCTTGCTGGCTCTTTGAGCTTCCTACTGTAGCCTCACACTTCCGGGCCAGACAGACAAACACACACACTTCCACTCGTAGCTCTTGTGGAAACTGGCCCGGACACAGACAGGTGGACACCAATGGTTCAAGCACCAACACATGTTTATTATACATTATTTACAGTGAAACAGCACACAACCCAGTTTCACCCCAGTCCAGGCCTTTCCAATGCCTCTCTCTCTTCAGGTCCATCTCCACTCCTCTCCTCCGAGCTCTGTCCTCTTCCACCCGACTCCGGCCATTGAATGGAGGGAAGCAGCCCCTTTTATATCCACCCAGATGTGCTCCAGGTGCCTCCCAATGAGCGACTGCTGGCTTTCCTGGTGTGGTGGAAGTGCCGGCTGTGTGCCCGGAAGCACTCCGGGTGTCTCTGATCTTCTTCCCCCCAGCACTTCCGGTTGTGGTGGAAGTGCTGAGGGCCAGGGCTCCTCAGGCATCTGGGTGCCCCCTTGCAGTGACCACGTGCCCCTATAAGGTTAAGATTCTAAGCTCTGTTCCCGTGGTCCCCAAAGCCACCAGGGCGGTCGCCCCCTCGTGGTCTGGAGGAGGCATAAGCCCTCCTCCTGTCGTTCTGGGCATCCCGGCTGGGTTCTACCCCCAGCCGCTTGCCACAATGTTTATATATAAGATAACTCAGATCAACAATTATTGCATTAGGATTGCTCATTGGAATCTGAACCTAAAAAAATCAACACAAATTAAACAGACGGCAAATATGAATCAAATTTTAATTAATACATTTCACACACACATACAAAAAATAAAATCTTAAATCTTTTTAATCTTTTAAATACTAACAGTGTTCAAGCATTACAGAATTCCAAAATGTACACAGACTTGGATCCTATTGTGTTTGTTCATAGTTCAGTCAATACACATCATTTTTGAAATTTTTTTCAAATTTAAGTATTCAGTTAAAGATCAATGAATAAACCAACAAAAAACTTTGCACACATTGTGTCTTTTCTTCAAATGCAGTATGCCATTTACTAAGTCACTAAGACACTAATCAGACTTTGAAAATGACCAGAACTTATCCCAGATATAGAAATTCATGTTAAGAAAAGACAACTCTTAATTAAAAACAGTCTGATTTAAAGACAGTAAAGTAAATAACCTTCACTTTTGGAAAACATACTTTTACTTACAAACAAGAATAATTATGCTCTGTTTTGCATTTCTAAACAAATCTAAAACATCAAAATTTGCTATTGCTTAATAATGACAATACACACATTTTAAACAGGCATTTTCTTACAAATTCTGAGCAAGGAAGACAAGCTGACATTAGAGTTGGTCACTGGTTTTTTTCAGTGACTTGCTCACTTCTAGTTCCTGGGGACCTCCTTTGAGATTGCATGTGTTTGTGAATGTAAGTGCTTGCATTCTTTATGTTCAATTGGATGTCAAAGCTTCAGGTGGTAAAATAAGCTTGTTGCATTTCCATTTTACTTGACACAAATGTTTGACAAAGTTTACAATACACAGAACCAGTCGTTAAATAGCTAAAAGACAGCCATACCACCAATACTTTTTATCTTGTTTCTCCACATTTTCTGTTTTACAAGGCTTTGTGTGTGCTGAGCAGTCAATTTCTTTATTGACACTTAAAGATTCTGCTGAATCAGCGTTCATCCTTTCCATTTGTCTTATGTATGCAAACCAGCAGCATGTGGCAACCTTTCTTTTTAGTGCACAGGCATTCAGTTAATACAAGAGCAGAATACGATTGATTGGAACTATGGTAGTTTCTGTGGCTGATGTGTGTGATCAAGCAATGCTCCTGATCAACGGTTTATCAATGTTTCATGTTTTATATGATTTAAATTTTACCTAATGATAAGTGTACATATCATTTATATCTGTTAGCCTTACTTAAAGTTATAGACTTCAAGAAAACTGATCTGATTATGTCTTTTTCATGTGTAACATCAGAGGTTCAATGATGTTTATTTAGCATATGCTTTGTGATAAAGCCTCAGGAGCTAGGTAGCTATCTTAGCTTGTGCAGACCACAGATAACAGTCTAATGCGGATAAGAGAACAACATTATTTGCAAATTTGTTAATGTGTAATCTTAGGTTCCTATACCGGAAGGCAACACTTGACTGGAGAAAGGCAGTGCAGTGGAGAAAGGAGAAGTTACTGTGGAAGAGATTACTTGTGTTTAGGTACTTTCTGGAGGTATTTATATAATAAAGAGCTCTTTGCTTGAAACAAGTGGTTGTGTGGTCGTGTTTGAGGTTTGGGTCTCACTGGCACCCCTGTTCTATCACACCTTGTTGAGGTGTTGAATGGTTTGCTCAAACTTCTTTGAGGCTGTGTGTTTTATTGTGTTATCAGATTATCTATGGCTTGCACCAAACATGCAAGGTACCAACTAACCTCCTAGCTTCTTTTCAAGAGGAGGAACAGGAAGAAATGTCAAAACGGACTATGTAACTGATACTGGTAACCTCTTACCTGTTTTACTGTTCATGTGGCATCCTGCCTCTTTCTCCCTAGGGACTTCTATGGCAGAATGCTAACTTATTTGGGCCTATATTTATTTGCAGCTCTTTATTTCAACCCAGTTTATTACTAATAACGGACTTCAGTGACTGCGGTTAGCAATGAAAGAAAAATCTAACCTCCTGGCCTGCTAGTAGCAGTCAGACAGAGAAAGACTGGCTTTAAGATTTCATTCACAAACTATATTTATTTGCATCAAAACCAACTACAGCAAATACAAAGTGACATATAATCAGACAACCTGGGTGGGTTTAAGTTTCATGCAGTTCCATTAGCATCAGCAAGATGCTGGTGAACATGGCCAGGTGGGTCCATTTCTTATTTGCAGATCAGAGGCCACATGTATAACGCTATGCGTAGAATTTGCACTGTAACATGACGTAAGCACAAAAGTGGAAATGTACTTATGCAAAAAAAAAAAATCCAGATGAATAAATCTGTGCATTTGCCAACTACCACATTCTTTCCGCTACATAAATTAAGGAACATTAAAATATCTTCGTAATGTTTAATTATTCTATCCATCTATCCTTCCAGTGTGACGCCAGCCACAGCAAGAATACAGCGTGAGGCAGGAACAATCCGTGAATGAAGTTCCAGCTCCTGGCTAGCGCTGCGGCACCGTGTAGTTAAAGTTAAAGTTTTATCTGTTTAATATAATAAACATATTTTGTTGCATTTCATCTTAAAAATGATATTGTCATCATATGTAAATAGGCGCTTTAAAAAGTGGCTCAGGTTGTGCAATATTATAACTGTATCGCAAGTTTACAGTGAGGTGATTGTACTTATAAGTATAGACAGTTCTACAAGGAGCACTTGATGGACTGATGGAGTGCGTTTAGAGTTCTTGTGATGAAACTGTTTTTGAACCATGAGGTCAGTACAGGAAAGACTCTGAAGTGTTTGTCAATTTCAACAAATACCAAGTGGAGACAAGGAAAAACATACTATTTGTTGGTTTAAAAAGTGGTATAAACAACAAAAGGAAGTTGATCGAGTGACAGAGTTTTGGAGAAACTAGAAAGCTCAAGTTCACAAAGTCGCACAGTGCCCGAAATAAAAAAGTTGTCAGATATCAAAGTCGCCGTGAAAAGGCGAGTCATAGCCCGCCGTCTGAGTGTCATATGAAAGTTTATTAGGGTACAGAGAAAAAAAAATAGGCACACAGTGGGAAAAAAGCACGAAATGTCAACTTAAATCTCAAAATTTCCACTTCAATCACGTAGTTTATGTTTTCATTAAAGTAGAACATCATAAACTTCATCTTTAAATCGTTTAATTTACTAGTTTCTCAAATCCCATTGTAACTAAAGTAGCATGCTAAATGCTTTGTTTTGTATTTGATCTTCTATGTGCTCTATGTGTGTGATAAATACGCGTTTTATAAAGTGGCTCAGGTTATTGTAACTGTATCGCAACTTTACAGTTTTACAAGGAGCACTTGATGGACTGATGGAGTGCATTTAGAGTTCTTGTGATGAAACTGTTTCTGAACCACGAGGTCAGTACAGGAGAGACTCTGAAGTGTTTGTTGGATGAGAGCAGTTCAAAATGCGAATGGCTGAGGCAGCATGTGCTAGATGCTGTATACCTATAATTCTCTTTCCGATCAGCTGCTGTACAGCTGTGATTCACACTCAGATACAGTGATATAAATACTCCGAGTAGTGCATTGAGAGTAATATGGAAAAAGATGATCCGATGTGGCAACCTCTAACGCGAGCAACTGAAAGAAGAAGAAGAAGGTGCAGTGAATGTAACAACGCTAAAGCAGTTATGGTTTTTGGAATAGTTTGACCATTCTGTGGACCGTTGTATTGTTACAGGTTAATTACAATCAGATACATTAAACTAATAAGCAATATGCTGTTAATTTCAGTGTATTTATAAAGCCGTGTCAGGGATGTGGATCTGAAAAAGAAAGATAAACCACACAGGAACAGTAGCACTGCTTTGACGCTGGGTGCCGCCAGTTTGCAAAACCGAGCTGAGAAATTGCATATGACAGGGTATGAGCTACCGTGGAATTGTGCTTGGCTTTATGCCAAGTTTAGGTTTTATACATTGTGATTTGAACGTGGAAACGTTCTTACATAACATTTCTGTGTGTATGCACCATTTATACATGAGGCCCCAGGTCTTCTCAATCTCAAACAAAGAAAAAGAGTTCTTTTAGAGGAATAGACAAGGCCCTCTCAAAGGGTGTTTTTTATTTTTAAGGAAAAGCCCCTCCACCCTTCTTGATTATGTAAAACAAGACACCCTGGTTTACTTAGCAACAAGTTCTCATTTCTGCTAGCAGCCTGTGTTAACATTTTACAGTTTCTCAAAACACATTGAAAGTATGTGTAAAAACCAAACAATGAAAATGTTATAAAACATTAGCACTTAAAGTTATAATCGGCAAACCTACCACACCCAGCTCAATGTTAGTTCCATGGGACTCAAAGCTCATAAATAACCTGACTATGTAAAACACTTTGCAACATAGATGGCACTCATGTTCAGTTTAACAAAATGCCTATCACCTGGCATCTATAAGCTGAAAAGTTTAAAGTATACCTTATACACTCTCTAAAAGTCATTCTACATAACCTCACCAAACTCCATTCAGACATGGACCTTCACTACATGTTTAGGCTTTCAAAGTGTGTCCAGTGGGCCATCTATCCATCCAGGCTAGCACACTAAGTTTTGATCAGCTTTACAGCTCTTTGTACCCAAGTGTCCAGAACAGATCCTCTGACATGACTACAAAGTCAATCAACGGACTTTCTGCCAAGGTACTTTGTTACTAGGTACACTTCCAAACAATCTTCTGTTACTTAGTTGTTTTGTTGTTAATGTTTTGTAGTTTAGTTATGAACAATCTATGACCAGCAGAAGAATCTACTAACAATCCACCACTCTGATTCATCAGGAACCATTTTAGGACCGTTTTAGTCCAATATCTATAAAAATGCTATATATTCAAAATAGCTGTTTGATGCATAAACACAAACAACAGCCAAGATTTCCTCACTGCAATTCAAAGTCATACTGAAGTGACCCTGTTGTCTTTGGAAGAAACATGAACTATATGGCATCCTGCCAGTCTCATGATTAAAACATTTTGTTCCAGAGCCAATTAAGTGAATGAAAATATATCTAACAGGTATTTTTCAAACTCTTGCATGTGTTCTGACTTCTTTCTCATCGGAGAAGTTATATTTCATATTCCAGGAGTCAGTTTCCACTGCCAAGGTCTGCTATAGCAGCTACTGTCCCACTCTTGCCTTTTACCTGATTGACATTGCACCTGTCCCTCACCTTTTGCCCCTGTGGATATGGAGCTCAAATGGCAACTCCACATGGCTTTTAAGTTTCATCAGGCACTCACTAACAATAATAATTGGCAGCCCTGTCTCCAGTACTGGGACCTGATATAAATAAATTAATAATTTGATCCTTCATTATCTTAATAATAAATTTAGTTTGATGGTACATTGGTTGAATTTTAGACTGTGTAATCTGTTGTAAGGGATACCATTCTATTATTTGTGCATGCTAGGAGTTTTTTTTTTGAACTTTTAAAATTCTGCGTAGGCACCATGGTGGCAAGGTACTTTCTGTTAAGGAGCATGGGTTACTCACTTTATTGATGTCTGTGTGGATTTGACACATTTCCTGTCAAGGCAAACACCACACAAATGTCTCTCTACTCTCTCTGTTCTCATTCTACTTCCAAGTATTCTCTTTTTTAGGTTAATTGGTGAAAAGTGTCGGTGTGCATCTGGTGCCAACTCTAGGGCTGATTGCTATCTTCTTCTTTTCAATTCAGTGCATTAGAAATATTGTTTAGAAAATGGTTGCAGCCAGAATATATCTTATAGGGCATCAAAAGGAGCTTGATCTGCCATGTGGCTCTGGGTTGAATTTATTTCTAAGTATGCCATTCGATAATAGTGTTAAGTGTACAATCTTCAGAATGTTTTAACATTTTACTAATTGGTCTTTAAGACCTTAGACTTTGAATAAATGTTATGATTTGAGTATTACATATCAGACTAACAGTTATCAGAAGCATTTAGAAAGTAAAATTAACATTCAGAGAGTTTTAATGTATCTTAGACATCTCATACATAAGTCAATGTAAAGATGTCTGAAATGTTTTGGAAGAAATCATGATTACATTTTGAAATGTCTTGCAAAATCCTCTAGAGCAGTGGTTCCCAAACTGTGGTACGCAGAGCCTTTTCAGGTGGTATGCATCGCGGTCCCTGAAATTTAATTTATCTGTGCAAAACCCTTTATGACAAGCCTGTTGTGAGCAAAACCCAATGAAACTGTTTAAATACAATAATACGTGGATTCCCAAATTTAGTGTGGTGTGAAATTTCGTCATCTGAATAAATAAAACCTATTATTCGAATCAGTATTTAGTTCATTTAACGCTACCATAATTCTGTTTCGCGGAAGTCAACTTCTACTTCTTCACTGTTTGAGCCTTTGGTCACTAGATGAAAGCACAACGCCGACACTATTTAGTCTTCAGTAACTCTGCCTCACAGAAACTGCTCGCGTTTGTTGTTATACGTGCACTGCCGCTGTATTGCATCGTAGTCACTAGATCTAAGCACAAAGCCGATACCATTTCGTCTTTGGTAACTGCGTCACATACAGGCCCAAGGCAGGATTTAGTTTCGGGGCGGAAATAATCAATTTAGGTACATGCACAAATTATTTCATTAATTTTATGCATAATTTCTTGCAATTCTTTAATTTTTTTCAGATTTCGGGGCAGTTTAGACCCAAACTCCCCCCCTTACAGCTCTTCCTCCCTTTCAACAAGGTGCGGGTGGTACACAACGCAACTCACATAACCTCAGGTGGTACTTGACGTCCAAAGGTTTGGGAACTCCTGCTCTAGAGTATTTTAAGATATCGTAAAATAACTTCCTGTGCAATTTGAGATATCTGAAATGCATCTGAAGATATGTCAATATGACATAAAGTTCTATTGAAAACACTGAAAATTCTACATGAAGTAATTTTAAGATATAGTATTTTGAATTGCATTTCAGATATCTCAAAATGCACACAAAGGTATTTCCAGATATCTTGAAATGTAGTAGAGATATCTCAAAATTCACAGGAAGTCATTTCAAGACATCTTGAATAATTAAAAACTCTTGTTTTATAACTCAGGGAATTTAACTTTATTTTCGTATTCCCAAACAGAAATGTTTTAAAGTTGTTTTTTATTAACTTACTTTCTAACAGAGGTGTTTATATCAGTCTTTCAAAGAAATAAAGGAATGAAGTTTACTTTGGAAAGAATAACACACCAATCCCTGAGGCACCAATGACAAATAATATTGCAATGTATTCAAAGAGAATAAATACTGAGGATATTAAAAGTGCCTGGAGAGGTATTGTGAGGTAAAGAAAGAGACAATAGAAAAAGATGAAAATGGAATAACAATGGTTATTATAGTTTTCAGGTCAAGTTAATGATGTAGATGGAAATTTAAAACATCATCTTCACCCTTGCAGAGAGATGCAGGGAGAGCAATTACTTTTTAGCCTGGACAAATGTTTAGGAGATTAGACCTAATAGGACATGTTATAAAGTTAAGTGAGGGATCTGTAATGAAACAGACCATTTACCCAGAGTTAGTAATGTAGCCAAAGGGCTTAAGTGTGCCACTGTGATCTGTGAGGTTTATTACAAACACATTAATTTATTTATAAAAAGGGTATTTGCTAAAGCCTCACAAGCCAGCCGAAAGTGAGAGAGAAACTGATCTTGCCACACAAGCACCCTGACAAAAAAGATGAAAACCAGACAACAGGAAGGCTATTTAAAAATACTGAGGTGCCTCTTTGGTGTTGATCAATAACTAGGGTGGGGGTTCACAATCAGCTATTTAGAGTAAAAATATACAAGCCAGAGAGAAACTGATAGTGTCATGCAAGCAGGCCATTAAAGGAGAATAGGAGAGTTGTGTGCTTTTCCCACTATTTCAAGGTTACCTGCACAAGAAACCTCTGCAGTAACCTGTTCTATTTCCTATTCATGCTTACCAGCAAAGAATAATATCCATGTTTGGAGGATGCATGTTCGAAGAGTAAATAAATAAACAAACTTTGGTCTGAACACTCACCAGAATAACTATAAAGCAAGAAAATTAAAAAGAAAGAAAGGTTCTGACTTGGCTGTCACAGTCACAGTGAGGTATTATGCAGAAGTATTGCTGGTATAAAGGAGCCCTAATAGCAATTCTTGACACACTTCTGCAGAGTATTTCTTTAGCTGAAAGTACTCTGTGCTAGTGTGCCAGAGAGAGAATGTGCAGCATTGTGCACCACAACGCAGAAAATCGCACTGCCACAACCAAGTTATAGAAGATCTGAAGGATGTCAATTCCCACATTAAAAGAATGCAGTCTCCTAAGGCAAAAGAGCCTGCTCTGCACTTTTTATTTAGTTCCTCTGTTTTGAGACCAATCCAACATGTCATTAATGTGAACAGTGACTGGACTCTGTGAGAGGCTCTTTGGTGCGTCAAAAGTCAATAACCAGTTTATTGGTTTTGCTAATGTTAAGATGCAGACAATTCTCTTAACACCAAGAAACAAACTTCTACGCCTGACTCCTGTACTCTGTCTTATCCCCTTTATCAGTGCACACCATAAGAATCAGCTGAGACTACCTGCAAGAGACATTGCCTGGTATTATAATTATAGTCTGAGTTTGAGAGAGTAAAGTGAAAAGGAGACAGGACTGTTTCTTGTGCTGCTCCAGTGTTTATCAGAAGCACAGTCCTTGAGTCTCACAAATAGCTGTCTGCCCGGGAGATAGTCCATTATCCAGGACACCATAGGCTCATCCACCTGCGTCTCTCTCTAAGATTGCCTCTTAACATGGTTGGATTTAAGGTGCTGAAGAAATCAATAAACATAAAACCAGCTTTTCTAGTTGAAAATAAGCCTTGTGGAGCAGATAGATAATTGCATCCTCCAAAAAAAATAGTGGGTCCAGGTGGTCTACCACAAGAGGACTCATATAGTCAAGGACCATATGATAATTCACCTGCCAGGCATTACCATTTTAAAGAAAAATGGTTTAAGAACAGTGTACAAGTGATTGCCTTTTAGTAAAGCTCAACCACTTACCTTTTTAAGTCATTAAAGTGCGAGGTGTGCTTCCCCA
The DNA here is from genome assembly GCA_026402145.1 of Polypterus bichir lapradei. Lineage (NCBI taxonomy): Eukaryota > Metazoa > Chordata > Cladistia > Polypteriformes > Polypteridae > Polypterus > Polypterus bichir. The sequence goes on along the minus strand of JANRMT010062806.1, from coordinate 32,986,862 downwards.
AGGATTTTAACTTTAGCTTCGACAGACTGTGCTGTGTGGTACTGCTGGCTTGGCAGACACGCGCCCATTTTAGGCCAAAAAGATGAGCCTCTCCATAGCCACCTGTCATTAACAAAGTAGCAAGCGTGGAGCGTTAGTATAGTTAATTTCAGGCATGTATGCATTGGTTTGAGAAGAGGATCCCCAGAAAAAATTCAGAGGCAAAGTTATAAAAAGTATGGAGCATGTCAAAGGTGCTCTTGTTCTTGCTTGTGTGCCCACAAGGCTTCTTTGCTTTTGCATTGAAGGAGTTGAGAGTAGCACGCACGCAGAATGCACCTGCATCAACCACTATAGTTGGAGGAAAGCAGTGTGACACAAAATTGCCTGAAATTGTCAATCCCAGGTATAAAAGGCACTATATGGGTCATTTTTGATTGAGTGAGTTTGGTATAGTTGTTCTTTTAGTATACCAAGCATAGCTTGTGCCCTATTTGTATATTTTTTCTTTTTGCATATAAATAGATATAGATATCTCCTATTTATAGTTTAGTTTTGGTGAAGGTATTTATATGGCTTGGCACTTTTTTGTTTTACTTGTGTATACACTGTTTTTTTCTTGTAAATATTTTTTTTGGATTTTATTAAAAGGACTTTACTTTGTGCTATTTCTTCCTGATCATTCTTTCTTTATATAGGAAGACTACAGTTTTGTGTATATGCAGCATTTTGGGACTGGCAAAATTCATTGTAAATACTATTCACTATTTTTGATTTGGACATTGCTTTTGTGATTTTGTGCACCTGTAAATAAAACCCACTATATTTTTTTTGTAAATACCATCTTTTTGTGTCTTTGTCTCCATGTCTGCCATCTCCCAAGTATGATCTCGGATGGTCCCAAACTACAAGATGCCAAGAGTGTAGTCTGGTACCAACCTTACCCCAACATAGGGTGTCACAAACCATTCTCTCAAAGGTCTTCATGATGTGGAATGTAAGTGCTACTGGTCTGTAGTCATTAGGGGTAAAGGCACCTGTCTTCTTTGGATCATGAACCACCAGGATGTTTTCCACAGCATGTTTTCTGAAGACTTAGGGACAAGTTGAACAGGTGACAGAGGACACCACAAAGTTAGTCCGCACAGGCCTTAAGAACTCGTGGACTGACTCTATCTGTTCCAGCAGCATTTCCTGTCTGTAGCTTCTTCAGTTGACTCCTTACTTGCTCTTCAGTTATGGACATCCCACACTGATGGTCAGATGTGGACTTTTCACTGGCTATTCCAGTTGATGTGGTAAGAGTTGTTGATGTAGATAGTAGGATTGGTATGTGGAGACTGGTCATTGGAAGAAGCTGGCAAAATCTATTAAAAAATTGCTTCAGGGCATTAGCTTTGTCCACATCTCATTCTAGCACTTCAGCCCTGTATTGCATGAGTCGAATAGGGGATATTAACTGTGTGATTAATGATTATGAAATGGATTTGGGAAATCTCCTGATAATTAAGAAAAAGTAAAAAGAAGAGACTTTCGGAATGGAGAAAATAAAGTTAGGACATATTTGATTCTAACATCCAATCGATATAAACTTCCAAATATTCAAATAAATCACATTTTTTTCTGACTATCAGATTCTAATAATAGAATTAAAAAGGTAGAAAGACATTCAAAGTGGGAATGAATTTGTAAACTTAGTATTAAAGTAACTGAAAATATATACTGTAGAAGAAACAAATGTACAAAATTATCAAACCTGGAGGACTGAAAGACTGTATAATACTTAAAATGAGTGACAGGAACTTATGAAAAACCTAGCTTTCTGCAAATGCAGGATTACAGAAGAAAGGAAAAAGAATAGACCAAGTCAAAAGAGTGACAGCTTAAATTGAACAATTCTGTAAAGAAAGAAACAGAGCTTAGTTTTTCTCCAGCACACACATTTCCAGCGTATGGCTGATTTAGACACATAAAAATATTCACTGGCCATACACAATTTTATTAAAACATCAATAACTTATAAATGAAACAACAATGTTTTTTGTTCTGAGCACTTTTTAACAAATCAATGCATGAATGCTATGCAATCATGGTAGTCTCCAGGAACGTCAGTAGTTTTAGCTCTGATCATGGGCTTAGAATATCGCATGAGTATGTATGACTGTGTATGCATACAGGTACACTGTGTGTATACACGGTGTATGCATGTATGACTGTGAGATCAAAAACTGCATTCCCTCCATGGGGTTTCACGCAAGTCATACTTGAAAATAAAATCAAAGAGCAGCTGTCCCCTATGGGACTTTGTGTGAGCTGTACTTAGATATCAGATCGAAGAGTGGGGGAATAAAGGAGAGGGGCTCTGGAAGATCAGAGGCTGAGCGCCACAGATCAGGGACTTTAGCCCCCACCCAACAACACCACTGGTAGTCTCTTAACCATTCCTCATCAAAAGATTTTCTGCATTTCGCTGCAGACGGCTGTTTGCAAAGTCTTCACTCAAGATGGAATCAAATTGGTTAAGGCTGGGGAGGACATACATGCATTAGAATGAGGTGTTAAAAATAAATTGTGATGGTTTTGGATAAAGAAAAATGGGGATTAAGGACAGTGCTTTGGTACTTGATATCAAAACTGAAATTAACCTGGTGCTTGTTTCAGCAATCTGTATTTGTGAGCGTAACTCTTTGCTTTGTTCACCTTAATCCCTAGTTGGGCTTTTGGGAGATTGCTTTTGATTTGACCCTTGTTTTGCACAGCAAACGGTTATAGATAAGCTGTATTTTTAGCAAAAATGAGAGATAAACTAAACACATTAGATGTGTACCACATAACTCTAAATATAATTTGATGACAATCTGACAGACCCAGTTTCTATTATGTTTTTATTATATACTACTAGCTGTCCCCCGCAGCTCCGCCCATGTAATAGTGAAACAGGACAAACTTTAAAAATCAATAAAAGAAAAAAAAAAAGTAATAATTTGTGTTGAGAACTTATATTGATAGCTTTCATATCCGAGGGCCTCTTGATCTTTATATATAATATGCTACCGTGGCTGTTTGTTTGTCTGTCCAGGATTTTAAATCACCTGCCACTCTCAAACCGTTTGACCTATTGACCTGAAATTTGGTACACATATACTATGTGACGTCTACTATCCGCTTTCGGTGTGATGATTGACCTCCAAGGTTATTCCTCTTTTTATTTTATTTTATTGTAGAATAAACTCTCGGCAGCGGCCGTGCGGCGCATGCGTATGGGCACCGTTCTCATCCCTACCACCTTTGCTGCCACTTCCTCTACCTCTTCATATCTTGAATCATTCTTGAGGCAGATTGAAGACTTAAGTAAAAAATTAAAGAAAACGCAATAAGTAATTGCAACACAAACACTAACTTAATCAGTTTTAACGCGAAAAGATGCTGACGGCTATGTACATTTTCGGTAGGAAGACAGGGGTCCAAGTAGATGGACACCAGAAGTGATGTCAGTAGTAGAAAAGCCGTCAATCTTCCAATCTGCAGAAGGAGGAAAAGACAGCACCAGCCCCTGGAGTTGCAGAGAATTACTATTACCAGAGCCCTTAAACTGTCCCTAAAGCTCATGTGTATGACACTGATCAAACCTTCTGGCAGCAATAACCTCTAACAAATGCTTCCGGTAACTGTGGATTGGACTTGCACGGTTCCATTGGAATTTTAAACCATTCTTCGTTACAGAACTGCTTCAGCTCAGTCATATTCTTCGGATGTCTGGTGTGAATAGCTCTATTGAGGTCATTCCATAGCATCAATATTGGGCTGAGATCCGGGCTCTGACTGGGCCACTCTAAAAGGCAGACTTTCTTCTTATGAAGTCATTTTATAGTAGATTTAATTCAATGTTTACGGTTTTTGTCCTGGTGCATCAACCAAATTCTGCTGCCCTTCAGCTGGTGGACACCTACCCTGCTTTGCTGACTTAACAATTTTACCTATTTCTTTTTTTTTTTGGAGAGCAGCTTCTTCCTCCTTGATGGACACTGCAGCTATTCAATGTTTTGTGTATGGTGGACTCATAAACAGAGATGTTAACCTGTTCCAATGGTTCCTTCAAGTACTTAGCTGTTATGTAGAGTCTTTTTAACCTTATTGAGTATTCTGCCTTGTGCCTTTCGAGTCATCTTAGCTGGGTGCCCACTCCTAGGGAGAGTAGCCACAGTACTAAATCATCTCCATTTATTCACAGTTTTTCTAACTATGGACTGATGAATATTCAAACTATTTTCAATTACTTTGTAAATCTTTCCAGCTTTATGCAAATCAACAATACTTGATCATAGATCTTCCAGGATCTCTCTTTTGCTAGGCATGCCTTTAGATATCTCCCCCACTTTTGTTGTATATCTGATTGCCTCATTTGTTATTCTGTCCTTTTTTTTGCATCTCCACACATTCATCACAACATTTTAATTTCTGCCACATCTAACCTCTTCTCATTTGCTCCCTTTACTGCCCATGTCTCATGCTCAGTGTCAGACTGACGTTTACAATCAGCTGGAGCTTTCCCAGTGGTCTGCTGCCTGGCCTGGCCTGGCATTCAGAGCAACCAGTGAAATAAACTAATGGTGAAATCATATAATGTTATTATGCTAGAAAACAAGCAGATGTAATTGCTCTGTAGTGGGCACAAATCCTTTCAGTTTAATGTTGGAGGGTTTCTTTTCTGGTTTCTGGTTGGATGGTTTCTTGTGTGTCATGCTCTGACAGTTAAACAGGAGCACTTTGTTGAGAGTTGCGTACATCTGGTGCTTTTGTGATTAATAGTTAAATATGAAGACTAGCTGTACCCCGTGGCTGCACCCACATAGTAATGAAACAGGACAAACTTTAAAAATCAATTGACGTTGGCACTATATCTGAGAGTGTTCCCCCTGTGGAGAAAAAAGCACATGGCCGTGATATCTCTGATAGTCAGCAGCTATCCTCTCAAAAATGTCAAACGTTACTCCTTAACAATCTGTAGATGATAACGTCTGTTGAACAAAGAGGTGTTGCTTTCTAAGCGAAGGCAAGGTGCACTCCAACACATGGCGAAACGTAGACCAAGTCAAACAGAGGCTGGTAAGTGAATGAGGAAGACTCTGCCTCCCTGCACTCGGCCCACAGCCACTCTCTTGGATTTGCATAAATACATCAGTACAGCAAGCGAACTATGGTACTTAGTGCAATGAGAGAAATCGCAAATTATAGAAAACAACAAGATCTAAATCTGTTAAGTAATTCTCTCGTGAAAAGCGGACAGACATACAGACAGAACATGCTTGGACCACGAAATTTTTAAAACTGTTTCTATGGGTCAAGGTTAAACTACTACTAAACTAAGTCCCAAGTCATCATGGTTCGGGAGATTTTGTGATGAGTGGCTCAGTGGTAATTGGCTTTTATATACAGTGCATCCGGAAAGTATTTACAGCACATCACTTTTTCCACATTTTGTTATGTTACAGCCTTATTCCAAAATGGATTAAATTCATTTTTTTCCTCAGAATTCTACACACAACACCCTATAATGACAACGTGAAAAAAGTTTACTTGAGGTTTTTGCAAATTTATTAAAAATAAAAAAAACTGAGAAATCACATGTACATAAGTATTCACAGCCTTTGCTCAATACTTTGTTGATGCACCTTTGGCAGCAATTACAGTCTCAAGTGTTTTTGAATATGATGCCACAAGCTTGCCACACCTATCCTTGGCCAGTTTTGCCCATTCCTCTTTGCAGCACCTCTCAAGCTCCATCAGGTTGGATGGGAAGCGTCGGTGCACAGCCATTTTAAGATCTCTCCAGAGATGTTCAATCGGATTCAAGTCTGGGCTCTGGCTGGGCCACTCAAGGACATTCACAGAGTTGTCCTGAAGCCACTCCTTTGGTATCTTGGCCGTGTGCTTAGGGTTTTTATCCTGCTGAAAGATGAACCGTCGCCCCAGTCTGAGGTCAAGAGCGCTCTGGAGCAGGTTTTCATCCAGGATGTCTCTGTACATTGCTGCAGTCATCTTTCCCTTTATCCTGACTAGTTTCCCAGTTCCTGCCGCTGAAAAACATCCCCACAGCATGATGCTGCCACCACCATGCTTCACTATAGGGATGGCATTGGCCTGGTGATGAACGGTGCCTGGTTTCCTCCAAACGTGATGCCTGGCATTCACACCAAAGAGTTCAATCTTTGTCTCATCAGACCAGAGAATTTTGTTCCTCATGGTCCGAGAGTCCTTCAGGTGCCTTTTGGCAAACTCCAGGCAGGCTGCCATGTGCCTTTTACTAAGGAGTGGCTTCCGTCTGGCCACTCTACCATACAGGCCTGATTGGTGGATTGCTGCAGAGATGGTTGTCCTTCTGGAAGGTTCTCCTCTCTCCACAGAGGACCTCTGGAGCTCTAACAGAGTGACCATCGGGTTCTTGGTCACCTTCCTGACTAAGGCCCATCTCCCCCGATCGCTCAGTTTAGATGGCCGGCCAGCTCTAGGAAGAGTCCTGGTGGTTTTGAACTTCTTCCACTTACGGATGATGGAGGCCACTGTACTCATTGGGACCTTCAAAGCAGCAGAAATTTTTCTGTAACCTTCCCCAGATTTGTGCCTCGAGACAATCCTGTCTCGGAGGTCTAGAGACAATTCCTTTGACTTCATGCTTGGTTTGTGCTCTGACATGAACTGTCAACTGTGGGACCTTATATAGACAGGTGTGTGCCTTTTCAAACCATGTCCAGTCAACTGAATTTACCACAGGTGGACTCCAATTAAGCTGCACAAACATCTCAAGGATGATCAGGGGAAACAGGATGTACCTGAGCTCAATTCTGAGCTTCATGGTAAAGGCTGTAAATACTTATGTACATGTGCTTTCTCAATTTTTTTATTTTTAATAAATTTGCAAAAATCTCAAGTAAACATTTTTCACGTTGTTATTATGGGGTGTTGTGTGTAGAATTCTGAGGAAAAAAATGAATTTAGTCCATTTTGGAATAAGGCTGTAACATAACAAAATGTGGAAAAAGTGATGCACTGTGAATACTTTCTGGATGCACTGTATATACAGTAGATTGTTTAAAAGTTTATAATATACTTAGAATTATATTTGAATGTTGTATGGGTTTTGGTATTCGTTACTGTGTATTTATTTTGTTTTATTTTTTCCCTGAGAGTGTCTGAATAGGCTACATGAAATGTTTTATTTTATTTTTTTTATTAATGAAACATGTATGTGAGTGGAACTATTTGTGTTTTTAAATGTACCTGTTATTCTTTATTTCATGATAAGTTTGTTAATGAACGTATCTTGTTTTTACTTTATTTTAATATTTTTAAAGTGCGTCTCTCATCCTCTGTCAGTTAAACCTTAGCGCTATGATTAGAGAGTGACTGAATAGGCTACACAAAATGTTTCATAGTTTTTTGTTTACTATGTGCATTCTTTAAAAATGCTTGACAGAATTCTGTGGCAACGAGACATTTTTTGAGTATTTTGTCTATTGAAGAAATTCAAAGTGGTCTTTTTTGACCAACACTTCAAACTTTGTGAAAGAGTAATCAGCATTATCATCCAGTCACTAACAGCAGCTATGTAGATTCCACACTCACAAACATAATCTATGCACCATAGTAAATACTTTTTTTGGTTCAGTGCTTTTTGGACATTTATGTTGATATACATATTATAGAACTACAGGGTTTATTTATTTATGAAGGGTTGTTCTACACTTTATCAGAGGTTGTCTTAAAGCTAATATTTAAGAGTGAAATATATGTGTAAAAGCTGAATCTACTGTCTTCTCATTCATAAAAAATACCAAGAGAAAATGGTGTTAGTTGTTTTTTTGAGTCTATGCCTATACATGAAAACTGATGTATATTGTGTGGCCTGGGTTAGACTTGGGATTCCCAGCCTGAGTATATATTCCGACGCTGACTTTATATATTTAAGTTTTGACTTTATATATTCCAGCGCTTACTTTATATATTCAAGTTTTGACTTTATATATTCCAGCGATGACTTTATATATTCAAGTTTTGACTTTATAAATTCCAGCGCTGACTTTATATATTCAAGTTTTGACTTTATATATTCAGAAAAAAGTTTTGACTTTATATATACCGACGCTGACTTTATATATTCAAGTTTTGACTTTATATATTCCAACAGTGACTTTATATATTCAAGTTTTGACTTTATATATTCAGGAATGACTTTATATATTCAAGTTTTGACTTTATATATTCTGACGCCGACTTTATATATTCAGAAAATCAATGTATTTGCCTGTTTGGCACCCCATAGTATATGTGTGTGTGTATATATGTACACATGTATGTAACACTCATGACAATGACAAAACAATTACATTGTCAATCATGTTACG
>JANRMT010062806.1:32943599-32978081 GCA_026402145.1 Polypterus bichir lapradei | reverse complement strand
TATATATGCCAGCAACACTCATGACAATGACAAAACAATTACATTGTTAATCATGTTACATTATTATTAAAATGTTTCCTTTTCTTTTTACTTCTCCGCTGCGAAGTGCGGGTATTCTGCTAGTATGTCATATATGTGGGCTACAAGCTCTGATTACTATCAACCTATGATAAAATGCATATAATTCTGGACAGGTTTCATCTTGTTATCAGCTAAGTTGCAAAAATAAACACTTGTTTGATTTTTTTACTCACTTATCTTGTGTTAAAGCTTATCTGAAATCAGATATAGTTGGGCAAAGACCATCAACAATTAAAAAAATGCAATGCTGCTTAGAAAAAAGCCTATCAATTTCACATCTCTTCTCAATAGATACTACATTTCATTGAATTATACTGGCTTATAGGTATGGTAAAATCAGATAAACAGTTACAGCACGCCATTTCCCTTAGTGATGAGACCATACAGACATTCTGATTGTCATCTCTCCATATCAGGACCACTGTGTCCTGTATGCTAGTGTTGTGATGGTTTTGGTTATGATATTGATGACATGGGTTTAATGTTGACTGCCTGATGGTAGGATTTGTTTTCGGTTTTTCACTTACTTTGAGAATGATGTGAAATGTGTTGCTGCACATTTAAGAGCACATTTTTTAACTTTCTAAAAAAAAAAAAAAGAAGAAAAAAAAAAAACAGTCAGTGGAAAAGCAAAGTATCTTAACACATTGACTGCTGGACCATTTATTACCAGGATGCACTGCAGAATAGTATATACATAGGTGATAAATAATGGATTTTTTCAAAACTTGTAAAAAAATGTAAAGAAATGTATTAGAAAGCAATGGTTTTATTATCAATAGTAAAGCTATCAAAAATGTAAAGAAAATGTTAATTATTTTAACCAGCAACAGATATTCTTAGAACTTGCAAGTTTTGGACATCATATTGTAGCAACCTCCAAATAAAAAGAAAAAGACAAAATACAGGAATAAAATGGTATCTATATACAGTCAAACCCCAAAATAATAACTAAAGTACTGTGTTTGGAGGGATCGGGTGGAAGAAACAGGACAAAGAAGATAAGCAAAGATGGAAGAGAATCATTATGGAGATGGAGATGAAGATGAAGAAGAAAAAGAAGAAGATCATTTATAGTATTTAGAGTATTTTTTTTTTATATTTTTTTCCTTTTTTTATGACTTGCATAAGTATTAGAATCTATTCAATATAGGTGACATATGTAATGGGAAATCTATCATCATATTAAAATGACATTCTGGCAAATAACAGAACAAGACTGTATCTCCAACTGCAATTGCAAGGAAGCACTTTAATAATAATTTATACTAAATTTAGATTTTCAAAACAGATGTAATCAAAGAAACAAGAAAGATCTGTTGAAATTGTGTGCCATGTGTAAAGTATTGCTTTCTTGACTCTTATCTTAACAGCCACCCAACCTGACACAGACAGACACAGGAGGCACACTTGGGAAAACACATGGGTTTTATTTTCTTTTTCCTCCTTGTGGGCAATGCCCTCCTTCTTCCCACAAGTCAAACACACTCCCAAGGTACAGTTCAATAAGGCACAATGCCACACAAATTCTTCTTCTTTTCTTCTCTCTTTTTACTCCTTAACTCCTCTTCGGAAAGCTTCATCTCCTTTCTCCTGACTCTGGCTCACTGAGTAGTGTCTGCTGGCCACTTATATAAGGCATCCGGACATGCTCCAGGTGTTTGATGACCTACTTCCGGCAGCACTTCTGGGTGTGGTGGAAGAATTGCCCATGAGGACTGAACAGTTGCTGCAGCACCCCCTAGCGGTGCCCACGGATCCCAACAGGGCTGCACCAAAGTCCAGTTCCCATGGAGCCCTGCGGGAGTCCTAGGCACTGTTGCAACTGTTGCTGCCATCTAGCGCTCCGGGTGAGGTAAAACTTTGGCCACGCTTGCTCCCGGAGTCCGCCCAGCATGGAGGCATCCCGGCTGGACAAGATCCCCAGCTGTCCGCCACACTGACTAATGTTTATGTCTACCTGAACAGTAACAAAGCTCTGCAAACAAAAAAAAAGAAGGGTAAAATCCTTAATATAAAAACTAACAGAGTATTAAACATCAAATAATGTTACCTTTCTCATTAACTGTCTCACTGTCTATATTGTACCTAACCTATTCAAACCTAGTAACCTCTGTCATCAGGCTGCTCACTGACTGTGGCTGTCTTTACTTTCACTCTTTTACTTCAACTCACTTTACCACTAAACGAGGGCTTCTCAATGGTGCCCTGTTAAGCACTTAGACTAGATAGAGAATGAACAATTTTAGCTTCTCAACTTGCTTGTAGGAGTTGGACAGAGACATTTACTTACACTTTCATTTAAAAGTTATATTTATTCTCATCAAGACCAGTAGCAGCAAATATAAGCAATACAAAGCTTCCCAAATCTCAAAATTGTTACTAAATCATTATTACAGCCTCAAAGTTATATTTCCCAGGGAATCAAAAGCTGTACTTTCTAACTAAACAAAATTTTCAAGTCCAGCTTCACCTTTCAGCTTTCCCAGAATACACTGCAATCCTTTTCAGCTTCACAATATTTTCAGGCTTAGGTCTATTACCTGAAATCTGTCAATGGAACAGGTTAAACTATCTCCCATACACACTATTACCTGTTCATATGTTTACAAATAATAGCCTTCACTATTTTCATCATGGTCCTGTGCAGGCCTCAAGCCTGTTTCTTTCATTTTTGAGGAAATACCCATTATACTTCATAGACTTCAGTTGCAGCTTAAGCCTACATTTTAGAGGCTCACCTCAATTTGACATCTGATAGCCTGGCAGATCATAACACTAACCCTGTATCGCTTCTCTTTCCTGATTTCTCATTTAAATAATCAAATTTTCAATTTGAAATTCGTTGAAATTTTCTTGACATTGATGCAAACTCTTAAATAAAACTTTTTCTACACAGTCAATTCTTATTTGCCAATGTACCCCACATTCTAGTTTCTCATTGTGTAAATCTGCTTATGATTTAAATCTGATAAACTCTTTTTGTCTGAATAATCCCTTTGCTAAAGATTCTTTATTCTTCTCTTTTCAGCATCTTTGCCATTTCACACTCAATTATATTTTAATTTCTTAGTCTCTCATTTTTGCTTTTATAAATACTTGCTACTGCTTCTCACAGTTTTACTTTCCATTGCTAACTACTCCCACCATCCATTGAAGGTGTAATTCTTCTTTGATCTCGATTACATCTTGCTTGAAGAAGGGGCCTGAGCTGCCTTGATACAGTAGCTTACATATTGTAATCTAAAAGGTGTCATTTTGCCTGACTTCTCATTGATCTTGAACACTAAGTATAAGAAATTTATAGCTATTAATTCTGCTTCTGTTGATGACCCCATCATACAGCCATCAAGGGTACTATTCGTGATGGTTGACTTTTCTTATGATTTGGTTCAGTCTTCCCAACCAATGATCTCAGAGTTTCGGTAATATATTTCAATTTTAGAAAACATATAGTCCTGTAATGTTCATTCAGGCATTGACCTACTAATCACATATATGAAATCAGAAATAAAGTTATTACTTTAGCAAAGAAATAATTTGAAATCCATTGTTCATACAGTAGGTGTGTTACTGGTTCTCAGAATCAGAAAGTACAACACATTTGCCTCTGTCTCAATCATTAAAAATAAAATCAAGACCCATTACCAATATACTATGAGAATGAATTACTGTCTTTTGTCTATTACAGTGCATTATTTGGAGAAAATTCTTACGCTGTCCAATCCTAACTTTTTTTCTTTAGAGAACCTATCTAGACTTATTGAGGAAGAAGCCTTTTTATTGAATTTCACTTTTACTTGAATTAAACTTAAGGAGGCTTGAAACACTGTGGGCTCTGAGAGTTTCATGGCTCCTGATGACTTGTTTCCCTGAACTATTCTCAGTTTCTTGCAAGCAGTTAACAGCTCCACTTCTCCAGATATTGAAGGTTGCCATCCTGTCTTCCCAAATAAACCCCAGGAAGTCTATGATCAGTTTTAATGCAAAATCAATAATAAATTCAGACACATCCTTGAAGCCTTGGATTCATTTTTGGTCTGCAAGGTTCCAGATATTTCTAGTGTCTTATGCATGGGGAAAGGAACGGTTTGGCAGTATAGCAGTGGCACCAAGTGCCAAAGCATGATGCCAAGAAGAGAAGCAAATTAGAGGTGGCACAGTAAATGTTATTAAATATTGCATCACTTATTTTTTGGTAAAATGGCTAACAATAATCATAGATAATCATCAACTCTAATCATGGTATGGTGGACCAAAGTAATGAGCCTTTAGTCTGAATTGAAAAGCTTAGACTTAATGGGCATGTTTTATACAAGCAAGCTCTTGGAAGAAAACATTGATTTACAAAGATGCTAGACAAGGTTGACGTTTTCTATTTTTCTTGCTATTGAACCTTTCACTGTCACCTCTTCACATTGCTCTTCCTTATTTACACGGGATTAATCCTACTATGGTATGTGACACTCACCAAAGATTGCCTTATCTCTATGACACTCCTACCAATCCCTCTAAATGTTCTTTGTTTTTTTAGTTGTTATGAAGCTCCTTCTGGTTACAAAATGATCTGGTTTGAATCTGGTTATTTCCATTTCAGTCACCTTTGATATCAGTCATTTCTTTTCCCCATTTGACTTGTAGGCAAGCTTGATTATAACTAAGTACCAATATTGTAATTTACTACAGACCAGCATTGAGCTAAATTACTTTCATGGTTTGAGGGATGTCAAGGAGGCAGTCACATCTTGGTCTTTTCTATGCTTGATCACTTCCAGGTCCGAGCCTATGGATGAAGACCCTTCCGGTTCCCACCCCCTGATGTCATTTCCTTTATTGGCCTTTAAAAGCCACCAAATTTCCCCTATTCCCTCATTTCTATTTTGGACTCTGAATTGTGCACCTCAGTGCTATCATTTTTTCAATTTTGCAGCCAGGAAACAATATACGGGTGGCTGCCTCAAACTTTGCTATGGCTCTTGGTCGAGTTTGTGACAGTCTTTTTTAACATTTATGAAAAAAACCTTCATCTGTCATTTTACATTTTGTGAGCACTAAGCTTCCCCATCAAATACAATTTTAAGGTTTGGTTAATTTTTCCCTTTTTTTGTTGGAACTGCAAGAAACCCTCAATTAAACAGTTCATCCTGATTGATGAAAGGTCAAAGTGAATAAGGTGTCAAAGTGAATAAGGTGTCCTTATTAGAGTTAGAAATGTACCACCAGGCATTATCTGGAAATTGCTGGATCCCCTATCAGCTTGCCATCCTGGTTTTCAGCAGAACTGAGCTTGGTACATCCTTCCCATTCTTAAGTGTTCTTCCTTTCACTTCATAGAAAGGTCAAGTTACATTCCCAGAATTTAGTCCCATTGATTACTTAGACACTTAAAACACAACATTAGATTGAGAAGCATCAGGATTGACACTGTCACACTATTATTTTTTACAGCGTAGCTCCTACTTTGGGCACTTTGAGATATTACGATGCTTGGCGATAGTTTTAATGACTCAAGCCTCAGAATTTTCCAGTCATTGAGCTACTGCAGGTTATTTGGTGGTACTTCATGTTTTTTGCTTGAATACAGCTCTGAATAGTCATCAAGGTGAAAATGACTTGCTATTCACTCCACTTTTTCCTCACCCTCTTTTTACTTTTTTATTATCCTTGCTCCCAATTTGAAGTCAGCCATAGTGCTGCATGCAATTCTAATGTGTAAGGTGTCTTTCAGATCCTTATTGTTATATTTATTGTGGAAGTGTTACTGCTTATTCTTGCTCATCATTCATTGAACTTCTTTTCATACTTATGATTTTCTTCTAAAAACTCAACACATTCAATTTAAACATGTGCATTGTTTGTATGCTCCACCTCACAAGTGTTGCACTGTGGGTCCGGAAACTAAACCCTGCTGCAAACTCTACTCTCTAAATTCCCCTAATATCTTTCTTGTCATGTTCTCGAATTGACCCCCTGTCTCTCACTTTTGGTCTGCAATGTCTGAACTTTTTTCTTAAAATTTCCCTATTGCTATTCCCTTTTTACCTTATTTTTTCACCACCAGGACCTTACTCCTCTTTCTCTTACTCCTTTCCAGAAGAGGCTGTTCTTTCTGAATGCAATTGCCGGTTAACAGCTCTGGCCTCTTGTTTGAAATCCCCCAATTTTCTTTTTTTTTAACTTTTAGATCATCTTTCTTTAATTCGTTTTTGCTTGAACTCTCTGCTGTGTGAACTGTTGTGTTATGGTTTGACAGCTGGATTGCTGGTGGCTGGCATAATAATGTTTGCCAACCTTTTTATTTGTCCTTATCTGGGTGATTTTTTTCTTTTTCTTTTTCCTTCTCCATTACTGTTTGAGCTTACCAAGTAGGCTGTTTCTTCTTTAGAGGCGGTATAGGTATCTTTAGTTATGATTTTTTTTCCTGTATTTGCTATGGGGAAGTTTAGGTGTCGCCTTATTTTATTTTTTCATTTTAAGTCTGGTTGATATTGTTTCCGTTCAATTTCTTGTTTGGTTTAATTATAACCTGATCACAAAAAAAATAGTTGTGAGTTATGTATTGCTGTACATATCTCTTGACTTATTACAAGGATGATGATGATATACTTTATTAACATTTATTGACCTTTAGGGGTCACAGCACAGCGTCAGCCATTGTACAGCATCCCAGGAGCAATTTTCAGGTGTATATTTTCATAAGAAAGGCAATTGAATATCCACTTTATTTGTGTTTTTCTGTTTAAGGCTTGGGACAGTTTGGTCTGTGATTACCAACAACCCTGGAAGAATGTGATTTATTTGTAATGATGTTTGTGCCTTAGTTCTCCTTAAACATTGAGTATATATATTTGTTTACTTGTTGATAATTTGTATGATTAATGTAGCTCTAGGTAACCCTAATACAATCAGATATGTATTAAAATAAAGAAATATTGGAAAAACTTCTGTTTTTCCTTAGTGATTGTGCTGCACTATTTATTTCAGCTTTGTTGTTCTGTATCTACTAGTTTCATTAACTCTAATTTAAATCACAAGTACAAAGGAAACTGGAGTGCAATCTCTGAGAAACAAAAAAAAAAGAAAAAATTTGATCCGGCTTATTTCAGCAAAATATAATAACCACAGTTCATCTGGCTTTAAGGTGCATTCTCCTTTGAGAACACTAGAGGGAACCAAAGTCACACAACAAAGAGACAAAAATATTATCCAGCCCATTGAACATTCACATTTTCTTGTATTTGGCCATATGGTTGGGCTATTATGATTAATAGCCCAGTATTTGTTGCTGTTTTCTTTCGTGCTTATGAAATATTCAGCTAAGGGAAACAGAGATTGACAGGCTGCATATCTCTAGTTATCAACAGTAATTAAAACATTTCACTTGCTGGTGGCAGTTAACACCGTAAGCATCCATTTTAATTAAATCACAATTTCGATTTTTAAATGCTTATTTTGTAGGATTTGATAGAAAAGAAAGAAAAACATATAGAATTTGTCTGTGATTTAAAAAAAAAACTTTCAATCAACTTGTTTTGTAGTGTGTTTACTGCATAATTCAATGGAGGGACAGTTTTAATGCTTAATTAATGATGTGCTTGATAGTCCACAGTATTGTGACTGTTTAAGTATATTCCATTTCTGTTGTAATGATCACATTAGATTTTAGCTATGAATCTCTGACACATAATTTATAAAGACTTATTCAACTTTTATTATCTTAATTTAGGTATATTGTATATTAGTTACTGGAAAAAAACATAACTGACTTATTTCTGCTAATATAGAAACACTTCAATATTAATGAGAAACAACAGTAAAAGACTAATATTGAGAAGTGCACATCTTTTAGTTAATTTAAAAAGCAGAACTGTGAATCTGTTTGGTACAAGCCATACAGAGAACTGCTATGCATTTCTGAAAAGATACAGACCACAATTCAATTGGAATGTAAAGCATATTTATAAGCCTGCTTGATGCTAAATTGTTACTTAAGACAGTACTGGATTAATCCATTAATCTAAAAAATTTAACTGCCTGTTTGAAAGTTCTCACAGAACCAAATGATTGATTGATTATTACACCAGAGGATCTCTAAGCCTCACTCTGTTTCACAAAATTTGTGTGAATTAAAAAATATATACTGTATTTATTGTTACTTCCACACTAAAAAGTCAGAGACACAACATTTTGGCTATTTAGCCTTCATCCTGCGCATATTTCATTTAGTGCCTTTAATTATTTATTTTCTCAGTGAAAGTCTAACACAGTTAATTTCCATGCCCCAAATTATACAGTGTGCTACTTGCAAAATATGAACTCACAACATTGTTCTTTTAATCCAGGCAGACTGCATACCTGCCTACTAAACCTGAACTTAAGTTCTCAAAATTTCTGTATTGTTCTGGAATAATTGAGTTTTGCAAAGTAAAGTTTATGTCACAGTAGATGACTTTTCCAGCAATTTTCAGTTTTATCCTTCATATACATAATCTTAGGCAGTCGGAGGCCATCAGCGGCGCACTCCTGTGAACTCAATGTGACATATGCAATGACTGAGACCAACAAGTCTGCACCTGGATACAGTAAAATCAAAAAGGGATGATTTTCTCTTTGGTTGGAGGGATGGGCTCTTTGCTTGAGAGGGTTGAGAACCAAAGAGCATTCACCAGGCAGTACAATGCACTGAATGTAAGGAACATGTATGTCTTGAACCTCACAAATGGAAGAGTAGTTCATCTGTTTGATGTCTCTTATTTTACATACCATAACAGAATGGATAAAAACAAATAAAGGGTAGAGATTGCTGCTAAGCCCCCTGCAGTAGTTAACACTCCATACAGCACCAGTTCCGTTAGGCAGTACACTGTTGGAATTTATAAAAATGAAAGAGCATGACTGTGCTGGATCATCAGTGCTCAGTTGGCAAATGTGACATGTAATGTGACTTTCAGTTGTGTAATTTGATATGGGGCAGCAGTGACTGTGATCAGCAAATTTGACATACTTTATGACAAAAAGTCATCTAATGTGATAATAGCTTAAGGTGTACTCAGTAAGTATTTGAAACATTTTTATCTTAAAGTCAATCTGCTATACTGTTTGTCTTTGGTATGCCTGGAAAACTACTGAAGAAATGTAATTTAAAAGAACTTTTATATCACAAAGCGTTTACTTATTTGCTTAAAGATACATATGCATTTTATTTATTTCATTTTGATTCCACATGATATGTGGATCAAGTTAAAAAAAATTACCTTTGGCTTTTCTTTTTTCAGTTAGGAGAATTTATTCTTCATGTCCATTTAATAGATTAACTTATTTGATGACTCATTGTTCGAACATCACAGATGTTATACAGGCTATATTTTTAATTTGCTGTACTAATCTCTCTTTTAAAAGTGGTCTTTACAAAGTTTCTGTTTGCAACATTCAAATGCTACCATGCAACTTGTGGACCAGTGGTTCCCAAACTTGGTCCTTGGGACCCCCAGGCACTGCAGGTTTTTGTTCCAGCCAACTTCTCTTCTTAATTGGACTCGTTCTTTTCCAGTTTCTGTGTTTTGGGGTCAATGAAGAAATTACAAAAACAAGTATGTTAATACATCTGTCCATTATATAAAAAATTCTGAGACGAGACAAGACTTTTTTGAAGATATTTTTTCAAGTCCCGCAAGACTTTGGCCATGAGATTTTTTTCAAGTCACGCCCTCCTCTCAACCATATTCAACCATGCACACGGTACTCTCACCTCTTATTCTTCTGAATGCTTTCGTCAGGCACAGTTTCTGCTCTCTCAGCTCTTATAAATTTTAACGTTTTACTCACTTTAAGTTCCCAATTAAAGAAGACATATTATGTCCAAATCTTATTGAAGAATTTCATCACAAAGGGTTATCAACAGAAAAAATGAGTACACGGGCAAACCTAGTACCAATAAACGAATCAAACCAAATCAACCAAAAATGTTGATCGGCAAATTGGTTAAATGCGCATCAATAGACTATGCTGAAACAGTTGGTAGTGATCCTGCTGAACATGAAAGCATCAACTTACAATATCCCAAAGAATATCTTCAACCATTAACACCGTCCGGTCTTTCACCGAACGAATTACTGTAGAAAGAAGGATGTATCCAAGAAAGGTAATATAGTAAATCTTCTGCGGATAACATTAGACAACAAAGGAGATCTTGATATGCCATTTGTATTAAAACATTAACAGTTTCCTGTCATTTTATTTAACAGAGAAAAAGAAATGAAATTCAATCACAGGCAATTATACGTTGCGTTGTCATGATGAAAATCCAGACCAGAATCAAAATTCAATGCGATATTGACGAAAATTTAATTTAAAAAAATTGCTTTTACTGAACTTTTACTGTAAAAGTGTAAGTTTAAAAAGTATTTGCGTGTTAATTTCAAAGCCAAACAGATTGAAATCGTATTACTCAATGAATAACTCTAACGCAAAATAAAAAATAAATTACTTTCAAATTATTACATTTTACTATTTTTTAATATGGTAATTACTTGCTGTAATGTAAAATAGTTCTATTATGCATATGTAACAATTCCCATGAAAATAAAAATCTGTTTAAATTGTACGTCTGCATCCCCATACACGAGTGGCAGAACCACAAACGATTTAGCGTGTAGCGCAGGCCCAGGGGTTGGTGAGTGAGTTGGGGGCAAAGCCCCCTAGTTTTTAATTAAAAATTAAGCGAAGTGGGTAAAATTTTTTTTTACCTTATTTATGTTTATACTGATTTCCATTCTGCCTTTCCATTATTGAGTAATTAATGGGTCTGACATTGAAGCAGTTGCAGCCTTTCATTATTTAGCGTTGTTCGCATGTGTGTCTGCTTTGCTTTCTAATTGTCACTATTAGGATACAATGAAGGGAGCAGACTACACAGAATACAAGGAAAATAATAGGAAAACAATAAAAAAGATTTAAGCATTTAAAGCCATAGCAAAAAATTGAAATATTTCTAAATGTCTTAAAATGTAAAAATCTTACTGATGTGCTTTTCTGAAAGCAGAACCAGAAAACAGAAAAATAAAAAACAGCTAACTAAATGAGATCAATTATTATAACTGACGGTGAATCTGGTTGGAACAAAAATCTGTACCCAAAGGGGGTCCCCATGACTGAGTTTGGGAACCACCGCTGTAGTTTTTTTCACTGCTGCAGAGCCGGTCTAATCATCATAATACATAGTATCCATGCCCCTATTTCTGCTCCATCATCAGGTGACTGATTACTTTATTATATTACATATTTGCTTACTAAGCAAGTGAACTGAATGAACTACACATTAGTTTCAGAGTGGGGGTTAAATAAAGATTGCCAATATTAATCTATGTTATTTACATTGAGGTTGCTGGCAGTTGAAGCCAGTCTGGAATTTACAAACTAATGAGCCATTGCTTACTTTCATACTACATTCTTTACTTATTTGTCATTATAATGCTAGACTGAATATTATTCTACTATTCCATTCCTTCACTTATCTGCAAATGATGATGCCACTCATATCCTCTGAATCACATATACTGTAGCTATCTGTCTAGCTGGACTATTTTCTGTGCCTGATGTACAGTTAAGGCTGAGACTGTAAAGGCAACTAATATGCAAAGTAAGTGACATCTTTATTTACTACACTCCTATGGGCCGTGTTCAATGACCTTAATCAGTCATTTGACACACAGAAGCACTGTACCATTAAATTATTACAGTAAGCTTCCAAAGAAGTCTGGTTAATGTTTACTTGGATGTGGTTATTGTCAAATGCAGTCATTTTTATTTTACAGTAGTATTTATACCTTAAAAGTCACTTCAAGTTCAAAAAAAGAAAATCGTCCTTCTTAAAGATTAAAGTTCTCTAAAAGAGGTGAGGTGGATTGATTTTTATTCTCAAACAGAATCACTTCACTGTATGTGAGTCTTCTCTGGATACTCCAGCACTACTTCCATATCC
Source organism: Polypterus bichir lapradei (assembly GCA_026402145.1). NCBI lineage: Eukaryota > Metazoa > Chordata > Cladistia > Polypteriformes > Polypteridae > Polypterus > Polypterus bichir. The sequence goes on along the minus strand of JANRMT010062806.1, from coordinate 32,966,020 downwards.
AGAAGATGTGTATAAAGTTAATTAATTGGAGGCTTTCAAATTGGCTTTCTCTGAGTGAGTATAAATGTATACATGAGTGTGCTTAATAAGGTACTGAATTCTAATCCAGGGATAGTTCATTCTTTCGGTGTGACCCTAATTTGGACAAGGAAGATGATGAACCAATAGATGAAGAACCAATGGTGTAGGTGTAAGCATGCAGTCAACTGTGATGGATGCCATTTCATTTAAGGGCACATTTAAGCTTGTGTATGTTTGCTCATTAATCCACCACCATGTTCAGTGTGAAACAGTAACACAGTTGAGTCACTAAATTTGTTGCTATTCGTATAGTCACCTGTTTTCTGATTTTGTTTATTTTTAAACAGGGTCTTAGAGAATCAGGAGCATATCATGACAGTATTAGACATTAACAAACAATAAACTGGTTGGCAGTTAGTCCAAGCACACACACACATCTACACTAGGTCCATTTAACATTCAATTTAATATAGCAGTCAACTTAATTTGCAAGTCATTGAGATGTTAGAGGAAACTGAAATAACTGGAGAAAAGCCACATGGACACAGTGAGAACATGCAACAACTAGCAGCTGTTCAATTATTATCCTTCATATAATTAATCATATCTGTTTTATTGTAATATTTTTTAATTTTGTTTTTCATTTCAACTTTTTTGAACCGTATTAGTTGTTAACTACTGTCTTATTGTTGGGTACACGTAACTGCACTTTACAGGAAAACTAAAGAAGATAAAGGTCTGGTATCACAACTTGAATAATAATTCAGCAGCATTGATTCACACAAAGAACTGAATCCCAAAAACTGGCTTTGCCTTATCTGCCTAGACTGCAGTGCTGGATGTAAGTGAAATCTGGTTCTCTGAGATATTTAAGAATACAATAACCTAAAATAATGAGAAATACATGTATATAAAAAATCAATATTCTTTTTTCTAGTTATCAAGAATGGAGTACAGTGTGTGTTGTGTGCAATTACTGGGAAAGTGTATACAGTTTATTTCTTGAAGATATACATTAAAAAATACAAAAATTATATTGATTCCACTGGTCTAATTATGAATGTGCAAAATATGCTGCCACAGAGATGAATTACAGTGGACACGCTGCTCTACAGTTTCTGGAGAAACCAACTTCGAATCCTTTATAAAGACAGATTATCAGGAGCTCATCTGATATGTGCATGAGGCACGTTAATTCATTATGTACTTGTACATCTGTTGATCCACAGTGTCATTGAATTTATTAGTCTTCTTTCATAAATTGTTTGATTTATACAAAACAGTGTGTTTTGAAGTCTATTTAAAAAAAGACCAAAAGGAAAATAAATGAGCAGGCGGTTGTGGAGATTTCCAGAATTTGAGTTTTCTACTAACGAAAAAGCATTAATCTCTTGTCTTTCAGTTATGCATGAAACCTCATTGTCTTTTTGAATAGAAGGTGATTATTTGCAAGCCAAGCTAAGATAAGACTATGCCAGGTCGGGATTTTGTGGCAGCAAAAGTCAGAAATGACATTTAAGGAAACTCAACCTTCTAGGTCTTCAAGTTAAGACTTAGTATGATTGTCAGAGAGGATGGTTTGATAATTATTTATACAATAGGTGCTGTAAGAGGCATTTCCTAGTTACATAAGATTCATAAATGTTTTACTAAATGATAGTGCATAATCTATGGGAGGTTCCTATAACCCCCATAAGTAGAATTGAATTGGTATATTCTAGCTATTTCTAACTGCTCTGACTAAACATTATTCTCAGTTAGTGATCAGCCTTGCCATGTGCAAGGTGTAGAGAGCACATGGTTTTAAACCCTGCCTACCATGCCTACCTATGAGCAACCAAACAGGCCAAAAATCATATATTTTTGTACAAAAACTATTGGTTTACGTGTGAACATTATTGGTTTATGAATAATTACTATCGGTTTGCGTGCATACTTAATTGGTTTGCGTGTGAACAATACTGGTTTCATTCATATGAACTATATTGGTTCATGTCTGTATATTATCAGTTTGTGCGTGAACTATATCCATTTGCATATGCATAGCACTGGTTTGCATATCAACTATATTGATTTGCGTGTGTATATCACTAGTTCCAGTACGTTTATAATTGGTTTGTGAGTGAACTGCATCGGTTTACACTCGCATGTTATCGGTTTGCATATGAACTACATTGGTTTGCGTTCTGTGCCGGTCTAATGATGGATTTGTGTATGCACTATATTGGTTTGATGCACTTCTTATACTGGTTTTATGTGGGTAACATATTGGTTTTGTGCTTGAACTCTATTGGTTGTATGTGTGTACCATGTAGGTTTCTCGTACGAAACAATTTCAAGAGCTCTCCATAAAACAGGCCTCTATGGGAGGGTAGCATGAAAGAAGCCATTCCTTAAGAAGGTCTACATAAAAGAATGCATGGTGTTTGCCACAAAGCATGAGAAAGGAGGAGGAGGTTAGGAGCACACGCTGATTGCATGCATAGCCACACCCACTGCATGACAAACCAACTCAGGATCCCAGATTAGAGAAGACCCAGTTAAAATGTAGGAGAAGGTTTTATGGTCAGACTAGCAGAATACCCGCGCTTCGCAGTAGTGTGTTAAAGAAGTTATAAAAAAGAAAAGGAAAAATTTTAAAAATAACGTAACATGATTGTTAATGTAATTGTTTTGTCATTGATATGAGTGTTGTTGTCATATCTATATATATATATATATATATATATATATATATATATATATCTATATATATATTTATATATATATATATATATATATAGCAAAATACCCGCCTTTCACAGCGGAGAAGTAAATAGAAAAGGAAACATTTTAATAATAATGTAACATTATTGACAATGTAATTGTTTTGTCATTGTCATGAGTATTGCTGATATATATATATATATATATATATATATATGTGTACATATATATACACACACACATATACTATGGGGTGCCAAACAGGCAAATACATTGATTTTCTGAATATATAAAGTCGGCGTCAGAATATACTGTATAAAGTCAAAACTTGAATATATAAAGTCATTCCCGAATATATAAAGTCAGCGCTGGAATATATAAAGTCAAAACTTGAATATATAAAGTCAGCGTCAGAATATATAAAGTCAGCGCTGGAATATATAAAGTCAAAACCTGAATATATAAAGTCAGCGTCGGAATTTATAAAGTCGTTCCTGATTATATAAAGTCAACATCGGAGTATATAAACTCATTCCTGAACATATAAAGTCAAAGTCAAAATATATTGATTGAAACGACTCTGAACTGAACTAAGTTAACAAAAACGTATTCAGAAAAATAAATTAAAAAACACTATTTGGGAATGACTTTATATATTCAAGTTTTGACTTTATATATTCCAGCGCAGACTTTATATGTTCAAGTTTTGACTTTATATATTCCAGCGCAGACTTTATATATTCAGAAACAAGTTTTGACTTTATACCGTATATACCAACGCTGACTTTATATATTCAAGTTTTGACTTTATTTATTCCGACAGTGACTTTATATAATCAAGTTTTGACTTTATATATTCGGGAATTACTTTATATATACAAGTTTTGACTTTATATAGTTAAATTTAGTCATCATTGCATAAATTTTTCTTCACCATACAAATGTAAAGAGTAAATTCGCCTTACATTCCAACCAAAGATATTTGTGTCGACTAAATAGAACTTGAAAAGATATATTTTTTCGAATGTGATCGCGCAATTCAGATCGAGTTGACGCGCACCGACGCATTGAGCCCGCGTGCTATTGTGGTTTCGCCTGCGTGCCTCAATAAGTCACCCTCCCCTCGCTCTTACTTTTTACCGTTCATCTAATGAATACACTGAGTATGGCTTTACCAAAACAATCATTGATTGCGAATAAAGTATCCATTATTCATAAAGCTTCAATTGGTGATCTGTCTTTCTGCGTTAACCGCATATTTTTTCATACGTCTGAAACCAAGGGGATGCGAGGGTAAAATGAATCGGGAAGCGTGCGTACATAATCAGTGCATCCCCTCTCGGGAATCGAATCTCAGTCGTCGACGCCAGAGGCAAAGCCTCTTCCATTGCGCCATGGCGTGTGGTTTGTCTATTTGAGAGTATGTAGATCAGGTATATATATATATATATATATATATATATACCCGCGCTTCGCAGCGGAGAAGTAGTGTGTTAAAGAAGTTATGAAAAAGAAAAGGGAACATTTTAAAAATAACGTAACATGATTGTCAATATACAGTAATTGTTTTGTGACTGTTATGAGTGTTGCTGTCATCAAGGATTTGATTATCATTATTTCTTTCAATCAGGTTCGTATTTGTAGGATGTGTTGTGTTCAAGTTACATTGCGTGTTTGTCAATCGTAAAGATGACAGGTTTCATTCATCGATTCGTTTCTTACTGCATCAATATACAGCTCGTCTTCCTCTTTATCTGAGACGTGACACACTGCATGCACGGGTTTTTTTTTTTACACTGTCTTCCTTTAGCGGGACATTGACTTTTTCCACCGTGTGCTTTGTTTCCGCAGTAGCTGCACTTATGAATATGCTTGTATGTATCACACGCTTCATATTTTTTTGCTGCCTTCTCAATTGTGTAATTCGGTTTTTGTTCAGCACTCGTTGGAACTGTTTTTTTTTGTCTGTGCACTGCGTCATTTCACGTGAGTCGCTCGGTGTACATGCATCGAAGCTTCTTAGCTGTGCTGGTGCCATCTCGTGCGATGTCCACGGCTGTATTATGTTAGCTAAGACCCGGCACTTAAAAGTTTCTCTCGCAGTTTTGCAGAGTTTGTGCCAAACACCACCCTGACCATCTGATCTTCCTCTGCAAAAGCACAGTCCTTCACCCGTGAATATTTAGCGGCAGTGTTTGTATTGGATTGTCGCTGACGGACGGCCTTATATGGGCAGACACTAAATTATGGAGTTACGCCTCCCACGGGCATCGAGCAGAAGTCTATTATAGTCTATGGACGAAAAAATAGGTTCCAGTTATGACCATTACGCGTAGAATTTCGAAATGAAACCTGCCCAACTTTTGTAAGTAAGCTGTAAGGAATGAGCCTGCCAAATTTCAGCCTTCTACTTCTGCTAACATTTTTTTTTTTTCATTTTTATTACTATTTAATTTAATATTGTTTCTTTGTATCAGTATACTGCTGCTGGATTATGTGAATTTCCCCTTGGGATTAATAAAGTATCTATCTATCTATCTATCTATCTATCTATCTAGTGATGAGTCAGTGAGTGAGTGAGTGAGTGAGTGAGTGAGTCAGTGAGGGCTTTGCCTTTTATTAGTATAGATGAGACCAAAATAGAAGTTTTTGGTCAGACTTAAGAGGTATGTGAAGCGTGACACTAACATTGCCCAGACATCAAGAAACAACAATTCCTACAGTGGAATATGGTGGTGGCAGTGTCATGCTATGGGGATGTTTTTCATGTGCTGGGACAGAGAATCTTGTCAGAGTTGAAGGGACAATGGATGGGCACAAATACTGTATAATTTTGCAAGAGAACTGTTTCCAGTCTGCTATGAAAGATTGGGAGAAGATTCATCTTTCAACATGATAATGACCCTAAGCATTAGGCCAAAGTGACACTGGGATATCTCAAAAACAGAAAGGTGAATGTTTTGGAGTGGCCAAGTCAAAGCCCTGAGCTTATCCATGTTGAGAATCTGTGGCACTATTTGAAAAGTCTCCATCTCACCAACATAGAGGGTCTCTAGAAATCCTTCCAAGAAGAATGGGGCAGAATCACTTCAGAGCAATCTGCAGAACTGGGACATACTTACATACCCCAAAAGAACGAAGGCTGTTACAGCAGCAAAAGGGTTCTTGACAAAGTATGAATGTGTTGGGCTTGAATACTTAATGCAAACACCAACTTTGGAGATTTTCTTCGTCCGTTAAATATCAACAGAAAATGGTTTATTTAGACTTTGGAAATGTATTGTTACAGCACAAGAGTTAACATTAAAAAGGCTGAATGAATAAACATGTGGAAAAATCTTTTGTCATACAGAAAATTAGGATGACTTTTAAAGTGATTGAATACTTTTGCATATCACTGTATGTTTGTGAAAGGGCTTGGTGGTTATTATTTTTAACAGTATTTTCCCTTCTGAAATGATCACGGGTTTGAAATTAGGTGCACATTCTGCTGGCTTTTTATTCAATCCTAGTTACATCTAGTATATGCTTGCAGTCAGCTACTTGTTCACACAGCTTTTGTACACCAGCTTCTTATTCTATTCTAACAGCATGGCAAATTATTCTACAGTGTGTACATTAATCAGCATCATTACAAACTGATCCATTATTTAAAAAAAATAATATTCCATATTTTGGTTCTGCACAAGTCAAAAATGTTAAACACAACTTTAATCTAACAAAGGAATCTGTCTTGTCACAAAACTGTGAAAATTAACGTGATTTAACACTTTACAGTGCCCATTAAATATCACAGTAAATCCTATTTATCAGATATTGGAGTGGAAATACACAGGTACTCATACCGGGTAGGGCAAAACCCGGCTGCATCTTAAAAAATGCATATGCCTTGTCACAAAACTGTGAAAGGTAAGGTGGCCCAATATGTTGTAACTCACCTATATGCAGGCCCTGAATGTGGAATATTTAGCTTTTTAAAGAATGGACACGACTGATTATATTATGTCATATAATATATACTTTGTAGATGTGCAAGCATTGGGGATTCTGGTTTGGGCTTTGTCCTCTAAACCCTGCACTTGTTGATTCAAGTCCTGTTAGTGACACTGTGTGATTCAAGTCCTGATAGTAACAGTGTATGACCAAGAGCATGTCACTTCACCTGTCTAGGCAGCGCTGTTTCAGGATCACTGGGCATAAGAAATGTAACCAGTAGTAACTGAATGTTATGCTGGATAAAGGCGTCAGTAACTAGTTTGCAAAAGCTGTGTGAAAAAGTACAGTCGTGGGTTGCAAGCAAGCATTTAGCTGAAAGCAAATAAAAAAGACGACCAAATACGTACTTAACTTCAGCCTTGTGTTCATTATAGACTCAATGGCAGAATCTGTTAAATAGTAATAATTACCACCAAGTCCTTTCGCAAACCTATTGTGCAGAAAAAAATACTGTGCTGTTTAAACTCAGATCTGTCTCCTGTCAGCTTCTTTACACGCTCCATGACTCTACCAGCCCCTGAGTTCTTGTTTCTTGCCCGACTCATTTCTGAACGTGAAGATCACGTGAACAACCAATATAGTTTGCACGTAGAACCGATATAGTTCATACAGAAATTTGCGATAGGGTGCGAACGCATTAACAGAATGTTTTATACGAGAAACCTACAGGGTACACACATACAACCATTAGAGCTCAAGTTCAAAACCGATATGTTACCCGAATAAAACCAGTATAAGATGTGCATGAAACCAATATAGTGCATACACAAATCCATTGTTAGACCGGCACAGAACGCAAACCAATGTAGTTCATACGCAAACCGATAACATGCAAGCGTAAACCGATGCAGTTCACTCACAAACCAATGACAAACGTACTGGAACCAGTGATATACACATGTGAATCAATATAGTTCATATGCAAACCAGTGCTATGCATATACAAACGGATATAGTTCATGCACAAACCGATAATATACGGACACAAACCAATATAGTTCATATGAATGAAGCCAGTATTGTTCACACGCAAGCCAATTAACTATGCACGCAAACCAATAGTAATTATTGATAAACCAATAATGTTTACACGTAAACCAATAGTTTTTCTACAAAAATATATGATTTTTGGCCTGTTTGGCCCCTCATACCCTACCATGCCTAACAAGCCTTTTAAAAATTGCGTACTGGTACAGACTTTCCAGAGCACAGTTGTGAGGAAAAGGAGGAAATGTCACAAGAGGACATTAAGTTCATACGCATAGCTTCAGATTCTGCCAGGCTAGTGGATGGAAACTATTGCATTAATCTGCCTTTTAAAGATGAGACACTTAAAGTGCCAAATAATTGTTGCATTGCAGAACAACATACTATTGGACTCAAAAGGAAACTTACAAAGTATCCAACATTCCATGAGGATTACAAAATTTTCATGAAAGACATTTTAGACAAAGGATATACCATCAAGGTACTCACTGAACAGCTGACCCTTGAAAAAGAGAGATTGTGGTACATCCCTTACCATGGAGTATATCATCCAAAGAAAAATAAGATTAGAGTGGTTTTTGACTGTACAGCCACTTACAAAGGCTTTTCTCTAAATGAACAGTTGCTGAATGGACCTGATTTAACTAATACACTCATCGGAGTTCTTACAAGATTCAGAGAGGAGCCAGTTGCTCTCATGGCAGATATTAAATCAATGTTTTATCAAGTGACAGTTCCAGACGAAGACACTGATCTTCTTTGTTTCCTGTGGTGGCCTGAAGGTAATCTACAGTTAGGTACATAAATATTTGGACAGAGACAACTTTTTTCTAATTTTGGTTCTGTACATTACCACAATGAATTTTAAATTAAACAACTCAGGTGCAGTTGAAGCTCAGACTTTCAGATTTAATTCAGTGGGTTGAACAAAAAGATTGCATAAAAATGTGAAGCAACATAATCCCTTTATTTCAGGGGCTCAAAAGTAACTGGACAAATTAAATAACTGGAAATAAAATGTTCATTTCTAATACTTGGTTGAAAACCCTTTGCTGGCAATGACAGCCTGAAGTCTTGAACTCATGGACATCACCAGATGATGGGTTTCCTCCTTTTTAATGCTCTGCCAGGCCTTTACTGCAGCGGCTTTCAGTTGCTGTTTGTTTGTGGGCGTTTCTGTCCGAAGTTTAGTCTTCAACAAGTGAAATGTATGCTCAATTGGGTTAAGATCAGGTGACTGACTTGGCCATTCAAGAATTTTCCACTTCTTTCCTTTAATAAACTCTTGGGTTGCTTTGGCTGTATGTTTTGGGTCATTGTCCATCTATATCATGAAATGCCGCCCAATCAATTTGACTGCATTTAGCTGGATTTGAGCAGACAGTATGTCTCTGAACACCTCAGAATTCATTCGGCTGCTTCTGTCCTGTGTCACATCATCAATAAACAATAGTGTCCCAGTGCCACTGGCAGCCATGCAAGCCCAAGCCATCACACTGCCTCCACCGTGTTTTACAGATGATGTGGTATGCTTTGGATAATAAGCTGTTCCACACTTTCTCCATACTTTTTTCTTGACATCATTCTGGTAGAGGTTGATCTTGGTTTCATCTCTCCAAAGAATGTTTTTCCAGAACTGTGCTGGCTTTTTTAGATGTTCTTTAGCAAAGTCCAATCTAGCCTTTCTATTCTTGAGGCTTATGAGTGGCTTGCACCTTGCAGAGCACCCTCTGTATTTACTTTCATGCAGTCTTTTCTTTATGGTAGACTTGGATATCGATGCGCCTACCCCCTGGAGAGTGTTGTTCACTTGGTTGGCTGTTGTGAAGGGGTTTCTCTTCACCATGGAAATAATTCTGTGATCATCCACCACTGTTGTCTTTAGTGGACGTCCAGGTCTTTTTGCGTTGCTGAGTTCACCAGTGCTTGCTTTTTTTCTCAGGATATACCAAACTGTAGATTTTGCCACTCGTAATATTATAGCAATTTCTCGGATGGGTTTTTTCTGTTTTTGCAGCTTAAGGATGGCTTCTTTCACCTGCATGGAGAGCTCCTTTGACTGCATGTTGTCTGTTCACAGCAAAATCTCCCACATGCAAGCACCACACCTCAAATCAACTCCAGGCCTTTTATCTGCTTAATTGATAATGACATAATGACGGACTTGCCCACACCTGTCAAATGAAATTGCCTTTGAGTCAATTACTTTTGAGCCCCTGCAATGAAGGGATTGTGTTAAAAAAATGCTTTAGTTGCCTCACATTTTTATGCAATCTTTTTGTTCACCCCACTGAATTAAAGTTGAAAATCTGCACTTCAACTGCATCTGAGTTGTTTCATTTAAAATTCATTGTGGTAATGTACAGAACCAAAATTAGAAAAAAGTTGTCTCTGTCCAAATATTTATGGACCTAACTGTAAATAATGGACTAGAGGAATACAAAATGACAGTGCATATTTTTGGTGCTACTTCATCACCCAGTTGTGCCTCTTATGCCTTACAAAGAACAGCAGAGGATGCAAGAGGCACAGCTCCAGAGGAAGCAGTTAACACTGTGCTGCATAACTTCTGTGTTGATTACTGTTTAAAGTCAGTTGCTACAGAAGAACAAGCCATAGAATTGGCCAAAGATCTTCAAGCCCTGTGCTTAAAGGGAGGATTTCATCTTACAAAATGGATAAGTAATAGCAGAGCAGTCTTGCTGTCCATTCCTGAAGAAGACAGGGCAATAGATCAAAATGACTAAGACTTAAGCCATGCTTTGTTACCAGTTGAAAGAGCCTTAGGTGTTCAATGGTGCACACAGACTGACAGTTTCAAGATCCAGGTAAAGCTGCAAGATAAGCCTGCTACAAGATGTGGTATTCTGTTAGTGGTCAGTTCAACATACGATCCACTTGGATTTTTAGCATCTGTCATATTACCTGCTAAGCTTATTTTAAGAGAACTGTGTAAAGAGAAATATGTCTGGGATCAAGTAGAGGAGGTTAAGTATGTCCAGCAATGGAAAAAATGGATGGACGATTTGCGGTGTAGTGGGTCCACAGCGCACGAGAAAAGGGCCACTTTTAAATAAATAATTACCACGCTCGCGGCTTAGCGTGGGGCGTGGTAGTGTGGCTGAAGAGGTTCTCGGGCGTGTCATGGTGTGGGCGTTTCTCACCTAAGTGCACAGATGAGAAACTGTCCACATCCGTGATTGTTCCTGGGGCCGCTGATTTGCCACAGCTGCCATGCCCTCTTGATAAATAGAAGCGCGAGTCGGCTAAAGGGGAAGAAAAAGAAAGAATGGACGGGAGGTTGCAGGAGAAAAGTAGGAAGCAGTGGACAGAGAGAGAAAGTTATTGCAGGAGAGCGAGCGAGTGTAGGCTCACGTTGCAGCTGAACAGTGAGCCTGGGTGTTGGGCTGACACCCGGGGAATAGTAGTAGTGGTCACTGGAGCGGGATTGACCGGAAGGCAGATGACTCTCTGCGTAAGGCTGCGGAAGGCAGCGGGAGTCAGGACTTGGGGAGTGTATTCCCCAGCGTGGGCTCCCTGGTCGCTGTGGATCCCAAGTCTCTGTCAGGAGGAGCCTACTGGAGCCAGGGATCGGAGAGCCGACCTGAACAGCTGAAGAAGGCAGAGTGAAGGTCAGCTGCAAGTAGAGCAACTCCCCTGTTGAGAAGCCCAGACGGGGGAAGCAGGGGAGCCGCCAGGTAGAGAAGTTGTTGTTTTTGAAAGACTGTTTCCTGCATGATTTTAACCTCCACGTTTTACAACTGTTTTTATGGATTATTTATTTATTAGAACATTGGACACTGCACTTTATTTTGAACACTTTGTTTTTGTTGTGTCTTTTAATAAAAGCACTTTACACTTTTGCACCATCCCCTTGCTATTTTGTTGCCTCACTACTAAGCTCATCGGTAACATTACCGATGGTGACGTGTTCAAGGGCTCCCAGACAGAAGATGGGAACATGCAACGAACCCGCATTGTCACACAATTTGCAGCTACTTGTGGATTTCAATGTAAACAGGTGCATTAAACCGCCTGGATTTGGTCACATAATGCCTGCACAAATGCATCATTTTGGAGATGCTTCAGAAAAAGGGGATGGCACTGTTTCCTACCTCCTCCTAACTAATACAGAACATAACAGACATTGTTCATTTATAATGGGGAAATCAAGAGTGGCACCACTGAAACCTGTTACTATACCAAGGTTAGAACTTACAGCAGCCGTGGTAGCAGTCAAAATGGACAAAATGTTAAAACAAGAACTACAGATTCCCCTGCAAGAGTCAATCTTTTGGACTGACAGTACTACAGTACTAAGGTACATTGCAAATGAAAGTGCATGCTACAAAACTTTTGTTGCCAACAGAATCGCAGTGATAAGAGAGCACACACAACCCTTGCAATGGAGGTATCTTGCATCTGCAGAAATTCCTGCGGATCAGGCATCAACAACATCGACAATAGAAATTTTCATCAAAAGTAAGACTTGGATACAAAGCCCAAATTTCCTGCTACATCCAGAGCATGAATGGCCTAAGAGACTGGATGAAGTGGACCTGTCTATTAGTGATGATCCGGAAATCAAAAGGTGTGTAGTAAATCTTACAAGCATAGAAGAAAAAATTGAACCAGTAAAAAGACTTGTGGAGTATTACTCAAAATGGCTCAATTTAAAGAAAGAAGTAGCGTGGTTCCTTAGATTCAAAGAGGTGCTACTGCGTCTGAAAGAAGAAAGAAAGGAAATTCAATATACAGTCAGTCAGTCAATCTGTACACAGCCCAGAAAGACAAAAAACACTAATCACAGAACATATGAAGGAATTCAAATCAACAATGAGGCTGAAGCCACTGTCTTTAAATGTCTTGTCTAAAGCAGAAAACAAACTTATTCGCCTCAGTCAATTACAAGCTTACCCAGAGAAAGTTAAAGCCTTACACAAAATTCAGCATGTAATGAAAGGCAGTAAAATCGACAAACTGGACATAGTCCTGCAAGAAGGAATTTTGAGAGTTGGAGGAAGACTCAGCAAATCTGCTATACCTGAAGAGGCAAAACACCCTGCAATCATTCAGAAGAATTCACATATTGCTACTCTCATTATGCAAGAAGTTCATAAAGAAATCGGACATTGTGGGCATAATTATAAGATGCTACACCCTGTAACTCCTGGGTAAAGGGTCAAGTCATCAAGACAATGCCAGATGCAAAGGGGGCAGTCAGAACAGTTTGTGTGCAGACCAAGACCAGCACACTGAACAAACCTGCAAATAAACTGTGCCTACTCCAGGAAGCAGCAAATAATTGAAATGATTAATTTTATTTTTGCATGCTTAATTTTAATTGTATTTGTGTCTTTACAGTAGAATTTAAGTTTGGTTTAAGTTTATTAAAGTAGTGAAGGCTCTTACTAAGTAAAGTTAAAGTAATTGATTTCTGCCCTAGCATAAACAATTAGGGGCTGGATGTCTAACAGCCATTTCCTAGTTACATAAGATTCATAAATGTTTACTAAATGATAGTATATAATCTACAGGAGGTTCCTATAACCCCCATAAGTAGAATTGAATTGGTATATTCTAGCTATTTCTAACTTCTAAAAATTATTCTCAGTTAGTGATCAGCCTTGCCATGTGTAAGGTGTAGAGGGCACATGGTTTTAAACCCTGCCTAACGAGCCTTTTAAGAATTGCATACCTTGTGTGCGTGTTTTGTGTGTCAAGTAACATGTAAGACAAAGCACTTAATTTTAAGTGCAGCGCCATACGCTTAAAGCGTACAGAAGAAGAAGTAAAGAGCTTTTGAGTACAGAAATAACTAAAGTTTCTAAAGAAAAGCTAAGTTTAGAAAAGATACATTTTTCCTTTTTTTGCCTTTTATTCTACATCTGTAACAATTTCTTTATTCTTGTGTGGATTATTTGCTCTGAATTTTCGCTAAATATTTTAAAACAAACTTTTGGACTGAGAGATTTCTTTTGGCACGTGTTTTACCCATGCTTGAACTCACCTTACACTCCAGCGTCTACAGGTGCAATATATCAATTATTATCAAACTTTATATTTCATTTTTGTCTAGAGATTTTTTTTAGCAAAATAGACAGCACTATTTTGTAACAATTCCTTGTTTTTAACAACAAAGAGCAGAGAACAAAAATTGAGATCAAGAATATACAGTTAAGAGCCCAATTTTACAAATATTATCAATTAGATTTGGAGGTCCTCAGAGTACTTCTATCTACTGTACTTCTTGTATTTTATTCCATGTGTTTTTGGTTTAGTCTGTGAATAAAAAACCTTCTAACATCTGTGCAAAAATTATCTTTAACCAGCTTCCATCTTACATGCTCTAATCAGAGAACTCAAATAACAGCCACCCTACTAATTTGTTTTTATAATCTAAAAACCCCATTTTATCACCCATTAATATCTGTTTCCTTAACCTAAAATGATTCAACTTAACAAAAACTTCCTTGAATACATCTAATGTCGCCTAATTTGCAAAAAGTTCCTTGTAACATAGACTCCTTTCGATTTTTTTATCTGCTAAGCATTATATTTATTAAAATGAAATAGTATATACTGTAGTATACAGTATGACACAGTACTATAAATTGTATTATATTATGAACTATTAAAATCTTAATAGTTCAATTGCCTTTGCCCCTGAGTTATAGTACCTGTGGTACTAGGGCATTAAAAAGAGCATTTAATCTTTTGTCTGTTTACTCTTAACAGTATTTTATGTTTATGCTGAGAGGCCCTGTCCTGATAGACCCTTCATCTCTCCTCTGCATGTACCCAAACCATCTCAATCTAGCCTCTGTCACTGTGTTGTCCCTCTAATATACTCGTCCCTAATCCTGTCCACCATCTACCGTCTATCCTCATTACTCCAATCGAAAATTGTAGCATCTTCAACTCTGCCACTTCCAGCTCTGCTTCCGGTCTTTTCATCACTGCCACCATCTCCAAACCATACAGCATAGCTGGTGTCACTACCATTTTATAAACCTTCCCTTTCACTCTTGCAGGTACTCTTGTATCATCACTCCTTCTACTCTTCTCCACCCAGTCAACCCTGCCTACACTCTCTTCTTCACCTCTCTGTCAAATTTGCCATTACTTTAGATTGTTGAAACCAAGTATTAGAAATTAGTCTGCCTTCACTACCTCTGCTCATTGCAGTTGCACCCTTCCACCACTTTCCCTGTCATTCATGCACATGTACTCTGCCTTACTTCTACTGACTTTCATTCTTAATAAATATATCTATAAATAATATAAGCAGTAATTCAGTTATTACTCACATTATTTATTTTTCCTGTTATTATATTATCAAATGAGCCTGTATTAATGGTTATATTTGGGAAAAGTCCAAATCCCTGAACTGGATGAAGCAGATACAGAAAATGGCTGGGTGGATAAACTGGTGCCGTTTCTGACCTATTTGGTGTCCCAGGCAAGAATATCTGTCCCCCCTCCCCTTTCACGCCACCATATACACACACACACACACACACACACAATATGCTGCTTAAACAAGTTAATCGCTTATTTGATTAAAAATAAATAATTGTAAATAGAATAATAAAATAATAAAAATATAACAATAGAACTCTTTTGCATGTAAATTGTGTATGTACCAAAACATATAAAACTTATACAGAACAATAAAATAACAAAATAGAACCATTTTGCATATAAATAATTTATTTAACAGACTCCACAAACTTTATATAGAAAAAGGAATTGCAACAAATAAATATTAGAACCATGTCGCGGATAAATGGAGGGACTTAACATTGCAAATAAAAGTCTTTTTAAAATCAGACAAGCCTTGAGTTTCTGGCAGCAAAATCTTTTATGACATCATCATATATATTCCTAGACATTTCTCTGTTAATGTTCATCACTGCAAGGCCTTGGAGACAATCGTGTGACATTCAAGTTAGACCTCAAGTCATTTTTTTTATGAACTTCAGTTTTGAGAAGC
This sequence comes from Polypterus bichir lapradei, assembly GCA_026402145.1. Taxonomy (NCBI): domain Eukaryota; kingdom Metazoa; phylum Chordata; class Cladistia; order Polypteriformes; family Polypteridae; genus Polypterus; species Polypterus bichir. Next base: position 32,950,314 of record JANRMT010062806.1, on the reverse strand, counting down.
TTCTCTCAGCAGAAGCTACAGTTATGAGAGCAGCTGTGTGTCTGTCTGGAAGTAATGAACCCAACCAATAGAGGGTGTCCAAGGCACTTGCCTGGACAGCCTTGCCCAGAAATGGCTCTGAAATAGATAGATAGATAGATAGATATCCATCCATTCATCCAACCCGCTATATACTAACTACAGGGTAGATATTCAAATAAAAAATTCAAGAAACAGGTCAAAAATATTGTACATGATGTGTTTTTGCATGTGTTTTTCATTTACCATGTATTTTTTAATGAAATTAATGTTTATTTTATAATACATTTTTTTCTTTTGGGTCATATTTTGCAAAGCGTTTTAAAAAACAACATTGAGGATTACTAGTATAGGTGTTTTACTGTAGTCTTAGTTGAAATGACTTTTATGCAATACTTTATTTACCTTTCTAGAAGCACTTTGTAATACTTTCTGATCCCTTTGATCTTATCCGTCCATTTCAATCATATATCTCACTGACAGATCCTTCCTTTGATGTTGTTTCTTGTTACTGATGTTTTTAGCACTGTGATATGAATAATAAACAGACATCACTTTTGTATTTAGTTATTTATACAACTAAATATAACATTACTTAGAAGATTTGCTCACTTGTTCAATTCAATAAAATACACCCTGTATTTATTTACTTTTTTGTTAAAGCCTATAAAGTTTTAACCTTGGTGTGTGGATTAACTTTAGCACACTTTAATATTCTTATAAAAGGTGTTTGCATAATAACATTTATTTATATAGCACATTTTCATACAGAACTGTAGCTCAAAGTACTCTAGAAATTACAAACAGAAATTATAATAGAAAAAAGTCAAAAATTGTTACAAGAGGCAAAACCTGATGTCTGAACTGCATATATATATTACTGTAAACAGGCCAGTGAGGTAAGGAAAACAAATGCTCTGTCCAGCATGGATGCTACAGACAATAAAACTCTAGGGCTTCCAAGGCCAAAAGACTTTCCAGCTACCACACCAGGCATTCTGCAGTACTTTTATATGACAAACGCATTAATTAATATCTAAATATATGGCAATGTTCCTTTAATATCCGATGTAGCAGGTATCATCTTAATTATGGTAGCCTTCATCCTTCCCATCACTACAGCCGACTGCAGAGAACTTTGGTCTTGTGGCAGTGGCACAGTGAGCCACCATGGGATACCAGAAAAAGAAAAAAAAATGCGATTAGGAATAATTAGAATTGTCAAATGGATTCAATTTATCAAACCAGCCATGCCTGCTACTGTGAATAAATGTAAAGCTTATAATATGCAATGACACAGAATTCATTTTCATGTTATAAAATTGATGTGCTATATATAAATTATAAAAGGGCCAAATAAAAAAATGTTTTCAGCACTTTTTTGAAATGTTCAACAGAACTAGCCTAATGTACCTCCATCAGTAAAATATACCAGATTTTCAGTGCATAAAAACAAAAAGCTGCCTCATCAGTTCTTTTATTTTTCACTCTCAAAACATAAAGGGAGCCTGTGTGCAAAGATCTAAGATCAAGATATATGATGTACAGGGACAGGCAAAGATTGTTCAGGTTTTGTTTTTTTCTTACTAGATGTAAGAAATTACTCCTGTGGGAGTGGATTGTTACTGATAAATATGTAAAAAATGCTGCAAAAGCTTCAAACTTAATCATCAATGCTTTGCTAGTCCATACCTTAAGAGTAGCAGGTGTTAACAGACAGTCAATGGTTGAGGAAAGTATTCTTGCATTTTCTACACTGCAGTTTATAATTTTGTAGAAAAGGAAGAGTCTGTCTGATCGGACGCCTGTATTGTATTTGGTTATGACCCCAAGTTAGAAAAAGCTGGGAAGGCATGGAAAATTTAAAATTAATAAACACAGTGATTCTTAAATTTACTTTGACTTTTATTTAATTGCAGACAGTATTAACCCAATATATTCCATGTTTTGTCTGCTCAACTTCATTCAATTTATTAATGTATTGTACATCCATTCCAGCATTTCAGTCCTGCAACACAGTCCAAAAAAAGCTGGTACAGTAAAGCATTCACCAGTTAGTAATCTCGCCATTCATTCTCAGAATACTTAAAAAAAATGTTTTGGCCATTGGCAGCTGCAGAAAAAAAATTGTGTTAGGGTGCCGTTTTTTGGAGTGCGGGGGGATGGCAAAATGAAGCAGCACTTATCTATTATATAGTCAGCCATAGTGCCTTTCACATCTATCTATCTATTATATAGTGCGTTCACATTTATCTATCTATCTATCTATCTATCTATCTATCTATCTATCTATCTATCTATCTATCTATCTATCTATCTATCTATCTATCTATCTATCTATCTATCTATTATATAGTGCCTTTTACATCTATCTATCTATCTATCTATCTATCTATCTATCTATCTATCTATCTATCTATCTATCTATCTATCTATCTATCTATCTACCTGGTCATTCCAAATGCTCTTGTAAGCCTGATCATAGTGTCAATGCACATCTTGGCCTGTCCAGTACCAAACCCATAGGACAATTCCAGGCATAAATGTATTATAACCTTTCCACCATGCTGCCCAGTTTGATGCCAGCTATCTCATTTCTACTGTGCTCCAAAACTTTAGCCCATGGCATGCCATAACTTGCCCTATAGATGTGGAAAGAAACAAGTACACCTGCCACCCAAATTTTCTAATACACTTGTCTCTATAATTGCCTAGTCCTCTGCCAACTTGCCCAGTTACCCACTCTGCTAAAACACACATCATAATGTTTGCACCCCACTGCTATAATCTGCCAATAACATGGACATCTGTCCTATAACACATTCATAGCATAAGTCCAATCAAAACCTTATTCTTCCTATAACAGAGTGCCCAGTCCATGGCCCTTTCCACTAAATCCACATCATATAACCACTAGTCAAGTCTTAAATCTCAGTTTAATATTTACCACACTCACAGAGTTATTCCCACCCTAACTTTATTCTACACTTGCTGCCAGTCTGCTCAGTCCTATGCAAGTTTACCAGGTTTACTTCACCTTGTACACCTCACACATTATAAGATTCATAGACCCCCACATCTTAAAACATAACTCGCCCCCCTCAATCTTGTACTTCACCCACAGGACACGTCCAATCTAAATCTTATTCTGCATTAATGATCAAGATACCTATATGTTCTTGAACATAAATTTTGCCCTCCTTTCCTTCATGCCTGAAAATTTCTCACATTCTGATTAAATTGAGTCATTTCACAAAGCCTGCCAAAACATTTAGCCTCATACTAGATCAGCAATTCCCAACCTTTTTTTGTGTAGTGGCATTTTGTAACTAAAATCATCTCAAGGCGCACCACTATTTTACTAACCACAAACACATATACAGTATATCTCATACACTTGCTGAACTGCCTGAAGGTGTGGGACAACCAGAGAAGCCAGAAAAAATGAACTCCAAGATCAGCATTCGCGGACATGACACTTAGTGAGCACTTTAGCAGCATCTCCAAGCTGTTTCATCCCTTTGCCCGCCCATCTCTGCCTCAGAGGAAACTCGTATGTCCACTATTAGATAGATACTTTATTAATCCCAAGGGGAAATTCACATACTCCAGCAGCAGCATACTAATAAAGAACAATATTAAAGAGTGATAACAATGAAGGTATAACAGACAGACAATAATTTTGTATAATATTAACGTTTAACCCCCCCCCCCCAGGTAGAATTGAATAGTCGCATAGTGTGGGGGAGGAACAAACTCCTCAGTCTGTCAGTGCCTACAATAGAGCCTACCTTGCTCACCAGTTGGTCCAGGCGTGAGGCACCTCCCTTCTTTATGCTGCCTCCCCAGCACACCACTGCGTAGAAGAGGGCACTCGCCACAACTGTCTGATAGAACATCTGCAGCATCTTATTGCAGATGTTGAAGGATGCCAGTCTTCTAAGGAAGTATAGACGGCTCTGTCCTTTCTTACACAGGGCATCAGTATTGGCAGTCCAGTCCAATTTATCATCCAGCTGCATTCCCAGGTATTTATATGTCTGCACCCTCTGCACACAGTCTCCTGTGATGATCATGTGGTCCATGAGGGGCCTGGGCCTCCTAAAATCCACCACCAGCTCCTTGGTTTTGCTGGTGTTCAGTTTTAGGTGGTTTGAGTTGCACCATTTAACAAAGTCCTTGATTAGTTTCCTATACTCCTTCTCCTGCCCACTCCTGATGCAGCCCACGATAGCAGTGTCGTCTGCAAACTTTTGCATGTGGCAGGACTCCGAGTTGTATTGGAAGTTCAATGTACTGTATATAGGATGCGGCACTCCTGTGTTGCTGACCACAATGTCAGACCTGCAGTTCCCGAGACGCACATACTGAGGTCTGTCTTTAAGATAGTCCACGATCCATGCTACCAGGTATGAATCTACTCCCATCTCTGTCAGCTTGTCCCTAAGGCTTGCTGGCAATCACACACCCAGGGCAGATAGACTTTGACAGCCAGGAGACATATCCGAAGTGTTCTAACTTGGCGATCATGATCTGCTTTTATATCATCTTCAGGTAGACCTATCCTCCTCATACATGTCTCGACCACCTGTGGAGCTTGTCTCAGGTTCAGACCCAAGTGTGCTACACTATTATTTTCATGTTGGACCACTGTGCCATGGCACACTGCCTGAAAAACACTGGTCTAGATGACTGTGGCTACTTTCATGCCGCTTGCATTTTTCAGAAAGATGTTTTAGGTCTCTTACCCCCATCGTTGTCCACAGTGCTTAGGAACTGACACTTTGAAACAGCAACCAAGGAAAGCAAAAAGAGGCATTACTTACTCTGTTTGTCATAACAAGAGCAGGAAAAAGTCTGTATGTAACCTCATCATCGATCACTCGACGGCTGCTGAATTCTAAAGAAATACACGTTGGAACCAGTTTTAATGGTTTTGACATATCCTGACACCAGGCATGTTGTGCAAAACAACAAATTTATTTCATGATTATTTCACATTACCTAATTATCTTAATTAGAGTTTTTTTTAAATATTTGGAGGGTGGTGGCGCACCAGTGCCCTGCATTACAAATCGCCACTGGTTTGGCAATGAGAATACCAAGCAATGAAGCTTTTCAGATGTTAATTTGTCCCACTTTTCCTGCATACATGTCTTAAGTTGCATAACAGTTTGGTGTTGTCGTCGTCGCTTGTTTGTTTGTTGTTTGTTTCAAAATTCTCAATGCATTCTCTATTGGGGACAGGACTGCATATATATTGAGTTTATACTGTCTGCAGAGAAATAAAAGTCAAAAGTAAATTTAAGAATCACTGCATTAATTGTCTTAAATTTTCAATACCGTCCAAACTTTATTTGATTTAGGTTTCTCAGATGTCATAGTGTACTGTTAATTTAATTTTTTTACACAATATATTATGGTACTACCTATTTTATTTTTAAAGACTGCTTAGGTTTTCCATGGATCTTAACTGCAGACATTTAAATAACATCATAGCTTCATGTTCAGATAGGAGACATAATCCAATTCAGGCTGTTCAGAAATTATGACTATACAATTTTAAGCCAAGGGGGATGTATTTATTATACATGACACATGTTCATAACAAGAAGGAAAAAAGACACTGTGACTTAATACTACAGTATTTTATTAGACTGGCAGCTTGGCTTACTTCCCCTCTTTTTTTCAATGTGCTGCACCATCAGAAGACATGCCCACTGCGTCCACGCTACACAGACATACCAAGTATTGATTTCATTAAAAATAACAATTTAAAATGGAAAACCTGGGTTTGCAAACCTGATCACCTGCAAAGAAAAAATGTCTTTTGAGAATGCTCTACTGCTTAGTTTTTGTGCAACATTGTAGCTACTATTTTAAATACTTTGTGCAATATAAATTTAAGATAGTCATGCATTACATATCAGCAATTTGCGACTTGATTTCTGGGCTGGATTAATATTAGCAACAGAATACTTTTTCCTGTGTTATAATTTGAAAGATGCATGTTAGCATTTCCAATGAAATAGAAAAGTGTAAATTATAATATAAAACAAAATGGCTGTTGGTGCAGGAATAAGTTCACGTCCTGTTTGTTATAATTAGCACTAATAGTGCTCACTGAATAAAAGAAAAAAGCCATCATATGTGGTACTCTTAGCAGATCCATTTTATCAAATTAGCACAATTGGAAAATAGTAATAATGATCATAACCAATAAGTAATCACCAGCAGGATATATATTGTCACACAAGTGCAAGTAGGAGGCAGCTAAAGGGCCTGAGTCATAATAATTCCATGCCAGACCGGGGTGGGGGGGGTTGTGCTGACTGTCTCTCTCAGTTCCTTACAGACCTTTCTCAGGTAATCCCGCCTGCTTCCGGTGCCTCTGATGATGTCACTTCCGGTCCAGGCACCAATGATGATGTCACTTCCGGTTCTGGTGCCTTCAATGTCATCACCTCAGATTCCGGCGCATCTGATGATGTCACTTTCTGTACTGCCTAATAAAGACACCATCTTTAGTACCATACCCTCAGTTCTGTTTTGGACACGGATCTGTGAACATCTCTGTTCTAATTAAAGCCTATTTTGCAGCCTTGGAACAATATACGGGTGGCTGTCCCAAACCTTCATGATATCTTTGACTTATTTGTGTGACACTATATATATATATATATATATATATATCTAT
>JANRMT010062806.1:32921333-32938599 GCA_026402145.1 Polypterus bichir lapradei | reverse complement strand
GTAATCCACTTTCTTCTTCCCTCACTCATGAACAAAACACTAAGATATGTACAGTGGGATGCAAAAGTTTGGGCAACCTTGTTAATAGTCATTATTTTCCTGTATAAATCGTTGGTTGTTACGATAAAAAAATGTCAGTTAAATATATCATATAGGAGACACACACAGTGATATTTGAGAAGTGAAATGAAGTTTATTGGATTTACAGAAAGTGTGCAATAATTGTTCAAACAAAATCAGGCAGGTGCATAAATTTGGGCACCGTTGTCATTTTATTGATTCCAAAACTTTTAGAACTAATTATTGGAACTCAAATTGGCTTGGTAAGCTCAGTGACCCCTGACCTACATACACAGGTGAATCCTATAATGAGAAAGAGTATTTAAGGGGGTCAATTGTAAGTTTCCCTCCTCCTTTAATTTTCTCTGAAGAGTAGCAACATGGGGGTCACAAAACAACTCTCAAATGACCTGAAGACAAAGATTGTTCACCATCATGGTTTAGGGGAAGGATACAGAAAGCTGTCCCAGAGATTTAAGCTGTCTGTTTCCACAGTTAGGAACATATTGAGGAAATGGAAGACCACAGGCTCAGTTCAAGTTAAGGCTCGAAGTGGCAGACCAAGAAAGATTTCGGATAGACAGAAGCGACGAATGGTGAGAACAGTCAGAGTCAACCCACAGACCAGCACCAAAGACCTACAACATCATCTTGCAGCAGATGGAGTCACTGTGCATCGTTCAACCATTCGGCGCACTTTACACAAGGAGATGCTGTATGCGAGAGTGATGCAGAGGAAGCCTTTTCTCCGCCCACAGCACAAACAGAGCCGCTTGAGGTATGCTCAAGCACATTTGGACAAGCCAGCTTCATTTTGGAATAAGGTGCTGTGGACTGATGAAACTAAAATTGAGTTATTTGGGCATAACAAGGGGCGTTATGCATGGAGGAAAAAGAACACAGCATTCCAAGAAAAACACCTGCTACCTACAGTAAAATATGGTGGTGGTTCCATCATGCTGTGGGGCTGTGTGGCCAGTGCAGGGACTGGGAATCTTGTCAAAGTTGAGGGACGCATGGATTCCACTCAGTATCAGCAGATTCTGGAGACCAATGTCCAGGAATCAGTGACAAAGCTGAAGCTGCGCCGGGGCTGGATCTTTCAACAAGACAACGACCCGAAACACTGCTCAAAATCCACTAAGGCATTCATGCAGAGGAACAAGTACAACGTTCTGGAATGGCCATCTCAGTCCACAGACCTGAATATAATTGAAAATCTGTGGTGCGAGTTAAAGAGAGCTGTCCATGCTCAGAAGCCATCAAACCTGAATGAACTAGAGATGTTTTGTAAAGAGGAATGGACCAAAATACCTTCAACCACAATCCAGACTCTCATTGGAACCTACAGGATGCGTTTAGAGGCTGTAATTTCTGCAAAAGGCAGATCTACTAAATATTGATTTCATTTCTTTTTTTGTGGTGCCCAAATTTATGCACCTGCCTGATTTTGTTTGAACAATTATTTCACACTTTCTGTAAATCCAATAAACTTCATTTCACTTCTCAAATATCACTGTGTGTGTCTCCTATATGATATATTTAACTGACATTTTTTATTGTAACAACCAACGATTTATACAGGAAAATAATGACTACTAACAAGGTTGCCCAAACTTTTGCTTCCCACTGTAAGCCTTTTCTTGAAGCACCCAGTATTGTGCAAGTTCACACCTCACAAGAACTACAGTAGCTCAAAGTTCAGTTCACGCAGATTAAAATGAATAAATTCATGTTCATAATTCAGTTCATTTTGTATTTTTTAAGGAGTGAGAATAAATGACTCATGAGTTTACTTTTTTCAGTGTTGCATGCCTTATATTAGGCTATTACAGTGTTCTTGAATAAAATACAAATTATGAAGACTTTTTTATGTAAATACACTTTATTGAGTTACTCAGCAACAAACACGTATAACCATATATGCTAATATCCTCCCGGTCAAAAAGAAGATGCATGTATACATATAAATTACCGCCCTATTTCCAATCATGTGATACAAATGGTGACTTTGGAACCAGCATGTAGGTGAACAAACCTATTACACTGCCGGTCATATAGATATAATATAAAGTGGCCTCACGAAGTACAACGTTTTCCTAAATTTGAAAGTGGAGCTTCACCGCGTGCTCGTGTCAGTGGTGGTGCAGCTTAAGCAGAAGCAGGTAGACACAGACAGTGCCTGTTTGATTTTACATTATTTTTCTGAATACAAATAAATGGCAAAAAATTTGTACAAAATAAATTTTAATAAAAATCCACTATTTGTGCCTATCCGAATACTGGATTCCGTTTCACCCCTACATTACAGGGTAAGGCAAAACATTTAATCTGGACCTAAAGCAGATCCAAAATGTTACATAAAACTGAACTAACTCACGTTCAAGTTCTTCGCTTGCAAATCCATTACGTTAAGTTCCCCGTTCTTAGAAAAATTAGCTTGTTCAATGAACATGCTCTTTTGAACTAGTTCATGCACAACACTGGAAGCTGCAACTCATCTCCATCTATAACCTCAGAGTTAGAGGTGCTGATTCTCATCCATGCCATTTCACATTCAACTGAAAGCTGCCCCAGTGCACATCTGAGTTCACAGCCCAAAGAAGCGAACAGGACCACATCAACTACAAACAGCAAAGATGCGATCCTGAGGTCACCAAACTGAAGACCCTCCAATCCTTAGGCTATGCCTGGAAATTCTGTCCATAAAAATTATGAACAGAATTGATGACAACCAAGAATGCAAACCAAGCTGCTTCAGTTGTACAATGACCAGCTTGCCTGCAGCAGCAAGCCCAGTACGCCATACCCCAAAGCACACTTCACAGTATACCCTGAGGGATGTTGGTGTATGAACACATGTAGACTGGTTGGGCATACTCTCATGAACACTTCAGGTTCCTTGGGAGGGTAAAAAGCTGCAACTGGGCCAAAATCTGCATTGTTCCTCCTGAATCTGACCCTCCTTTCCAGAACCGTGGCACAGGCCTTCCCAGGGAAGGTGACAAATGTGATCCCCCAAAACCCTCCAGTTCCCTTTCTTAAAGATGGGATCCACCACACCAGTTTGCCAATTCAGTCATTTGTGCTGTCTTTTGTATTTATCATTTAGCAACATAGCAAATGGCATATGCTTGTAAGCTAATCAATAACCATAAAACTAGTTAGTTTTGCAAAATGTTGAACATAAGTAAAGGTACAGATTAGAAGGTATTCTTAGGCCAGAGACACAGAGGTGAAAATACTGTTTTAAATGTTATCATTGTTAGAATTGCACAGATAATGTTTGTTTTCATGATTTTATTTTTTACATGTATGGTATATGATAATGACATCAGTGTGGTAATCATGTTTATTAATATTCTTTTCTTAGTTGCCATCATTTTCTGTTTCTTGTTTGCATGGAATTCATCATTGTGCATTTCTCTTTTTTTTTTTTTTTTTTTTTTTACATTTTATTGAATTTATCAAAAGCAAGTAACATTCCATACAAGCAAGTCAAACTTGACAAAACCCCCACCCGTGAGAAAGAGAGCTAGGCCAGCAGGCAGAGTAAAACTTTAAGAGTGGAAAAAAGGGAGAAAATCCTATTCCCCAATGTAAATGCTTATTCTAAAATGTTATTGATTAGATCCTGCCAGGTTTTAAAAAAATTTGTAATCAGTATGATTACCATACTGATGTCATTATGTGCCAATAGTGAAGTAAAGACAGTTATAGTTTGTTCGTCCTCCACTTTAAGCCCATATAGAAGTACACCAAACACAGCTGTTAGTGGATTAGAAGTGATTGTGACACCAAAGCTCTCTGAAAGACATTTAAAGATTTTGGGCCAGAATGATGTTAATTTGGTGCAGGCCTAAAACATATGGCCTAATGAGGCTGGAGCTTGATTGCAACGTTCACAGGTTAGATCTTACCCTGGAAACATTTTGGAAAATTTTAAGTTAGACAGACGTGCTCGATATAAGATTTTAAGTTGAATACTTGTATGCTTTATTCATATGGAACTAGAGTGAATTCTGTGCATGGCTGCCTCCCACTTATTTTCTGAAATGTTGAGTATGAGATCCTTTTCCCACTGTACTCTGGGATCTTAGAAAGGAAGGGACTTTAAAATGTTTTTATATATTACAGAAATGCTGTCTGAGTCCTCAAGACTGATCAATATTTGTTCTGGAATAGATGTAGGTGGGAGGTAAGGAAAATTGGGCAGATTTTTTAAGCAAAGTTTCTAATTTGGAGGTATTGAAAGAATTGTGTTGATGGAAAGTTAAATTTGGAGTGCAGTTGCTCATAGGATGCAACGACATTATCTATGTACAAATCTCTAAGCCACCTGCAGGGATCACATGAGTTGCCCCTAGGGCATGTTCTAAAAATAGCACTAGACACTATGGAGCTTCGTCTAAAAATTGTATTTAATTCTGTTGCTATTCTTTTTGAATTAATAACACTTGCATTGATGTAGATTGGGGGGTAGTCTGCGGTCAAAGTTCAATATAGTGTTTAACACAATCCTCCATCTCACTCTTTGCTGACACAATTAAACGGGTGCAGTTACGATGGGGAGCTAGATGCGGTTTTTACCCCATTAAAATAAAGAAAAACATGGCAGAAAAGCAAAAGAAAACTTTCCAATTTCACAATGATTGGAGGAAGAGTTCTTTTTTACGAAAGTGAAAGAAAAGTGTGTATGTCTCATTTGTGGGGTGACTGTGGTGATGGTAAAACAGCACAATGTTGAGAGACACTTCAGCACGTGTCACAAAAGCTTCCATACTAACTACCCACCTGGCAGTGCACTATGGGCAGAAAAAGCCAGCTTTGGGCAAACAGCAGTCTTTTTTCACAAGGCCGGCGAGAAAGTCAGAAAAAGAAACTGAGGCTTCATTTAGAGCTGCAAATGTTTTGATAAAGAACAAGAAAGCCTTTTCGGAAAGGGAGGTCTTGAAAGAAGCAATGATGATAATTGCAAACACTGTGTTCAAAGACGAGAGGAATGGTCCCAATGTCATCTCCATTCTCTCTGATGTCCAACTTGGGGCAAGTAAGAGAAGAGTGTCAGCTATGTCTGAGAACTTGACAGAGTAGCTGGACCAAGATCTGGTTAAGTGCAGGTGGTTTAGCATCCAGTGCGATGAGTCCGTGGACAGCAGCAGTACAATACAGCTGATGATGTTTAGCTGAATGGTGTTTGATAATTTCTCCACAAAAGAAGATCTCTTGACACTACTGCCCCTGAGGGCAATAACGAGGGGAGTTGACAAAAGCTGGTGTCGGTGACTACAGATGGGGCTCCTACCATGACGGCTGATATGCAGGCTACATTGCGCAATGCAAGGGTGACACAGACGTCCCAAAATTTCTACATTACCACTGCACTATACACCAGCAGATGATATGTGCAAAAGTGACCAGCTTTGATCATGTGATAACTCCCGTTGTGAAGATCATAAATGGCATCTGCTCCAAAGTCAAACAACACAGGATATTCAAGGTGCTATTGGAGGAGCTGTCAGCTGAATATGGTGATCTGTTACTACACACAGAAATCCGATGGCTCAGCAGAGGACGAGTTTTGCAGCGGTTTTTGTCACTTTTGGGTAAAATCAAAGAGTTCATGCAATTCAAAGGGGAAGAAGCCTCGCTGCTCGAGGACACTGAGTGGATCCTCGACCTTGCATTTTTAACGGACATCACTGGGAAGCTGAACCATTTGAACTGTGAGCTGCAAGGCAATGGTAAGACTGTCACAGACATGATAAACACTGTAAACGCAGTTAAAGCTAAGATTAACATTTTCTCTGTGAATTTACAGAAAAAAAAAGTGCTGCACTTTCCCTCTGTGTAGTCAGTGCTGAATGACAATGCTTCTGCATCTGGAGCTTTTAATAAAGCAGCAGAAAAGTACTCTCAAGTCACAAACAGACTTGGCCAAGAGTTTGAGAATAGGTTTTGTGACTTTGATCAACTTGACCCATGTGTGTCCTTCATTTCAAACCCTTTCATGCAAGTGGACATGTCATGGATTGCTGAGCAGCTAAGTGCAATGTTCAGCTTGGATGCTGGACAGGTTGAGATTGAAATCCTAACGTTGCAAAATGACCTCCACCTCAAAACCCAACAGGGTACACCAAAATTTGGTGTCTTGTGGACAGAAAAAAATTGCAAAGGTATATGGACAGCAGCTATGAAAGTTGTCTACCTTTTTGGTTCAACCTATCTCTGTGAATCAGCATTTTCTGACATGAACTTCATCAAAAACAAACACAGAACATGCCTTACTGATGCACATCTCAACTCACTCAGAGTTGCAGTGTCAAATTATACCCCAGATTATAGTACACTGCTGAACAGCATATAATGCCAGACTTCTCACTAACAGACAAAGACAGAGGTAACAGATGTTTTCACTGAAACACCATGGCAACGTTAAACTCAAATATTGTGCATAAATCTAAAAAATAATTTGTTTCAAAAGTGTAACAGATGTGATGATTTGTTTACAATGCTACAGATTTGGTGATTAGTTCAAATGTGATAGTATTTAAAAATGTAATATGGTTGATTTTTTTTTTAATCTTACAAATTTGTACAAACATGGGACAGAGTTCATGATTTTTTCATAAATGTTACAAAGGTACTGGTTAGTACAAATAGGACATGGTATATGAATATTTGTTATTATTATTATTATTGTTATTATTATTAATAATAATATCATTAAAGTTGAACCGTGCAACTTTATATTATTCAGGAAGTTTGTATCAAACAGGTACTCTTCGTAGTACTCAGTACCCTTGAAGTAGCTCTCAGTTTTAAAAAGGTTGGTGACCCCTGCTCTAAGTGATTTAATCCTGTATGTTTTCCAAACATTAAAAACTATGTACAGGGTGGTCCAGATCTAATTATGCAGATCCAGATCATCTGGATGACTTTGAATATTGCGGGAACGATTCCAATACAGAGCAAAGATGATTCTTCATGTCATCAGTTCACACACTTCTCGATGGTCTGGGATTTTCTATGTAATAAACTTAATAAGTTATAGCGTAATGAAAATTGCATAATTAGATCTGGACCACCCTATACGTTTGAGAGGGAGGAAAAAGGTGGTTATCTTGCAGATAAAAGCTTCTCTATCTTGAAGTACTTCCTACATTGGTTCCATATTCTGAGTGAATGAAGCGCATTTGGGTTGTTAGTATATTGGCGATAACTTGTATTTACTGAGGTACAAAGCAAAGCATATACAGAAGTATTGCAGGATTTTATTTCTATTGCAGACCAAGCCTATGTGTACTCTCTGCTAGTGCTGTTAGGACTGCAGGTACAGTATTTTGTGGATCTGATATATTTATAGTACCATATCATCTGCATATAGTGATATTTTGTGTTCAAGTCCTTCTCTGATAACCCCCTTTATCTCATAAGCATTTCGAAAGTGAAACGTCAGTGGCTCAATGGCAATTGCAAATAACAGTGGTGACTGGGGCAATCCTTGTCTAGAACCACATTCTAGTTTGAAGTAGTCTGAAATAATGTTGTTAATACAAACTGAAGCTTCTGGACTGGTGTACAGTAGTTTGATCCATACACATAAGTTTGGGCCAAACCCAAATTTCTCCAATGTAGTAAAAGATAGTCCAATTCAACCATATCAAATGCTTTTTCTGCATTCAATGATAAAAATATCAGCAGGTTGTTAGACTATGTGGGTGAATACATTACATTAAACAGGTGTGGCAGATTGACCAGCAGGATGATGCCCAACCTTTTGCTGCATTTAAACGGTACCATCTTTCGCCTTTATGCCTGGTACAGCTGCAATGTTTTTTTTCTTTTTGTGTGAGTGGATGTTTCTTGCGGGGAGGTCTTCTGTTCTCTTTCTCTGATGTAGAACCCTCATCCTCATCTGAGTACACCTCTGTTATAGCACATCTTTATTTGAAAACAACAGTGTTAGATGAGGAGGAACGTGAATGTGCCTGACAGAAAAAAAAACTGAATAAAAAAACCAAAATGCTAAGCTTTACAAGTACCATAAATTTACACCAATACATTCTTCTCACCAGTACATCACTGTTACTCCAGAATTGATCATTTCTTTTTTCTTTTTGACATTTTTTTTTGACTGAGATGTTTTTTCACATTTCATATCTCTTTGATATTTAATACCTAAAGGACTTTGCAGGCTTATGAGTTTAGGGCAAGGCTGCTTAAGGTGGCGAGGCCTAATAGTTTGGTGGGTGAGGACTTGTGGAGTTGATAACAGGTCTGGTTTTCATATTTGAAGCTTTCTCTTTTTTTTTGCACATCATAAAAGCAGGAATCATAATAGTGCAAGACTTAAGACTAACATAAATAACAAATATTGGCTGTTCTTGGTAATGTGATGCCTGAAGTTAGTACTAGTTTTTAGATGTTTCAAGGATCGTCTAATTATTAAGTCAATGCTGAAGAAAAAATATAAGGTGGTCCAGATCTAATTATGCAATTATGAAAAGGCGAACACATCGCACCCGCTGTTAGACTGACAACCATCTCCCCACCATTTTGGAATGCAGGGCAGGTGCTGCCATCAATCGGCAACAAAAAGAATTTTTTGTGAATTCTCTATGTAATAAACTTAATAAGTTATAGCGTAATGAAAATTGCAGAATTAGATCTGGACCACCCTATATAATATGTAAGTTAGCAAAACAAAAAACCTAACCTTAAAATATAATTCATGCCTATTAGTAATGTTTGCTTTTCTAAGCTTTAGTTTTATGTTTATAAAAGGCATTTCACAGAAAAGTGTGCACAAATTGCAGAGTAATTCACGGTTTTCTTACTTAAATTGAAAATTATCAAGAGTCATTGAATGTGCAGTTGAAGTTGTTGAAAGAGTGGGTCATGAATTCTAAATGAGTCCGTATTAGTGCTGTATTCAGTGTTGCTGTCCATGGGACTAGTAATTTCTTTTTAAAGTTATTTCTTGTTGGATTGGCACTAAAAACATGAATATTTTCAATTATGTACAGCCAGCTTTGGGTGAAAAACGTACTACTGGTAGACTGGTATAGAAATCCAAAGCTGACAAAACTGGAAGGAGCTGTGATGGGACAAACAGCAAAGGAAAAGAGAGGAAAGGCAAAGCTTCATGAGTGATAGGCTGGATAAAGAGGAATTTTGATAGGTAAATAAGACACTTCCCATATAAACAGGAGATTTGCCATACAATCTCAATATATGATATATAAGTAAGATTTGCCAGATAGGTCAATATGAAGAACAATAAAATAACACACTTGAGTGTTTTTACATTCCAAGTGCTCCAAAATATTTTAAAAAATAATACTACGGGAAAGAGTATAATTTAACTATTTTACATATTTGATCTGAAAACAACATTCAAATATCTAAAAAATACAAATAGTTAAAAATCATCTCTATTACCCTTTTGCAGTAGATTCTGCATATAAATTGCACACAATCAAGCTATCTGATTTTAATATCCTGTAAATCAGTGGTTCTTAAATTATGGGTTGTGATGCAATTTGGATCACAAACGTGTTTGTAATGGGTTGTTACCTGATTGTTTAGTAAAATTATCTGAGTTTGTCCATGCTGTTTGTTGCAGTAGCATACGATCTGAGATGTAACATATAAACAACTTCACTGGTACCTCACAATGGGCTTTTGTTTCTATGGTCCAAAAAAATAATTAATATTCCTTTTTTAAACCAGCCTATGAAATAATCAAACTGAGATGACTGACAAGCAAACAAACTTATAAATAGGGGAAAAAAAGGAGGAAATAACAGACAAACCTTTAAGGTGAAGAAATCAAGGTTGTATTTTCAAATGTCAAAATGAAATAAACTGGTGAAGTACAATGATGAAGGATGTAACAGGGTTTTGTTGGGGGTGACTGTTTTGTTGGGCATACATATTAATGAAAGTTTTTATACTATATGCAGCTTTCAACTTGATTTTGTGTTTGTAGTGTCACACACGTGTGTTTTAGAGGCAGCTCGAGGGTCTAACTAAGATTAAATCACTGGGACAGGGGCTAAATGAGTGGACTAACACTTCTTCTCTCCCCTTTTTCAGATCCTCTGAAGAGAACAGCCAAAACTAATCTTCCTCTTCCAGTTCCTCACCACACCCATGATGACCTAATTTCTGGTAATTACCTCATTATCCTGCATCTTCCTTCTTTTAGAGTTATTTAACCACCCACATAACTTTTCTTTTAGTCTTTCTTTTGTTGGAGACTCAGTCTATAGTGATTACTCTGCAGATTGCTGTTAAACTTTTGTTGTCTTTTGTACAATATATGGTGTGGATCCCCCCAAAACTTTTTCTGCCTTTGTCTCACTTTTACAGTAGTTATGGTATATATTGAATTTAAAGTAAAACTTTACTTATTAACAAACATGCAAAGAATATTTTATTTTTAATTTAATGCGATTTAGCAAGAACAAATTCCTTCTCAATGCAATTTTAAAGTGGTTTGATGAACTTCAGTCTAATGGTAGGGTGAAGGACATGTATTTTGAGCAATTAAGAACTATAAGAATACCAAAAAATATCAAAAAGGCAAGACAGACTATAGAGTGGACTTTGGCATTCAGTACTATGTGTCTGTTTAAACATTTCAAAGTGGACTGTTCACCTAATTCTTCCATCCATCCATCCATCCATCCATCTTCTTCCGCTTATCCGAGGTCGGGTTGCGGGGGCAGCAGCTTGAGCAGAGAGGCCCAGACTTCCCTCTCCCCGGCCACTTCTTCTAGCTCTTCCGGGAGAATCCCAAGGCGTTCCCAGGCCAGCCAGGAGACATAGTCTCTCTAGCGTGTCCTGGGTCTTCCCCAGGGAGGCGTCCAGGAGGCATCCTGATCAGATGCCCGAGCCACCCCATCTAAATCCTCTTGATGCGGAGGAGCAGCGGCTCTACTCTGAGCCTCTCCCAGATGACTGAGCTTCTCACCCTGTCTTTAAGGGAAAGCCCAGACACCCTGCGGAGGAAACTCATTTCATCCTCTTGTATTCGCGATCTCGTTCTTTCGGTCACTACCCATAGATCATGACCATAGGTGAGGGTAGGAACATATGCCTTACGGCTCAGCTCCTTTTTCACCACGACAGACCGATGCAGAGCTCGCATCACTGCGGATGCTGCACCGATCCGCCTGTCAGTCTCACGCTCCATTCTTCCCTCACTCGTGAACAAGACCCGGAGATACTTGAACTCCTCCACTTGGGGCAGGATCTCGCTCCCAACCCTGAGAGGGCACTTCACCCTTTTCCGGCTGAGCACCATGGTCTCGGATTTGGAGGTGCTGATTCCCTTCGCAGCTGCTTCACACTCAGCTGTGAACCGATTCCAAGAGAGCTGAAGATCATGGCCTGATGAAGCAAACAGGACAACATCATCTGCAAAAAGCAGTGACCCAATCCTGAGTCCACCAAACCGGACCCCATCAAGACCTTGGCTGCACCTAGAAATTCTGTTCATAAAAGTTATGAACAGAATTGGTGGCAAAGGGCAGCCCTGGCAGAGTCCAACTCTCACTGGAAACGGGTTTGACTTACTGCCGGCATTGCGGACCAAGCTCTGACACCGGTTGTACTGGGACCAAACAGCCCATATCAGGGGGTCCGGTACCCCATACTCCCGAAGCACTCCTCACAGGATTCCCCGGGGGACACGGTCGAACACCTTTTCCAAGTCCACAAAACACATGTAGACTGGTTGGGCAAATTCCCATCCATGCTCCAGGACTCTGCTAAGGGTGTAGAGCTGGTCCACTGTTTCCCGACCAGGACGAAAACCACACTGTTCCTCCTGAATCCGAGGTTTGACTATCCGACGGACCCTCTTCTCCAGTACCCCCAAATAGACTTTTCCAGGGAGGCTGAGGAGTGTGATCCCTCTGTAGCTGGAACACACCTTTCGGTCCCCCTTCTTAAAGAAGGGGACCATCACCCCGGTCTGCAAATCCAGAGGCACTGTCCCCAATGTCCATGCGATGTTGCAGAGGTGTGTCAACCAACACAGTCCTACAACACCCAGAGCCTTGAGGAACTCCAGGCAAATCTCATCCACCCCCTGGGCCCTGCCACCAAGGAGTTTTTTGACCACCTCGGTGACCTCAGTCCCAGAGATGGGGGAGCCCGCCTCCGAGTCCCCAGGCTCTGCTTTCTCATTGGAAGGCATGTTAGTGGGATTGAGGAGGTCTTCGAAGTACTCCCCACAACCAACCCACAACATCCCGAGTCGAGGTCAGCAGTGCACCATCCCCACCATATACGGTGTTGACACTGCACTGCTTCCCCCTCCTGAGATGCCGGACAGTAGACCAGAATCTCCTCGAAGCCGTCCAAAACTTGTTCTCCATGGCCTCCCCAAACTCCTCCCATGCCTGAGTATTTTCCTCAGCAACCACTGAAGCCGCATTCCGCTTGGCCTGCCGGTACCTATTAGCTGCCTCCAGAGTCCCACAGGACAAAATGGTCCGATAAAACTCCTTCTTCGGCTTGACGGCATCCCTCACCGCCGGTGTCCGCCAACGAGTTCGGGGATTGCCGCCACGACAGGCACCGACCACAGCTCCGGTCAGCCGCCTAAACAATAGAGGCACGGAATATGGCCCATTCGGACTCAATGTCCTCGACCTCCCTTGGGACGTGGTTGAAATTCTGCCGGGGGTGGGAGTTGAAGCTACTTCTGACAGGGGACTCTGCCAGATGTTCCCAGCAGACCCTCACAACACGTTTGGGCCAACCAGGCCTGACCGGCATCCTCCCACACCATCGAAGCCAACTCACCACCAGGTGGTGATCAGTTGACAGCTCTGCCCCCTCTTCACCCGAGTGTCCAAGAGATGTGGCTGCAAGTCCGATGACACGATCACAAAGTCGATCATCGAACTGAGGCCTAGGGTGTCCTGGTGCCAAGTGCACATATGAACACCCCTATGCTGGAATATGGTGTTCGTTATGGACAATCAATGATGAGCACAGAAGTCCAATAACAAAACACCACTCAGGTTCAGATTGGGGGGGCCATTCCTCCCAATCACGCCCTTCCAGGTCTCACTACCATTGCTCACGTGAGCATTGAAGTCTCCCAGCAGTACGAGAGAGTCCCCAGAAGGTATGCCCTCTAGCACCCCCTCCAGGGATTCCAAAAAGGGTGGGTACTCCAAACTGCTGTTCGGCGCATACGCACAAACAACAGTTAGGACCCATCCCCACACCCGAAGGCGGAGGGAGGCTACCCTCTCGTCCACTGGGGTAAACCCCAATGTACAGGCTCCAAGTCGGGGGACAATAAGTGTGCCCACACCTGCTTGGCGCCTCTCACCGGGGACAACTCCATAGTGGTAGAGAGTCCAGCCTCTCTCAAGGAGATTGGTTTCAGAGTCCAGGCCGTGTGTCAAGGTGAGCCCGATTATATCTAGCTGGAACCTGTCAACCTCGCGCACTAGGTCAGGCTCCTTCCCCTTCAGAGAGGTGACTTTCCATATCCCAAGAGCCAGATTCTGTAGCCAAGGATTGGACCTCCAAGGTCCCCGCTTTCGGCCACCACCCAACTCACACTGCACCCGACCTTCTTGGCCCCTCCCATAGGTGGTGAGCCCATGGGAACATTCTTCATTCTTCATCAAAGTTTATTCTATCTCTCTTTCCTAGCATTTTCCTGTTGTGTGGCACACTATTTTCCACTTTACTCAGTTTAAGGTGTATTTGGGGGTACTATTTGCTTGCATCATATTCAATTGTTTCAGTTGGTCCAATATGTCTTTTTCAATCGTCCACGTGACCTACGTCATTCTGGGGAGAGATGTAGAGGCATCTTCACTACCTATTGATTGTTGCTATTGAGACCATGACCATAACAATGAAGACAGGCTTTATGCATGTTTTCTGCAGGGCTTTTATGGAGAGACTTGCATAATTTTTCGGGTGTCCTTGTTTGTGACATAGTTAAGCTGAGTCAGGTCAGTTGACCAACCTTGCATCTTTTTTCCTCCGAAGAGGAAAGAGTACAAACAGGCGCACCAGTCTTATACAACCTCACTTTGAGATGGATGTGTATACATTGATTGTAGAGAACCCCACTGACTTGGTACCATTTTAGCCATGTGCCACAGTTACATGCTCAGGCATCAGGGAGTGTTTTGCCATCACTGTAGACAATTGAGCAAAAGTAGTTTTGATAAGGCCTTATCCATCAGTACAGATGGTGCCATCCATCCATGGGCCACGTTCCATGTACTCCATCTTCTGAATGCTGAGTGTCATCCCATTTTCTTCATGCCGGGATTTCCATTGTTTTCCCCGATTTGTACAATGGCTGACCCTGCGCTATGACCTCTAAAGGTCATGCAAAAAGGCAATTTCCCTTGATGATTAATACAGTGTAACTGATACCAAAATATTTAATACCACTGCTTATCGAATCAATCCAAACAGTGTATAATTGTTTTAGAAATAATTTAGATATGTAACTGAAACTTTTGTAATGAGTTTATGAAATTGTTAAATGAAATATGCAGGACAATTTGCGAAGTTATCAAGAAGAATGTATTGTGAATGGTGGAGCTGATTTGAAAACCATTAATAAAATCCAATCTAAATAAACTGCATCGGTTAGTTAAATTTTGACTAATTTATCTGAGTCAAATAGCTAAGTTAAGTGACTATTCAAACTATCGATTAAATTAAATCAGGTAAGATAAACTATTAAATCCATGGCGAAATTCAGATGCATACAGCAGCTAAAACATAAAAACAAGGATAATTTACAGAACAAATGATACAGCCAATCTATCAATCAATTAATTAATAAGTGCATATAAATAAATAAATATTCTGCAGATATTTCAAAATTTGTATTTCAAATTAATCTTAACAAGTGTTTTGGGAGGAACAACTGAATTGCCTGATAGCAGTGGGCAGAAAAGACCTCCAGAGGCGCCTCTTAGCACACTGTTATGGAATTAGCCCGTTGCTAAAAGTGCTCCAAGAGAGTTCCTCCTGGTGGGAATGGGGGGGAGTTTTCATGATGGCATCTAATTTTGCCACCAACCTCTTTTTCTACAACAGCTTCCTGTGTGTGCAGGGTTCACCTGGTAATGGAGCAGGCTTTCCTAATAAGTTTGTTCAGGCATTCAACAATCATCATATCTTCAAGCTGCATCCTTTCTAAAGACAAATGTTTCTGCTTAACTAAACTTTACAGTAATCATTTACATTGACAGTGATATACCTCAGAAATCCATACCCTGTTTTGAATGGTAATTATTGTTTTATTAACAATATGCCTGCTTTCCACTTTTCTCTTTTAGTGATATTAATGTTATAAATTTACTTGAATGCAAACCAACACTTTTACTGTTTATATTGTGTGCCCAATGTTATTAGCCTATGTATAGCTTCGCTGTCATTATGATAATAATCCTCTTCTTGGATCCTAATATGGAACCTATTTTCTTTAAAGTTTATTTACAGTACTCCCAATAATCATCTCTTTCTCATAAAAACTTTTTTAAGTAAAACAAATTTTACTTGTTTTCTTAAAAGCCTTTGTATTAACTTCTAGTTCAGCTCTTAGTTAAATGCCAGCTTATTCTTTCCTATTTGCTGAGCCTTAGCTTAACTACTTTTTTATTTTCTTTTTACGAACTCAACTGTATATCAACTGTATCAGACAACATTAATCTTACAAGAATATGCAGTTTAGTCTTCTAAGAGGTTTATCATTAGCAGCTTTTTATTAATGGAAAAAGGGAAAAACAAAGTTCTTAAACTGCTAAGAAAGAGATTAACAGAAGGCAAGCAAAGCTTAAATTTAACTAAAGGACAAATTAATTTTTTGACTCTGTTACACTTCTGCTTCATTCCCATAAATCCTGTTCAAAAATATATTAACTGATAATGGATGTTATTCAAGAAATGTCTGATATGAATAGAATTCTCCATACTTTTTACATTCAGAAAGTAAGTGTCTATACAATTAATCTCTCCCTGGCCCAATAATGAGAATGTTAAAAGATTAAGCTACTAGTTAATTTTCAGTGTATGAATTTTTGTCTAATATTTTAATTGAAGATGTTGTTTGTTTTTTTAATCTATTAAGTATTGCAACTCCAGAAAAGTACGCTAATTGAACTAAATTGATTTTTTAAATTATGTTTATAAATGTGTAGGCTGAATGGTGAGTGAATTTTAAACAGGTTTCTTATACAGAAAACACACTGAAAACAGTTTAGTGCTAGAATTTTAAATATAAAAAAGGAAAGATTAAAAAACAAAATATGGATAGACGACTCAGGTATTTTTCCTTTTTCTAAGAACTGTACTCTATATTCAAACCTTCAAGCCAGGGGTGTCCCGAAGGCTTGTGCAAAATCTTAAACACCAGCAGCGTCATACCCATCCACTTCTGTCCATTTTCTTCACTCACTTATCTAGAACATGGCTGCAGAGAAGCTAGAGTCAATCCCAGCAAGCTATGGATGCAAGGCAGGATTAAGCCTTGGACAGAGTGCCACCCAATTACATGGTAAACACATATACACACACACGTGCACACACTCACCGAAAAGGTATCAGGGGCCCATTAAGAACTGCCAATTCACCTAACTTGCATGTTTTTTAGAAGGAAACCCATGTAGACTTGGGGTGAACATGCAAACTCCATGCAGGGAGCACCCGGAATATGCACCCAGGTCACCTTGTAGTATGACAGCTGCACTAATACTGCACTACCATGTCACTCAAGTACCATACCATCATCTTAAATACCTTCCAAGTGAGGACGTGATGTCATGTTACTTGGCTTCTAGGTGTCATAATATAATTTGGTTATTATTTTTTTATAATCTTCTGGTACCTTATTGGGATCATTTTTGGAGTTTTGGAACAAGAGAATTCTGAATATTTAGTTTGTTTTTACAACTAAAATTTATAGGTCATAGTTATTTTTTATTTATTTTTTTTGCATTTCCCGTGATGGCATTTTTGTTTATCTTGGACACACGTCACTATTTTGTGTCAATTGCTGTTGCATTACTAAAGACACATTGTTAGTGCCATCACAAATGCGATGGTATAAATAGTAACCACTTTTTTTCTCAGTTTGAAGGATACCATAAAGATAACGTAAATTCTGATTATTAATTTTTTCAACTACCATTTGAATAAG
>JANRMT010062806.1:32849817-32906333 GCA_026402145.1 Polypterus bichir lapradei | reverse complement strand
GCCTCGAAAGCTTGCATATTGTAATCTTTTTAGTTAGCCAATAAAAGGTGTCATTTTGCTTGACTTTTCTCTACATTCATAATGGCTAACACGGTACAACACCCTAATACTATAATGATAGATAGAAAGTAAATGATAATGAAAAAAATTGCACTGTGCAAATATGATTTAGTTTTAGTACGACGAATGTTGAAAAAGAAATCCATTTTTAAATATACACATTATTTTATTTAAAAAATAAAAAAATAAATAAAAAAATAACTGTATCAAACATACAATTGTTTTTATAGTGGTTTAAAGGGTTGTTGGCTATGGAATCTGTTGCCATTAACTGAGAATGATGAAATGTGACTGTTTCCTTTTCTTCATAAATAACAAAACCATTTATAAGGCAACAGGGTTCACATACTGTAACATTTTAGCATAATATTAATTAGGATTTTTTTGTGAAATTCATCTATGCCCTACATCAACTGCTGTTTAGTGGACATTACAGGTAGCAGTTCTCTCAATGTACCAACTCATCTCTCCAAAATATTCATTAAATAAGAAAATTTTAGCACTCCTTTTTCATAGATCTAGCTGTACTAAATGGCACCTTTATAAATGAAGGAATCACTATCACAAAACCTGCATACAATGCACAAAGTTCAAATTACTTGTAGAATGTAATAACACACAATGCAACAGATAAGAGCAATTATGTATTTTTTGGAGTAATCTAAGGAGTAAGGAAGAGGCAATACTTTCATTTTCCATGCCAAAGGTATAGTGATGTATCTTTTTAAAAAAAGGAAAGAAAAGCCATTTAAAAAAATGTTTTCCAATTGACACACCTGTAAAACACCATAGACAGACCTAGGATTAATAACAATGGTATTTTGTTAAACTTTCTGCTAATTACAACTCTTTTGAGCAGCACAAGGTGTATTAAATTGTTCAATTTTTTTATTGTTGAGTATAGGTATTACCAACCTGATTTAAACATTACATTTTACAGATGTATGTTTTTTCACTAAAATATTCTGAATAGGGCGGCACGGTGGTGCAGTAGTAGCGCTGCTGCCTCGCAGTTAGGAGACCTGGGTTCGCTTCCCGGGTCCTCCCTGCGTGGAGTTTGCATGTTCTCCCCGTGTCTGCGTGGGTTTCCTCCCACAGTCCAAAGACATGCAGGTTAGGTGGTTTGGCGATTCTAAATTGGCCGTAGTGTGGGTTGGCACCCTGCCCAGGATTGGTTCCTGCCTTGTGCCCTGGGATTGGCTCCAGCTGACCCCCGTGACCCTGTTCGGATTCAGCGGGTTGGATAATGGATGGATGGATGGATGGATATTCTGAATAAATTTTAAAATTACATATGTACAAATGGCTTACGCAGAAAGACAAATAGTTTTAAAGTGGAAATAACTACAGAATAATTCTGGTTTACAGTGGTGAATTTTCTATATTTCTTCATAAATATGACCTAAAACATCATCAGATTTTCACTCAAGTCCTAAAAGTAGATAAAGAGAAACCAGTTAAACAAATGAGACAAAAATATTATACTTGGTCATTTATTTATTAAGGAAAATGACCGAATATTACATATTTGTAAGTGGCAAAAGTATGTGAACCTTTGCTTTCAGTATCTGGTGTGACCCCCCCCCCCCCACACCCTTTGCAGCTATAACTGCAACTAAACGTTTCCGGTCACTTGTGATCATTCCTGCACACCGGCTTGGAGGAATTTTAGCCCATTCCTCCATACAGAACAGCTTCAACTCTGGGATGTTGGTGGGTTCCCTCACATTAACTGCTCGCTTCAGGTCCTTCCACAACATTTCGATTGGATTAAGGTCAGGACTTTGACTTGGCCATTCCAAAACATTAACTTTATTCTTCTTTAACCATTCTTTGGTAAAACGACTTATGTGCTTAGGGTCGTTGTCTTGCTGCATGACCTACCTTCTCTTGAGATTCAGTTCATGGACAGATGTCCTGACATTTTCCTTTAGAATTCTCTGATATAATTCAGAATTCATTGTTCCATCAATGAAGGCAAGCCGTCCTGGCCGAGATGTGGCAAAACAGGCCCAAACCATGATACTACCACCACCATGTTTCACAGATGGGATAAGGTTCTTATGCTGAAATGCAGTGTTTTCCTTTCTCCAAACATCACGCTTTTCATTTAAACCAAAAAGTTCTATTTTGGTCTCATCCGTCCACAAAACATTTTTCCAATAGCCTTCTGGTTTGTCCACGTGATCTTTAGCAAACTGCAGACAAGCAGCAATTTTTTTTGGGGAACACTGGCTTTCTCCTTGCAACCCTGCCATGCACACCATTGTTGTTCAGTGTTCTCCTGATGGTGGATTCAAGAACATGAACATTAGCCAATGTGAGAGAGGC
Source organism: Polypterus bichir lapradei (assembly GCA_026402145.1). NCBI lineage: Eukaryota > Metazoa > Chordata > Cladistia > Polypteriformes > Polypteridae > Polypterus > Polypterus bichir. The sequence goes on along the minus strand of JANRMT010062806.1, from coordinate 32,903,942 downwards.
CTTCAGTTGCTTAGCAGTTACCCTGGGGTCCTTTGTGACCTCGCCGACTATTACACGCCTTGCTCTTGGAGTGATCTTTGTTGGTCGACCACTCCTGGGGAGGGTAACAATGGTCTTAAATTTCCTCCATTTGTACACAATCTGTCTGACTGTGAAATGATGGAGTCCAAACTCTTTAGAGATTGTTTTGTAACCTTTTCCAGCCTGAAATCTCCTTTGTTCATGCCATGATACACTTCCACAAACATGTGTTTTGAAGAGCAGACTTTGATAGATCCCTGTCTTTTAATAACACAGGGTGCCCACTCACACCTGATTTTCATCCCACTGACTGAAAACACCTGACTAATTTCACCTTCAAACTAACTGCTTATCCCAGAGATTCACATACTTTTGCCAGAAGAGAAGAGAATTTTAGAAGAGAATTATATACCTATGTGTTGGGAAAAATTCAGATTGGCTGGTGCAGCTTCCTGAAAAAATTACATAAAACAACAAAAATCATCTACTTTTTATATTCACTAAAATAAATAAAACATACGTATTTTTTGTATATCACATATACCAGTGGGGCAGCACGGTGACGCAGTGGTAGCACTGATGCCTTACAGTTAGGAGACCCGCATTCACTTCCCAGGTCCTCCCTGCGTGGAGTCTGCATGTTCTCCCTGTGTCTGTGTGGGTTTCCTCCAGGTGCTCCGGTTTCCTCCCAGAGTCCAAAGACATTCAGGTTAGGTGCATTGGTGATCCTAAATTGTCCCTTGTGTGTGCTTGGTGGGTGTGTGTGTGTGCGCCCTGCCCGGGGTTTGTTCCCTACCTTGCTCCCTGTGTTGGGTGGGATTGGCTCCAGCAGACCCCTGTGACCCTGATATAGAGGGTTGGATAATGGATGGATGGACATATACCAGTAAGAGTTAAAGAGTTATATTGTGGACAGTCATGTAAATAAACTCAAGGGTTTTCATCATTTCCACCACAACTCTCTCTCCCTCTCTCTCTCTCTCTCTCTCTCCTTATACACATACAGTATATGTACAGTATGCCTTGCGCCCTGTGTTGGCTGGGATTGGCTCTAGCAGACCCCTGTGACCCTGTAGTTAGGATATAGTGGGTTGGATAATGGATGGATGGATGATATATGACCTTACATCCTTTTTTGATCACTTTTCTTACACACTATCTGGATATAGATTGTAATGAGGCCACTATGACTCCTAAGTCCTTCCTGTAAGGTGTGCTTTCAAGTTTTAAGTTTCACTTTGTATTTAAATCAAACATTTTTACTTCCTACATGTAATACTTTACACTTAGTTGCATTAAATTTTATCTGTCACACATCTAACCAAGCCTGCATGCTATCCTAGTCCCTCTGTGTAACAGTTTAGCTGATTTTAGATTATCTGCATTTCCTCCTAATTTGATATCATCTACAAACTTAACTACCTTACTGATAATAATCTTGCCCAGATCATCTATACATAATAGAAAGAATAGTGGCATCAGTGCTGATTTTTGAGGGACACCACTTTTAACATCACGTAATTCTAAAATAGTTCCCCTCACCATAACCGTTTTCTTCCTGTATTTGAGACAATTTTGTACTTGACCTGAATTCCCACTTTTAGTTTGATCACTAACCTTTAATGTTGTACCTCATCAAAAGCCGTTTACAACCAAGATAAATAATGTTATATACACAGTCATCATCATCATATCAGTGAAACATGACTTTCATTATCTAAAACCCATCATATCTGTTTCCTGAAACTTCTAAATTAGACATGTTCTACTTGATCGTTTCCTTTACATTCCCTTCATTAATGTATCTATGATGCACATTACACTCACTTGCCTATAATTACTTGTATCAATTATACAATAGGATAAAATTTGCTAGCCTCCAGTCTTTAGGAATTTTCCCAGTGTGCAGAGATTTTCGAAAAATGTGTGCCAAGGGTTTATATATGTACTCACTAACTTCCTAAATCACTTGAGGATAAATGTTATCTTTTTGAAGTAATGTGTTAGATTTCAGCCTATTAAATTCAAGCAGTAATTCTGCCTCTACAATTTCTAAGTCATTTTACCTGCTTAGTAGTCCCTGCTACTTCTGGGTGGTTATCCACTTCTTTTTTTGTATAAAAATTAATATAATGGAAGTTTAAAGTATTTGCTGTTTCCCTGTCTGTATGTCCTAACTCACCTTTACCATTTGTAATACCTTCCACCTTCTCCTTGACCATTCATTTACTATAAAAATATTGAAAGAATCTCTTTGGGTCATGTTTTGCCTTTTTTGCAATATTTCTTTCCAACTGTATTCGTAGCCTTCCTAATCACTTTGTTTATTTCTTTTTTTATAGTTACTAGTCTTATATGCCTTATACAACTGTTTTTTTTTTCCATTGTAACTTAACTTCATTTTTAGCTCCCTATTTATCCACCTCAGAGTTTTCTTTAATTCTTTCTGCTTCTACATTTTGTGATGAACTTTTTTAAGCATTCCCCACATCTCCTCAACTGCCTCCACACATCAAAGCTTATCCCAATTTATTTACTGAGGCTTTGCTTTTACTCAAAGGCATTTACTCAAAGCTTGCCTTATTAAAATTAAATTATGAAACAGAATAGGCAATAGGCCAAAACACTGTAAAAATCTATTATATTATTTGTAAGTAGATCCTAATGGTTGAATCACCTTTACCCTTTCAGTTCTCACCTGAATATTACATAACACTAAATCTAGACAGGTCTCCCTACTCACTGTGTTAGGCATTGATTACCTCTAAAAACCTTGTTCTTGTGCTCTGTTATTGCTAAGGGTACCCGGGTTAATTTTTGGGTAATTACATTTTCTATGACTGTAATATCTCCGTCTGAACTTGCCCTTTTATTATAATTAAAAAGATGTAAATGTAAACTATTATCTGCATTAGGTGGTCTATGACACACTCCTAATATAACCCCTTAATCCTAATACAGTCTAATCGAATCCAAGCCTCCTCACTAAGCTATGGCTCACCATTTAATTGCAGTTAAATTGCTCACCTTGCATTTAAATTCTATTTTATATAAATGACAGCACCCTCTCCTTTTTGGTTTTGCCTTACTTTCCTAAATAATTTATACCCAACTATGCCCATCTATGTTATAGTTCCTACCCATGTATTTCATTGTACTGTTATAAAGCGCTTTATTTATATCAAAAACCTGTGATATTAACATGAAAGTTCACATTCAACTGTTGCATGTGTCCATTTACATCTTTTCTTGTAGAGGAAATGATCTGAACAGTGTGTATACCACCCTCATTGTAGATTAATATGCAGTGTAAGAGCCAATCTTAGAAAGTTAAAGTTTTGAGTTAAGCTCATATTAATGTTTGCTTAATTTAAATAGAATATAAATTTCTTCCATAGTCATAGCATATGGTATAGTCTTTTCCCCCTATAAGTTAGTAAGAGATAGAACCTTCTTACTATAACTGAGAAACAGTGTGATAATAAGGTCAGTTGTGTCTAGAACAGGTCCCAGTAAGCAGGGACTTGAAAGGCCCATTTTCAACTTAGAAATGGGATAAGCATACAGTTTTCTGAACGTTATGAAATGGTTCAGAAACATCATTTTGAAACGGTTCAGAAATGATAAGTGAATACTAATGATTTGAGATGTAACAAGATTAAGCCTAGAACTGAACTTTTCTTAATATTAATTTTTCCCTTTTTTGCTATTTCAGTTTTCTCTTTTGTGTGAACTGTTTTACTTTGAAATTTAACTAAACTTTTAAAAACGAACATATTTTGTCTGTGGAATCATTTCTGCACGTCATGCTTTTGTTGAATTTGCATTTTTTGAGTTAGAGCTGCTGAACTTTGGTAATTTTGGGAAAATGCAGCTACATTTCCATCAGAAAACTTGCCATCTGAAGGCCTTGAACTGGAATCTACCATCTGAGCACAGAGGACGCTTCTACACCAGAGTCATTCTGAGGTACTGTGCTCTTATCTTATATCTCTGCATGATCATAAATGAAAGCACAGTCGCAGTACCTGAACTTGAGAAGATTTTGAGAGACTGTGATATTATAAAAGATATTGTGGATGATCAATTGTGCCTTTGGCCTGAGTCATGGAAGCCTCGTTGTAAGGAAGTCGTCTGTTGTCAGTGTTCGACTGTGACGTTTGTTGCAGACAGGAAACGAGCTGTTATTTACTCGAACTGCTGTCATGGCAATGTCTAAGCATAACTCAAGTGAAGTCAGAAGCGATCTAAGTACGGATTCAAAGTCAGAGAATGTAACTAGAGATCTTAAAGGTCACATAAGTTGGAGGAAAGATAAGCTTTCTGTGCTTATAACTGAAATCGAAAGCCTTAAAGACACTCCAGAAAATCATTTATTAGTATCAGAAAGACTTGAAAATTTTTGTGAGACGCACAGTGAGATAGGGGAGCTGCATAAAAGACTACTATCAGTGCTAAGTAAAGAAGGCACGATTAAGAAATAGAAAACGACATTTACAGAAAGCTCTAAGAAATGGAATGAATTTATTGACGCAACAGCGGTATGGCTGAAAGATACAAATAGCCTGTTAACACACACATCTGATGAACAGCTAGTTAATCAATTTGAAGAGATGCAATTGCAAGAACGGTATCACTTAAAGTTAAAAACATGAAAGGCGTCTCCTCAGTTAAAGTGCGCTCTTGGTGCTAAATGTGACTCTTTTGCTCAGAAAACCGCTGCCGTATCATCACCTTCTTCAGCAGTGCTGGTTGAATAATCGACACCTGATAGAATCCTACAAAGGTTAAACGAACTAGAGTCCGAAAGGCAGGTATGGTCAGTAACTGCCTCAGGACAGCCATTGTTCTACGGACATAATCTTATTGATATGTTATTTCAGAATCAACCCGAAAAGAAAAAAAAATCAATCTGAATGTCAGAAAGTAATCACTGAATTGGCTAAATCACTAACTGATCAAAAGATAACGCCAGCTCCAGAACCTCCTGCGCCACATGGTGAAGTACCTCACAGACAGGTCCCTTTATTTTCAGGTGACCCACTGACTTATGCAAACTTTGTCAGAGCCTTTGATCAGGCTAGGTGATGTATTAGCAAACTCACAAGACAAATTAGATTATCTGATCCAATACACCAGAGGTTCTCCACAAGAAATGATCAAAGGTTGTTCACGAATGTTACCAGATGCAGGATACTTAGAAGCTAGAAGGTTGCTTGAAAGATGTTATGGCAATGAATTATTCGTAGCAGACGCATATCTCGATAATACATTGAAATGGCCTCAAATAAAGCAAAACAATGGGGAGGCTCTGAGAGATTATGCTAACTTCCTCTCAATCTGCATGAACACTATGAATGATTCAGGGAATGGTGGAGAATTCAATAACAGTCATAATGTGCGTGCTGTGCTTAAGAAACTTCCATTTTCTCTAAGAAACGAATGGATGAGGTATGCTTACAAGCTTCGAGAAAATAAAGTGAGACCTGCCATACCTGAACTAATTAATTTTTTGCGTAGCGAAGCTCAAATGCTTTTAGACCCTGTACACAGTGCCGTTTCACAAGGCTACACTTGTATAGAGAAAAAAGAAAAGACCGAGAAAGCCAGGTCCCCTCAGAAGTATGGACAGAGATCGGGAGGTATTTTCACCACCAACATTTCTGATGCTGCTGAAAAGGAGACTCAAGTAATCTCTGTCAAAAAGACTGTTAATGATACACGTGCATTTAAAAGCCTTGTCTATTCTGTAATGGCCAGCATATCCTTGCTGAATGTAGTAAAATCAAAGAAATGCCACATAAAGAAAGAATAGACTTTTTAAAATCTAAAGGTTTATGTTTTTGCTGTCTCAAACAGGGGCACCTTGGTAAGAACTGTAAAGAAAGAATGAAATGTCAGACATGTTCTTTTCAGCACCCAGACATCCTGCACATCAAAAAAGAGAGTGGAGCAACATCTAAAGCTACAGCTAGTGTGGCAACACCTACTGAAAAGGAAACAGAGACTGGAACTTGTGCCTTTACTGGGACCGGAGAAGAATGTGCACTGCAAGTAGTTTCTGTTAAGTTAAAATCTAAGAAAAGTGAAAGGTATGTAGAAACATACGCCTTTATAGACCTCAGCAGTACAGTAACAATTTGCACTGAAAAGCTCTAGAGACAATTAAGTCTTCAAGGGAGAAAAACACAAGTATTCCTCAAAACTACGAGTAACTACTATGATGATTCAAAAATGCTAACCCAATGTTCTGTCTTATCAGATTTACAGGTCTGTGGTCTCAATGATGTTGAATATATTGATTTGCCAAAGGTCTTCACACAGGTCTCCAGTCCAATGAACAGAGAAAGTATTCCACTACAAGAAGATATCGACAAGTGGGCATATTATAAAGAGGTACGTCTATCTCATATTGACTCTGAAGTTGATCTTTTAATAGGAATCAACTACCCAGAAATTTTTTGAGCAGTCACGAATCATACCTAGCCAGGGAAGTGGACCTCATGCCATGAAGACTGCACTTGAATGGGTGATTGGTGGACCATACAAAAAGATAGACAACCACGCAAAACAAAGTGGTAAGATGCCCAAATATTCAATCAATCGTGTGTCAATAACAGAGATTGAAGATATGTTGCTGCAACAGTATAACACAGATTTTCCAGAGTGCGAAAAGGAGGAGATGTCACAGGAGGACATCAAGTTCATGCGCTTAGCCTCAGAATCTGCGAGACTGGTAGGTGACCACTATTGTTTAAGTTTGCCTTTGAAGGATAAAACACTTAAAATGCAGAAATAACTGCTGTATTGCTGAACAGCGTGCTATTGGACTCAAAAGAAAACTGAGCAAAAATTCAGGTTTCCACGAAGACTATAAAGCCTTCATGAAAGACATTATAGAGAAGGGTTACGCTGTCAAGGTACCCAAAGAAAGCCTGAATTACAATGAAGGCAGGGTGTGGTACATCCCACATCACGGTGTGTATCATCCAAAGAAAAATAAGATCCAAGTGGTCTTTGACTGCACTGCCACCTACCAGGGGATTTCACTTATTGAACAATTACTAAAAGGCCCTGACCTAACTAACACACTCATTAGCATACTTACCAGATTCAGAAAGGAGCCAGTAGCCTTAATGGCAGACATTAAGTCAATGTTCTACCAAGTTAAGATACCAGACAAAGACACTGATCATTTACGTTTTTTATGGTGGCCTGAAGGTAATCTAAGTAAAGACCTTGAAGAATTCAAAATGACAGGACATCTTTTTGGTGCTACATCTTCTCCCAGTTGTGCTTCATATGCTTTGCGTGGAACAGCCAAAGATGCCAAAGATACATTTCCTGAAGAAGCTGTTAACACCGTTCTCAATAACTTCTATGTGGACGATTGTCTAAGGTCGGTGACAACAGAAGAACAAGCAATAAAGCTGGCAAAGGACCTCCAAGCTCTATGCCTCAAAGGGGGATTCCATTTGACTAAGTGAGTTAGTAACAACAGAGCAGTTCTATTGTCCATACCTGAAGAAGACAGAGCTCATGAACAAAAAGACTTAGTTTTGAGCCACAGTCTCCTTCCCACAGAGCGTGCCCTGGGCATCCAGTGGTGCACAAAAACGGACAGTTTCAGATTTCAGATTAAGTTACAAAACAAGCCCGCTACAAGGCGTGGTATTCTGTCTGTTGTTAGCTCAGTTTATGATCCACTTGATTTTTCAGTACCTGCCTTACTGCCAGCAAAGCTTATTCTAAACTTATACAAAAAGAAATTTGGGTGGGATGAAGAAGTAGACGTCAAACACATTCAGAAATGGAAAAAATGGATGGATGATTTGAAGTTACTTACAGACTATAAAGTGAACAGATGCTTCAAACCTACTGGGTTTGGAACCATAAAGACAGCACAAATGCACCATTTTGCAGATGCTAATGAAGATGAATATGGCACTGTCACTTACCTTGTCTTAACCAATGAAGAGGGCAAAAAGCATTGTTCATTCCTGATGGGCAAGTCAAGAGTTGCACCATTGAAACAGGTCACGATTCCAAGATTGGAGCTGACAGCAGCCGCTGTGGCAGTTAAAATGGACAAAATGCTTAAAGGTGAGCTTCAAATGCTGTTACAAGAATCTACATTTTGGACTGACAACACCACAGTGCTAAAATACATTTCAAATGAAAGCACTCGATTCAAGACTTTTGTTGCCAACAGAATCTCTGTAATCAGAGATCATTCACAGCCTTCACAGTGGAGGTATGTCACATCTGCCCTTAACCCAGCTGATCAATCATCTAGAGGGCTAAGCATAGAAAACTTTCTTAAAAGCACCACATGGTCACAAGGTCCAAGTTTCTTATTGAAACCCAAATGTGAATGGCCAAAAAGACCAGATAAACTGAACGATTCATTTTTTGAAGATGATCCAGAATTTAAAACTTGTGCAGTTAACATGACAAGAATAGAGGAGGAAACTGAACCCATTAACAAACTAATCACTTACTTTTCAGATTGGCATCGCTTGAAGAAAGCAGTGGCATGGTTCCTCAAGTTTAAAGACATACTGCTACACTTAAGAAATGAAAGAAAAACATTCCAACTAGAAATCAATCAATCCAAAAGTAATCCAGAAGAACAAAAATCACTCATCACAAAGCATATGAAAAGGTATAAACTGATTTTAAAACCAAGTTCAATTTCTCTAGAAGACTTAGTTAAAGCTGAAAAAGAGCTTATCCGCCTAAGTCAACAGCAAGAATTTCCGGAAGAATTAAAGGCTCTAAAGGGAAAGACTTGTGTTAAAAGGAACAGTCAAATCTATAAACTTGACCCGATCATACAATATGGAATACTGAGAGTTGGAGGAAGATTCTGCCCAAAGAAGCTAAACATCCTGCAATCCTTCACAAGCATTCACATGATGCTTCTCTCATACTTCAGCACATTCATAAACAAATTGGACATTGTGAGTGCAACTATGTGCTCGCACAATTACGCCAGAAATATTGGATACCTCAAGCAAATTCAGCTATCAGAAAAAGGATTTCAAAGTGCACAACGTGCAGAAGATACAATGTGAAAGCAGGTGAGCAAAAAATGGCAGATTTGCCGGAAGATCGCCTAGCACCCAACCAACCACCATTCACTAATGTTGGAGTTGATTATTTTGGCCCTTTTTTAGTCAAAAGAGGACAAAGTCTAGTCAAGAGGTACAGAGTAATCTTCACATGTCTAACAACCTGCACATAGCTTAGACACTGATTCTTGTATCCAAGCCATACTCCGATTTACGAGTAGAAGAGGACAAGTTAAAATCATGCGCTCAGACAATGGAACAAATTTTGTTGGAGCAGAAAGAGAGCTACGAGAAGCTACTAAAAATTTGGAACATGACAAAATCGGCAACGCTATGATGCAAGAACAAATCAAATGGATTTTCAATCCACCATAAGCCTCTCATCAAGGTGGAGTGTGGGAAAGAAAAATCAGAAGCATAAGAAAGATCTTAAATTCAACACTAAACCAACAAACACTCGATGAAGAAAATCTTCATACTATGATGTGTAAAGTGGAATCAATACTCAATAACAGATGACCCAAATGATTTAGAACCACTCACGCCCAACCACTTTTTATTAATGAAAACAAAACCTAAAATGCCACCTGAACTCATTTCAGAAAATGAACCATACCCACTGTCACAGATAGAGGGCACTATCATCCTCTTGAACCCTCGGACAATATGTCAGACACCAGGTAAAAGTCCAAAACAATGACTTTTTATTATAATAAAGTGCACAAAGCACCCTCCTCTCCACAATACTCCATAATAAATTACACAATACTCAATAACAATAAACCAATTCACCACTCCCAGACGCGTTGCCACCCTTCCACCCAGCTCAGCTCAACGCTCTGGTGTTTTTCCCAGTCTTTTATAGTCCCTGACCCGGAAGTGTTTCCCATCCTTCAGTCCATGTGACTCCTTATAACTTCCGGGTCAGATAAAAAGTCCTCTTCTTCATCCCGGAAGTATGTCATCTCCCCTGTCGCTGTGACTAAGACACACTTCTGGGTTATAGGGCACAAACGACTCTTTGGCGGCCTGGGGATGACAAGCCGGCCATAGACCACACCATGAAGATGCTGGAAACAAATTCAATACATGGCTGATTTGTGTTGGAAAAGATGGACTAAAGAGTATTTGCCAATACTTCAAGAATGTCAAGAATGGCTTGCACCAAGAAGAAATTTTGAACCAGGGGACGTTATTTTAATTATAGCTAAAGCTACACCTTGCAGTTCCTGGGTAATGGGTCGAGTCATCAAGACAATGCCAGATGCCAAAGGTGCAGTCAGAAGAGTTTGTGTGCAAACCAAAACCAGCACACTGGACAGACCCGTGAATAAACTGTGCCTGCTTCAAGAAACAGCCAATGTTTGAAATGTGAAATTTTTAAAATGTATGTTTGCTGTGTTATTGCTAGTGATTTGAAAAGAATAGTTAATATAAAAGTAATTCATATTGAAGTAAAGTATGGTAATTATCTCCACTCCTGCATAGCCAATTAGGGGCCGGAAATGTAAGAGCCAATCTTAGAAAGTTAAAGTTTTGAGTTAAACTCATATTAATGTTTGCTTAATTTAAATAGAATATAAATTTCTTCCATAGTCATAGCTTATGGTATAGTCTTTTCCCCCTATAAATTAGTAAGAGATAGAACCTTCTTACTATAACTGAGAAACAGTGTGATAATACGCTCAGTTGTGTCTAGAACAGGTCCCAGTAAGCAGGGACTTGAAAGACCCATTTTCAACTTAGAAATGGGATAAGCATACAGTTTTCTGAACATTATGAAATGGTTCAGAAATAAGTGAATAGTAACGATTTGAGATGTAACAAGATTAAGCCTAGAACTGAACTTTTCTTAATATTAATTTTTCCCTTTTTTGTTATTTCAGTTTTCTTTTTTGTGTGAACTGTTTTATTTTGAAACTTAACTAAACTTTTAAAAACGAAGATATTTTGTCTATGGAATCATTTCTGCGCTTCAGGCTTTTGTTGAATCCCATTTTTTGAGTTATAGCTGCTGAATTTTAGTACTTTTGGAAAAACACAGCTACATGCAGCATCCTGTCAGTGTTGGTTCCCAAGCTGCAAAAAATGAAATCTAAGCAAGTGAGAAGTATTTGTATCATGACATTAAATCATGTTTTCCTTATTGTAAGAATTATTGACTTATAAAAACATTCACATTTACAATTTTTAGCTTACTGTAAAGAAAAGTCAAGCAAAATGACATCTTTTATTGGCTATATATTCCAAAATATTTCGCAAGGAGATAGGCTTCTTCTCACACCCAGAATAAAGCGAAGGACCCCGCCAAAAGAAGATGTCTTCATTATAATGGCATATAAATAAACATGCCATGCTTGCTCTACCCATTTAGGTCTCTCCTCACATGCTGACTCTCTCCCCAAGTCCCCACACATGACCTTCTCTCTGTATGTGTCACTTTTTGCATTCTCTCAAGGGCTTGAATAAAATTAAGATTTTAATTGTATTTTAATTAACGTTCTGAGTTTTTACTCATAAGACACTTGCCACGGAGTACACAACCTTGAATGAATACAACCATGCGAAACAGCAGTTAGTGCATAGGCCTTAAAGTTAAATCAAGCTGTTCCCTTTAGGGTTTTGGGAGTAGCTGGGCAGATAATGATGTTGGACTTTATTCTGCATGGGTTTGAGGCGCACCTTGTAAGATACTTTATTTTAACTTTTATTTAAATTTGTAATTATGCCTCATAATCAATTTGTAATATACCAAGAAATTCATAGTGATAGATAGAGAAAAGCCAAGCAAAATGACACCTTTTATTGGCTAACTAAAAAGATTACAATATGCAAGCTTTCGAGGCGACTCAGGCCCCTTCTTGATTACATATTGCCTGAAGAAGTGGCCTGAGTTGCCACGAAAGCTTGCATATTGTAATCTTTTTAGTTAGCCAATAAAAGGTGTCATTTTGCTTGACTTTTCTCTACATTCATAATGGCTAACACGGTACAACACCCTAGTACTATAGCTTACTGTAAGAAGTCTTTGTTAAATAATTTTTTCTTACAAATCATACATGGGCAATACTATATAAATTTTGTCTACTTTTTCTTTTTCAGAGCTCGATGGGAGCCTCAAGGAGTTTCCACCCATGTTGTGCTCTACAACAAATTTCAAAAGAACCATGTAGGTAAAAGAAAATGTATCAGCCTATCTTCATTTGATCTTCTCCCAAAATCATTAAAAATGTTCAGTCTAAGTTTATTATGCTTGTGAAAATATGGCTTAATCAGCAAGCTATACTATAATTCCATCATATTCGAAGAGCAAATGTGTACACGTTTCTGAATTCCTTTCTTGAAAATGTTCCTAGCTCATAAGATGGAATGGCAGTTAGCTTTCTTTTAACATGTATTCCCTATCTTCGTCAACCTAAGAATTCTGTCATAATAGGAAGTCTGAAAAATGTGTTAAAGTGCTTATCTTTATTAAATAAAGCTTTTGTAAATCAGATGAGTACAAACTGACAATTAATTGCATAGTTGTGGAGACCACAAATGACCTATTGCACCAGCAAGTTGAGGAGGGTAGAAAAGTCCCACTGAGATATAAAAAGAAACTGAAAATATCCTGGAACAAATGCATTACGCATACTGTATGGATACCAGTGCATGATGACTCAGCAGTACAATCAGTTAAAAAGAATAAATGAGAGATGAAAATGATAGGGGTAATCAATACCGGCAGCATTAAGCATATTCTTCCATCTAGGAGGTAATGGTGGTGAGGTGTTTGTTGAAATGGTCAACAGGTTTGAGAAAATACTGAAACCTTTAAGAGCTATAGAATATAACACAGAATATAGGTTTGTGAATCTGAAATGGTTGCAGTTGTAGGGTTAATGGAGGGTAAATATAATAATAATCTGTGCTGTCACTTGTCTGCTCTGTGGATTCAGTGTCTGATTTGCTTCAGATCCACATAAATATTTTAAACAAAACCATTCGGCACCTTGTTATCACCATGACTTGGAATATGGTAGGAGGAGTTTGCAGACAAATAAAATGTATTTTATTCAGTCACATCCTGAGAAAAAAAAATCCAGTGCTGGTAGATTTAAACAGCCAGAGTGAAAATCTTTGTTTTTCCACTAAATGCGTGTAGACTTAGCACCAACAAGGCGTACACTTCTTTTACAGCATCATCGTGAGGAAGATGGTATATGTGAAATGAAGTGTGATCTTAAAATCTGCTGCTCCCAATACAAGAAGTATATTCCTTAGCATCATAAATGAAAAACAAATGCAGTACTTAATATTGTGTGACCATTTGATTACCCAACAGTCACCTGTGTGACATAGCACCTTTAGAAACTTCCAAAAAGTAAAAAATAAATGCATATTTTCATCTTTGGTGTTCATTGTCAATTATGTGTTCGTCTTACACATCAAAGGAAAGCAAAAAGGGAATTTTATGGTCTTTACTGCACAAAATAGTTTGTTTTGAAATTTATCAATACATCTTTCAAAAATTACACCTTCATAGCGTATAATGGTAGAAATCTATGATCAGTACTTTATCATCAACAGCTTAAGTAAAAAAACATACAGATTGCACTCATCACTCAAGATTTGAAGATAATATAGTTGAGAATGGAGAGCTTAAATATCAAGTTTAAAGATTCCATAGATTGTCTTCTGATGAAACTGGCTAAAATGGCTAAAACTGTATGGTTAAAGAGGACTAAAGGCTTTGAAACTCCACACTTTTTAACAGTAAAGAAAAGCTGTTATTTGGGAAATTTAAATACTCCCAAGTTCTAAGTTGTCCAGCAAATGATCCCAGATGAGGAAAAACTCTTTCCGTTGTTGTATGAGGAACACATGGGAGGCAGCCTTAACTTTCAGGGAGCTCAGACAATGAGATAAATATGTGTACTGTGAGATAAATATGTGTATTTTATGAGAAGCCTGTGTTTTGTTCAGAACAGAGGTCACAGATTAAAATCAAATATAAAACAGTTTTGATATGCTCCTTTCAATGCATGATTATTGCCACACTGAGGATTGTGATGTAATGTTTTATGTCTTTAGGACCAGAGCTCATCACACTGCTTCTGCAAGAATATTATTACAAACAACTTGAAGTATTTTTTTAGAACACAAGGTAAACATTTACATTCTATATGCCTTAAAGACAGGATGGGGGTACAGGTCGGCAGGTATGCTGAGATTGGGGGTGTGAAAATGGCTTTTGAATTTAATGATTTTTTTCATCAGTGTAAGATATTAAATTTTAACAGCCCAGAATAATGAGACACAAACAAGACAATATATATAGATCAGAGTATCAAAGAAGATGCAAATGGTGCTGCATGATAAATGTGTTTTGCACCCTTGGCTAATTTCATACACTTCTGAATATTAGACTTCTACATCCCTTTGGCTGCTACCTGGCTAGGCACTCAGAATACAGTAAGCACTTGTTTTCTAAAGCAATTACCGTATTTTCCCAAATATACCCTGCACATCTAAATAAAACTGTATAGCCGCCACCCTTGTATAACCTGCATATTTCATCTCTCTCAGTGAGAGAAAAAAAAAAAAGTACAACCGGCATGTTTGACGTCTTACATTAAAAAGAATATATATAACCAGATCACCTAGACAAATGAACCTGCAAACACCAATATTCAGCTTGAAAATCTAATTGCACCTCTTGTAACTGTTATGTTGCACTCCATAAAAGGTATTCATTACTGAGCTACAGCACTGCCTTGTGCAAACTGCGTTTAGTAATAAAATATATAATATTCTCTGTTTAGTTGATATTTTGTCTCTGCTGATGAATTTTCTGTCATGTTCAAAGTTTAGTGATACCTGCCGAGAACCAGCTGCAAAATGTGAGACTTCACATTACTAACCAGCCATGGCATCCGCATGCTAAAAGGGCTCATAACTTGTGGGTGCTGCACCTCCAAGTACAACACAATTTTCCCGACCTCCCTCTACTGCATGCTCTTTGACTGATATTATTACATGCACAGTAAGCAGTAGGATTAAGCCCAGTTTGGATATTGCTATGCGCAAAGACGTCAAATGGATCGTAACATACATTTCTTGAACTCTGGATAAATCTTCATTTGGCCAGTGTAAGAGAGTGGAAGCTAGGTGGCACTATTCCACACCTTTTTCCCAACAGACAGACACAGGACACAGGATAAAAGACCAAGTAGTTGTTTAATTTCTTCTTTCTTCTTTGTATAGTGCCCCAATCAATAACAATATTCCCTCCTCCACACCTCCCAGCAAGCTCTGTCTTACTCCTCCTGACTCTGGGGCGCTTTCTGGGTCTTCAGCAGTCGTTTATATTGTTCTCGACCCGGAAGTGCTCCTCCTCTTCTGTTCACGTGACTCGCCAGTACTTCCGGGTCAGATGGAGAACTTGATTTTCTTCAGCCTGAAAATACTTTGGGGCTACCGTCCCCATGACTCAATAGTACTTCCAGGCTATGGAAAAGATACGAGTCCCCAGGTCCCCCTACAGCGTCTCTTAGCGGCACCCATGTTATTCAGCAGGACTGAAAAGTCGAACTCCAAATCCCATGGTGACCTGCAGGAATCCAGGGCATGGCTATGCTGTAGGGAACTCGCCATCTGGTGTCTTGGAGGAGGCAGTGTCCCACAGTAGCTGCCTATCCCCCTCCTTCTCTTCTCTGGGCTTCCCGGCCAGGATAAGCTGACGGCCGTCTGCCACACCAGCTAAAACAGCCAACTGCTCATGAAAGAAGACACTGGTGTTTTCAAACTGCACTAATTACTTAACCTTTCTGAGCCATAAGGCTAGTTCAATAGGGTGGCATTTGCAAACGGGATTTCTGTACTCCCTCCTACTCCACCAAATAGAATGTAAGGACATCAAAGCAACAGGCAGACCTTTTTCTAATGATAAACATACACTATTAAGTTTAGAAGCTTGCACAAACAGTGGTCTGCGGTGGGCTGGCGCTCTGATCGGGGTTTGTTTCCTGCCTTGCTCCCTGTGTTGGCTGGGATTGGCTCCAGCAGACCCCCGTGACCCTGTAGTTAGGATATAGCGGGCTGGATAATGGATGGATGGATGAACAGTGGTAAAGGCTCCTGATAAGCTGTCTGCTGCGTGTTAACCTGTTAATCAAAAGACATCATGCTGGATGCATCAGTATTTGTGTTTAGGAAAACAGTCAACATACTTATTATAACATTCTTATAAAACAGAGAATGCACACTTTTATGTACAGCTGGAACTAAAAAAAACTTAAAACTTTATTTAAGAACACTTTTATTTAGACTCCCCAAAAACTAATCTTACTCATCTCAAAGGGGATCCTGCAACACCAAAACCTACATGTGTCTAAAAACGCTGTCAAGTCAAACATTGCTCTTTAAGTAAAATGTATTTAAAAAATGTTACTTAAATGCTAAACCTGATAATAGAATGTAAATGAAGAGCTAATTGTTTTTTCCTTGCACTAATTTCGACATTGTATTACTAGAAACATGTTATGCATTTTTTGCACATCCCCAAAAAGCGAGCATCAGCCTATTCGCATTTCTGAGTGGCTTGTGGAGTCAATCATTAGTAAAGTAGAGAGCCTTCTGCATGTTTAAGCATTTATATTCACAAAGCATTCTGAGGCATATTTTCCTATTCCTGCATTGTAAAAGGCATTCTTGCTCTCAAAATTTCTGATTTACTGCTGTTTTAGGCTAGTAGTCCATCCGTCTTAGTATGCAAACCTGGTCTTGCTTTCCCCATTAAATACAACAGCACCCAAAGGCAAATACCTGCAATATTTCTGATTTTCATTTTTTTATTATGTCACCTTTTTAAAGAGCCTTTTTGGTTGTGTTCATTTTAATTACCTTTGCCAACACATGGTTTTACATAGTTTGCACTCTAGCTGACTTATCATTTAACATGCATTGCCTAAAGTAGTAAAACAAAATATTATCATTTTGATTCAACTGCAAAGTGGAAAAGGAAAAACAGTTTGTTAGTTTCATAAGTTGCTCCTTGACCACCTTCTCCTGAACGCTTCACTAAATTGAACTGGTGTTACAGGTGACGCCACCACTCTCTGTCACAAACTGAAAATTTTTTTTTTTTTTTATCTTTCCATTTAGCCATGCAGCTAACTTAACCTTGCTTTGTCTGCTTTATTTTAAACCTTTTTTTGGTATTATAACTAATCGTTCCCTGATAAACACTCATACTCTTTTTACAGATTATTTTTAAATATCTCTAAATAAAATATAACATTCCTGAGATGGGGTTCAAGTAGAATATATAAACATTATTATAAAAATCACACGCCCAAACACATGCAACTGGTCACAAACAAGACTCATTGTTTATTGATCACGCTCAAACAGACATGTAGGGTATGTCGCCACTGACAAATTAATACTTGTTCAAACTTAGACGTTAACACTCTATCTGCACTATCTGCACCTACATTAATGGCGATAAAATACCACATATTGATTCTTGTGAACTACTGAGAGTAAAGAGTCATGGTGGCTCTATATATACATAAAAAGAAAGATGGGTAGGGAACAGGACAATTTTCTGTGGAGAAATATTTCAGAAAAAATAAAATACATATACAAGGGAACACAAGCATTGTGAAACGTGACAATGAATAATAACAAAGTAATATGTGATTAAAAATAATTACATTTGTAAATATGTGTTGTAAGAACGCTAGGAGTCGCTTTCGCCCCGTTAAACCCAACAGACAGATGCAGACACAGGTCACAGCACTCAGAAGTATTTTTAATTCTTCCTCCAAAGCACCCCAGCCACAATAAACAGGCAATTCTTCTTCTTCTTCTTTTGGCTACTCCTGTTAGGGATTGCCACAGCGGATCATCTTCTTCCATATCTTCCTTTCACCTGCATCTTGCTCTCTTACACCCATCACCTGCATGTCCTCTCTCACCACATCCATAATCCTTCTCTTGGGCCTTCCTTTTTTGACTCTTGCCTGGTGGCTCTGTCCTTAACATCCTTCTCCCAATATACCCAGCATCTCTTTTGCACATGTAAAAACCAATGAAATCTCGCCTCTCTTACTTTGTCTCCAAACCTTTCAACCTGAGGTGACCCACTAATGTACTCATTCCTAATCCTGTCCATCCTTTTCAATGCAAATCTTAGTATCTTTAACTCTGCCACCTCCAGCTCTGTCTCCTGCTTTCTGGTCAGTGCCACTGTCTCCAACCCATATAACATAGCTGGTCTCACTACTGTCCTGTAGACCTTCCCTTTCACTCTTGCTGATACTCGTCTGTCACAAATCACTCCTGACACTCTTTTCCACCCATTCCACCCTGCCTGCACTCTCATTTTTACCTCTCTTCCACAATCCCCGTTACTCTGTATTGCTGATACCAAGTATTTAAACTCATCTACCTTCATCAATTCTACTCCCTCCATCCTCACCATTTCACTGACCTCCCTCTTATTCACACACGTATCCTGTCATGTTCCTACTAACTTTCATTCTTCTCCTCTCTAGAGCAGGGGTCTGCAACACGTCGCTTGCAAGCTACCGGTAGCTTGCAACCCCTTTCCAAGTAGCTTGCCAAAAGGTTAATGAATCCTACATAAATTTGAAAACTTGATTAGTCAAATTAGGGGTGAACGATCTTTCCAAAAAATTGTATCATGATCCTTTTAACACAAAATCACGATCCACAATCTGAATTGCAATCTATCTTTTCAATGTGGCATACACTTAAGAGAATATGCACACTCAAACTCATCAAGTCCGAAGTAACAATTTATTTTATATATCAAACAAAGTTGAATTCAATTGTTCACAGCCCGCTGCGTGTTTCTTGGATTCGCACAAATAAATCGGTACCGCAAGCGAACTATGATACATAGCGAAATGATAGAAGTCGCAAAACGGAATGTTTAAGCAAATTATAGAAAAAAAAAACCCAATCTAAATCTGTTAAGTACTTCTCTCATGAAAAGCAGACAGACATACAGACAGAGAGACATTGGATTTTATATATTATATACTAGCAAAATACCGTGCTTTGCAGCGGAGAAGTGTGTTAAAGAAGTTATGAAAAAGAAAAGGAAACATTTTAAAAATAACGTAACATTTGCTTTCTATTCGTTTGCCTAAGCACAGTCCTTCACCAGCAATTATTTAATGTTAGCTCAGACCCGGCACTTAAAAGTTTCTGTCGCACTTTTGCTGAGTTTGTGCCAAACACTATTCTATCCCTGACCTCTCATTTTCGTTTGCATAAGCACAGTCCTCCACCAGCAATTTTAACTTAGTTACAAAGTGATCAAAAGTCTCGTTTATACCCTTAGTCCTCTCAGTAAACTTGTATCTTGCGAATATTGAATTTGTCTTAGGCATGACAAACTCCAGTGGCAGCGTGTCTATGAACTTAATTTAAAGTTAAGCTTTACACCTTGCTTTCCTATTTGTTTGCATAAGCACAGTCCTTCACTAGCAATTATTTAATGTTAGCTCAGACCAGGCACTTAAAAGTTTCTCTTGCACTTTTGCTGAGTTTGTGCTAAACACTATTCTATCCCTGACCATTTAATCTGCGTTTGCATAAGCACAGTCCTTCACCAGCAATTTTAACTCAGTTACAAAGTGATCAAAAGTCTTGTTTATACCCTGGGTCCTCTCAGTAAACTTGTATCTCGCGAATATCGTATTCGTCCTACGCATGACAAACGCAAGCGGCAGCGTGTCTATGAACTTAATTTAAAGTTAAGCTGTACACCTTGCTTTCCTATCATTTGCATAAGCACAGTCCTTCAACCGCAAGTTTAACTCCGTTACAGCAATTTTAACTCCGTTACAAAGCGATCCAAAGTCTCATTTATTCCTCATGTTTTCTCATTAAACTTTTATCTCGCGAATATCATATTCGTCGTAGGCATGACAAACGCCAGTGGCAGCGTGTCTATAAACTTAATTTAATCTTATGGTTTACACCATGCTTTGTTTCCGCAGTAGCTGCACTTATGAATATGCTTGTATGCGTCACTCGCTTCATATTCTTTTGCTGCCTTCTCAATTGTGTCATGCATTTTTTGTTCAGCGCTCTTTGGAGCTCTTCCTTGTTCTCTATGTACTGCTTTCACAGTCAGTTCACCTGAGCCGCTATCTTGTGTGATCTTACAAATGTCCCCGGCTTTATTTAATGTTAGCTAAGACCCGGGACTTAAAAGTTTTTCTCGCACTTTCGCTGAGTTTGTGGCAAACACTAGACCATCTCATCTTTGTTTGCATAAGCATAGTCCTTCATCCGCGAATATTTACCTTATATGGGCAGGCACTTAATTATGTGGGAGGCGTGATGATGCGGGACGCAACTCCGCCTCACACGGTGACCGAGCTGCAGGCTATGGCCGTATATATGGTCGAAAGTAGGTTCCAGTTATGACCGTTACGCGTAGAATTTCGAAATGAAACCTGCCTAACTTTTGTAAGTAAGCTGTAAGGAATGAGCCTGCCAAATTTCAGCCTTCCACCTACACGGGAAGTTGGAGAATTAGTGATGAGTCAGTGAGTGAGTGAGTGAGTCAGTGAGTGAGTGAGTGAGTGAGTGAGTCAGTCAGTCAGTGAGGGCTTTGTCTTTTATTAGTATAGATTAGTAAACCTTTAAAATAATGTGAAGTTAAAGTCCCAAAAGCTTTCTCAGCATTTCTCCAGAGCTGGACTAACACTGATGTGATCAACTCTGTTTAATAACTCCAACTCTGAACACTATATCAGAATGTCTTAAAATTACACATTGGGAGTGAAAATTAACTCAGAAATATTTAACCCTGAAATTTCAGCTCTCCAGTTTTTGCTGTGTATGTTTCCATCTTTATTCTTTATCACCCTAACCTGCTGCACATCTTTCCCAGCTTGGTCCCTCTGTCTAGCCAATCGGTACAGGTCCTTTCCTCCCTTATTAGTGTCCAACCTCTCATACAACTCAAAATACGCCTTTTCTTTAGCCTTCACCACCTCTCTCTTCACCTTGCGTCTTATCTCCTTGTACTTTTGTCTACTTTCTGCATCTCTCTGACTATCCCACTTCTTCTTCACCATCCTCTTCCTCTGTATACTCTCTTGTACTTCCCCATTCCACCACCAGGTTTCCTTTTCCTCCTTCTTTGTCCAGATGTCACGCCAAGCACCCTTCTTGCTGTCACACTTACTACTTCTGCTGTAGTTGCCCAGCTGTCTGGCAACTCTTCACTGCCGCCCAGTGCCTGACTTACCTCCTCCCTAAACTCAACCTTGCAGTCTTCCTTTTTCAACTTCCACCATTTGATCCTTGGCTCTAACCTCACTCTCTTCCTCTTCTTGATCTCCATTGTCATCCTATAGACCACCATCCTATGCTACCTAACTACATTTTCCCCTGCCACCACTTTGCATTCTTCAATCTCCTTCAGATTGACTCTTTTGCATAGGATATAATCTACCTGTGTGCATCTTCCTCCACTTTTGTATGTCATCCTATGTTCCTCCCTTTTCTTAAAATACATATTCACCACAGCCATGCCCATCCTTTTAGCAAAATCCACTATCATATGACCTTCTTCATTCTTTCATTATTATTCATTCTTCACACCATGATAGAACACTTTGAATTCACTTCTGATCCACCTGGCATTACTCCCCTTCTATTTAGTTTCTTGCATGCACAATATAAAAACCTTACCTCTCTCCATCATATTGGCTAACTCTCTCTCCTTACCAGTCATACTTCCAACTTTCAAAGTTCTAACCCTCAGTTCCACTCTCTTTACCTTCTTCCTCTCCTCCTGCCTCCAGACATGTCTCCCCCCTCTTGTTATCCTTCTTTGGCCAACAGTAGCCCAATTTCCGCCAGCACCCTGTTGGCTAACCCAGCCACAGGGGATACACAAACCAGTGTGTTTCTTCATGCTGGTCCCAAGCCCGGATAAATGGGAAGGGTTATGTCAGGAAGGGCATCCGGTGTTAAATTTTGCCAGATCAACATGCGGACAATGATGCAAATTTCCTACTGGATCGGTCGAGGCCCAGGTTAACAACGGCTGTCACTAGTAACGTTAAACAAAGTCATTCAATTGCTTTAAAAACAAACAAATTTTTATTTCTTAAGGTCCCATATGACAAGCAACAGATCACCATCTTGGTCAGTCAGATGAAACTGATCAAATCACAATTCTTTTGAGAAGCCCGTCAAGATGTATTTAAGAAAGATATTGGTTAACTGTTAGTAGTTTCGAACAGCATCAACCCTGATTAGCATAGATCGGGCTAATTTTTGTCAGACCAACCAGTGACATACATGTTTTTATACGTGCAAGCTTGGGGAGTGTCTCATGGATGCTGCTACAGAGAAACACAGGGGCAAAATTCTGGGTGAATCACAAGACTAACAATGTTTCCATTCCCTTTAAATTGAAGGAACATACCCTGGAAGACACCTGACATCATGTCCGGTTTACAGGTGCAAGTCCCGCCTTTTCTGGAATATAAAATATATGAACCATCACCTTTCTAGAAGTTTCTCTTCATTTTTGGACCTGCTTCTGAAGAGAACTGAGCTCCACCTTTGGAAAATATTTTTTAACTCAGAGGAGCAGTACATACTGATGAAAGACATTAGAACAACATTGGTTTAATTTTTTCTTTTTCATTTTCAAATGGACTTTAAATAGGATGACTACTGGAGCCTGAATCCATTTTTTGTTCTTTATGGTTCTATAACAGTGCATAAAAGGTCATAGCTTAAAAAAGTCATAATTCTTATATCTGTCTTCTTATAAGGGGTACGGCTGGTATAAGGGCAACATGTCTGCACACATGTTACAAAGCCTGCTGCTATTAAACGTTTTTTTTTTAATAAAAGAAATGCTGCCAGCAAAGGACATCCATTCTGTGCAATGCCTCTGATTACTTGGACAATACATACCTGAAGTTACTCTAAATGCTGTGGGAGGAAATCATCCTTTCACCTCACACCAAATTTGCATTCTGGAAAAGATAAAACTGTAAGTAACATGGAGACACTCATCAATAAAAAGAAAAATGCATCATGATTCAAACTGGCAGATTTATCAGGTTCTTGCTGAGCATCTTTCCCCAATATAATTGGTCTTTTAGCTAACCACTTATGGAGCACACTAAGAAAATGTAGTACCTTAAACATAAATGAAATCCCAACCTACCAAAGAACCCAGCATATAGCAGACCACCACACATAGCCTGAATGAATAAATGAGTATAATTCTGCAAAACCTGCAACACCAGGCCAAACTGTAAAATGATGCATCTTTATCTCAGTTTGATTCATTAGTCAGAATCTCATTAGATGTTGCTAACTTTACTTTTGACCAAGTCACAGGCTGAAACAGATGCCTAAGCAGCAAATTGGGAGGCTGGTGTCTTTCAAGATATAATGGAGAATACATTTCACAGGAATTTAAAACATTATTAAATCTTATTAAGAAATATTATGCAAAGGAATTGTCTGAACTTTTGAAATGAAAGAGTGGAATTTATTTATAAAGACATGGCTATTTCTAGAAGCAACTTGCTGGAGTCGGTCTTCGTGTTCATTCAGACTCAGCTTCTCTCACACAACAAACCCAAAGGCTGGGATACATTCTTTCAGGCCTTAGCTGAAAAAACATACTTTGTTCTCACCAATATTACCAGTAGACAGTTGTTTTAAGAAATGAAGTCTGGTAAGGGTAGGGAAGGTGGTACCGCTACAGCAACATATTATCCTGTTTGCCCTGTCAAAGCGCCTCAAAGAGGGAGAAAAAAAAAAAAAGATTCACTAGACCCACATGGTTGAGTGCGTGGATGTCAGAGTGATTTGGTCAGGGCATCCTATATTATATTTAGGGAATCCATTCCCGGACGGGTTTATCCATTCCCGGGAACTTGGGAATCTCGCATGTCATTCCCAGGAATCCCGGGATCCCGGGGATGACACAGTGCACGGGCATCTCACATGTGAATGGTTTTAGAACGACCGACACTTATTTTTAATAAAACTACTGCAATATGTTGACACCAATAAAAGACTAACCTTATCTACAAGCAGTTCATGCTGTCATATAAGTACATGTATCTAGTTCAGGTAGATCGCAAAAGTAGTGCAGGAAGATCGCGTTGCATTCAAAACGTTAGTCTATCATATATCCTCCCTATGGCATTTTCCACTTGATTGACATACAGGGCGGCCAGTCTGAGATCTCTTCTCTTCTAACACACTGGTCATCCCGCACTAACAATCAAATGCACATGCTACTGCAAAACTTCGGCTGTGATCTAGTTAGCCTTCCAATTTATATCGACTAAAGAAGGGATTTAAAAAAAAATGTTTGGGGAGGGAATGGGCTGGATGTGGAATTGGAAGAGGATTTTTTTCTCAAAATGTCACAGTTGAAGTGTGTTTGTCTGATCTGTCAATCTATCATTGCTATTCCAAAGAAGGAAAATGTGGAAAGGCACTTTCGAACTGTTCATAAAAACTACGAAACTGACTTCCTTCCGAAAAGTGATCTGAGAAAGAGAAAGGAGAGGGAACTAAAATCACAGTTATTTGGACAGCCATCATTTTTCAGTACCTTGATTTGGAGAACATTCAAAACCTTGCGTCAGAGCTGGAGACGTAATGGAAGGCATGTGCGCAACTTGTCAGCATACGCTACACAGAGCAGATTGAAAATTGTCTATCAGACTTTGACAGACGGTTTCAAGACTCAGCTTTACTTGAGCCAATTGCTACATTTAAGTGCTATCCATTTAGGGAAGATGTTGAGGGTGATTCACTCGCATCAGAAATTGCTACACTGCTTCACCTAAAACTCGTCTACAGTGGAGGATAAGATTTTGAAACTACAGGATGACATTTAGCTGAAGTATGGGAATCATGGACAGTTTTGGAACTTACTCACAGAGGAAAAGTACCCAAACATGAGGAAATGTGCTACCTCCTTGACTGCATTATTCGGCTCTACTTATTTATGCGAGTCAGCCTTTTCCCACATGAAGATTATTAAATCCAAATACTGTAGTGACCATGTATTGAATTGTTATTGTGCCATAAGGGTTATTCAGTTATGCAAGGTACGAGAACATATATTTTATGTATAAAGTATACTCAGTATATATATATATAATTTTTAATGTAGGTAGATCATTTCAACCTGGTCATGTTAAAAGTAGGTCGCAAGCCGAAAAAAGTGTGGGCACCCCGATCTTGTTAGTTGCGGTAATAAGAGCGTAGAAAGCACAACATGTCCAGCATGCGGTCGTCCAGGTAAGAGCGCACCTTCGTGCAGGGTACACCAGCCGCTGAGAAAGTGCGCTCTGCCGCCACTGAAGTAGGCGTCACAGTCATCAGATACTGATACACTTGTTCTAAACAACGCCCGTGCTTGCCGTTGCTCTGAAACACCGCCATTTCAGCTTTTACTGATGCAACCAGTTTCTTGTCATCATTCTGTGATGGCAAGTTTCTTGGCACAGATAATGCAGATGCAACAGACTGACGCATTGCAATTTCAAGTTGCTGTTCAAAGCTGTTGCCTGACAGACGTCAATGAAGTCTGCCCTGTCCCAGCATTCGTGAGCTGCAGAGTGCAGAGTCCTCCCAGTCCACTGTGCTCAGTCTTAGTCAGAGCCGGGGGACTGACTGCTGCTGGTCTTTTGTTGACTGAATTAATCGGCAACACACTACACCGTGGGCCAAAAAACAGTGCCACTCAATTATTTTCAACTATAACTCTGTTATTTCTTGATCGATTTTTACACTTTTACATGGTATATATGCGAGCTTGGCCATTCCCGGTTTCCCGGGAATTACAGCAGTTTCATGGATTCCCTAATTATATTAATGTATATAGCTGATAAGGTTTTTAAATAAGACTATAAATGTAAAACACTATATTATAAGTTAACATGATGAATTTTTATGTGAAATGAAGTGTGTAAGTGAATACATTGTTAAGTGAAGCTTTTGTCTGTTGCTATATAATTTTACTGAATTCACAAACCACACATTAAAGATACAAGAATATTTATTTTTACCTATGGTGAATAATAATAATAATAATATTCTAGCCACTAAAGGGACAAACTAGCCCAACTTAGTGCTGGTCTTGAGCATGGATTACAAGATAGAGTTGGTGTCAGAATGGGCATCCAGCTGTGCAACTTAGACAAAACCTTAATGATGGAGTCAGTCAACACGAAACTCCATAGGGGCATTCTAAGACAGTCAGGGGGGACACTTATACGTAAAATATTTTTTAATAATTGCTTTGGTGGGTATGACCTGGAAGATGTCCATCTCCTACCTTGAGAATTCCTCTGCAGCACAGTGTACAAATTACACAATAAGGATATAGCTCCAGGCTTGGTGTCTCATAATCTACTTTCTGCCTTTTGGCCTTTTGACCTTTTTTGAGGTATCTTCAGTGATCTCAGTGGAACTTTCTGTTTTCTCTTTATACCTCTCCATAAGACTTTCCCACTAAAAAGCTTCTGAGGTGGGACAGTGAATTCACAGATAACTGCATTAGTCATGTATCTCACAAAATTTGGCTTGATATTTCCCAACCACTTTTTCAGCTTTGGTACAGCCTTTCAGAAAAGTGCTTTAAAGATACTGCCATATATATCTATGTACACTGTATGCATCTAAACAAATACTTATCATTTCATGTAAGGAAGCTGGGGCCTTTCCCAGGGAGTGCTGGGAACAAGTTAGACACAGTCCCTGGACAAGGTGCCTGCCCATTGCAGAGTTAAAGCACACATACACACACGCACACACACATTCCAGAAGCAAATTTAGTATCACAACTCCGTCTAACCTGCATGTTTTTGGACTGTTAGAGGAAACTGGACCACCCAGAAGAAACCAATGCAGTCAATGGGGGAACATGTCAAATCTACCTACAGAGCATCAAGGATGTAGACCCTGGTTTTATTGTTGTGAGTCAGCAGCTCCTCCATGCCTCCCCATATACATATGCATTTTAAACACATCAGCTTTTATATTCTAGATGTTTTATTAGCTACAGTAATAAGAATGCAAATGCCCTAAAATCTAAAAATATATTCTAAAATCAGCAGTGATGACTTTATTAAAAGGTGAACTGTTACATTTATGGCTGAACAGTAATCGAGCAGAATTTCATTTCAATACAAATTTTAGTGAGGTTAAATTTAGATGATGAAAAATTTGCATAGAAATTCATGACTTTACCAAGAAGATCAAAATTAATGACAAAACGAATGGCAAAGAAATGTTAATCACTGAAATGGTGTTTAGAGCAATATAACAGAACAGGTCTAATTAATTTCTGTGTCTTCATCATTCCTTTTCCTTACTAAAATTACAAGAATAGAAAACCATTATTCATGTGAGAGCAGATGATCAGGTTAAATTTAGGGCTGAAAAATAGTTTAAGAAGTAAACACATTTTAAAAGAGATAACCGATATAAAGTATTGTACAAGATTTAGGAAAATATTAAAATCACATATATTCTTTATAGATATTAGTCCACTGTTCATGTATGCTCTAGCTACTTCATGAACCAGGGACAATAAAAAATGTTTGCAATGTATCAAAAGGGACATAATGAAAACTCAGGGACTCCAAGTCTAATGAATGTGGATTTTAGTCAAAAATCAATTTGTTTTTAGAGCTCATTAACATAAATGCTTCAGCTGTTAATATCTTCAACCTGGAATCATAGTGAGCAGTTCTGTTTTATCTCTCAGCATTAGTTTAAAATTACAGATTGTGTGCAGATGTGCAATGAAGAAAGTCAGTATTATTAATATCAAAGTATAGGGAGTGGGGGTGATAAATAATGTCCATGGCCCCTCCCTTTCTTTTTTATTCCTTAACAGCATTTTCATAGTTGCCCTGTTAAACATTTTCTTTTTTATGTTCTGTAACTATTTCTTTCCAATATATTTCCTTTCAGAATATCATTGAGTTTTTTTCCATTTAGATTCAAGATTCAAAAGTATTTATTGTCAGTTCATCCATATACAGTAGTACAGCATACAGTGAAACTAAACAGTGTTCCTCCAGGACCATGGTGCCACATAGAACACAGGACAACAAAGAATCCACGACACATAACATAAAGACATATAATGTATAACAAGGTGCATGTGAGTCAAATGTGCAAACATGTGTAACCATGTGCAACATTGCAGAGCAGAACGCATATATCAGATATCAGAATGGTCCATGAGTGTTCTGGAATCTGACTGCTTGGAGGAAAAGACTGTTACACATTCTGGTGGTAAAGGCCCGAATGCTTCGGTACCGTTTTCCCAATGGAAGGAGTGTAAACAGTGAGTGTGAAGGGTGTGTTGGGTCATTCACAATGCTGGTGGCTTTGCGGATGCAGCGTATGGTGTAAATGTCCATGATGGAAGGAAGAGAGACACTGATGATCTTCTCAGCTGTCTTTACTATCTGTTGTAGGGCTTTACAATCCCTGACTGTGCAATTTCCAAACCAGACAGTGATGCAGTTGCTCAGGATGCTCTCTATGGTTCCTCTGTAGAAAGTTGTTAGAGTAGCTGGTGAAAGATGGGCTTTCCACAGCCTATGCAGGAAGTAAAGCTGCTGCTGGGCTTTCTTGGCTAAAGAGCTGGTGTTGTAGGACCAGGTGAGGCTCTCTGCCAGGTAGACACCCAGGAATTAGGTGCTATTGATGACATCCACAGTTGAGCCGTCAATGTTCAGTGGCAGATGTTCACTCTTAGTCTTTCTAAAGTCAACAATCATCTCCTTTGTTTTGTCTACATTCAGAGACAGGTTATTGGCTTTACACCAGTCCTTTAACCACTGCACCTCCTCTCTGTATGCTGACTCATTGTTGTTGCTGATGAGACCCACCACAGTCATGTCATCGGCGAATTTTATAATGTAATTAGAGCTGTGCATTGCTGCACAGTCATGAGTCAGCAGTGTGAACAATAATGGACTGAGTGCAGAGCCTTGAAGGCAGAATCCCGGGTCCTCAGTAGCGCATGCACTTCCTTTGTAATTCACAGTTTCTGGTTGGGGTGTGTAGTGATGTACTTGGAGACAGTAATGTCATCAATGCACTTACAGATGTAGCTGGTCACTGATGACGTGTACTCCTCCAAGTTGATACAGTCACTGTTGGTTGCAGCCTTGGTTTGGTGCATCTGACGAGCAGTCTATATGTTGGAATTAACATAACAGAGATGTGATCTGAGTTTTTGAAGTGGGGGCAGGGCTCCATCCGGTATGTGGCAGGAATGTTTGTATAAATAAGATCCAGCATGTTCGTCCCTCTTGTTGCAAAGTCCACAAACTGATGGTGCTGTACAGTTCCCAGAGCGCTTCCTTAGCATTAGCGCTGGGAGGTACAGTATATAAACTCCGATTATATGGATGGTGGTGAATTCTCGAGGCAAATAAAAAGGTCTACCTTTAACAATCACAAACTCCACTAACAGTGAGCAGTAGCTAGAAACAAGCACAGAGTTATTGCACCTTTCGGTGTTGATATAAACACACAGTCTGCCATTGCGA
Source organism: Polypterus bichir lapradei (assembly GCA_026402145.1). Lineage (NCBI taxonomy): Eukaryota > Metazoa > Chordata > Cladistia > Polypteriformes > Polypteridae > Polypterus > Polypterus bichir. Next base: position 32,874,238 of record JANRMT010062806.1, on the reverse strand, counting down.
GTCTTACTGCACAGAGTAGCATTTCTGTTAGCTTGAAACGCGGCTAGCCCACCTAGCTGAATGGCGGCATCCGGAACTCTGTCGCTGAGCCACATCTCCGTGAAAAAAAAGACACAACAGTCTCTAAACTCAGGCTGGGTAGTTCGCTGGAGTCAAATGTAGTCCAATTTATTGTCCAGGGAGCAGATATTAGAAAGTAATATGGACGGGAGCGCCGGCCGGCTGGGGTTAGCTTTTAGCCTACCACGGACTCCCGATCGTTTCCCGCGTTTCCGCTTCCTCATGCACTGCTTCCGTGTGCCTCTCCCTTGGCCATTGGCATCAGGCAATGCCGGGGGCTGAAGGTCTGGTTCTAGGAGCAGACCGAGGTTGCACAGTTTATCCTGCAGATCATTCTTTATGTTTTTATATGAATATCAGTAGCAGAGAAGCGTCTCACGTTGATATACATGGACACTAGTTGTTCTGATATCCATGTACTACTGAAAAGCAGAAAAAAAAACCAAAATGACAAATACTACATAAAAAACACTATTTCGGTCTGGAGAGGATGCTGTGAGCTCCCACCACGCTGCCTAGTTAGAATGTTGTTCGTAATCTTTCAGTCTTTACCTAACATTTGCAAGATATGTTTGATTGTCTTATAGTCTTACCACTTAACTCCCTCTTTCTCTTTGTTCCTCCACTGCCATGTTTCTTATTGTGTGTTTTTGATCCTACAATGTTATTTTAATAATGTCTGTGTACAGTTCCTAGTTAATAAGCCCTCTGCCTCACCTAAGTGATGCAATCTAAGTGTGATAGATTATATCTTACATGTATTGTAGTTTTTTTTTTTATTTAACAACTGTGGTAGAAACATTTTTTACAGCCTAACAACCTTCTAGAGTGACATAAAGCCAATGTCACACTATAGGACTTAATTCGAGTTGTAGTTGGAAGGCATGTCTAATTTAATGACTGCAGTTGCTTAAAATTATTAATGGATAACTGATTAAATTGTTCCAAATCTTGGCAGTGGATCAGCATAGAACACAACAGAATAAGCTGCACATTGTTTGTCTTTTTCAATTCTGTGTGTGGTATGACAAACATGAAACATCAAATAGGCTCCTATGCTGTTTAATGAGCCACTCCTCCTTTTTCACATTCTAAAACGTTTTATTTATTTATTTTGTTCCCTTCAGCTGACAATGTTCCTAACTGTTTGCTAGCTTGTTCAATGCTCTTTGACTGTTAAATAAGAACCCACCACTCCTATGTCTTATTCACAAGGATGGACCAGTGCAACGAGGACTCAACACACCAAGAGTAGATGCATAAGTGCATAGTGCTTTCATTCAATGAGCAATCATAACAAACAGCATTCAAATAAATAATAGTGCGATGCAGTCTTTTCTTATGTAAATAAATCTATAAAATACAGAGTGCATGTGGAGATTAAAATCCAAATGAGTAAATACATCAAACAATTAGTTGAAAGCAGTTCTAAAAAAGTCAGGGTCTGTCCCTGTTAAAACCTTGTACCCCAGTGCATCCATCCAATACTACGTCCCTGTAGCTTACCTTAAGAGATCTGATCAGCTACAGGAAGCACCTTTAAGCAAGCGTGGTCAACCATTTAACTGGCTTGTGCCCCATGGCCATCCCTTAGCATTACTCTGTTCTCTCAAAGCCATCCATTGGTGCACATGGGACCTCTTGGAGTGGACTGCTACCCCTGCTCCATGAATAGTGTGGAAAATTCATACCCCTGTATCGCCTCTTCTTGACTGCCATGCCTCCTATGTATTGTACCAGCCCCAACCGCAATCCTCTCTTTCCACCAATCATTGTCCTCTGGTTCTCTGTAGATCTTGTCTTCTGGATCTCTCTAGATCTTGTTTACTTTCCCCTCACTCACTTGTCCCAGACTCTTTTTATCCATTGTACATGTAGGTGCCTTGATTATGATCCCCGGAGCACTAAAGAGGACACTGGATGAACTGGTGGTATCCACACATAAATGCATGATGCACCAATTTCCCCATTAACACCCCAGGGTTACTTGACAATGCTGTCACATGCACTGACACCAAGTGCACTCTTTTTAAATGAAAGCACACATTGCTACGGACCCCTAAGTGTGCTATACCTCAAGGAAAATTTGTTTAGTTTGATGCTGGCCTTAATTATCTAATTGTAAATTTGTCACTTTTATGTGAGACATTATTAGCAGCTTGAGATAGATGCTCTGTATTGGCCTGCTAAGGGAAAAAAAAATCACCTGCTCCAGCAGCAACATAAAAGATAAAGAAAAATTCCAAACAGAGCTAAAATATGAGAGGTTTTCAATGTAAGAGAACATTTAATTAGACAAGCTTAGTACATACCATGAAAGAAAGCAACATTTCAAATGATATAGATGCAAACTATAAGTAAAAATTTGCAACATATATGTCAATTTCCTGAGGTTTTTACATTGAAAAGAAAGTTGAAATACTAATTCTGCTATTTTAGTACAATTGTGTAAGTGGCAGCGATCATCTTAAAGTTATAATAGAAAACGATTATGAACATGCTGATCTGAAAAGGAATATGACATATGAGTATGACTGACTTCACAGAAGAACCAGAAATATAGAACATTTATATAAGTTGTCAGGAGAGGATTTTATGAACTGGTTAAATGTAAATTCATTTAACCAAAGAATATACCTATCACAGAAAAGGCATGATATAAAAAAAAAAGAACCATACTTGATTCTACTTGATGATGATGTTCCAAAATATAGAGGAATACATAATGAGGCATTTAAAAGAGATAAAGTTCATGAAACACAGACAGGTCATGGTCTACAGAGGCTGTCCAGGTAGAGAGAAGAAAGTGTGGTACACCACCAACAGTAGGTAAAGTATAGATGTAATTTATAACTCAGCACAGAACCTAGGTGAGCAGAGTCTGTTATAAACAAGCCAAATGTTGTGAATGCAAGATGATGCTATTGTTGATTTCAATGCAAAAGTGAAAAATTACGAAGTCCAGGGGCATATTATTATCACCAGACATTCTGGAAATGACTATCCAGAAAGCACATTAAATTAATATGTACATAGTTAAATGTTGATTGATAAACATTGTATTATTTTACAGAGTTACAATTGAAATGCACTTGTTAAAATACATAGAAGAAATAACGTTGTCAAATGTGAACCTGAACGATCACTGAAAAAGTAAGTGCAGCATTACATTATCCCGACAAGTAATGCAAATTCCAGAGCTGCTTAAAGTCCAGAGAGTATTATAATGAATGTTAAATTAAGAAATTACTGTATAAGAGAAGGGTGGCGCAGTGGGTAGCACTGCTGCCTTGCATTTAGGAGACCCGGGTTCGCTTCCCGGGTCCACCCTGTGTGGAGTTTACATGTTTTCCCCATGTCTGCGTGGGTTTCCTCCAGATACTCCGGTTTCCTCCCACAGTCCAAAGATATGCAGGTTAGGTAAATTGTCCCTAGTGTGTGTGTGCCCTGCGGTGGGCTGGCGCCCTGCCCGGGGTTTGTTCCCTGCCTTGCGCCCTGTGTTGGCTGGGATTGGCTCCAGCAGACCCTTGTGACCCTGTAGTTAGGATATAGCGGGTTGGATAATGTATGAATAATAGAAGATTTCTCTACCCACTCTGTATGCTTGAAAAGTTCCTATTGTAAAGAGTAATGGTGACATCAGGATCAGTTTATTTAAAGATAGTAAACAAAAGAGCTGCATGACCTTCTTCAGTATTTTACATTATTATTCTTAAACTAATATTGGTGTTCCTCAACTTAAATACCTTTGGTATTTTCTGGTACTGATCTACAATTAAGTGTGCAGGAAACAGACAAAATTTAAAACTCGTTTTAAAAGGTACTGTTTCTGAAGACTAACTTTAGAAAAAACAAACAGGCACCAACTTTTTAGAAATAGGAATCACCCAACTTCTAATAAAACTCAGATTGTTCTAAATGCGTCACAGAATATGTTCCATTCTATTGGTGCTTACAAGACAAGCATTACTGCAGAAAGCGTCTGGGTTCAGTCTGTGGAAAATCAAATTTTAGGTCTTTTTAGAAATTTGGACTACCAACCAGAACACCTTGTTTATTTTCTGTTTCAGGAGGGGAAGGCTACAATGTGTTAATTGCACCTGTACACTATCGGAAGCAATGGTTGCTGCCTATAGAACTAATCTTTCATGCAGGTAGTTTGTCTCCAGTTCCATACAGGCTACCAGACTGCTCAGTTTTGTAGGAGGATTCCTTTTAAAGGCACATCTGTGGACAGAGATAGGATGGCACAGGAAATGCTGGACTAGAGGCTTTCACAGAGGCAAAAAAAAAAAAGAAAAGCCATTTACCACTATAATGGTCTAAATTTTAATTGTTTTATCAGTGCGCTTCATGATTTTGAATTAAGCATTGCTACCCAAATATGAATTGTTGTTTTCCTTCTCCAGACAACTGGAAAATATTTCACACTAATAACTATATACCATTGTTTCATCACAGGTAATAAAAGAAGACCATGCACAAATCTGAAAAACTGTTTGTGTTCTAGTTATTTCAGTTTGCTAAAAACCATGTACTGTACAGTATAAACTCACCCAAAATGTCATCACAATGTTTTTCACACAACCTTTAGTAACAAAAACATAACTGTGTACCGCTTTAGGTGCCCAAGCAAGATGAATGCTAAGGGCAATGCTGCTAAACATGGACTTCATTCAACAGTGACATGTCATCTGATATCGAGCCAAATGGCAAACTACTAGACTAGATGAACATGTTTGGGATAACCTTTTTCAGGAAAATTGTGATGTGAAACTGCTACTACAGATAATCAAATTTTTGTGGTTTGAAAACAGGGCAACATATCAGGACCTGTTTACTGCTATAATACATAAAGACTGTTTTAATCAACATAAGGGCATTCTATCAGAAGTGGGGGTGTTTAGCACCTTGGGTCTGTGGTTACTATATACTATAAACATTTTTTTGCCACAGCAGTGTGCTGTATGTATAATTTAGAAATGAAATTTCTGTCACTCCAGTTCGCTTATCGATTCATTGATTTCAGTGCTATGAAAACTTTCTCAAAGTCCACTAAGTATTTAAAAAGATACTAACTGAATGTTAGTCTTTTCTGACATAAAACTCTCATTATACTTTCTACATTATTTTACAGGCAAGTGAAATCAAACTAAATACCTAACACCCTGTAAATTACATTAAATTTGCTTTCATTTCATATCTCCATTGTTTACTTGAAAAAGTGTATAACTTGTGCCTTCTTTCAACAATCTGCATTTTGCATAAAAGTTGTAACAAATCAATATTTTACTGATGCTCTCCTGAGTTTTGTTGTGATGCCATCTACTCTTTCCTGTTATATCCAGTTGTTTATCCAGCTATGCACCACCCTAAAAGGATGGGCTTTTGTACACCCAAGATGCCGATAGCAAGACCCTGTTTCTTTTTTAAAAAACCTTCTTTGCCTCCTTTATCAAACTTACTGCTCGAACTGGCTGAAACGTCTGCTGTATGGCAATGCTTTTAGGGAGGCTATAATGAAGTTGGAGTAATCTCTTCTACTTCCAAAAGGTAACCAGGGCTGGATTGAAAAAAGGTGGAATACTGTCCATAGCAGGAGTTGGACCAGAGAAGTCATTAGTCCAAACCTTGCTAATACAGTCAGTGCCTGAGCAGAGGAAGACCTTATGTGAGAGACCATGTGTTTCCCTTGCCAATGACAGGAGCTGACTGATCACCAGCCCACCTAGCAGGCATAATTTTGGAACCAAGGACACTGCGTGTGTAAAAACCTCAAAGAGAAACCACAATTGTGCCAACAACAAAATGTTGTGATCATAGGTAAAAAAGGAGACTAGCTTCTGAGCAAAGAAAGAGTGCACGCTGAACATTCATCCAAGTGTATGGAGAAAGCTGACCAGGAAGGGAACAAAGCATCACTTATCTCAAACAATAAGTATAACTACTCTGATTGTGAGAACTGTTAGTTGTAATTTAATAGATGAGACACAGCAAATGTATTATGGTATTAGTGTCACTGTAACTGAAAGGTAGTAACCCTTGTGAAGAATAGGTTATGACTGTTATGTTTCTCATTCTAAATCCATTATAAAGTGCAGAGCACCATCTCAAACACACACACACACACACACACATGCATACACACATAGAACTGTGTGGAGGGTATTAACTGTTAGCTGTTAGAAAATAAATACCACCAAGCCAATACAAGAAGGTTAATAACTAGTGTAAGAAAATATGATCACCACAAAAAAGAATTGGGGATCTACCCTGTATATTCTAGTGCTGGGAAGAGAAAAAAATAAAAACATTGGAACAAGCAAAAAGGAGTCGTGACTTCGGATTGAGTCTATATAGAATGTGTATTGACTGCTTGACTTGTGGCTGTTGACTGGTTTTATGCTGGGAGGACAGGAAGGGCATGCTTACAGGACAGGAAGTGGAAATTAGGTCATTAGTAGTTGCCGGAAGTGAGGTCAGGAAGTGGTAGTGGTGCAGTCAGGTTGTTTTCCTTTCTGAAGGTACTCACTTCCAACCCTCCATCCATCTTGTCAACACCTCTATTTAACTCCTTTGACTACCTCTCAAGCACATGTGTGTGACACTAGCTAAAGAACTAATCCATATTGATTGAATTATTTGAAAGAGCAGAACTCATACAGTATGTGCCTTTTTGTATCAGAAAGAAAAAAGATCTACTAAAGTTAAGAGACAGAATTCATAAGTTATGTGCCTTTTTCAGAAGGAGAGAAGTCAACTAAGTTCTTGTAATTTTATGCATTGTGTTGTTTGTAATTGTCTTTTGTCTATATATCTATATATATACTTGCATAGGCCATCTTCTATTCTCCTTAAGTTATAAATAAATTGTGCTATTGCTATTTATTTCAACAAGCGTGTCTGGGATATTTGTGAAAGTAAGTCTAAGGTCACATTCAGACCACAACAGAGAAAGTGAAAGTGTTAATGTAGACTTTTGCCGATTTATAAATTGTACTGATCTCTTCATATTTCTGGTGTCCCAGCCGGGACGTGAAACAAAAATCCTCACTCACGTTTAACTTGGTATCCTTTAGGGGTTGTCTTGTTGATTGTTTTAATTAATTGCCAGCATTGCCAAAGGCAAAACTGCTAATTAATTAACTTAGTGATCATACACCCCTCCCTACAACAGTAACTGTCTATTTTAATTTGCATAGTAGTACAATAAAATGCTTACTTCCATGCTACCTCACAAATAAGATGAAGATATGTAATCAAATAAATAATATAAGCAATTACAGTTTTCATTAAGGCTATAATGGCTATAATTATGTGGCTATAATTCCCAAATAGGAGCATACTTTTCTTCATTTTCCTGTTCTTCATCTTTCCACGGTCTGTATGAAAGTACAGTAGAGTACGCCCAAAAGTGCCATATTTATCACAGTTCTATAATTCAGCTCTTTGAAGGTTGCTGATGCCTTTGATGATTTGGGAAGTTACATTCTGAGAAATAAAATTGTTCTTTGAAGACAATCGTAAAATACCATAGCTGGGAGGCATTATACAGTACCAGATGCTTTTATTTTCGTTTAATTGTTTAGGCCTAATGTCACTTGTAACATTCTCTAGGTTTACAGATATAACTTGACGTACATTCATTGAACATTCTTCACATATATAAGCATACTGCATTCTGGTTACTTAGATTGTGCTGTGTTAGGATTTGGAATGCTGATATGTTAAAAAAAACATTATTTTAAAGAAACTTATTCTGACTTCTTTCTTGTCCTTGAAGCATGAATTCAGAAGCAGGTGAGTTAAGACAACCTATTTCACCCTACAGAGTGCTTCAGTTGGAATTAACAGCAGCTAAGAATGTATATTAAATTTTCTTTAATGCCATAAATCTGGAACATATTCAGAGACTTACATTTTGGGATGACATTTAGCATGTCTTTGAGAGAACAAGTATAACAATGAGAAGTTTTTTGCTAGGTGTGCCACTGTCATAAGAATTTCCAACTGAAATAAATGTAATCATGTTGGTCTAATGAGCCCTGTTCATTTCTCTTTCTCTCCAGCTCTATCTTCTCTCAGTGACCATCTTATAAGTACACTCTCGGGTCTGAACATATCTGTGAAATACCAGTTGCCCTGTCAAGTGTTAGGCCAGGGGCATGGTTAGTGTCCTGAAGTTTTTCCATCACTTAAGAGAAAAGACCATTGAGATTTTTTGGAGACACCACAATCCTCTGTGCTCCTCTGAGTATTTCAATGTAATGGCTCTTTACTGAACACTACATTTATTGTACAGGGTGGTCCAGATCTAATTATGCGGATCCAGATTGTCTGGATGACTTTGATTTATGCGGGGACGATTCCAGTTTAGCGTGAAGGTGATTCTTCATGTCGTCAGTTCGCACACTTCTCGATGGTCCGGGATTTTTCGGGTCATTTTCTATGTAATGAACTTAATACGTTATAGCATAATGAAAATTGCATAACTAGATCTGGACCACCCTATAGTTGTAATAGGATATGACAATCTTGTTTTTCATTTTTGGAGAGTCCAAAGCTTGTAATGCTGCTTCTTTGAAGAATGATGCTGTGAGGTGCCAATATTGGGAGCTTTTAAATAAAACCTCAACAAACAATTTGATGGTAATGTTTGACCAGTAGTAGCATTTTCTTACCTCACTTGTTCCACAATAAATAATCACTTTCAATAATCACTTTTAATCTGACGTTATTATAAAGTATACAAATATTAATTTTAATTGCAATGTAGATCTTAGTATAGCTGAAAAATGCACTGGCATTGATCAAGGAAATGCATTGGTTGATGCCTTATGAGCTGCACTTGAGTTTAACAACGGCAATGTAAATAAATGTTATTATTTGCTCTTTTATTGAAATCCAACCATGAGTTAGGGCATTGATCTTAAGCCCACCATTGTATATCCTTGATTAAATAGCAGAGAAGGACAAATTCTGTACTTCAATGGTAAAATAAACAATTATTCAAGCACACCAGAGTCAGTAAGATTATAATGTATATGAGGATTTTTTAAAGAGAGAGGGGTCTCCACATAAAGAAGTCACCATTTTTGTATTCCTGTTAGAAAAACAAGTTTATTTTATGCTGTTATGTAGCAGTCTGACATAATGTAAACTGAACACTGTTCACATCGTTTGCAATATAATCCTTGAATCAATCCAGTTCTTTTCCAGTTACTGACAGTATTTTAGATTTATTTTTTGACTTTATTATAAGGCATCAGTTACTCTTTATTGTACTGGTAGATTTTGTCAGTGCTTCACAATGAACTCGATGCAGAAACAGAAAAATACTTAAATTGTGTGCTGCTAGGTATCTTTTATTTTAAAGTGTAATCTAAAATGTCACTTATAATATGCAGGTTAGGTATGAAAAAATCAGTCTGAATAAGAATATCAAAATGGATCAAACAAATGTACCTTTAAACAGAGATTTTGTTTTCTTTTACAATTTCTTCAATGAAAATATAATTTTGTTTAAGACTCTTTGTGCAGGGGAACTGATTGCAATATGTCACGTACACTGATAACAGCAAAGCTGAAATTACTTTTCTGAATTTCTATTATTTGATAGTTTGTAATGACAAACACAAACACTAAAAGCTGGGCTTTAAAATGCAAGACAGTGTGAACTTAAATCCTACTTAGTGCTGATTTTTGTCTTGCACTTAATGCTGCCTTGAGGACCATCTATTAAACTAAACAGGTAAAGAAAATTAATAAATGTATGTACCGTGTCTTTAAAGTATTAATTTATATTAATTTTTCATGGTATTGTAATATTTACTTTCTTACATTGTATCTGTAAGTCTGTGATTGGGCATAAAAAGTCATATACCATCCCAAGATGGTGGGCCAATACATCATCAGGTGCTCTTACATTGAACCAGTAAATACTGTAGATGCCATTCTAAAGAAAACTGGAGTACCTGAAGAAAACATAGATGCAAAGCCTACATTTGAACCCATGACTTGCATTTTGGGGTAGCAGAGCAACAATTGCTTCACTCTCCTTTGAGTATCATAGTTGTAGCAATGGAACAAAAATGTGTTTTTTCTATATAACATGCTATATTAATCCTTGACTGTCAGTGCATTGCTTTAATGGTTATTTACCAGTAAGTGCTTCGGAGTGTGAAGGTACTTCCTGTCTTGAAGGAACTACACTACATGCATATTTTTTAAAAGGGTTATTGGCAGTGGGACATCACAGTCAAAATGGAAAAAGAAACTGAAATGAGTGAATGTAAGATGTTTACCTAGAAAAAGTAGAATCGGACTCCACAAAGGATTAATTTATGGAAGTTCGCCCTGATATTTTAAAAGCTCCTTTGTTGAAACGAGGGGAATGTGCTTTCAAATAAAAAGAGGCTTGACAGATATACAATTTTTGAGCCTAATTGATCTATCTAATTTTTTTTTTCAGTTTTTACTAACCTAAATGGGCGGCACGGTGGCGCAGTGGTAGTGGGTTTGCTTCCCAGGTTCTCCCTACGTGGAGTTTGCATGTTCTCCCTGTGTCTGCGTGGATTTCCTCCGGTTTCCTCCCACAGTCCAAAGACAAGCAAGTTAGGTGAATTGGCAATCCTAAAATGTCCCTAGTGTGTGTGAGGGCTGGTGCCCTGCCTGGGATTTGTTCCTGCCTTGCGCCCTGTGTTGGCTGGGATTGGCTCCAGCAGACACACGTGACCCTGTGTTAGGATATAGCGGGTTGGGTACTGACTGACTAACCTAAATTTTAAATTAAACCTCTGGCAGTTTATTGCTTACCTTTTCACCATTTCTGGGCCTTAACTGCATTTCAGCTAATTAGATTTGAAGAAAAACTGAGGTGTTCTAAAACTTTTGACCAGTAGTGTGTACTGTATATGTACAGTATATATATATATATCGTCACATCTGGGCTTCTGAGTTGCTCAAACGACAGGTAGAAGAGGACTGGGCAAATAGATTGTTTAGCAGGAACAAAGCTCTACTTTTTTCAACAACGGTGCCATAAGTCCAATGCATAGCAAAGAGGACAAATTCTTAGTTGTCTCCATCACAGCCACTCCAGTTCATGATTTTAAAATAACTTGTGGTGTCTTCTTTGAGATAATGTGACTGGAGAGAGAGAGAGAGGCACAGCAGAGACTGGGACCAGGTCAGTGGCAGTCTGCACAGGACAAGGGAGAGAACAGGACAACAGGTGAATGAACTGACTTTAAAGGCTTATAGTAATGTGTGGCAAGTTCTTGTTGTATGGCAGCTGTTGAACTGTCATTTAGTAGTCTTTCACTGTGTTTTGCATTAGAATTCTCTACAGAAGTATATTTTGGCAGACTGGGGATACGTTTTTTTGCATTAGAATGCTGTTTAGAAGATTTTTTTTTCCCGTGGCTAAAGCTGTATGAGGAGATGGGGCGCAGCATAAACAGTCATATTTTGGTCATATTTTGTGGTAGGGTGCTGGAATGACAGAAGATTGTTATTAGATTGTTAGATAATTCTGAGCGCCAACTGGGTCTTCACATTTAATGAGAAGGCAAATATACAGTAAAGGTAACTCATGGTGTGGTGTTTCTATGTCTTGGTTTTGGGCTAAAGAAAAAAAAACAAATGTCTCACAGCTTCTCCTCTCACAGTTAATTTTTCAGAGGTCTGACTTGTAGTACATTCCGCTGGAAAATGACATCTTCCAGGTGTCTGGTGGCATTGTTGTCATGAGACTGGAAGGAGAAGGGCTAGGTGGTTTCTTAGTGTTGTGGGGAGAAAAGGAGAAGCTAGAGTTAGCAGCAATGCCCCCTTGTGTTCCACCAGGTCATTACATTCATTGACAGAACCCCAGAGGAAATCCAGGTTCCCAGGTCCTCCCTGCGTGGAGTTTGCATGTTCTCCCCGTGTCTGCGTGGGTTTCCTCTGAGTACTCCGGTTTCCTCCCACAGTCCAAAGACATGCAGGTTAGGTGCATTGGTGATTCTAAAATTGTCCCTTGTGTGTGTGGGTGTGTGTGCCCTGCGGTAGGCTGGCGCCCTGCCCAGGATTTGTTTCCCACCTTGTGCCCTGTGTTGGCTGGGATTGGCTCCAGCAGACCCCCGTGACCCTGTAGTTAGGATATAGCGGATTGGATAATAGATGGATGGATATTGTGGAAGATCAGCCTCAACACAGACAGACACTGAGACAGCCAATGTCCAAAACACACGCTTTTATTATTCTTTTGCGTACACAGCACAAACACAGTGCACAAACCACCACAATACTCAGTCCTTCTTTTCTTCTGCCGCCTCCACTCCTCTCCTGCAAGCTCTGTCCATTGCCACCTGACTCCAGCTCCCTGAATGGAGTGAGGCAGCTCCTTTTATGGCACACCCGGATGTGCTCCTGATGATCTTCCAGAAGCACTTCCTGGTTTAGAGGAAGTGCTGCCCTTGCACCTGGAAGCACTCCAAATGTATCTGATTCCTGTTCCAGTAGCACTTCCTGGTGTGGTGGAAGTGCTGCAGTCCATGGCTCGGGAACCATCCAGGAGCCACCTGTCTAAAACTCCTCCAGTTCCTGCACTCCTTTCCTAGTCACACCTCCTACTGACCTCATTTCTGATTTTGAACCCACCTTTTCCTCCCGTGCAACTATAAAATCCTAGCACCTTCCCGTCCTAGTTTGTCCATATCTAGACGATGAACCAGACAGTTCTCTGGAGCTATTGATTTCATTGCCTGCTTGTGTACAATATATTATGGGGTGCTTCATCAACTCTTTTTTCTTTTACTATATATATATATATATATATATATATATATATATATATATATATATATAGGGCTATTCAAAATTCCACACATCACTGGATAGTGGAAATTACAAAGTTTGGTTCTTTTGTCCTTGAGGTTGCATGCACTCAACAATGAGCACTATGTGTAGCAAGACAAACATCAAAAAGGTAAACCCTTTCTTGCCACACACAAGTCAACTGGTCCCTAGTTACTGAATTCATAGTGTCCTCAATTCGATGTCACAAATCTTGACGATTAGTGGTTATAGGTGGAACAAACACTCTTTCTCTAATGTACCCCCATAGATAAAAATCACAGGGGGTAAGGTCTGGAGATCTGGGAGGCCATAGACGATGAGCAAGATCTTGTTGTCCAACTCTTCCAATCCATTGTCCTGGAATGGTGTCATTCAGGTAACACCAGACCTCCAAGTGGAAATGAGGCAGGGCACCATCTTGCATGAAAATGAAGTCATTCGAATCTTCTTGAAGTTGAATTTTTAAACTTTGAACTTTCCTTTATCCAGTGATGTGCGGAATGTGTTTCTGTCTTATACAGTTTGTTTGAAATACATTTTTGAAATCTGTTCTTTGATTTTTAATAGCCCTCTATATATACAAGGGGCAGTCAAAAAGATTAGAGAATTTTGATATAGCGGGAGACTGAGCAGAACATATGTAGTTCAGTTACAACAGTGCTGTGCCACTAGCATATCTGAAGCTAATTTCCCCAATTTGCACATGAACTTGATGTTAGCACATTGTTCGATCTGTGACATTGCGCTGAATGACTATGCACACATCTAACTCAAACGGTAATAAAAACAATACTACACACTGAGATCAGTCCTGACATGCACTGGGCATAAGGCAGAAAACATCACCAGACCTATGTGAAGAGAGGTCTGTTGCACCATGACAATTTTAAATAAATAATCATACCACATAAAGTGCAGGCTGTAATGGGGCACAGGTGGGTGTGTCAACCGGGTGCCTCATTGATTCCTGGGAAGGTGCGGCACATTCACACTTGTGCCTGATTGAAACAGCAATATAAAGGAGCCTGCACAGTCAAAAGGGGGAACAGAAGAAAGACAAGAGCCATGAGAACAACATCAGGTGGAGTGGCAGGACAAGCCAGCCAGCTAGTTGGGAAAGGCAGTGTGGTGGATGGTCCTACATAAGAGCAAAGGAATTGGTGCTCTAGGGGTAGATAGTTCCCACTGATTTAGTGTTGTGGAGTGGGTGTGATCATGATGGAGTTTTCTCTAGGAATCTAAAGTACGCCGGAGCAAGTAAGAAGGAAGATGAGAGGACAACCAACTACAAGCCATCTGGCCAACACCGCTTGTGGCAGCCAAGACGGGGATCAGGTGTAGAGGACTGCAGCTGCTAGTGTCTTCACCAGCTGAGCCAGCAATAGATGAGCTGGGGTAGTGAAGAGGGTGTTGCGTTGGGCTTGTTGGATGGAACAAGGACCCAATGACTGTGATGGACTTATTCTTGTTTTAAATTCTGTTTTTTAATCACATGGAAGTTCACTGTTTTAATGTTATATTTATGTGTTGGAGTTTATGAAATACTGCACTTTGGGACACCGCTTGCGGCAGCCAAGATGGGGGTCTGGTAGATAGGACCACTGCTGCTAGTGTCTCCGCCAGCTAAGCCAGCAATAGATGAGCTGGGGTAGTGAAGAGGGTGTTGCGTTGGGCTTGTTAGATGGAACAAGGACCCAATGGCTGTGATGGACTTATTCTTGTTTTAAATTCTGTTTTTTAATCGCACAGACATTCACTGTTTTAATGGATCATTTATTTGTTAGAGTTTGTAAAGCACTGCACTTTGGGACACTCTTTGATTTTGAATTGTTGTAATAAAAGCACTTCTGCACTTTATTGCATCTACCCCTTGCTTTGTGTAAGTGTTCTCATTTGTTTGGCTCATCCCTTGATTACTTTACTGACAGTTGCAGGTTCAAGAGGTTCCTGGAAGGACCTAATAGCGTGCAGCTGACCTACACCATCACATACTACCTGCTCGCTGCAGTGTCCATTGATACACATCCACAGTTAGAGTCATACTGGGGCCAGTTTGGAATTCTAATTAGCTTAAGCTTCATGTGTTTTCAGATGTGGGACAAAAAACAGAGTATCTCAAGAAAAAGCTGCAAAAGAACATTTGGATGTGGTATTCAAACCATAAAGTTGCATCTCTGACCACTTTGCCACTCTGCTGCCCTAATTTGTTTCAGAGATTTATACTGAACAATTTTAATGTATATGCAAATGTTCCATTGTCAACTTAAATAAGTAGTTAAGAGTATCTGCTAAGACTGTCTGAAGAGGTGAGTTTCAGAATGGCAGAAAGAAAACATTCCCCAGGACCATGGTGCAAAATATGCATACACTGCAAGACAAGTAAAAAACTACTAAAATAGAAAATAAATAATTGGTAAGTGAATATATAGTATTAATTTGAAAAATATATTGAATAAATAAATCAAAACAATAGCTAATAATAAATAGCCACAGTAGTAACAAGTGTAACAAATGTATAACCTACTTGGAGCAGATATGAAGGCAGAAGGGCAGCACAGAGTTCAGAGTCTGGACAGCCATGGGGTAGAAGCTGTTATATTACCTCGCAGAACTGGTTCTGATGTTACAGTACCTTCAGCTAAATGGTAGTAGGACAAAGAGACCACGGGAGAGGTGGGAGTGGTCTTTCACAATGTCATAGGCTTTACGGATGCAACGCTTTATAAAGATGTCTTCAATAGAGGACAGAGAGGTCCCAGTCATCTTTTCTGTTGTGTGCACTATGTGTTTTAGGACCTTATGGTCAGAGACACTGCAGTTCCCAAACCAGACAGCTAGCCAGGTCATACTCCCTGTAGAATGTGATAAGAATGCTGGGAAGTGGGCTTGGTCAGCTGCCAGGTGCACACCAAGGAATAAATATACAGTATTGTGTTTTGCAATATTGAAAAATGTCCTGAGAAATAACATTGCACACCAGTTATTTAATGCCTTTTAAATGTATGGTTTTATACAATGATTAAATATTAAATATAATAGCTGTTTTACAAAGTGCTTATAGGATATTTGTTTTGTTTACCTAACTTAATCCCAAGGGCACGACACATTTTCAACAGAAAAAGACATTCTGCAAAGAATATAACCTTGGAAAATAGGACAAATTTACTGTTTATTTATTTATTTATTTTAGGCAAACAGTGCTAACTTTAAGGAAAATGGCATGTCAATGCCAAAATGAAAAGAAAACTAAGCTCACTTTCACAATTTTATGAAATTGACATCCTACATTTGTGTTTCAGAGATGCACGGCTCCATTATGCTCATATACCAGTATTCAGTTTAAGACCTAATGCTGTGAAATGTACATTGCAGCAATTTTAGATTGTAAGTTTCTAGTGGAATCCTGGAAATATGCAAAACCTAAAACTGTAGAAAAACAGAAAGGACTAGCAATTTAACAAAATAGACCAACAAGCTATGGATATACAATGAGCTGAAATAACCTTATTTACATAGTTATATATAAAATATCTTTATTGTAAAATCACTCATTTTAAAGTTGCCCACATCTTGCTAAAGACTCCTTTCTTATATTTCTAAATTTAGAAATTCCTGGAGGTAAGTAGACTATTAAAGCCTACATGAATTTACAGTGTGCTTTCCAGGGCCAAAATAGGTTTGAGGAACCATTTGTTCAATTGCAATCCCAAAACATGTTTTAAATTTAATAAGCCATGACCCAGTCATGTTTCTAGACTGCCTGTAAGGAAACAGACAAGAAACTCCAAATGCCCACAAGAAGGTTCTCCACATTTTTCAGGAAAGGAGTAGAAAAAATTGAAGCAGGTCAACACCTAGAAAGAAGGTGGAGGGAGACAGAAGACCCAAACCAGTACAGTCATAGCTAAAGTATGTTACATTCCTTTTCATTATAAGAACATTAGAACAGTTTTGACAAAAACAGGCCATTCAGCCCAATTAGCTCACCTATTGTATTCACTTAGATTCTCCAAATAATAGGTCTATAGTCCCTTCTGTTAAGAAATAGTCCATTTTGTGAAGAAAAAGAAAGTCATGTGACAAAGTGGACAATAAAGGAGGGCTAATGAAAGTTTAGTTCACTTTGTAAGAAGGAACTCTGCCTCTCTTCATCCAAAGGTGTACTCAAAACGATTTTAGCACTCCTTGAGAGTTGCTGAATGTTTTTCCAAACTAATACAAAAATTACTGCTGTTTTAGGTCATAAAGTCCCTACTCACAGGGTCTGAGATATGTTCCAACATGAGCCAAGTGCCTAAATGGCTAGTGTTGCTTTTTAACATCTCAAACAATTATGGGAATCATCAGTTTGACCGTCTCAAATTAAGCAATCATGCAGGCATGCAAGATTGTTCAAAAGACTTTTTATGAGTCCATCAAATTGTAAAGTGTATGCCTGCATCCGAGCTACCAGTACCAATAAGTCTGAAACAACTCCTGATGTTCCAATGTTAGTAACAAATGACTTAATTACATAGTTTATACCCACACTCATTTGAAGAGAAGTTCAGGATTGAAGGGACACTTGGGTTCAATAGGAGAGGTTTCAGAACATAGCCCCAGGAATTCAAGACTATTCTTAACCTTGGAAACTATTAGTGGAATGCTCCCTGAAGTGGTTCCTGGTTGTATCTTAAAATCTCTTTTCAGATTAGACGCTTCATGAATTTGGAGTCTGCAGGACACTTAATTGCAAGCACTTGATTAGTGGAAGGAAGAAAGTGTACAGTAAGGAGACAGAAGTGGAAGGTGAGAACAGGAGGAAGAGAATAGTTACTATTAGGTAGGCAAGTAGAACAGCTACCTTGCATAAAAGACAGGGTGTAAAACCTCCCCACTATGGCTGTTGGATTTTGTTTATTTATATATTTTGTACCCTATGTCACAAATGTATTAGAAATGCATTAGAAAAGAAATGTGACTGAATGTGGGACTTAAAGAAAAGTCCAAATTTCTTGTTTTTTCAAGCATCCTCTAACTCTCAGTGTATAATAATGCCTCTTACCATGCACATTTTGAGAAGGAAGTTGGACCACAGTAGATGGACCCTTGGTGGGATGGGATGTGGGTAGTTGAGTCAGGACCTCACCTCTGATCTTGCCACCATGGGTGGCCCTATCAGGAGTACATGACTCCTGACGGCATCACTCAGGCGATCATTGATCATGCAAACCACTCTGCCACGTTAAGGTGCTGACTCAATGGAGGGCCTCTTCGAATGAGAAAGAATACCACTCTCTGGTGATTACCTCCACACTGTTTTTTATAGTTTTTTTCATTTGGAAATGTACATTTTTCCCCTTTATATGTTTTAACAGCAACAACAATATTTATTTTGCTAGCACATTTTCATACAAACAATGTAGCTCAAAGTACATGATGAAGTAAGAGAAAAAGAATAAATAAATAATAAAAATTAGGGAAAACTAATTAACATAGAATAAAAGTAAGGTCCGATGGCCAGGGAGGACAGAAAAAAACAAAAAAAATCTCCAGGCAGCTGGAGAAAAAAATAAAATCTGCAGGGGTTCCAGGCCACGAGACCGCCCAGCACCCTCTAGGCATTCTACCTAACATAAATTACCTCAATCAGTCCTCATTGTATTCAGGGTTCACATGGAAGAATTTAATGATGATGGTCATGTGGACTTCTGGCCTTTAATCCATCAATGTAGGGACATCTTGGTGCATTGATTAGGTGGTGGTGATACAGATTGCCACCACAGAAAATCGGAAAAAGAACAGAAGAGAAAGTAGGGGTTAGTACGGATTTTGGAGCCATCATGAATAATAATGATAATTAATTGAATATACAGAGCATCAGGATTTAACTAAGAGGAAGCTAGGAGAAAGCCATGTTAAAGTAATAAGTTTTCAGCAGTGTTTTAAAGTGCTCCACTGTATTAGCCTGGCAAATTCCTATTGGCAAGCTATTCCAGATTTTAGGTGCATAACAGCAGAATGCCGCCCCACCACTTCTTTTAAGTTTAGCTCTTGGAATTCTAAGTAGATACTCATTTGAAGATCTGAGGTTACGATTAGGAGTGTAAGGTGTAAGACATTCCAAAATGTGAGTGAGATTATTTAAGGCTTTGTAAACCATAAGCACTATTTTAAAGGCAATTCTAAATGCCACAGGTAACCAATGTAGTGCCATCAAAACTGGGGTGATGTGCTCGGATTTTCTTTTCCGAGTTAAGATTCTAGCAGCTGCATTCTGCACTAGTTGCAATCGATTGATGTCTTTTTTCTTCCTGAGAGGAGTGCATTAGAGTAATCTAGCCAACTGAAAACAAAAGCGTGAACTAATTTTTCAGCATCTTGCAATGTTATAAGAGGTCTAACTTTTGCTATATTTCTTAAGTGAAAAAATGCTGTCCTAGTAATCTGATGAATATGCGGTTTAAAATTCAGGTCACAGTCAATAGTTACCCCTAAATTCTTTACCTCCATCTTGACTTTTAATCCTAATGCATCAAGTTTATTTCTAATAACCTCATTATATCCATTATTGTCAATCACTAAAATTTCTGTTTTCTCTCTATTTAGTTTGAGAAAATTACTACTCATCCATTTGGTAACACAAGTGAGACATTGTATCAGTGAATCAAAAGTGTTGGGGTTGTCATCAAAACAGTTGTGTGTCATCAGCATAGCTGTGGTAGCTCAAATTATGCCTTGAGATAATCTGTCCTAACGGAAGCATGTAAATCGAAAAGAGCAGCGGACCCAGGATAGAGCCTTGTGGAACACCATATAGAATATCATGTGTCTTTGAAGTATACTTATCACAACTAACAAAGAATTTTCTACTTGCCAGGTAGGATCAAACCAATTTAAGACACTGCCAGAGAGGCCCACCCATTGACTAAGGCGATTTATAAGAATATTGTGATCAATGTTATCAAATGCGGCACTCAGATCTAAGAGGATGAGAACATGTCTGCATTTACCCGCAAGTCATTTACTACTTTAACGAGTGCAGTTTCTGTACTGTGATTTGTTCTGAAACCCGACTGAAACTTATCAAGAATAGCATGTTTATTGAGGTGATCATTGAGCTGCATAATGACTGTCTTCTCCGAACGCTTCACGAATTTGCGTGTCAACCTTGCGCATCCTTTTATAATATATAATAATGAATATATTACAAAGCGTATTCAAAGAGATTTGAGCCTGGACTTGAAAAGTTAATTTTATGTTGCTGATATTGTGACTAGCCAAAGATTACTGCCTGCGTACTAAAATATGTGGATTTCACATTTCAAACATTTGTGGTGTATAGTGTAAATTTCAATATACACTGAATCAAGTTAACATGGATGCAGATAACTATTTTTGCCTAGTCAATGTGTACCAGGGCCAGTCTCCATCATATTCCATAGTCAACAGATTTACCCCAGAATTCTGTTGTGGAAGAACATATTCAAAAATGAGTCAAAGTTTGGCCAGCCTTAAATACTGACAGCAGAAGAAGAGATTATCAGAGTGGAGGAAATCATAATAGAGAATAGAAGAGTGATGGTGCATGAGACAGCAGACACTATAGGGATTAGTTATGTATGGTTCAGTTGAAACCATTCTGCATGATAAATGCACAATGTCTGTGCACACTGGGTTTCCAGAAGAAAAACTTCACTACATCCAGTGTTCCATGTAGAATCTTGAGCTAATGATTCTGGACTCAAGGAAATTTAAGAACATTTAATAATAAGGAATAAATCATGGTAATATCACTGTGAAGTAGAGTTCAAAAAACTGTTGAAAGAATTAATTACGGCAATTCTCTCACAGCAAATAAACTAAAGGTTTGAACCAGTGCCAACAACATCTCTTATATATATTTCTTTTCTGGTTTGTCCTGCTTCCTCTCCTCCTACATTAAGTAACATCGCCATCTACTGGAGAGTCCCTGCAGTTTCACAGATTGAGTTCATTTTCAAATCAGCACCCATACACATTATGCAGCAGTGCTCTCTAATGGCCTTTTATGGTTACTGCATTGGTAGAACTATTAACCAGTTTCTGCTGGCCTTATTACAAATCCTATCTCTTATATATATTTCTCTTCTGGTTCGTCCTGCTTCCTCTTCAAAACCGGTCCCCTCTACACGCAGCCCACATGGCATTTCTCGATTCCTATTCCTCCTCTTCCAAACCCTTCCCCACAACTGCCTGCAGCCTCCCATACACTCCCACACCGCTTTTCTCGATTCCTATTCCTCCTTCGGACTACCGCGTTCCCCACTCCTCTCTTATGACCCCATTGTTGTCACGTCACCGCTGCCCTATATCTAGCCTGACCGTGTGACCTTTCACTTTGGCCATGTGCGCGCCTCGGAGTCTTTTCCGTAACCTGCTACAGGAAGGTACTCTCTCGACCACTGGCATTAGTTTCGCTCCTTGCTATTGGTTTCGCTCCTTGCTATTTTCGTTATACTGCGATGGTTGTTTCCTAAGCCTTTGTTATAAAATGAACGACAGTATCTTCTCTGTCGACGGGTTTTTGTACAACGTCATCTCTATTCCGGGATTCGGCAACTGCCTGTTCCTATCAGTGGGTTATTTCTTGACACAAATTGTCTCCAGCAAAACACCTATTCACAACTGCATCTTTCAAGAAGTATTTCTTTCTTCTTGATTTCTGAATTCCCTTCTCACCGTTTTCCATTCCTTTTCTTACACAGCCGTATGCTACGTCGGGTGTCGGCAAGTAATATTTATTTTTGTTATGTTGAGGGTGTAATCCATATTGATTAACTGTCTCAAACGGCAAGTTTTATGCTATTTTGCCTTTAGTCTCTGTGGTAGTAAATCAAGTCGCAAGAAAAACTGTTGACACTCTTCCTTTTTCTTCATGATAATATCCTACACACAGATTGCAATGACTGCGATGACGGGGTGCAGTGAAACTGTGACTTCTTAGAAATACCTGTGACACCCCGTGTAGTAGGAATTGGGGTCAACAGCCTACACTCCAGGTGTCTAGTATGTGGGACCGAGCGTGATCAGGAGAACGGTGTAAGACAGGGAGACACGGACATAAAAAGGGTTGGGTTTTTTGAAAAATAAAGTGAGGTTTTATTTACAGGTGCACTTAAAGAAAAACAAAAATAACGTCTTGCGGAATTTATATATCAATACACAGTCCAATACCACAAAGGACACACAAAAACAGTAATTAAATGGAGTCCAAAACTGATGACTATATACAGTATTTATAGTGCTGACTGAAAGTCTGAAATGAAAAAGAATAATGCACACAAACTAGTGAAACCCATATATACACAAAAACCAATATGAAGCTGTCTTTCTCCACAGTGCTCCAAATCAGGAAGCTGCCTCTTCAAACAGTGTATAGTACAGGATTCACCAAAAACAAACATATTCAAAATACAGAAAAAGAGAAAAAGTGTATATACAAAAATAAACAGTGCACCAATAACCACAACCCAATAAATTTTGAGATATTTATCAAAATATATACAAAAATAAAAATATTTACAATAATCACAGTAGTGCTTGGTAAATTCAAGATGGTGTTCTACCAAGTACCTTTCTCTTAGCAAAATCTAGGCAGAAAACCCCCTCTAGAGGCCGTAATTCCCTTTTGTATTCAGTGCTCTAGTGCCGACCAATTAAACTGCTCTACGTCATCCCTCCACTGGCACATGATGACGTGGATGCATCTGCGAAAGGTGGTGTCTCCTGTCCCGCACAATTACTATAAAAATTCGAGCAGCCAGCACACACATAACTGTGCCAGATTTTGAGACATGGACTGCTCTTCTGCCATTAGTGAAAGTAAGCACTTTTAAATTTTTTTTTTCCTTTCCTGATCTACAGCCCAGACAACTGCAAATACGGTATCCCTTTTCTAAACCGCAGCAAGCTAATATTAAGGCGCTTCTCACTTTCTTTTGTTCTTCTAGTGTTATGAGGTCGCGGGAGGCACGCGCAGAAGTGGAAGACCAACAATGCCATCCCGGCCGGTCAATGGCAGCGCCGCGATGCTCCCCAAAAGGCGCTCATATTGTCAGCGAAGACGTCTCTTAGCACTATTTAAAGAACAGAAAAAGGCAAGTTTCCTTTCTTTATATTTTTTTTTTTCCCAAACAAATGCCTCTCTCATAACCCTGCAGAGGGCACTAAACTAATTTTATTTAATTGCTGGTAATGACAGTAAAGCACATTACCACAATGGCATGCTGACCCTATTCTCCAAATGCCACCCTGTGTGATTACCACCAGTTCCCCAAACTGCAGTGCTATGTATTTGAGAAGTGATATGGCAATAACGAAGACATGAAGTCAGCTACAGCACAAACACACACACCAAAATGTTTTATCTGAGTGGCATGGATAAGCTTTGTATGAAGCGTTAGTGATTATTTTGAAAAATTAATCTGTTTGGTGTTTCTCTTACTATATCAAGCTCTAAAGAATTTTTTGATCACCCCCATATACTGTACTTATCTTTTATAATATATCTTGTGGTTGTCAAAGGGAATGAGAGACTTGAAAAATAATTGTTGGGGTGCCAGTCCTGCTTTCTTCATTTACTTCTGTTGAAACAAAAGAAAACAAAACCACAATGGTGTCAAAATATAGCCTCCTCAGGTCAAAGTAATAATGAGGTTTTTTATGATGTAGGGGAGCTCTATCTCTCTTGTTCGTGAAGTGACACCTCCTTCTAGGTGGATGTGCTTTTATGGGAGAGGGGAGGGAAGTGGCACAGTCATTTGTCCTCACTGAGCTGTTTCTCGGTACTGTGGAAGAGAAGGAAAACAACTTAGCAGCAGTGTTCACTTTTGGCCCAGGGTGGAATTACATACCTGGGAGGTGATCTCCTGGTGCACATGTGTGACAATATATGTAGTATGTATATGTTTATATATACATATATATTGTGGTGGGCGACTGGGTCCCATGCCTGGCCGGGATGCCCCTACTACTTATGTTCCAGGGGAGCTGCCATGGGCTCCTCAGTACCTCCCCTGGGACGCTTGGTGGCAGCCTCCCTAGCTGACGATGGTGCCTCAGTTTCCCGCAGGGTTCCATGGGCGATGGAGTTCTCCACAACCCTGTGTGGATCTGGGGTGGCCGCCAGGGGGTGCTGCATGGATTCCGGAGCCAGCTTGGACAACTGTACAGCCCCACCCGGAAGTGCAGTCAGGAACAGGTGATCAAGCACCTGGAGCACTTCCAGGTGGGCTATATAAAGGACCAGCAACTACCACTCAAGGCCAGAATTGGGAGGAAGAGGACAAGGTTGCCTGGGAGAAGTGGTGGTGCCAGAAGAAGGGTTGTTACTTGTGTTGTTACTGTACTTGGGACTGTGTTGTGACTGCAGGGTTAACGGGGAAGATGTGCCCTCAAGATGAAGAAAAATAAAAGTCCTTTGTGTTTTTACACGTGCCTTTTTGTTAGTCTATATAGCGCATTTATTCACAACATACAGTATGTACATATATATATATATATA